>CM057453.1:299505000-300105000 GCA_016271365.2 Neoceratodus forsteri | reverse complement strand
TCCAATTTTCTGGAACAGTTGCACTACTTTTGTGAATTACAGGAAGGGCAGCCTGTAGCTGGGGAGAGTGAGACACTGCGCAGCACCATGTAGCAGCAGTAGTTGAGAAGAATTTTAGGATAGTGTAAGAACTGTGCAGTTGCACAAGAAAGACAACAATACAGTTGAAATCAGATTTTGTTTTGAATGGATGAGAACAGAATAATTTCAATAGCTAGAATAAAGCTGCAGTAGCAGAAATCAAGAAATACAGACTGACAGAGAGAAATAAAGATGGAATAACAATTGTTTTTCTTTTTAATTTTTATTTATTTTCTTCATTTTTAGGGTTTAACAGCACAGCAGTGACAGAAATAAAGAAATACAGACAGAGAGAAATAAGAATAGATGAGCAATGTTTTTCTTTTTAAGTTTTTTTTTTCATTTTAGGGTCTAACAGAGGGTAAAAGCGAAAGAAAAAGAAAATACCTGGGTTGGAGGCCTATGACCTGGGGACAGAGGGTGCACTGCCACGTTGCAGTTCAAGCAAACCCTCAGAATGGTTTGCTGATAATGCAGCCTACCTTTAACAGCTCCTTCATCTTTGCAACTTGCTAGGCGAGCTCCCTACTTCACTGTGGAGCTGTTGTACTTCCACACAGGTGGATGTGGGAGGAGGATCTGAGACTGATCTCTCAGTTGCCCCTGCAGTACCCAAGTCTGATTGTAGGTCCCTTTTCCAGTCCCTTCCATCTCCCCTGATGCACCTGCACACCACATTTCTTTTCTTTGCCTGACAGAGAAGAACCAGAAGGGGTGGCATCACCTGAACCCCTATCAGCAACTTTATTTCTCAGGTGCTCCTCTCACTCCTTGCAGTGCCTCCCTCCAGGTGTGTGCTGCCTATGTGTCCCCAAATGGCTCCCCATTTCCCTCCGAACAACAGTATAGCACAGTTTGCAGGTGACCACACTGTTGTCAGTGGGTTCTATATAAAAACAGTCCTAGCCAAGGAACTTCAGCTGCTGCCGACAAGGGAGGAGCAAGTTGGTCCTAGTGATATCTCCTCCTCCTTGTGGTGTGGAGGTGGAGGTGATAGTAATGGTGGTGGTACAACAGCTGTCTGGGATGGAGCTTCCTTTGCTGTTGGTGGGGATGGTCCTGGTGGTATCTCCTCCTCCTTGTGGTGTGGAGGTGGAGGTGATAGTAATGGTGGTGGTACAACAGCTTTCTGGGATGGAGCTCCTTTGCTGTTGGTGGTGGTGGTCCTGGTGGTATCTCCTCCTCCTTGTGGTGTGGAGGTGGAGGTGATAGTAATGGTGGTGGTACAACAGCTGTCTGGGATGGAGCTTCCTTTGCTGTTGGTGGTGATGGTCCTGGTGGTATCTCCTCCTCCTTGTGGGGTGGAGGTGGAGATGATAGTAATGGTGGTGGTACAACAACTGTCTGGTATGGAGCTTCCTTTGCTGTTGGTGGGGATGGTCCTGGTGGTATCTCCTCATCCTTGTGGTGTGGAGGTGGAGATGATAGTAATGGTGGTGGTACAACAGCTGTCTGGGATGGAGCTCTTTGCTGTTGGTGGTGGTGGTCCTGGTGGTATCTCCTCCTCCTTGTGGTGTGGAGGTGATAGTAATGGTGGTGGTACAACAACTGTCTGGGATGGAGCTTCCTTTGCTGTTGGTGGTGATGGTCCTGGTGGTATCTCCTCCTCCTTGTGATGTGGAGGTGGAGGTGATAGTAATGGTGGTGGTACAACAGCTGTCTGGGATGGAGCTTCCTTTGCTGTTGGTGGTGATGGTCCTGGTGGTATCTCCTCCTCCTTGTGGTGTGGAGGTGGAGGTGATAGTAATGGTGGTGGTACAACAGCTGTCTGGGATGGAGCTTCCTTTGCTGTTGGTGGGGTGATGCCCTTGCCTCATCTTGTTGTTGGGGTGCCTGTGCTGTGTAGGGGGGCGGGTTGGGTGCTACTGCTGCCTCCTACTGCCAGTGCTATGGGCAGGCCCTCTTGATGCAAAAAGCATAGTGTCTCCCATATGCTGCCTGCACCCCTCTCCTCCTGCCTACTCCCACTCATTTGACCCCCCTAAAAAACACAGTAAAAGAGTTAAAAACATAGTAAAAGAGATGAAAACAGCACAAATAAAGTGTTCAGTATAAAGAAATGACAGCTAAAGAACAACTAAACAAAGACTCACAAAATGTACAGTAAAATAAGATTGAGAACAAGCAAAAGAAAGTTGAAAAATAATTTGTATTTTTTGGCTAGGTTTTACTATGAAAAGATCAGATCTGTCCCTTCCACAGACTAGCACAGACTGTAAAGTGAAACTAAGGATGACTCAGTAGATAAAACAGTAGCATGTGACCTGCAGGAGCTGTTTCCATGTGACCTCAACCACTTGTTTACCATCAATAGCCTAATTTTGAACAGACTTTGCCTAACTGTCTTAATGGCGAAGTTACCATGAAGTCATTGGTGAAGTTAATAGGTGAATTTGGAAGCTGATGGAAAAAATTAATGGACTGCTCTGTGAAGGCGGAGGCAGTGGAGCGGTAACTCACTGGAACTTCGCCGGCAAATTAAAATTTTGCAACATCTCACTCATGACAAGAGATTACAGGCAGCAAGCAGTAAAAATCAATTACATTCTTACATTTTCAAATTAAAATAAGTAGAAGAATTTAACTAAATCCTGAAATTCATTTTAAGAGTCAAGAACTGTGCTATGTTTCTTAGCGATGCAGAAAATCCTTTCTGTTAACTTACATATAGGCGGCCTCATTAAAATTAGTGCTTCTTGAATTATTTCAAATGTAACTGAAAAAACATGCAGAGAAGAACCAAAATGGGGCAATGTAAAATGAAATAAAAAGGCACGAGCATACAGTTTTCACCATGGCATAAACCACTGCTTTAAGCTCCAGCAGCAAGTCAGCGTTTCATCAGATAGGTAAAAGAAACAAAGCGCAAACATTCAGACCTTCAGTTCCAGCATAAAATGAGACTGGTCCAAAATTAAGTTTAGTTTGCTCAAAATAATGTACAGAATTTAAAAGAATGTTAGTTCTACCATGTGTACCTGTTTTCAAAACGTTGTGCAACAATTGCCCCGCTAACGCATCAAGGTGTCAGCACCATTTCAAAGGATCACCATCAACCTGTTTTTCATCATATTATTTCTAGTTAAAACCTACATTTTATGATTGCTTATCTTCTCTAAATTCATTGATGTTGCTGTTTGTTTTGTCGGTCTCCTTGTTTAGTTGAACTGAAATGCATGCTAATGTATATTTATAAGCAACCTTGTTTTGTTTACAATCCTGGATCTGCTCTTACTGCATATTTCCTGAGCATTAGAAACATACAAAAGCAGTGCAGTCACTCCAGAGGCAGTAGGCGTCCTAAATTCCCACTGCATCATGAGGGGCTGACTGTGTTGTGGGTGTTCCCAATTCGAGAAAGATGCAGTTGGAGCTGATCAAGGAATGTAAACAAACCTGTGTTTGTGTGGTAACACCAGTATGGTGGGCAGTCTGTTTTCACTTTTTAAAAGAAAAAGTCAGAATCAAACTACCAGCTACATCAACAATCTTTACAGAATGTTGGCAATCATATCGTGTTTTTTAAACTAGGGACACTTTAAGACCTAAGGGGTTGACAGTGTCCCTTTAAATATATTGCAGAAAACTGTGACTTCACATGTGCCACCAATTTTTGCTGCCATTTGCAGCTTGTGGAAGTTTGCAATGTTTTAAAAAATCCAAAGACTCTACAGGACCAGTGTGAATGTAGGACATGAACAGATGTTAAAATACCACTTCTCTCTGTGCAGTTTAACCCTGCAAGGTATACATATTTTTAATTCAAGGATGGAAATGAGAAAGGAAGTGTGGCCTACTGGGATGTGAACCTCAGATCTCTGGTATGCGTTCCAGTGCCTCTAACCATTAAGCTACAGGCTCACTGGTCAAAATGTCTGAGGAATTTCCTTACAGCCACACACACACTCCCTCCGTTCTCTTGTGTTGCGCAATTATGCAACTAGGAACCAATGTTAGAAATACCATTTCTCTCAGTGCAGTTTAACCCCTGCAATGTATGCATATTTTTAAATCAAGGATGGAAATGAGAAAGGAACAGAGTGTCATCTACCAACCAGCCACTATTTTTCCATGTAGTCCCTGCCTTTCTAGAGCCTGCATCAGCTTAATGGTGCTGAAAACCTGATGCACTAGTACCTGCCTCTCTCTCCTTCCCACACATGAGGCATCACCATCAGCTGCACTTCTTTATATGGTCATGCAGGACTTAGTACCATATCAGGAATGCTTCCCTCCTTCCTTAGAGGGAGCATCCTCTGAGGTGCTCAGTCCTCCACCTGCCAGCCCTCCAGACTCTGGGTTTGGAGTATGAACCTGAGTCACTAACATTATGAAAGTCAATGCTGCATTTGTGCTATTGGACTATCCACACACATGGAAGTGGGGAAAAGTTAGACTAGGAGTTGTATTACGTCTCCTTCCCATTCAGAGGACATAGACAATGAACTGGTGACAAACATCACTGAGCATTGCTGAAAGTGCGGGGCAGTGGTAGTTGGTGACTTCAATCTCCAGGGCTGGACTGGAGTACAACAACCTCCACTAGCTCTAGAAAACAGGTCATACAGGATGGGTTCCAGGATGTGTTCCTCATGCAAAGGGCAAATGAAGCGACCAGGAAGGATGCATTCTGGACTTGATCTTATCAGATGGGGACCATGTACAAGACATAACAGTCGAGGACCCCCACTGAGTGATCATAATACAGTCTGGTGCACCATGGACATGGGAAAGGAGGTGATTAGGAGCATAACCAGGGTAGTGGATTTCTGGAAGGCTGATTTTGGCAGGATGGCAGACATAGTGAAGGAGCATGTAGCCCCAACAGGACCTGATATGGATGCCCACCAAAAGTGGGAAATAGTTAAGTTAGGCCTATTGGAGGCTATGAACACATGAACCACTAGTGCCAGCAAGAAAGCGAGGCCCAAAAAGCCCAGTTGGTGGACTGTGGTAGTGCAGGAGAGAGTATAGGAGAAGAGAGCAGCCTTCAGGACATATAAAAGGACTGGAAAGGAGGCAGATAGGGAGGAACTTGTCACAAGATCTAGGGAAGTGACCAGGATTGTGAGGGCAGCCAAGGCCTCAAAGAACTGAGACTCACACAGGAGATAAGGAAAGGTGAGAGATTTTTTAGGTATATCAGGGAGAAAAGAAATGCAAGGCAGTAGATAACTAGAATCAGGAATGGAGGAGGGTGGACAGAAAAGGTGCTGAACAGGCTGAGATACTAAATAAGTACTTCTGTTCAGTTTTTATAAGGGAAAGTGATGAAGCAACCCCGCAGACAAAGGGAAGGAGGGGGAAGGAGGGAAGGGATAACTGATTGTGATATCCCAGTAGATATGGTACTCAAGGGCTTGAAATTCATATGGACAGATAAGGCACCTGGGCCAGATGAATTACACCCTAGGGTGCTGAGAGAGCTTGCAGAGGTACTGGCAATACCTCTGACTGATGTTTTCAACACCTCTCTTTGGACAGGATGTGTTCTGA
Organism: Neoceratodus forsteri; assembly: GCA_016271365.2. Lineage (NCBI taxonomy): Eukaryota > Metazoa > Chordata > Ceratodontiformes > Ceratodontidae > Neoceratodus > Neoceratodus forsteri. The sequence continues at coordinate 300,099,423 of CM057453.1, read as the reverse complement.
TGGATTGGAGGATGGTTCATGTGGTACCAATTCATAAGAGTGGCTTAGAGATGAATCGGAGAATTACAGGTCAGTCAGCCTCACATCCATTGTGTCTAAACTGATGGAGGCCATCATAAAAGAGAGAGGTTAGTAACATTTGTGCAGAAGAATGGTCTACAGGATGACCAGCGCATGGGTTCATCCAAGGGAGAGTTTGCTAGATAAACCTTATAGGTTTCTTTGATTGGATCACTAGGGCACTGGCTGGAGGACAGGTGGTTGATGTCCTGTACCTCGACTGCAGCAAGGCCCTTGACTTGGTACTGCATGGAAGACTGGTGGGCAAAACTGGGTCCCTGGGGACTGGGAAAAGGTTGACTGGATGGATAGCAAGCTGGCTGAAGAACAGGCAACAGAGAATGGTGGTCAGATAAGAACTCTTGACACCACATGCAGTCATAAGTGGGGTACCACAAGCCTCTGTTCTGGGACCAGTACTCTTTAACATCTTTATCACTGATATAGCAGAGGGATTGAGAGCAAGTTGAGCCTGTTCGCGGACTATACCAAAATTGGTGCAGTAGTGAACGAGAGAAGGAGGTGAAGTTGCTCCAAAAGATTTGGACACACTGGAAAAGTGGTAAAAACATGGCAGCTGGGTTTCAATATGGGAAAGTGCGAGTCATGCACTTAGGGTTAAGAACCCAGGAACAGCTGCCTTTTAGGCTGTGAAAGGTTGAAGGTCACTGGAGGAAGAAAGGATATTGGGGTAATGTCAACAGGGAACATGAATCACACAGTTCAGTGAAGAAGGGTGGCTGCTAAGGCAAACAAGTTATTGGGGTGGATAGCAAGAGAATCACCTCAAGGAGTGAGAAAGTGATCCTGCCACTGTACAGATCACTGGTGAGACCGCACTTTAGTACTGCGTGCAGTTTTGGTGTCTCTATTTGAAGAGGGACATCAAACTCCAGAGGGGTCCAGAGAAGGGCAACCAAAATGATTAATGGGATGAAGGAGAAGACCATGAAATAGACTGAATGAGCTTAACATGTACTCGCTGGAGGACAGATGGGACAGGGGATATGACTGAGACCTTTAAATACCTAAGAGGCATAAATACTACTGGTACAGAGGGCATGTTCCAGCTAAAGGGAGGGGGGTCAAGGGGCATGGTATGAAACTGGAGGGAGGTTCTGAAGGAGATGAGGAGGCACTACTTCACTGAGCAAGTGGTGGCAGCATAGAATGTACTCCTGAGGAGATGGTCTCTTAGAAGACAGTTACCGGCTTCAAAAGGGTTGGGATAGAGTCAAGGGCAAAATAACTATAGGTTCAATGTGCTTACGCAACAAGATGAGATGAGATGGCGCATGTGCGACTTGATTTACTTTTGTGGCTTTCCACCTCTCTATTCATGGAATATACCACTCTGTAGAGGTACAAAGCAAGGAACCCTAGAGGATGGTTCCTCCCACCAGGTGCTGTGGGAATGATTGCGTCGGCTAAAGGTAGGTTAGGAAGAAGCCCATGGGTAAGAGATGAGCTGCTGGAGGAGGGCGGGTGGATGGTGGGCAACAAGAAACAAATCCTGGAGAGCCCCAGGATGAGTGACCTTTTAAGCCTGATGGGGGAGTGGCGTAGTTGCTTCACCCATCAAACCTTAGGCTTAAAGCCCTCCCATTCAATGTGCTTATGCAACTAGATGAGATGAGATGATGCTTGCATGACTTGATTTACTTTTTGTGACTTCCGCTCTATCCATGGGATATACCACCCTGTGAAGTGCGACACAAGGAACCCTAGAGGAGGTGCCCCCACAGGTGCTGTGGAAATGATTGTGTCAGCTAAGGTAGGTTAGGAAGAAGCCAAAAGAATACCCAATCAGGTGTCGAGCATCGAAGAAGTGAGAATGATGAATGAATGAACAAATTAATTCTGAGAAGATAAGGGTGGACTTCCTAAGGAGAGAGGAAAGCCGGGGCCACCATCCACCTCCATCCAATAGTGGAACCTGACTAATTAACCTAAGAGGCACTAACTCTAACTAATATTATGACCATTGGCATGTAGGAGAGGAAAACCCACTTTGAGGAGGAAACCTCTGGGGATCCAAGACCTAGGTCGCCTACCCTCTGGGCTGACGACATTTGATTTGAGGACGTATGTCATTAAATAGAAGGATTCATTAAAGAGAAGGATATGAGTAGGGAAGATGATGACAGTGTAGGGAAAAACCCCAAAAGAAAACAGAGATCGAAGAAGGAACATGAGGCAACAGTGAAGACTGATGATGATGATCATCATCGGGAAGGGTGGCAATTTGATGAGGTAGCATAGGACCCAATGAGAGGTATGAGTGATTGAACGATGCAAGTGGGTAGAGAACATGAGGCAGCAGGGACCCGAGAGGAGTGCATAAGTAGATGATGGGAAGGAGTTGATCCATGTAGAAGTCAGAGGAGCGAGGGTATTCAGATGCGCTCACGAGAAGACCAATCACAGCAGGAGTGCAGCAGTCCAATACAAGAAGACTGAGGAAGAGGAAACAGGAAATGAACTCAAAATTGAATTTGAATGATGGTGTGAATGATGACTGGAGTCAGGAACTTGATGAATCGGCAGATGGGCCATGGATCGATGAGGAAGCATATGATTCATGATAGGTAAGCCCACAGAAGGATAAGTGCAGGCCAGACAGAGGTAGCCAGCGGTCAGACAAGGCATACTGGTGGCCTTGATTGGAGTGAATCCACAATGGCTGGTACAGGATGAGAACTGCAGAGCTAGATACTGCCAAGGAAGTGGATGGCAGAGTAAGCAGGCAATGGCAGCTGGTATGGAGCAAGGAAGTGAGGCAGGAGAGCATTGAAATGAAGCCTTGATGGCTGGCATGAGGAAGGTAAAATAGGAACTGACGAATGCGATGAGAGAGGAAGCCCAGAAGGCCGGAATGGGTAAGGTATGATACCAGACTGAAAACTAGGCAGGAATTGCCTAAAGCTAATCATTTATGGTCAAACAGTGCCACCTTCTGGTCAGTAGGAGAACCTGTCTGTGATACAGCAAGAACCCTCTGGATTTAGGCTTGATTGCATTGTACCAGACCGAGGCGAAAGAGCATTCAGGTAGGGAAAGCAACAGAGGAACGATGAGTCAGGGCTGTAATAGGCTAGAGATAGTTGGCAGGAGCCCAGGAGAGGTAGACATGGGAATGGAAAAATTGAGAAAAGTGCTACATGGTCACGCCCTGAGCAATGACATGGGAGGTGAGATGGGAATCTAGACAAGGCATGGTGATGAGTGAAGCCATGATAGGAGCAAATACTGGATGGTTTGGATGAGGAAGGTAAAATTAGGAAACAGATGAGGTATGATGATGGACTGAAGCCTGGAGGTAGTACAGGAAAGGCGAGGTATGAAAGGAGAAAGGATGATGACGGAGGAATCTTTGAGCAGAGAGGAGTCAATGAGAGGCAGACTGGGCACAGAGCACAGCAGTGGAGACAGGAAATGAATGAGGAATGATGATGGAGAAATCCAGTTGGCCCTAGCAGGGACAACAGGTGCAGGAGTTCGGCACAGGAGTTGAGTGTTCCTTGTCTGGCCAGAGTTATGGGAGGCAACCCTGAGGTTGGGAAAGAGGCAGGCATGGGAGAGAAGCAGAGGGTGAAATGGAGAAATGAATGACGACAGTGGACCATCATGATAGAGTCCCTCGACAGAAGGGTTGCACCTCATGGTTTCAAAATGCAGTGCATAGGAGCACAGGAATTCCTTGGGTAGCAGCTAAAACCCCAGAACATCCCATCAGGTCTGGAGCTGGCAACCCATGCCACTCTGCTGCAGAACAGTTGGAGTTCTAACCACCAGACCATACTGAAGATGTTCATAGAACCCCACAGTGGCCCATTGGTCTCCAGCATGGCCTGCAGAATGGACCACAGACTCATAAGGCTAAAAAGGGAACCAGAAAAGTGCATCCATAGCAGAGAGGATGAGCAGATCTGTCCTTGGTGCCAATCCCGAATCTGGACCCAAGCCACATAAACAAAAGAATGGAGCTAATAAAACAGAGAATGAAAAGCTACGGCTCACTGACACCATGTCCGTGATTGCTGTGTAGAGTGCCTGATGGGCAAGCAGCCAAACCCTGACCATGTCCATCCACACAGTGGCGATCTCACATGCCCTACCAGCAACCTGAGTAGTGAGTTGCCCAGAATGGGATGACAAATGAATGGAGGCAGGCAACAGAGAGAATTGGCAGACAAACGCCAGACAGGTGGGAGGCTGCCGGCGGAGAGGAGTTGAAATGGGGGCAGGCAGCACAGCTAGAAGGACTGGAAGACAGCATTAGGCACATCCAAATGGCATCGAGTTGGCAGGAGCCACTCTGGAGTAGATCAGACAGCAACCACAGTAGGTACAGAGCTGGTAAAAAGAGTAAAACTGCCGGTGGGAGAGCACCAGCAAGAGCTAATGATGCACGTTGGCCAGCCAAAAGACATGAGGGAGCACTAGCGAGAGAACTGCAGATGGCCAGACACTCCATTCCCCACCATCGAGTTACTAAGCAGCAGAGAAAACAGCAGTACCCAGTCAATGTACTGAAATTGGATGCCAGAGCCACGGATACTGCGATGAAGCACATGCGGTAGAGATAAACTGCCAAACAGGGAACACTTCAGAGCAGTTGCAGGCACAGGAAAAAGATAAGCATAAAGAGGAGTTGGGAGGGCAGCGCGGAGGGCGAGCCTCCGCTGAAACAAGAAACAAATTCTGGAGAGCCCCAGTATGAGTGACCTTTAAAGCCTGATGGGAGAGTGACAGTTGCTCCACCTATTGAACCTCGGGCTTAAAGCTCCTCCCATAGTGCCTTGACTCAAGGGGAGAACTCAAGTCAGATGAAAAAATGAGTAGGGGTGGGGTGGCAGCAGTGGAATAAACCATGCTGCAATTCTGAGCAGGTGAGATGGATTGTTTTGGCCTGTATCTGCTGGCTTTTTTGTATGTTCATATCTTCACTCTTTGCACTTCCTCAGTGAAGCTAAGCAGGTAATATTGTTCTCAGTTCGAACTTATTGAGCTGAAAAGAACCGATTACTATGCCTGCCATTTAATTTCACAATGTTGTTGTTAGTATTTTCATAGCTGTCAGGATGTTACTTGTGTTTGGTGAAGTAGTATGCATGCACACGTATAAATTATAAGAATATTATTATAGTTTTGGACAAGTAGTTCTTTTCAGATTGATCTAAAAGTCTCAAAATGTTCTGTATCTTTTCTCACTTACTGTTGACTATTGAACAGTGCAAAGTTTATTTGTAGGTTGCTATTTATAGCAAAGAATGTTTACAATGATTAAAGATTTTGTGTGGTTTCTTACTGTTTTAATGAGATGCATCAGTACTTTGTAGAAAATGTGGTTTCTCAGTTATGGTGTATTGATATTGGTCATTAACCAAAGGGAAATGTGATTGTTTTGCTTAATTCTGAGAACTGCAGTTTTCCATCTGTGATCCTATAATCTAAGACCCACACTGATGGCTTTTATGACCTGCACTACAACTTCCAGCATCTTTGGACATAGTGATGCCATTTCTAATCCAAGATCCTGTTATCTAAGTACCAAGTCAAGGTACCTTGCAAATGCAACAACAAAATGCATTTCCCTTTTGCTGGTAGTCAAACCTAAATAGAGTTAGTTTGTGTGACCTAGGCCATCTAATTAGTGTAGCAGCACCATTGCCACTGCAGCATCATTGACCAGGGTTCAAGCCTTGAACCCAAGGTGTCAGGAGGGTGGGATGGACGATGGACTGAGTGTTCCAGTTGATGCGCTCCACCCCTGGGGAGATGGAACCCCATCCACTGTGCTACCACCACCTGACTGACAAGAGATGGTGCAATGCAACAGTGCACAGGATGGAGCACACTGGTTTGCTCTATGTGGGCACTTTGTGAGTATGTACAGTCTGAAGCCTTCACTGAAGGTGCTACTGTGGGTGGGGTAGGGCTTAGAATGAAAAGTGAAAAAAAACAGCTGAACTGCATGGTGACAATGAATACTCCCAGGCCACCTGCAGCCACATGGAGAGAGACAGCTGGATTTCTGTTCTGCAGGGGATAGTAAGCCATTCCAAAACCACAACATGGGAAGCCATTTTCAGTATACTGGTTAAGGCTGTGTCAGGACTGTGAGGTTGTTAGTAACATAGAAACATAGACTTTGACGGCAGATAAGGACGCTTGGCTCCACCTAGTCTGCCAACAGATGGGGCAGGACTGGTAGAAAGGTGTCTCATGAGAAATGATAGAAAAAGGTTTTATCTGCAATCTTCAATCATAGAAATCTACATTTTACAATATATGGATGTTTGAGCCGTTGCCAAATGTGCAGCTATGCTGTATTCTTGCCAATATATGCTTTGATGTAAAGAAAATACTGTACATTTTAATCTTTTCTCTTGCAAAAATATCTTCCTTAAAGACGCTCCCTGGTGTTAGGCTGTTTACTGGCACAAGAACATTCTAAAATACATGGATGCATTAGGGCAATTATTTATCATGTTATGTTATGTCCAGCTAAGAATATATACAGTACAGGATGGAAGCAAGGAAATTAGTTGCCACGATTCCAGCAGTTGACATCATTTAAGACGCTTTTGATATGTCTGTTTTTGCTTATTCTGTTTCTTTTATATTAATGTCATACCATTCTGCATGCACTTTTGAATTGTTTGAAAAGCTTTCCGTCAAGTTTTATTTTTATTGGATTCTACAGTTACTTTGTCCTGAGCCAACCACTTGAAACTGCACATTTGCATTTGAAAGCAGATAAAACTAAAAGCAGCATGCCAGTGCCTATATTTCTTTATCTTGCTCTATTCACAACCATATTCTGCATACATCAAAAAGTTTTATGAAAAGTAAAGGTAACTGAAATGATTTTACGCATAAAATAGACAAATATTCCCCATTTTGGGGAATGTTATTTCAAGAGGGTATCATAATAATGGTAATTTACTCTCTAATGTTGCATGTGTGGAAAAAATGAAGCAAACATCTTAACAAATTATGTGTCCTGGTTTCACTTTTTGTTTCACATGCATGTTGACACCTAAAACATTGATGTTATAACTACATAAAACAATCTGACCCCTTACTGATTTTTCCATTGAGGGATTAAGCATCACCATGTAACTTAAAAACAAGCATGACAAACCCATATTTTTGTTCTAGATTTTAAATATTTAGATGACCATCATATACTAAGCAAAAAAATTACGCATTTGACATGGGGTTGCTGAAACACCAGGAGCATCCTCAATGCAAATGATAAGCTGTATGTGGCTCAGTTTGAAGCATATCCACCTTTGGGCCCAGAAGGTTGTGGGTTCTGATCCCATGCTGGGACTGACATCCATATCATTACTGCTGGCACTAGGGGTGCTGCACTGTCACGTGTACCTTTCTTTGGATGAAATGTTAAACTAAGGTTCCTTTACACATCTCTGGTGCGGTCCTGGTGGGTGTCCAGGTGGAAGTAGAAGAACCCAAGGCACTTTTCTAGTAGACTTTCATTGATGTCTTAGCCAACATTCCCATTCCCATAAAACAGGGTTGATACAGTTGTCGAGGCTGTGTGTGGGTGTTGATGTGTGAAACGGCTGCCACTGCACATTCAGTCACTTCACTACCAGTCTAGCATTGCTTGTAAAGTATGTTGGGATACAGTGTGTATGAAGTGTTATATAAATTCTGAGTCTTCTTCAAATTGTTATAGATCACCATTAAAGACTGCTATCACGCAGGTTGATGCCAGAAGCCAACGGTGATCGTATCTTCCATCTGTTTTAATGGGAGGCTGACTCTAATGTCCTCTTGTAAGTTTCTGGGCAGTTTTTTCTTGAACATGGGAACATAGAAAATTTTATAGTAGATGCAAAAAGACCATAGGCTCATTGTGTTCATCTCCTGCCATCCAGACAACTGCAGCATTCAGTATTGTCGGTGTAGCTTGGAGGCTGCACTTAGATACCAGAAATTACTTGGTATGGGATAGGGAGAGGCAGAGGTTGCCACTTTGATACCATGAATTATCTGGCACAAGAAAGGGAAGGAAGGAGGGTGCCACTTGACACCAGGAATTCCATGGCATAGGATGGGGAGAGTGAAGGGTACTACTTAGACACCAGGAATTTGTGGGGATAGGATGGGAAGAGGAAGGGATGCCACTTAGACACCCGAGATTACTGGGCATGGGAAGGGTGAGGGCATTTTACCCATGAAACCCTTTATAGCTGTCTTAAAATTTTGCAGTTTAAATGCACTGAAATTATTGGTTCGAAAACAGAAGCTTTTGAGTTTTCATGGCATTTTCAAACCTCTTCCTCAAGCGGAAATGCAAGAGGTTCACCCCAGCCCCTCTCCATACCTCAGTTCATCTCCAGTGTAGTTCTTTGGCATCTGCCATGCCTGTTCATACTTGGCTCCTCCATGTAAAGTATTCTGAGAAGCCAAGCTTCATGAAAGGTAAGGCTTACAAGCAGTACTAGTAGATCATAACAAAGACAGTTATCAGAAAACATGCCAGATGCCACCCAGTGAAACACAAGCATGTGCACTAGGATCCTGCTCTGCATTGCAGTGATAAGAAGGAAGGGTCTGCAAATATGGTTTAACACCTCAGGGCTACCAGGAGCCGGTTTAGAAGCATATGTCAACAACCTCCAGCAGGGACATCACATTTTCTAGCAACCTGCACTAATGCCTTTAGTAGCCCAACTGAGATCCTCCTGTGGGGATATATTATGACTCTTGATAACATGATAACTGCTTAGAACCTTGCCGACTTTAATGAATTCTTGGTGCTTTGCATGTATTACCCATGGTGCACTGCATTATGGGGGCATGTTCAGTTGGTATTTAACACTGATCTTTTTATTGTTTGATTGATTGATTGAAAAGTTTGCCAGGAAGTGCACAACAGAGCTGGTAACATCTTGCTACTAGATACACAATGGGGCAAAACACAGTGCAGTAAACATATTATTGCAATAAGACATGGAATATCATACTCACACTCAAACAGCAGTGATAAAGGCCATTACCAAAATTGGGACAGTGCAGTTCAACAGCATACTAAAACAAGGAAAAGGGAGTAGTGATCACATTAATACAACTAGGCATGAAACAGCACACTTAGCATTGCTGAAATGAACTACAGCATTTAATGACAGTACCATGCAAATAGATTATAAAACAAGGTAAAAGTATTGAACTTATATTAAAACAGAGAGGTAACTCACAGGAACTAAATAAGCAGATGCAATGGCAGGAACAATACTGTGTTACTTTTAAACTGACTCTGCAAGGTATCCTCAGAGGTGGAAAGAAATTATGAGTAATTAGGTTGTGGGGCTATCCTGTCTATGATTGAGGAAATACCAGGAGAAAGGTTGCTAAGAGACTCTGAAGGCAAAAGCATATTGACCTGCAGATGATTTTTCTGATGAGGATAAGGAGAGAGCAAGGTTTAGAGTTCAAGAGGGAGTACTTGGGGTAATGGGAGAGGTGAGTAGGAGGTAAGATAGATAAGGAGGTTCTATTCCAGAATTCTGACATATATGTAGCACAATGGGTGAGGTACCTACTCCCAGGAGAGGGATATTTAGAGGAAAAGTGATGAGTGTTGGGGTGGAGGAGCAGTAAAGGTGAAGCAAAACAAGGCATGAAGAGGGGTCCAGCACGGCAAGGTGGATTTGGGTGTTGCACAATACACAACATCCCTATAATCACAAACTAGGAGGATGGTATTCATCAAGATCTCTTTATAGGTGTAGAGTAGGATTATATACCATCAAAAAGAGACTCCCAAATGGTGCAAGGTCAAAACATCATGAGATTTTGGTGAATGCCAAAACTGGCAAACTTACTGTACCACCCTCCCCAAGATCCCAAGGTCCACCCTCCCCACAGTTGATAAATTTAGTAAGGGAGGGTGGGAGACAACAACCTACAAACAGAAAGTTTGATGATTTTGGCTTTAAGCATAATCTGCGCTATTTTGACCTTGTGCTGTTTGGATGTCGCTGTCATGCCATGGAATCGAGTAGGATACAAGCTTTGTCCCTGTAAAGTGCACCAAGATTTGGGTGATGTTTTTGATGAATGACATTTAAATTACTGGAAAAGCCAAGGTGGTGGATAAACACTGTATGGGGCTGGTTCCTTGCCAGCTGCTGCATGGTGCCAAGTATCACAGAGCCCAATTTCTTGTCATTAAGTGAGAGCTGAGTGAAACAGAAACAGAGTCGACTATTGTTAAAATCCTGCTGGGCCAGCTATCTTCCTGGCTAGGGTAATGTCATAAAGAACAATAGAGGGATAACTCACGGCAAATAAATGAGCAAATACAGAGTCAGGAGCAACAGTATGCATTGTTAAAACTGACTAAATGAAATACAGTATCACACTTAGCAGTGGTGAACTGAAGAATAGCAATTGATAGTACCATGCAAATAGCACAGAAAAACAAGGCATGGGTATCATGCCTTGAGCCCGACACAGCAGGAGCAGAAGCCAGCAAAGAGGGTGAAGAAGTGTCCGCACAGACTCATGAGGGATGGAGGAGATGGCACTGCTCTAGAGCAGCACCAGGTGGCTTCATGGAACCATTACTGGTATGGGTGACAATGTACCAACTGACCTTGCCCCAGGGTGCTGATGTGGCACATGCTCCACATTGGGAGGTGGGGATGAGAGGAAGAACAGGAAAATTACTTGCCAAGGCAGCCTTGGGCGATGGGCACCCTGTCTGCTTCCTATGTCAATGAACCATCCAAAGTAGCATGTTTACTACCCAGCCACTGGTGCTTGGACACCGGCTTCAGCATCGTGCTTCTCCTCTCCTCCTTCACACCACTGGGAGGAGGGATGCCCTGAGGAAGGATGGAACTGACCAGGCACCATATGAACTCACTGGTATCTTGGGGTGAGTGGCATAGATGACATGGCATGGCTGGCAGAGAAGGGGCATTTGTGGACCTACCTGTAAACAAATAAGGCTCCTTGGGGCACAGATAACAGCAAAAAAATCCTGTTGGAGGCATGTCAACAGATCAGAGGCAAAAGAGCCTGAGGTGAAAAGCACTGTGTTATCAGCACACATACAATGGACTCAGGATGCAACATCCTATGATAAGCATGTCACATTTTCTTATATGACAAATTGAAGTAACTGCCATCAGATTACATTGTGGTCCTGCAACATGTCACTGGCAGAAACTATGATAAGAGCATTGCATCCTGTTTAACTTTCCTATATGTTTGCGTGAGGAGACACCAACTTTAGGAAGATCACTGAGTAAGACTGAAAACAGGATAATGTAAGACCAAGGACAGAGCCTTTTGTGTACACCTGAGCTGATTGGGAGTGGGATGGGAGAGGGCTTCAGTATTGTACACAGCTTAAGACCTATCAGCCAGGTAAGAGTTGAAACACCTAACCAAGTGATCAGAGGCTCCAGAGCACTTAAATTTGTCCAGGAGAAGATAAAAGGTGCGACAGTGTTGAAGGTTGTGGCTAAGTCAGCAACAATGGCAGAGGTGATCAGGTCCATTTCCTGCAAGCTGGAATCAGTGAGACAAAGTAGGGAGGAGACAGTGGCACTTGCAAAACAGACTGTCAGCAGTAGTATGTCTAACATATTCTGATATATCTCTGCAACCCAAAAAGATTGCAAGAAGTTCAACTTTCAGGTTAGCAGGTGGTTACGCTATTTGGAACACTGCTGCAGTCTATGCTTTACAGCAATCTGCAACCTTCTGGGATGGTCCAGGGCAGGGCCAAGGGAACCAGGGAGGGCCCATGGACCAAGACAAGCTGGGGTGGGGGGAGCTGTTGTGGAACAGGGTAGGACCATGGGAGCTGGGAGGTCAGGCAAGCCTGGGCATGGGGTGATGAGGCAATCCAGGAAGAGTTATGGGAACCAGAAACAGGGTAGGCCAGGGAAGCCTGGGGTTGGGTCAGTGGGAGATAGGGGTAGTTCTGTGGCAGATCTACAGGAGCTGGGAGGCCAGTGAAGCCTGACGAAAGAGGAGCTGAGTGAATTAGGAAGATAAAAGACCTGGTGTGTACCAGGGTAGAGCTGGAGCAGATGGGGCTGAGGTGGGTGGGGGATGTGATGGTCTGGGGCAAGACCAAATGAACCAGGGGCTTGCCTGAACCAGGACAGCCTAGGCTGGGAAATAAATGGGATTTCTGGGTGCATCCATGTTTTAATGAGTGTATTATATCCCGAAACACACACATGAGTGTGTTATTGGAGCAGCCATACCACAAAGTCCTTATACACATGAATGGAACCAAAATATGCCTCCTGACAAACAGCCTGATAACTCAAAGAGCCAGGGCAATTGTGGCATTCAGCTTAGCCTGTACCATCACTTTTGCACTTGTGATTTTGTAACAAATGAGCACAGTTCTTCAACTTAGCTAAAGTGTTGGTGGTCTTCTTGGGTTCCACTCAGGTGCATGAGGATGTGGTTTCACGATTTGCAATCTTGGCTGGCTGCTCTTCTTCCTTTGTGCACCAGCCCAGCACCACAGTATTTACAATCCAACCCTCTCCTGATGTGTGTTATTGGAGCACTCTTCAAGTTAAGATAATTTGTCAATATAAATTGAGTGCACAATAATAGTTCTTTAAGTCAAAGGCACAGGCTTTGAAAAATCAGACCCTTAGTGTTCCATACCAATTATTTCAATTACATAGAAACAGAATTTGTCTGAAGAAAGGAGCACTTGGCCCACAAGTCTGCCTACATGTTCCTTGTCTAGTCTGTCTCTGCAGACCCTAACTGGTCTCCAGCGACTTTCCCTCCTCCTTGCTAATTTAAATAACATTCCTGTATGTCTAGCTCACACATGCTTGAAGCCCCTTCTGTTTTTGCCTCCACCACTTCTGCAGGCAGTCATTCCAGGCATCTACAACTCTTTCAGCGAAACAGTACTTCCTGACATCCCTTTAAAACTGCCCCCCCAGCTTCATTGTGTGACCCTCTGGTCCTGGTGCTCTTTCTCATTTGAAACAGACTCCTCCTGCACCCTGTTTACCCCTGTGGGGTACTAGTAGGTTTCTATCATGCCCCTCTTGACCAATATGGTTCTCAGAAAGGATCAGAGAAGCAGTGATAGCCAAGAAAAAGGATTTTACCAGGTACAAGGAAAAGCAGCTGGAGAAGGAATGGTGAGAGTGCCAAATAAAAACTAGGAAAGCAAAAAGTATAGAGAGGAGGCAACGGCAGACATGGAGCTGAGAATTTTGGAGAGGATCAAAGGTGGGGAAAAAAATCTTCAGCTATATTAAGGAAAAAAGAACCTGGGACAAGGTTTTGGAGCTGTACTTATTGATTAAGTCTGCTTTGTCTCTCAAGGAAAGATGGTGGCCACTGCCCAAAAGTAGCATCAAGGCAACTGTCAGGAGCATTCCTGAAATGAGGCAGCCAGTATTTACCAGAAAAGAGTCAGATGGGGCTTGAAGCCCTAATGGTATATAAAGCCCCAAGGCCAGATGGGATGCTCTCAGGGTGCTCAAGGAATTGATGGCAGAACTGGCTGAACCCCTAGAAGGGCTAGTCAATAGCTTAAGTTCAGACATGGGTAGTTTCAGAAGACTGGAGGTAGCAGATGTAAGTTCTGCTGCACAAGGGGAGGGAACAAGAAGCTACTGGGAATTACAGACCTGTCAGCCTTACCTCTGTGTAGGTAACCAAAGACACTGATCAAAGAGAACCTTATGGACTACCTAGAGAACAATGGTCTACAGGATAGTTAAAGCATGGTTTTGTGGCAGGAGGTCTTGTCAGACCAACCTGATAGTTTTCTTTGACTGGGCAATAAAGGTAGAAGATTGGGGCCATGCTGTGGATTTACTCTACTTCAGTTTCAACAAGGCTTTGAACACAGTTCCACACAGACGATTGCTGAAGAAGCTGGAGGACCTCAGTGCAACTAGGAATGTAGTTAGATGGGTTGGAAACTGGTTGAAGGAGAGACAGCAGAGTCTGGTGGTAAACAGGGCCAAATCGGAAGAGAGGCGGTCATGTGGGGTGCCGCAGACATCTGTCCTGGGTCCTGTCCTCTTCAGTATGTTCATCAGTGACATTTGAGGGAGTATTCTGGGGTAAGTTGTGTCTCTTTGCAGATGACTGGAGAAGCTCTGTAGTAGGGTAGATACCCATCAAGGGACCAAGGAGATGGAGAGGAATCTTCAAAGGCTAGAGGTGGTGTAAGGTTTGGCAGTTGAAATTCAATGCCATAAATGCAAGATCATGCACCTAGGGAAAGAAACAGGACAGGGTACTTGTTAGGAGGGGTTAAAGTGACCACTATGGCAGAGAAAGGGACCTGGTGTCATCATTAGTGACTTCCTCAAGCAATCAAGCCAGTGTAGCAAGGCCTATAGTAAGACTAATAAGATGCTGGGGTGTATCAGAATGGGTACTGACAGCAGGAAAAGGAGATACAACTATCATTATATAGGTTACTGGTGAGGTTGCATCTGAATACTCTGCTCAGTTCTCAAGTCCTCACCTAAGGATGGACAGGAACAGGTTGAAGATGGTGCAATGCAGAGTGACCAAAATGATTTAGGGCCAACAGGGCAGATTTTACAAAGATCATCTGAAGGAACTGAACATGTACTCACTGGAGACCAGGTGAGAGTTGGGGGGTATGATAGAGACCTTTAAGTTCCTGAATGGAATGAACAAGGTGAACTACAGGGAGCTATTAAGCAGAAGTACAGGGTCAAGAATCTGAGATCATGAGTGGAAACTGGTGGGGGAAAGGTTTAAGAGGGATGGGAGGAAGTTCTAGTTTACAGAAAGGGTGGAGGAGCCATGGAACAGTCTGCCAGTAGAGGTGGTTGGCACCAAGACTGTAAATAGTTTCAAGCTTGGCTGGAACTGAGTGAAGAGTTTAGTAGTTGCTCAGGTTGGTAGCAGTAGGGAGGGGAGCAGGCGTGGACCAGGAGGGATAAAACCCTGTATAGACAATATGTCCTGGGGCAGATAGGGAATTCCATGCACACTGAATGAGCCATTGGTCTTTCTGTGGTCATTGTCTCTGTTTCTATGTAACTCTCTGTTCAGGAGAAACAGAGTTGAGAGGAAAGGAAATGGAACTATATTATATGTGAGGGAGGATATCAAGGCCAGAGGGAGGTACAACGTGCAATTAGGAAACTAAGGGGCTGGAATTACTATGCTCAAAATGGAGGTAGGCTCTGCATTCACTGTTCATACTGGGTGGTGTACAGACCTGCAGTAAGGGTAAGGAAATGGATAAGGCTCTGGGAAACCGACATCAGAACGGCAAGAAGGGAAGTGCTGCTAGTTGGCAACTTCAGTCTGTCAATGTGTAGTGTAGTCATCAAGTGGTGGTTCCATCAAGTAGCAGACCCATCCATAACTGCCTGCTGTATATCGTTAGCAGGTTGAATCAATTACTGTGCCGCAATTAGGATGACAGGAAAATGTTATGAGTGACAGGGGCTGTCGCAGCACTCCTGCACTCACAATGTTTTCTCCACCCACACTGTTAACTCCTCCCATTCACTCATGCCTGGACATGTAGGTGATTATATTTAGTGTAAGGGTTTGTGGGTGAAGCCCCTGCATTAGGTGGTGTGGGAAAGACTCCCACAAAACTACTTGTTCTTCATTACCATTCCTTGGCAGAAACATGTGTTGCGGCAGAATGTGGAGTCACAATTTTGTGGGCATGTTTCTGGCTCTTGATTGATGATGACCAAATTCATGTGGTGAACCACACCTGCAAGGGACTTTTCTCAGGCAGTTAGTCATAGAACCCACTAGGGACGGGAAGTGCTGGACCTAGTGATTACAAACAGGGACAGCTTTGAAGGCATCAGGGTGGACAGGCCCTTGGTACCATTCGTCATCGTGACACTGTGGTTCAACATAAAGACAGGAGCACAAGCAAACCACATGAAACTGAGGGTTTTGGACCTTAAAACGGCAGGTTTTAGATAAATGGGTAACTGCCTCCATAAGTACCTTACAAGGGTGAATGAGTATCAGGAGGGTAGAAACACATTGAGGAAAAATAAGGAAGCACATATCTAAAGCAAATAACCTATGTGTGAAGGAAGTACGAAACCAGAAGGAACAGGAGACCATTATGATTCTCCAAGGAAATGGCTAGTGGTAAAAGAAAACAGGATTGCATATAAGATGTATAGGGAAACACAGAGGGAGCGGGCAGGTGGTATACTTAGAAAAGCAGGAGGAAACAGGTAAGGAGGTGAGGGAGCTAAAGGCACAAACAGAGGAAAGTTTACAAAGAGGTCACTAAAGAAGATAAGACTTTCTTCAGGTACATAAGTGAGAAAAGGAAAACAAGGGTAGGGACAGTTAAAATTAGAAGGGCAGAAGGGTGAGACTTAAACAGGTTCTTCTGCTCAGTCAGCAGTGGAGGGTGGAGGGAGGGATCAGCAGGGAGAAACTGTGATGGGTAGAGAGGGTTGTGGACACAGGTTTATTTTCAGAGGAAGAGTGCTGAAAGGACTTACAGCCCTGAAAGTCAACAAGGCTATGGGACCAGACAGGGTTCACCCCAGGGTACTAAAAGAATTTAGGCGGTTCTGGCAACCCCACTGATAGCCTTGCTCAACAACTCACTAGATACAGAAGTGGTTCCAAAGGACTAGAAAAGGGCTGATGCTGTCCCTCTATATAACAGCAGCAGAAGGAGAAGGATAGCAAATACAGGCCAGTCAGTCTCACTTAAGTGGTGGGAAATTAATAGAAACACTGCTGGAAAAAGGATGATAGGGTATCTTGAATCCAATGGGCTGCAAGACCACAGACAAGACATATTCATGGGGGAGGGAGGGAGTGTTATGCCAAACAAATCTAATTGATTTCTTGACTGAGTGACCAGGAAATTGATCAGGGAGAGAGTGGGTATGGCCTATTTTGATTTTGACAAGGCTTTGACATGGTGCCACATTAGGAAGTTGACCTACCTTGGGTGATTCTTAGCCCCAGTCAGACAAAACATAATAGCTATTTGTGGTGTCACTACTGCCAATCTCTCAGACTTTTTTTCTGCTCCAGAAAAAATATCAACAAGGTTTACTGACCTGTCACTAATTGTTTCTTTTTTTGCCTACAGGCTCAGCTTGGGGGGTATATCCCCAGAGAATTATAATGGCAGGAATTGCCAGATTGTTTTAGTTTATTGCCTACGTGGTATTTCATCTTCTAGCCCCAGAAAACAAAATGTCAGTATATCATCAACAAGGCTTGCTGTCACTAATTGCCTCATTGCCTTAGTGTTGGCTCTTGGTATATTCGCCACAGAGAAAAATAAAGACAGGGTTCCTCCCATCCCAATTTGCTTTATAGCCTAAAGGATATTTCTTCTAACCCGGAAAATAAATAACAGCAGGGTTTTCTGTCACTAATGGTTTTATTTCCTAGAAGTCTCATAGTATTTCTTCTAGGCTAGCTCTTTAAAATGATTAATAATGGGGTCTGCAGTCAATAACTGGTTTATTACCTACAGTCTCACAGTATTTCTTCCAGCCCAGGAAATAAATAATAGCAGGACTTGCTGTCACTTATTGCTTTATTGCCTTTAGCCTCACAGTATTTCCTTTAGCCCCTGAAAATAAAGAAATAGCAGGGATTTTTTGCCAGTATTGCTTTATTGCCTACAGTATCAGAATTTATCACTACAAAATAAATATCAGCAGTGTTTGCCATCATTAATTACTTTATTGCCTACAGTCTCATGGTATTTCTTCTAGCCCATAAAATTAAATAATAACATGGTTTGCTATTAGTAATTGCTTTATTGCCTATGGGGTATTGTTTGTAGTTTCAGGAAATAATAAAGGCTAGGTTTGCCACCATCATCACATCACTAATTGCTTTTCTGCCTACATTCTGGGCGTATCATTTCTTCTGCCCCCAAAGACATGGTTTGCCATAATTACTAATTGCTTTATTGCTTAGTCTCAGGTGATCTAGCTTGTAGTACTGTTTTCATATTTTGTGTAAATTAAACTAAAAGCAAAGAACAACAAAACTGACAATGAGTCGTGACATAAGATTTTTCTTTAATGTGAGAACAGCTGGCAAAAGACCAAGATTCAGTTCTTCATCAACATTGTCATCTACTGCAAACGATAATGTGCACAGATGTAATGATAACTATATAGAGTGCATCTATAATGATCAAACAAGTGACTCAGTGTGCAGGGTGAAGCCTCATTACTTGCAAAAGTACAACTGATTTCACTATGAAAGATTTGTCTACTTCCACTGAATGAGAATTGTCCCAGTTCACTACAGTATCTGCAATTGGTGATGATAACACCTCTACTGACCTTGGCAATAAAGAGAAAGGCAACACCCAGCCAATGCCAAATATCAGTACTAAAATTTATGAAGTAAAAGATGAGGCTTTAACTATCAGTGGTACAGTACAAAGATTTTTGTTTATTGGAGTACAGCTGTGAGAAACAGAGTACATTTTGCTTTGTATGTAGATGTTTCATGCATGGGCAAGAACGTGTTGATGAAGCGATCAAGAGAGCCCAGTTTCATTGCCCAGCACTACAAACCACTTTCCATGAGGTGCATAGAACAACATGCTGCTGCTGCTTATCTTCTGTATCAACCCTCTAATGCTTCCTCCCAAGCGCCCTATTTCAATACCTTGACTCTCACTCACAGATATCCAGCCAGCCTTCTGCACCTCAACTGACTCCACATGGAGTCACTAACGAGGCTAATCTACTGCCACCCTAATCTTTCCTCCACTACCCAGCCACCTCCCAAGAAAATTCCACCACAGTGCAGGCAGCTTCTCACTATATTGCTGCTCCTTCTGGACAGGGATGTAGAGGCCAACCCAGGCCTTCCTCTTAATACCTACAGTGGACTCTCCACTTACCCAAGGGCCTTAAAATCTGCCACATTAAGATCAAGAGCTTACTCCCCAAATTACTTGGTCAAACCTTGAGTAACCCTGAATCAGCCAGATTTTCTGATACTAACCAAACCGGGCTCTTCCTCAAATCTCTTCCCAGTCATTGCCATACCTAGATATATATCCCACAGGCAAGACTTCCAAGTGTGAGGGAGGTGTCCTCATCTGCTCAGCATGCCTCCTCAACTTCTCCATCAGTGTAGAAGCCATCCCAGAATTACATGAAATCATCTTAGGGGCCCTTACCCACTCTCACTCCATCCCAATGTAGATAACAGGTGTCTATTGTGCACCAGGTAACTCCTCTGATGTGGTCACAGATATACTCCAGAAATTTCTGGACTCCTTCCCAAAGGTGAGCATATCATGCTAAATGACTTTAACTGGTCAGCTGGTACCAAGCTCCCTCACACAGCAACCTTCACTCCAAGGCCAAAGTCTTTAATTTGCCCAACTAATCTCAGCACTCACATGCTTCAAACCCAAATCAGGCAATCACACTACAATAGACTGGGTGCTGGTATCCCACCTACAAAATTCCTGTCCCTTGGCACCTGTAAACATTTTCAGTGACCATTGTATGATGTATTGTGTGCAGAAAATTAAATCAACCAAGCCCCTCCCACCCAAAAAAATAACAAAAGTAAGATCATTAAAATCATTCTACCCTGACAGTTTCACTTTGGATCTCCTGGCAGCCAACTGGCCCCTGTCCTACTAGCCCTTATCCAGGCATGTATACGAGACCTGGCTGGATGAGAATGCAGGTCCTATTTTAGACTATGCTGCTCCAGCTGGGTTCTCGGTAATGCACCGCCCAAGATTGGACTGGGGAGGCGGGGAGGGCATCATCTTTTAGATCAGATCTGAGTCTTGTGGAGGTGCCAGTGGGTAACACCAGATCCTTTGAGTGTATCCTGGCAGCAGGTGCAGAGTTCAGGATTCTCCTCATCTACCGTCCACGGTGATGGTGGTAATTCCTGAAGGGACCATGGACTTCATCGTTGACATGGCATTGAGTCGCCTAGATGGTTAATACTGGGTGACTTCAATGCCTGGGTCGACGATGAACTCTCACTTTGGAAAGAACTTCCTCCAACTTATGTCTATGTTGGGCCTGTCACAGGTAGTTACCCTGCTACCCATATGGTGGACACTCTTTGGACCTGGTGTTCCTACTGGATTTGGATGTTTCACATCTGGAGGTGGAACCAAATGTGTGGACAGACCATCACACCATAAGATTCAGTTTTGGGGCACCCCTAATAGGTCTGCCCCTACGGAGATGGTCCAGTATCGCCTTTAAGGGGAGTAAACCCAGAGGCCTATTGGCGGTACTGGACCTATCGGGTGTTTCGGATGACAGCATGGGTCCAGGGGACCTTGTTATTGCCTATAACAAGGCAGTGGAGCAGGGCCCTGGACCAAATTGCTCCTGTTCTAGTTTGCCCACTACTCAGCGTCAAAGACTCTTTGGTTTGATGAGTCTTGAAGGAGCTGAGGAGAGTGGGGCGAAGGCTAGAGAGGGCCTGGACGGAAATCTTGCCTGGATGCTGACAAACTTAGATTGATGGATCATTATGTTATCTATCAATCGGCAATAACCCGTAAGAAGGCAGAATTCCTGTCCAGGGAGATTGCTGCTACTGTGAAACCGACCGCTCAACTCTTTCGGACTGTTGACAGATTGTGCAATCCACTCTGTCTACAGTCTGGAAGAGATTTTCACAAATAAAGTGTGACGAGTTTGCTCGATTTTTGCTGATAAGATTGCCAGCATTAGGTCGGATATCAGCCAGGCTCACTCTTCAAGGGTTTGCAGCGATCGCGAGGGAAACAAACACCTGTGTCACCTGGTTTGACTTTGGTAGGCGAATTCATGGACATTGTGAGGATTGTCCAGACTGTCGTCCAACCAGTTGTAGTTTGGATCCGGGCCCTCGCCTCTATTATTGGGTTGCGTAGATATTATCTGTCCGACCATTGCTGAAATTGTCTGGAAATCTTTGGAGCAGGGATCTTTCCTGAACCCTTAAAGAAGGCGGTCATTCGACCACTCCTAAAAACCTTCATTGAATCCGGACTGTCCAGCTAACTACAGACCTGTCTCTAACCTGCCTTTTGGGCAAGGTTATTGAAAAGGTGGTTGCACTGCAACTGGATGACCATCTTACAAATCACAATGTCTATGATACTCTTCAATCGGATTTAGGAAAAGACATAGTACTGAGACAGCTCTTGTATGGGTTCTAAATGATCACCTGATAGCGAGAGATCGAAAGGCTTGTACTATTCTAGTCCTTCTTGATCTCTCTGCAGCATTTGACACTGTGGACCATGGTGTGCTTTTGGAACGCCTGCTGGTTTTATTGTGGACTGTCTGGTACGGTTCTGCAATGGTTTCAATCTTTTCTCACAGGGCGGAGACAGAGGGTTATCACTGGAATTTATTCCTCTGACGCTGTCTCTTTGCCTTGTGGGGTTCCGTGAGGGTTCCATTTGGCACCCATGTTGTTCTCTCGTCTATATGCTGCCATTGGGAGACATTGTTAGCAATATGGCCTGGGTTTTCACTGCTATGCAGATGATACTCAGCTATATTTGTCCTTTAGTCCCGGACAGGAAGATACAGTCTCTATATTTAACAACTGTCTATCCGAGATCAATGATTGGATGAGTGCCAGCTGGCTAAGGTTAAACCGGATAAGACTGAGGTGTTGGTGGTGGACCCAGGTTGCCTTGAGGCGGGTTGTGGGTTGGTCTCACTGGGCGTATGTGGATCGATGGTGCCCAGCTCCCGACCTCAGACGAGTCGCGTAACCTGGGCATTATTATTGATGACAGTCTGACCCTGAAATTTCAGGTGTCTTCTGCTGTCAAATCTTCCTTTACCATCTGAGGAATATTGCTCGGTGAAACACCTTGTTCCTCGGCCGACCTTCCGACATTGGTCCATGCCTTTGTTTGCTAAACGTTACTGCAATGCCCTGTACCTAGGGCTGCCGGGAGTTGATATCCGCCACTTGCAACTAGTGCAGAACGCAGCAGCTGAGGCTTTTGACTGGGATGTCTATGAGGAGTCACATTGCGTCTGTGCTCTTGGAACTGCACTGGCTGCCGGTTCAGTTGCGGATCACCTTTAAGGTCGGGTTACTGACCTATAAAGCCCCTCTACGAACAGGGACGCGGTATCTTCAAGATCTGCTTGTTCCCTACTGTCCCTCTCGCTCGCTCCGCTCCGTGGCGAGGATTACTAGAGTTCCCAGGGTTCGTTTAAAAACATGGAGCACGGGCATTTTCTTATGCTGCCCCTACCCTGTGGAATTCTCTACCTCGCTGATAATGGGTTGCCTGACCGTCCGAGAGCTTTAAGTCAGAATTAAAACTTATTTATTTCAAATGGCATATGGGGAGTGATTTACTGTATTTTATTGTAATTACATTGTTATTGTTGCTGTTTGTGTCATATGTTTGTATTTTAATTGTTTTATTTGTACAGCGCTTTGATATAGAAAAGCGCTTAAAAATAAATTTTACTTACTTACAGGCAAGGCACTGGCATACTTTTCCTCTATATTCCTAGATATCGGTGACAAATATGCACCTACTAAGTGGCAAAGAGTCTATGGTCACCACCTCCCCTGGATCACATCAGACATAATTGAAATCTTCCAGTGAAGGGACATGGCCTGGGTCAGGCACTAGTCAAATGGATACCCCAGAACAGGCAAGCCTGCACTGCACTTCAGAATCACTGCACTTGGAGCATATGCCTAGTGAAAGTTAAATACTTCCAGAGCAAGCTATCTTGCAACACCCTGGACCCTTCTAAATTCTGGGAAATAATCAAAAGCCTAATTAAGCTCTCCCCAGTGGGGCAGAGACCCCACTTGCTTCTCCCTTAACCACCAACACCTTCAACTAATACTTCACAAAGGCCCCAGGGCTCTTATCCTAACCTCTCCACCCCACACTACCCAATCCACCTACTAGTGGCAACTTCCACCTGCAGGCAATCTTGGTGTCTGATGTTTACAAGAGCTTCTGGCACTAAGCACAGCATCCAGTTGTAGAGCCGATGGCATCATGCCCAAATCTCTTAAAACTTTCACTCCAGCAATAGCTGCCCCTGTTGCCCATAAACTCAATAGATCATCATGTACCAGTTCCTTTCCTCACAGCTGGAAGCATACACTAGTAGTTCCAAAACACAAAAGTGGTCCAGCTGACTCACCCTTCAACTACCGCCAATCTCTCTGTTCCCATCCTCTCCAAACCCCTGAGAAATGTATCAGCAGGCAGCTATGGAACTACTATACCCAAACTAGCTTCCTAACTCCCTACCAATCTGGCTTTCCCCAACCACTCAACCTCCTCCTCCCTTCTTAGAGTTATCAACTACATACACACCAACATGGACAAGGGCCTGGGCACATGGCCATATTTATAGACTAGCAAAGGCCTTTGACACAGTGAGTCACCAATGGCTCATACTCAAACTAGCTGACTCTGGTGTCTCCCCTCAGCCCTAGCATGGTTCCAATCATACCTGACCAACCAGACCAAATCTGGAAAACTTGGTCCATGCTCCTCCCCACCCTACCAGTCACCTATGGGCTCCCATAAGACTCTGACATGGGGCCCCTGCTCTTCACTACCTACATTACTGACCTGTCCAACTCCCTCACTGCCAGCAATATACACATGTATGCAGACGATATCATTATCCCTCCATCCCATCAGATTCTGAGCTCGTCTGTACAGGGGCTCCCAGCACTGAGTCGGCGTCTGGCCATGGAGGTGGGAGGTGGGCTGTGCCAGTCACTGGCTGGGGATGGGTGGGGGGTGGGGTGGGCTGGCATGGCTGGGTGGGGCACTGACTACTAGGAAATGGTAGGTTACTTTATTATATTTCAATGCTGGGGCGTGCACTAGACTCAACAGAGAACTGGGGAGTTATTAGATCATTCTACATTGATGGGGTACTAGACTACCAGAGCTTCTCGGATATATGCGCATATGCAGCCGGTGACTTGGGGGTCAGGGCACACATGGGTGAGGGGATGACAGTGCCATCCTGCAGGGTGCGTTACACTGGGGATTCAGGGGCTGGGGTATGGGATACCCTGGGGCATGGATAACACAGGGAGTCAGGGCAGGGGGTGGGCAGCCCTGGGGCAGTGACTGTGTGGGGGTATAGGGGCATGTATCCAATGGGGATAGGGCAGGGTGTGTGATGCCCATTGGGGCATCAACAAAGGAGGTCTGGGCATGGGGAGGAGGGCACATGGCCTGGGTCTACAGGACCCTCAGAGGAGGCTGTAAGTTACAAGCTAACATAGAGTGTAATTTACGTTGCCAGTTCTCCTCTGGGGTTCTTGTAGAATCCTGAAGGTGGGGACTTGGGGCTGACCTTCTAGAATGGGCACACTGCTGCTGTAAAACTCCTAGCGCCATGTCGCGGGGTCTATAGCACAACTGCCGGCATAACAGCTGTTTGGCGCAAGTGGCCTGCGCCATGCGCAGGCCACATTGTAAATCGCAAATGTCGCAACTGCTGGCATAAGTTTACATGCGCCATTCTACTTACAAGAACTGCTGTTGGTGCCAAGCATAACTTTTCTATAATCTGTCACTAGGTGCAAACAGCAGACTAGGCAATTAGTTTACATTAAAGTGCACGTGCACATTATAGCAGAAGCTTATACGAGGCATTAGCACCAAATAGCAGCATACAAAATGCCTAAAAACATCCGAGAGACGCGAGATACAAAAGCAGTGAGTACCAGAAGCGCATACCTATATCGATCAACTGGTCATCATCAGAGCGTGCTTCAACATATCCCTTATTCACCCTTATATGCTATGATTTAAAGTGCCAGTGCTAATAAAGTAACGTGCCAGAAAAGTGCTGAGAAGTGTACTACAGAAACACACACCTACTCAACAACACATACAAATTCTATCAGACATAAAACAGACAAATAACACGGAGCAATGTTCGCATTGTGGACCCTAACCAACCTTCTTCCAGTGATAGCTCAACTGACGGGACATTCCATCAACCAGGAGAAAACAGAAGTCCTGGCCCTACAGTACCTCCCCTCCATCCCTTATGGACAAACATAAGTATAAATGAAATAGACCATCTCAACATACTCGGATTCCCCTACTCTTCCACCCTATATAGTTTGAACTATAATTGTTGTTTACACAAATCCAAACTGATCTCAAAAGATGGACCCTCTACCAGTTTCAATAAAATCCAGAGTGCAATCTATCCACATGAACACTCTCCTAAACTATTATACCTCATGCAAAACATCCCCTTCCGCCTCCCAAGATGGTTTGAAATGATGGTACAGAGCTATCCGAGCTATCTATGGGATTCATGACAGGTGTTCGACAAAACTTTGTCGAACACTCGACAGTGAAACCGCAGGTCGACTGCATTTTGCGCTGGCAGTTTCTTGTGCCATGAAGTTTTTTTTTGGGAGGCTTCACCCCCGAATACCTCCCAGGGACTGCACCCCCACATTCTACCAGTTAGGATTGTCAATTCCGAGTCAGAGCTGACTTGTGGGTGCAGGACCCCGACAGATAAAAGTGTCTGGTTCCAGTGGGTCTCCTACAGCGGCATGGCACTGTAGCCACTGTAGGGGACCTTGCTGTTAAACTGTCACTGTCTGGGTGAGTATACACTATCTAAGGATGGCAGGCAGACTCCAAATAACTCTGGATAAATTACAACTCCCTAAAGATGGGAGGATTAGCCCTACCAAACATACACGAATATTGGATAGCCACCATGCTCACCTCATGGTGAGATGGCTGCCTGCTCAGACTTGGACCCCAATATGGTGGAGTTGGAGAGACATCTAGTGGATGCCCTTTAAATCACACTTTAGTATTCCAACCCTGTGTATTCCCCAGGCAATTAAAGGCTTTCTTCACTATGGTATTCTACTGTGTTGGGTACAATTCTCACCACCCTGGAAAATAGATACTAACATATGAAATTTGCCAGCAGATAAAGGCCTAGAGGTCTATCAAGTCTGCTTGAATGCAGCTAGCACCCTTATTCTACAGCTGCCCTCACTTCCACCCTTCCCTTCATTGACCCTCCCTTGTCCTGTCCCATCCCTTTGAAGCAGTCCACTGTTCACCGGATTTCACTTCTGCAGGTAACGATTCCACCCAGCCACCACCCTCTCTGTAAAAAGAAGTCTCCTCATCTCCTCCTGAACCTTCCTCCTCCAGTCTCATATCATGGCCCCTGGTGTCCCACCTCTCCTTACTTTGAACAGCCCTCTGTACCTGTCTTGTTTATTCCTTTCACATACTTAAGGTTTCAATCATGTCCCCCTGTCCCTCCCTCTCCTCCAGTGAGTACATGTTCAGCTCCCTCAGCCTCTCTAGTATGATAAGTGCCCCAGCCCCTTGATCATCTTTGTCACCCTGTGCTGCATCCCTCCAGTAACTTAATGTCCTCTTCGGATACGGGCGCCAGTACTGCATGCAATACTCCAGGTGCAGTCGAATCCAATGACCTGTACAGTGGCAGAATCACCTCCTCCCTCCTCGAGGATATACCCTTGCAATACAACCCAGCATTTTGTTGGCCTTTGCAGCTGCCTTCCTACATTGTGCCAGTTGTTCATTGACCTTCTAATGAGCACCCCAGATCATTCTCCTCTTCTGTCTGGGCTTGCTGCACTCCCCACGCTGGGTAACTCTTCCTGGGTTCTTCATCCCAAAATGCAGCACCTTGCAATTTTGGCATTAAACCCAGTTGCCAGATGTCTGACCAGGTTTTAAGCTTTGTCAGATCATCCTGCTACCCCTGCCATCCCCTAGGTCATCCACCACCGCTCCTACCTTGGTATCATCATCAACAGACTGATCTTGCTCTTGATGTCCAATGATATGTCTGCAGTGAATATCCCAAACAACACTGGCCCCAACACCGAGCCCTGTGGAACACCGCTCATCACTACCCTTGGGTGTGAGAGCTCCCCACCCACCACTATTCTCTGTTGCCTTCCCTGAAGCCAGTTCCCTACCCATCTCACCAGCTTTGCGCCTGCCCCTGTGCCTACTAACTTACTTCCCAGCCTTCCATGTGGCACCGAGTTGAATGCCTTACTGAAGTCCAGATACAGGACATCCACTGCATGGCCCATGTCCAGTTGCCTAGTTACCCAGTCATAGAACTCCACCAGGTTGGTTTGGCAGGATCTGCCCCATATAAAGCCATGCTGTCTGTTGTCCTGTAGTCCTTTGGCCTCTAGGGGGCCACCAGTCTTTCCTTCAGGATAGAATCCATTAGCTTACCCACGATGGATATGAGGCTCACCGGGTCTGTAGTTTCCCGGTTCATCCTTGGGGCCACTCTTGAGGAGGAGCACCACATGAGCCATCCTCCAGTCCTGAGATACACATCCCAAATGTAGTGAGGCATTAAATAGGTCTGCCAAAGGTCCTGCAGTAGGACCTCTGCCAGCTCCTTCGGTACTCTTGGGGTGGATGCCACCTGGGCCTGGTGCCTTATCCACTTTCAGTGCCTTCAAACTCCCAACTCTGCCCTCCATGTTTTCCCCATCCGCCACCCTCCCTGTTTCTGCCATTTCTCCCTTGGGTGTCACCCCCTTCTCTTTAGTAAATACTGAGCAGAAGTACCATTTAGTGCTTCTGCCTTATCGCACTCCTGCTTCCACCCAACCCCTCCTTCCTAATCCTTACTATGTGGTCCTTACTGCTCCTTTTCTCCCTGATGTACCTAAAGAAGTCCTTCTCCCTTCTTAATGCCTTGTGCCAGCCTGAGTTCCATAGATGCCTTGGCTCTTACTGCCCTTGTCACCTCCTTCGATTCCGTCAAGTACCTCCCTGTCCTCCCTCTCCTGTTTTCTTGTACTTCCTAAAGGCAGTTCTTTTCCTCCTTACCTTTCCATGACCTCCTTGCTCAACCAGCTTGGTTTCCTAGCCCTAGCCTTCTTGCTCTGGGCCTGCAGCAGGTTTTGCTGCTCCACTATCCCCAGCTTTATAAGCTCCCACCTCTGGTTAGTGTCCATACTAGATTGAATTCTGGCCAGGTACCCTTTTTCCACTTCCCCATCCTCCCAAAGTTGGCCTTCCTGAAGTCCAGCACTCTTGTGTCAGATTCCACTCTTCCTTGCCCATATCCAATGTGAGCCATACTGAGTGGTGGTCACTCCTTGACAGCGTTCCTCCACCGTAAGTTCTCTCACTAAGTCCCCATTTGCCAGCACACGGTCAAGGGTATTCCTCAACCTGGTTGGTTCACTGACCATTTGCAGCAGGAAGCTGTTCTGGAAGGCATCCAGCAGTACCTGCTCCCTTCTGTTCCTGGTTGTTGGGGTACTCCAGTCCACTCCTGGCATGTTGAAGTCCCCACAATCACCACCACCTTCTCACAGGTCCCTCCTGATCTGTCCCCTAGTTCCCTGTCTAACTCCTCCATCTGAGATGGCGGCCTGTACACCACTCCCATTCTAAGAATACATCCATTTAGCCAGATACCTGGCTAAATGGATGGGGATCTCTGAAAAACACAGATTGTACTCCAACTGTCTCAGATATAACATTCTATAGATGGTATCAACAGGGTTTAAGACATACTTACCAGTTCTATGATCAGGGTATACTAAAATTCTTCAACCAATTACAGACAGAATTTACCCTACAATGGGGGACTTCTTTCTCACTTGCAGATCCAGCATTACCTGGAGACCAAGTTATGGCTGGATGTATCCACACGCCAACAGCAGAGATGTCCACATTCCTTACCCATCTCCAGAAACACCCTGAACACCAACACCTGATCTCCAAATTTAACAAAATATTACAAGAGGCCCCTACAGGAACCATGGAAGCTACACAGCTGTCCTGGGAATCAAAATTAATAAGCCCCAGTTGATTGGCTGAATATCTGGAGAAGACAACATTAAACTACTAGATCATATTCCTGGCGGGAGTTTGCTTGGTATATCCACACGTTATTTCTGCACTCCACAAATTGCTGCTAAATCCTCTGTCACCAGAAAGTTGTCATGTTGATGAATTGTGGATATGAGGTGGCCACTCACTTACATCCTCTGGATATGCCCAGTCTCTCCCCTTCTGGGTGAGGTGGGCACTCAAATAAGAACATATTCCTAACTAGAGCCTTATCTCCAGAACTAGCCCTTCTTCTACACTACCCAGGCACTTTCAGAACCCTCGGCAAATTTATCTAACTAACATACTATTAGCTGTGGCTAAAAGGTTATAACCAATGCTGGCTATGACCGAGCATACCTGCCAATCTAGACTGGGAAACACCATTTATGAAATATATAAATGGAGAACCTGACGGCAAGATTACAGATTAATATACCAACTAAAATAACTAGGTGGGACTCCTTAGTGCCTTCTATATGGCACAAACATGGCCTGACCTAGTACCCTAGAAGAAATTAAAGGGTGTATATATATATATATATATATATATATATATATATATATATATATATATATAGGTCAGAGGGAGAGTTGATCTGACCAGAGATAATACTAATGGAGGAGGTTCCAGAAAGTCCACGCACAAGTGCAATCCTCCCCAGGGACAAGGATGATAGATCAGAAGCTGTACAAATAAGACAAACCCTGGGTGAATAGGATACTCTTGGTCTTTCTATAATAATAGCGTTTAGCCCCTCATTCTGGACTACATCATAGTAAAAGAAATAAATGAGTTTAAGTGAACAACCTTCTGTATAACATCTACAGTTATTACAGATAAAATTGTACAGTGTATGAAAACATTTTAATGACTTAAATGTATATACCCTTTTCTCTGGGTCTGCTGAAATAATAAATAAAAGTTAAAAAAAAAAGAAATTTCAGGAAACTTTAGATTTGATCAGGAGTTTGACCGAGTGCTTCAAGTAAATGACTCCATTCCATCAAATGCAAATATATCTCAGCAGAGTCACAGAATGGACAAATTTAGCCTGCCGCACTTATTTAACAGATGCAACTGTACAAGAAGCAACAATGATAAATTCAAATTTGCTTTATCTGAGGACAGTAGAGACATTTTATGTCAGGAACAAAAGAGCATATGTGTGAGATATGATCATGACCATAAACCTGTTGAATGTTTTCTGTGCTTTGCAAAAGCCTCAGAACTGGATACAAGGGATTTATGCTGCACCATTAATGAGACCATGAAAAATGTGATATTTAGGAGCCAAATGTCACTTTTGTTGCCCAAGCATATGATGGTACAAGTGACATGAGTGGCCATCTTAATGGCATTCAGGAGCTTTCAAAAGGTGACCCTCATGCTGTAAGTTCACCGATATGCACATAAGTTAAATCTCACTCAAACTAATTCATGCCAGTGCATTCCTGTAGTAAGTGCAATGTATACATACATTCCTTTCGACATCTACAGTGCAGTGACAGACTGAAACAGATACATCAAGTTATGGGTTTGACAGAATATACAAAGTCACAGCTTTGAGCAACACTAGATGGGAATGTCAGAAAGCACTGAGAGCAGTGAAGCATACTTACTGTATCAGTTCATACTGTCTTATCTCTCTCACTGTGACCACACAATACACCCAAAGCCTGGGGCCTTTACCACTTCATGATGTCATTCAACATTTATCTCTTGTCTTTTCTCTTGATCTCATTTTTGCAGAAGGGCTCCATAATGCACTAAACTGACAGTCTGAAACTAACCAGTGCTGGCATTGCAGTAACAGGATATCTAGATGCTCTGGTTTAGCTCAGAAATGAAGATAAATCTAAAGAATTAATCATGAAGCAACAGTATTCACTGTGTCATTTAACATTGCTCCCAACAGTGTAACAAAAGGAAAGACTTCCCACAACACGCCCATCACATAACAGTTCATTTGATGAATACTTAGTTGACATGAAGCTTAGGAAACAGCTACCAATTACCTCATAAAAACAGATTACCAAACAAAATTTACTACTCTATTGCAGACAACGGGCGGATTATCAAATGTTCAGGAATGCCACAAGCCCTTGTGCACCAAAAGGATGGCATACGGAACTTGTGGCATTCCCAGGCAGACACTCAGGATTCTTGATCCTGTGCACCATGCAGTGATGATGGTCTAACCTTGTGTCAATCAGGGGACCATTTTATGGGGTTTGCACCACCACTATAAAAGGGTGAAGTGTCACAAAAGTGCATCACATTCGAGAATAGTATTCAAGGTGCATCAAGTGTTGGCGCAGAGCAGGGTTGACACAAGCTTGATGCAAGAGTTGCATTAACCTTTGAGAATTGAGCACAACATGATTACAGAATTGAGGAGACAATGATTTTCACAAGACGGGTGGACCTGCTGAAAGCACTTCTAGGCTTTGAAATTAACAAGTCCTTCAATTTTAGAGAAGACAATACTAAATGTAATATGCAATCACTGTAGAGTACAACTTCCTGAAGAAGAATTGTAGAAGAATGTATCATGAATGATTATTGAATGTCTGTCTGCTGAAAACTGTCCATGGAACAACTCATTGTTTGAGACAATGCTGTGTGCTATGTTTTCTGGCATCCATCAACTGTGTGCCAACATACTTGGTATACAATAGTCACTACATGTTACATGAACAATCATTCAGTGCCCTAAAACAAAGACATACTTGAGAAACACAATATGTCAGGACAGACTAAGTTGTTTTACCACATTTGTAACACAGGGTGAAGTAACAGCACTAATAAATACAAATGAAGTCATTGACAGATTTGCTAAACTGTCAAAAGACACATTGATATTTTGTTTCCTGCTGCAAGCACTGCTGAAAATTCCTGAGTTACATGGCAGGATCAAATAAGTGTAGTTGTGATGACCCTTTTTATGGCTGCTTGGGTGGAGCCATGCTGGCATATTGCTATGAAATAGGAGAGAGAAGGGACTACGGAAGCATGTGATGGGATACCTACTGGCATGCTTCCACAGTGCTGAAGCACTGGTTTTCCACCACCCTCCCTTCCACTGGCCACACAACCCCCTTCCACAGGGGCACATTTTTTTTCTGACCATTACTTCCCAGTTACGGGCAAAGAAAAGAGGCCATCATGCCCAAGATAGCCACCATAAGGTCATTCTGCATGCACACATATCACGATGTGCACTTCTGTCATGGTGGCCATTTTGGGCATGGCGCCAAGTATGATGTCAGTTGCTGTGGGAGCTCAGAGTGCTTTTCACTCAGACTTGCTGCTCTGAATCAGCCATGTTGGCTCTGACTAGAGTTTGTTTAACTTTGAGAGTGAATCAAATCCAACCTGTTTAGTATCTGGTGTCTCTCATGTATATTTTACATTTTCAGTGGATAAATTAGATGTGGTCTCTTTGCACCCAGGTCACAGCAGACACATTAACCAAAAATATTTCATCAGCCTGTTTTATTTCTCTTTTGTGTGCAGTTTGGGCATGAGGACCTGAGTAAAAGACTGAGTCAATAAAAAATCTAGAACAAATATTTTTCTTGGCTCAAAACACATACTGTCTTTCAGCCAGTAAATTCCTTTGCTTGCCTTGCTGGAAATTTCATAGAATGTGCTTCTAAAATGCATCATCTGGCACCAAATTCTTGAACATTTCTTAGGGGAAAATACCCCTGACTCCAATTTCTGAAAAAGTCACTGGTGGAGGACATGCCACCCCACCAATTTTAGAAACCTGCTGACATCCCAGATTAGTCTACCTACAAAGGATTTAACAATACTGTTTCTGAATATATATCTTCATGATTTTAGGGAAGGATTTGAAAATCCATATATTGAAGAGCTGGCAGCCAGATCCCATCCCTTCCTGGTAGTCTGTACTGAAAGCTCTATCTGTGCAGCTCTCATGCTCATACATTTTATGATGTACAGTACTGTATGAGTTTGTAGAGTGCAGGGCATTGATTTTAGTGGAGTTGATTTTATATAGTTTTTTAATATATTTTACAGTACCACCAGATTTAAATTAATGACACTGCTCAACTAACAAGAGCCCTGTTAGTTGGGCAGTGGTATTGATTTAAGCCCAGTCATGCTGTAAAATATAGAAAAACCATTTAAAATCCACTCCCATTGAAATCAATACAGCACACCCCAGCATCCTAGAAACTTGTACGTCACAAAATGTATGAGTACTGGGGCAACAAGATGGCAGCATGGGTAGCAGCTTTCAGTAGCAGGTACAAGGATGGGGAAGAAATCTGGCTGCCAGCTCTTGATATAAGGATTTTCAATCCTCACCTACTAAGACCAGGAAGATATCCCTCAGCTAATAAGTCCAGGAAGATATAAATTCCAGAAAAGGACTGTTTAAAGGAGAACTGTGCTGAATCTGTAAGTCATTTTCCAAGTAGAAGCTGTTTTATGCTTGCTATGTGTGCTTGCATGCAGCAAGCAAACATCTTGCTATAATGGTGCCTTTTGAGGGCATGACACTGTCCCTCCAATGCAGAGCAGTGTTTAAGGGCAAGTCAGTAGCACATCAATTATCAGCCAGCTTAAGTATGACAGAATTTTAGCTTGGTGGGTGGATACTGCATCTAGTTCAAAACAAAAGGTGACCCAATCATGGCTTTACTGTTTCTTTTATATAGCTGTTCAACATGCTGACCTCTCCTTTCAGGATGGCTTAGGTATTCCAAGAATCCAGAGCCCTGTGCTGTTCCAGACACCAGCTGTTAAAAGTAATGTGTGTGTGTGTCTTTCTATTATCACTGTTGGCAAATGGTATTTACTCACCTGATATTATCCCTGCAACCATTCCACTGTAACATCAATGCAATATTTTATATTCGTAAATGCATTTATGCACCAGCACAACAGATATGCAGAAAGTCAATGTTAAAATGTCTCCATTTACAGCTCTCACTGTATTACTCAGGCTCCCCGAGTCATGCTATTGGCAGGTAACCAGTGATGATAGTGATTATAAATGAGTGACTGTAGAAATAGTGACTCACTTATAGTGCTATTATCCTCAGCTACCCTGCTAGGGCAGTGATGCTATAGTACAGAAAGCAACCAGAAGGGAGGGATAGGGAGGTGTAGGGAGGGATAGGAGGGAGAGTTTGTAAGGGTAGGGATCCTGCTGCAGCCAAGCTGCAGCCAAGCCAACTCTGTGGTGTGGTGGTGAGGGTGGCTGGCTACGGTGCAGCAGGCACTGGGTTCAGGACCTGCTGCAGATGATTGTTTTGTTGCTGCTTGTGGCTCCCTGTTTTTTTTTTTCTGTCCATGTTTTGCCTCCTCCCGACATGCACCTCCCTGGAGTTAACAATCCTTAGTCAGGGGCTGGGGCTGCATTGCCTCTATGAGGGGTGCAGGGGCACAGAGCCCCCTGCAAAACTGCAAAATAGCTGGAAGCCTGGTCGCTTGGTTTGTATATCGTCAAATGCTTTTCAGCGATATATTCCGCTGTGATAGCTATCACTGTATTGTGATCGCTATCACGACATGGAACCCTGTTGCAGTGCACGTCCACTTCTGTTAGTGTTTTTTTTTTTGTTTTTTACAGTGGAGGTTTGAAGTACACTGTTCATATGCACTTTTCATCTTAAGACATATCATGCTGTTAGATTTTCTTTTGGGATAGTCAAAAATCTTATTAAGTAGCAAAGTAGGGGTAGTAATCCCTCTTTACAAGACACTGGTTGGAGGCCTCATCTGAATTACTGTGTACGGTACTGGAGGCCACACCTTCTAAGGACATTAACAAAATGGAGGCAGGTCCACAGAAGGGCAACCAAAATGGTGTAGGAACTGCATCAGAAGACATATGAGGACAGATTAAAGGAGCTCAATATGTATACTCCTACGGCAAAGGAGGGAGAGAGGTGATTATGATCGGAAGATTCAAACATCTTAAGGGCATTAACAAGGTGAAGAGTCTAATATGTTTCAATATAAGAAAAATAGCAGGACAAGAGGACACAGCAAGAGATTAGAGGGAGGCTGATTAAGGGTACATAGAAACATAGAATTTGATGGCAGATAAGGAATGCTTGGCCACCCAGTCTGCCATTTCCCTACTAATGGATAAGCTGCAGATCCTAGTTAACCAGCAGCCTACTTCTTTCTACCCACCCCATAGAATTGCCTTATGACTGTCCATGCATGCTTGAATTCAACCACTGCTTTTGACTCGCAACTCTCTCCGGGAAGGCCGCTCATGCATCCACAACCATCTCTGTAAAAAATACTTCCTTATATTACCTCTGAGCTGCCCCCATCTTCAAATTGTGCCCCTTGTTCTTGCACACCTCTTTTTGAAAGATGCTACCCTCTTGGACTTTGTTGATTCCCTTGAGGTACTTGAAAGTTTCTATCATGTTCCCCTCTCCCTCCTTTCTTGAGGCTATACTATTAAACTCCTTTAGTCTCTCTTCATATGTCTTCTGGTGCAGACCCTGCACCATTTGAGTTGCCCTCCTCTGACAGCTTCCATCTTGTCTATGTCCTTGCAGAGACTGGGTCTCCAGAACTGACACACAGTACTCCAGATGGGATCTCACCAGCTGTCTGTACAGAAGGATAACAACTTGTTGTTTTCTACAGGTGATGCCTCCCTATGCATCCCAGTATCCCTCCAGCCCTCCTTACTGCCCTCTCACATTGCTTGCCCACCTTTAAGTCATCTGATGTGACACTACCCCAGGTCCCTTACCATTTTTGTTGTTGTTAGTATCTCACCCCCACTGTGTACTCTTCCCTGGGTTTTGTTTCCCAGGTGCATTACCTTGCACTTTTTGGCATTGAATCTAAGTTACTATACATTTGACCATTCCTCTAACTCTCCAAGTCCCTTCTCATCCTTTCCACCCCACCTTGTGCAGCAACTCTGTTGCAGGTCTTTGTGTCATCTGCAAATAGACATACTTTTCCTTCCTGTCCCTCTGCAATGTCACTTATATAGACATTGAAGAGGACCGGTCCTAATACTGAATTCTGCGGTACCCACTAGTAACCCCTTTCTTCAGAGTGGACTACATTTACTATTACCTTCTTTGTCACATTCTCCAGCCAATTCTTTACCCAGGCTACCATCTTGGGACCCACTCCCAGGCTGGCTAACTTGTATATTAATCTTTGTGTGGGACTGAGGTCAAATGCCTTGCTATAGTCTAGGTAGACCATGTCCACAGCCCCTCCCTGATCTACTACTTTGGTCACCCAGTCAAAGAAATCTATTAGATTTGTCTGGCATGACCTTCCCACTGTGAATCCATGCTGCCTTGGGTCCTGTGCCCCTCTGGCCTCTAGGTACTCAACAGTCTTTCCTTCAGAAGTGATTCCATCATTTTCCTATCATTGAGGTTAAACTAACAGGTCTGTAGTTTCCTGCTTCTGCCCTGTTCCCACTTTTTTCACAGAAAGAGGCGGTGGATGCAAGGCAGCCTACCTCAGGAAGTGGTGGACATGAATACAGTGCAGGGCTTCAAACAGGCATGGGATAGGCATAAGGGAGCAATACAGATGAGTATGAATAGATAGACCATTGACAGAGCAAAGGCTGATGGCACATTCATAAGGTAGAAAAAGAAATGTGCAGACTGGATGGGTCTTGTGGTCCTTATCTGCCGTCAACTTCTATGTTTCTAAAGTGGTGAACTGGATTGGCAGCTGGTTAAGGGACAGAAAACTGAGAGTAGTGGTAAATGGATAGAAAAAGGGAAAAGTCTGGCAACCAGAGAAAGACCATAATCACTGTTTATAGTTATGGTAGGTTTATCCAATTTATTTAAAATTTTTGTATAGCGGCAAATAACAATGTTGGATGCACTTTACTATGGTGATATATTTGCTGCTTATATGAAATTTTAAAATAAAATTGGATAAACTTCACTATAATAGTGAGTATGGTCTTTCTCTGGTTGGGACTTTTTCCTTTCTACTGATTTTTGTCTGGGCACCAGATGCTATAGCAGCTGTCTCTGCAATTTTGGCAATCCTTGGCTACTACTGGTAAATGGAACCCAATCAGAAGAGGTGACCAGTGGGGTACCTCAGGGATCAGTACTGGGGCCAGTCCTCTTCAGTGTCTTCATCAGTGACATAGCAGATGGGCTGGAGGAAAGGTTTGCCTGTTTATGGATGACACCAAGATCTGCAACAGGGTGCATACCCTGAAGAGGGTGGAGAGGATGAGAAGAGACCTGGAATGGTTGGAGAGATGATCAGGTGCATGGCAGCTGAGTTTTAACACAAGAAATGCAAACTCATGCATGTGGGGAGCAGGAGCCCTGGAGTGTGCTACAGGATGGGGGAGCAGCTGACAGTAACTAAGGAGGAGGTAGACTTGGGGTCATACTCACAGATGATTTGAAAGCTGTTAGGTAGACTGTCAAGGTGGTGGAAAAGGCCAGTGGGATGTTGGGATGTATTGGAATGGGAATCACAAGCAGAAGGAGGAAGTAATGGTTCCACTGTACAAGACCCTTGTGAGACCTCACCTTGAATACTGTGTATGGTTCTGGAGACCACACTTTCAAAAGGACTTTGAAAAATAGAGGCAGTGCAGAGGAGGGTGACCAAAATGGTGAACGAATTACATCACAAGCCTTACAAGGAGAGAGTGAGGGACCTCAATTTGTACATGCTGGAACAGAGGAGGGAGAGAGTGACATGATAAAAACATTCAAGTACCTCAAGGGCATAAACAAGGTGGAAAGGGACAACATATTTCAGCTCAACAGTAGTGCCAGGACAAGGATCTGACATGAGATTGAAGGGTGGCCGCATAAGGGGAAATATTAGGACGTTCTTCTTCATGGAAAGGTGGTGGATACATTGAATAGCCTGCCCCAGGAGATGGTGGCAGCCCATACTGTGGTGGGCTTTATGCATGCATGGGACAGAAACAAAGGAATAATAGAGGTGGGAAGAAAAAGCAAAGCCAATGACCAATAAGGGTCACTGGTCACTTTGTGAGCTAGCATAAATGGGCAGACTGGATGGGCCTGGCAGTCCTTATCTGCCAACAGAATCTATGAATTCATGAATCTTGCATAAAGGTAATATTTCAGTAAGTATATCAGCTGGCCCATCAGAAATTTCTGTGGGCTAGTGGATTTTCTAAGTCACTAGCCCTGCTGGCTAGTGGCTGCAAACTTAAAGAGCTAGTGGTGCCAAAACAGACAGACAGGAAAATAATGCACATTTTAAGAAGTAATCAGCTGTAAGTTTTTTTTTTTATTTCTGATGCATTTTCTTTTTTCTTTTGCTCATTGGAAAGTCTTCTGTGTGATAATATTGTGCTGGATGTGGAACAGCTCTTAGCCTGTCAGCTGACTTATCAATCTGTATCCCTCACCCCCACTACATCATCAGCGTGTGATCTCACTGAAAGTGACATCACAAGTGAATGACCTGGCAGTCATTGAATGGCTGTTCTTAAGCAACAATGATGTCACAATCAGTGAGGTAAACAACAATGCTGATGATGCAGTGGGGGCAGTAGAGCTACATTTGTCAGCTGCCAGGCTAAGAGCTGTTCACATTCCAGCTACTAACATTAGGTAAACAATCTACTAATTAAACAAAGGGAAAAGAAAAGAACCTCAAATATAAAAGGTAATGGTTGGTTGGTTTTCAAATCTAATATTAGTTTTAGGTAGTACACTTGATCTTTAATTTCAGCCCTGCATGGATCAGCCTGAGATGAGATTTCTCTTTCTTTTTTATTCTATTTATTCTCCCCTAGCCGGCAGGTCTCTGCCCCACGCCACTTGTTGGGAGACAGCTGCAACTTGTTCAGTGGGCCACCTTCTGGGGATCATGACAGGCAGCAGAGAACAGTGTACTCCAAATCCCCATCATGTTGGTCGTGTGTGTCCATTTCTGTGCCATCATCTTGGTGACATGTCGTGATGCAGGAATCAGTATGACAAGTTGATGTTTTGTTACCTGTTGTCAACAGGGTGCATCAAGTATGCACAATGATGTTGTGTTTGTTTTATTGTTTTTTCGTTCCTGTTAATTTTCTAATTCTCCCTACTAGACAGCCTTGACATACAATGGTACCTACCTGCCAGCCACTGTTCACCAAGGTTCCCACTCCATCGGGGCAAGTCATGTTACCCAGCTTCCATTGGGTATGACTAAACAGAAGCTTGTGGAATTAGGTGAGACTGTAGTGAAAAAAATTGTGAAAACAGCAATTTCATAAGCACATGACTCAGGCACGTCACTTGTGTTGCTTCACATATTGTTATATATACTCTTTGTGGTTGTTGGTTTTGCTTCTGTGTACTTTAAACAGCATGTTTACTTCTTTTCCATTACCTCTTTTGTGTTTATATTGGGGCTCCTGCAATCACTGTGCTATCGTGGACACATCACTAGAATGTTTATGCTGCCAAGAGGTGAATGCTATATTGGTCGAATTTACATATGAACATACAAAACAGCCAGCAAAAAGGCCATAATAGTTCATCAAGTCTGTGCCAGTGTGCAGCACAGTTACTTTCCTGGGCTTCCCACCTCATAACCCCACCCAGAGCCATCTCCTCTTTCCCAGTCCCATCCCCAACCCCTTCCCAGTAGAGCCCCTTCAGTCCTAATCCTCTTCATCACCCTATCCCACCCCTCTTGAAACTGGCTACCATCTTTGCTGCCACCACTTCCTCCAGTAGCTGATTCCACTGCTTCACCACCCTTTCAGAGAAAACATGCTACTCATTTCCTTCTTGAATCTACCCCCACCAATTTAAGTTTATGTCCCCTTGTTGTACCCTCCTTTCTAAAGTTAAAGATGCCTCCATACCAACCTTGTTTATGCCCTTAAGGTACTTGAAGATTTCAATCATATCCCCTTCTCCCTTCAATCCTCCAGGAGTACTGTTCAGTTCCTCAGCCTCTCCTCATACAGTATGTTCTAGTTTACGAACAAATCACCCTGGGACAAGTAAAGATTACTATAGACTGTGTCTACCTACCTCCTATTCTGGCCCTCCCACTCACCCCTGAATGGGCTTAGTGGGACAGCAACCTGAGGCAGGGGCGTGCGTGGGCATGTAGAGGCTCATGCTCCTTGCACGATGACCAATCCACCTCCAGGTGCCAAGGCCTGCCCACTTCCCCAGGAAGGAAGCATCCAATGGACACCGTGAATCCCTCCTGTCCATCTCTGCTCCTAACACCTAGAGTTGGGGCGCAAACCTGGTCACCAGCATGCCAAGCAAATCCTTTGCTAGGCACCATGGAGCCAGCTAATCCGTTTTATAATCTTAATGTTAACTTTATGTCTACTTCCTAAGATTTCTCACTGCTCTCCTATTGTGGCTACAGTTGCATTTAAAAGGTTCATTTACTTAGTGAACATTGCATTCTTTTAAAAATTTTCTTGAATTACTGTTTCTACACTCCAGCCTGACCTCCTTCCACCCTTGGCCACTGCTAAGCCCGCTTACTTGATCAGATCCCCATAGACCAGCCTACCTCCCCCATTGTGATTGACCACGCATGGTGAGGGCTTTCAGGGTGGGGCAACCTCCAAACCTTGCATTTGGAGGAGGAGCAGATCTTCATGCTGTGGGAGTGGTCGATACAGGACCGAGCATACCACAGGGCAGGGCTCATTATCCTGTTGGTGCTGGCTTTACCTGGGTTTTCCCACAACACTAAAATACTAACATCAGTGTACGCATATGTACACAATGGGCATGCTTTGCAGCTATGGCCTGTGCATCTCCCAACCCCTGACTGCCACACTGTGTGCCCCTGCCACTGCATTCCCAAGAGGAGCGAAACGACTGATCTCCTGGTCATCTTGTGGGATGCTTAGTCCTCTCCGCTTGGGGCTGGCAACATGGGCTCAGGGTCCCACTACTGCTGTGCTATTGGGCCTGCTGGTGAAAGTTGCGGTCTTTATTGTCATCACTGTTCTCTGACAGAAACTGAGTATTCTGCAAACTGCGTGAGTGTTGAGAGACAGAGTGTGGTCTGCAACCTGTAGCTTTTTTAAAGGTTATTTGTGTTTATGGTAAGCTTAGGTCTATTTTATTTGATATTATATACATTCACACTTCATGCTTCTTAAACCTTGGATGAGGTGGAAGACAAGCAATACAGCCCACTTTAAATACTTGCTCAAGAAACAATAACGATATGAGGTTTTGTATGGAAAATGTTTTCTGACATGGAAGTGGAGTATAATGCTATTGCCTGGCATGATTTTATACTTTAAAGGGGATGCTCTGATACTCTAAATTCATGTGACTGAGACCTAGAAGTCCCAGTTAGTGAT
This sequence comes from Neoceratodus forsteri, assembly GCA_016271365.2. Classification (NCBI taxonomy): domain Eukaryota; kingdom Metazoa; phylum Chordata; order Ceratodontiformes; family Ceratodontidae; genus Neoceratodus; species Neoceratodus forsteri. The sequence continues at coordinate 300,058,110 of CM057453.1, read as the reverse complement.
GTGAGAAGTTGGAAAACATCACTTGGTGACTTAATTCATGAATTTGCCTCATTTCGGGAGGTTAATCCTCCTTGCAAAGTCCAAATACACAGTAAACTGATATCATCATGAAATATGAAGCTGGTAACTTATCTGGTGAACGTTGGTACAGAGGTGAAGTTTGCAATGTACTATAGGATTGGAAGTCACACGTTGCTGAAACGAGCTGTATGCCACGAGGAGGCTGTCTTTAGTTCAGTCTTCTGGCAAAAAGGGATAAGTCTGTGTGTGCTTGTCTGAGAAATAAACTTTTAAAATACATCTCAAAACAAGCTTTTAGGATCCAAATTGCTCACAAATTATTCTAGAAGGCCTTGTGCTGCTAGATTTTTTTCGCTGATTAGTTACCTTAAGTAGTGGTTTCTGTTTTATCAGTCTGTGAAGAAGTGGTGTGGGTAAAGAGTAGGTGTACTGTAAAGCAAGGCAGCCAGAAAGATCCAGAGCTTTTTGTCTAAGCAGGAGGCTTGTGTTATATTTTGGTTTTCTCACCTTTTCTGGTTTGTCATTTTGATCTGTAGTGAGTAATTTCTCATTTTATTTCTGTGACTTAGTTTGGTGTGTTTAAGTAAAGTATTTTGTCATTGTCTTTCTGTAGCAGTTTGAGTTATTTTTTATTTATATTTTTTCTTAAAGTGACAGTGTTCTGTCACTTTTTGTTTTACTTAATATTAAATGACAAAGAACCTCTGTGCGCAAGCACTGAGGCAATGGTCACCCCAAAGAGCATTTGGCGGAAGCCAAGTTTCAATGAAATACAAAATCACACATGCCCCCACAATGCAAAACATCATGGGCTGCATATGCAAATCACCACAGAATATTATGCTTGTTCAACTTTAAGCAGAAATGCATGGTGCCGAAGGCCTCACACAGTTTGCAAAGGGTGCCAACAGAATATTATTAATTATCATTAATATTAAATGACCATCCCTGTCAATTTAATCCCTGTTTTGTTTAAAAAAAAATAACTTTTTGGTTGTCTTTTGTAGCAATTTTCAGATCGCACATCTGATCCCTGATTCTCTAGGGGTAGGTGTTTTTCTGCTGCTGATAGTTAATAATTTGTTTACCCCTGTTACACCCTAGTACCCATCTGGGTCCTCTGCTTGCCCAGAGGACATGTTTATTGCATAGGTTGCAAGTGACTACACTAACCTAACCCTAATGCCATAGGATACACTGCAACTTTAACAAGCCATAACTCCACCAGTCTTTGGCATTAAGGGACATTCTATACAGCCAAACAAGGGTTTCATTGTGTACTACAATAGCAACACATAATACCCCTGGACAATTCATGGGGTGTGCACAACACCCAAAAATCACCTCCTAATTGGCCATAGCACCAAATCCACAATTAAAGCCTGATAATCATACAAAATGCACTAGATATGCACCTCCTCTTGGGCTATAATCATACCAAGCTTCAGACAAATTTGACAACATTTGACTGAGTCATGCCTAAAAACCCAAAAGGTGAGTTGGTGGAAGTTATTTTGACCCAACATCACCTTTGTATACCCCAAGGAGAATTTACAGGTGAGTTGCAAGGTGAAGTTACCAATGGCACATTTCCTATAGAACAGAAAACTACGAAATGATCAGCGGAGGCTAATTTGTCGACTTCACCTTAACTTGCCTGCTAATGAAAACTCCACAACATCTCTAGTCCCAATAAAAACTAACAGAAACAATATTTTCTAATCTTTTTGCTGTCAATGTACTTTAATTACTGGTCAATAATTTTTATGTCTGCATAACCAGACTTTTAAATCTCTCGACTATCCAGTTGTAATCAGTGCCTGTCAACCAAGTTGGCACTTAGAAAGTTCATTGGCTATTTGTCTGTGAAGTGGGCCAAACATTTCACCCAATGTGGTAGCTCAAGTAGCTCGTTACCAACACGGCACACACGTTTCCCTCACACCATCAAACTCATAACAGTAACTTTAAAAAATATTTTCCATATCTATCTGGTTAATCCTGCCTTCACAATGTTTAAAATCTATCTGATTAATCATTCCCACCCTTTGAGCGGTGACATCACCATTAGACCGTGACTGACTAGTAAACTTATCACGGTTCGCACTGCAAGTTAAAATCTAAAGAAAAAACATAGGATTGCCTGTGCTTCAAGGTAGAGACAAGCAGTGCATGTGTATCTGCCTGTCTGTCTGTCTGTCTCTCTGACACAAACATTTAAAATTAATCTGGTTGATCCTGCTGATCCCCCTTCGAGGGGACATCACCATTGGATTGTGACTGACTAGTAAACTTATCACGGTTCGCACTGCAATGTAAAAGAAAAGAAAGGAAAAACAAATGAATGCCTGTACTTGAAAAGCAGTGACAAGCTGTGTGTGTGTGTGTGTGTGTGTGTCTCTCTTACATAAACAAGCATTTGTCAATGCCAAATGTTTGCTTGCTGGTATTAGCATTGGAAATGCAGGAGTTAGACAGATGCAGAATAGGAATGGCAGTGAAGTATTGAACTTCATGCCAACCCCAGTTCCATCCTGTAGAGATGGACAGGCATTGGGGTAAGTGTTTGAGTCGTCACCCATGACATTCATGCCATGTCACCTCACCCTTTTCTGCGAACACCGACACATGTTGAGGTGTGCCTTGGGAGTGTTTGGCTTTACAGTCACCCCATTCCATAAGGACATATGCTGAAATGGGGCAGTATAGGAGAATGGGGTGAACTCTGGAACTGAAGAGTCAAGGTACACCTTGATGCCTGTCACTGGCTGGGGGTGGGGTGGGATGGCATGAGCAGTACAGTCAGCAATCCAATAGCACATCCCGATGCCTGTCAGGGTGGAACGTTATGGTTAGAAACCCTAACACCCTGGCAGTAGTTAGTATTTGCACTACAAATTTTCAACATGGCCTTTTGTGACCCCACCTCATGAAAGCATTTGGGATCTCTTCTCATGAAGAGTGGCAGTGTGATTTTGTCAATGTGTCCCAAACTTTGAGTTCCAACTGCGGCCATGCCATACTGTGCCACATGTACGAAACACAGATCAGGCAGGATGTGAAGAATGACAGCTGTACCATCCATAGGGAGGTGTGATGAGTTGGCAATGTTGTAAATCTGTAGTGGGAATATTAAAAATGCTCGCACTTCAAGCATACATGGAAACTGCGCAGTGCATGCATGTAACACAGTCATTTTATGGAGTTAAGTCACCAGATTTTCAATTTAGGCATTTTAGGACCTCTGTTCATGAACAGTGTCACTGTGATTTGCTTAATGTGTCCTGAACACTGATTTCCCACAGCGACACGTTATTCTGCGCAGAAGCACAAAACAGATTTCAAACAAGATGCGAAAAATTACAGCTCTACTGTTCATAAGGAGGTGTGGAAAAATGGCAATGTTGAAAATCTGGAGTGAAAATATTACAAATTTGTGAAGTTACAGGTGTGCATGGAAACTGCACAATGCACGCCTGTAACACAGTCATTTTATGGACTTTGTCACAAAATTTTCAACATCCATTTTAGGACCTGTGCTCATGAACAGTGTCACTGTGATTTTCTTAATGTGTCCTGAACACTGACTTCCACAGCGACTGCGCTATTCTGTAGTGGAAGTGCAAAACACATTTTGGCCAGAATGTGAAAAATGACAGCAGTACTGTTCATAAGGAGGTGCAGAAAAATGCCAATGTTGAAATCTGGAGTGAAAATATTGCAAATCAAATGAAATTCACGAGGCGATGCGTTGTAACTAAATACCCGCTCAGTAAAACAGTCATTTGGGGTTTTTCCCCACCAATTGGTGACACAGACTTTTGAGAGCCCACCTCATGAACACTGGCACTGTAGTTTTGTTAATTGGTCCCAAGGTAATTCCGCGGTGACCACGAAATCACCTTTTGGGACCGAATAATGCCGTGACAGTGGCTGAATTCATGAGGAGGGTCCCAATAACCACATGTTGAAAATGTGGGCCAAAAGTCTCAAAAATGCTTGAGATATGCACCAAAGTTGAAAAACCCTATTTATGCCATTATACAGCTAACCGGCATTTCTTCAGTTCACAATCGGCTTTGAAGAGTGCAGACATGTTGGCCATCCACCAAGATTGCCGCACTGGGCTCGGAGATGAAATGTGGTGAGGTGGGAAGGCAGGGGTGTGCAGAGGGTGAGGCGCAGGTTGGGAGGGCCACGGACTCAATGAGGGACCGTTTCTGTTTTGTAGGCTAAAAAAACATTGTGGAACTTTTTTTTCTTTACAGGGACATTAGGCATGCTGGGGTGGGCTCCCAGCATGCCATCTGAATTTTTTGAGGAGCTGTAGCCGACGGGGATTGGGCAACCTGTCGGCACATACCGAGGGGCAAGAGCCATGGAGATTGGGCACCCCTGGCACAAAACACACATTTTTGGGGAGGACATATACCAATGGCAAATTAAAATGGGAAGGGGACTGAAGCCGATGGAGATTGGGCCCCAATCGGCAAAGAAAGACTGTTTTGGGGCGCATGATGCTGAGGGATTGGGCACCCCTCATCACTGGGGCTGTATAATATTGTTTGTAAACATGGTGGTGGCTTGCCTCCACGTTGCAACAATATTACACTAAACAACACCGCCATGCAATGACGGGTAGTCCTCATTGCAGTGGAATGGCTGATGCTGCAGATGAGGTGGACCTTAATCGCTATGGCGAAAGTTTTAACATGGTGGCACTTTTGGAAACCAGTGTCATCAGCACACTGTGCCTCCATTGGTCCGCCAGTGCCAAGCCCTAAATGCAGCGCCCGCTGGCTGCCAGCAGTGCCGCAACCCACAACCCGATCTCCTAAGCTGCCGATAACATTTCTTTGCACATGCATGAAAGCAAACATAAAAATGAGGACCAGTAATTAAACAAAATAATACATGGTGGGTGTGTGTAAAACCAGATTTTACACACACCAGTGTGGATATGCTTAAACCCCTCACGCCCGCTCTCGGGAGTTTATGTAGCATCCCTCACCTCGTGTGTGTGTGTGTGTGTGTGTGTGTGTAAATTCTGTTACACCCACCCACCAATGTATCATTCTATATTTTATATCTGGTCTATACAACAATCGCTGCTCGCAGTGCTAGCTCAAGATAACTTCCAAGGGTCCTATGGCTGAGCCTGTGATGATGCTCACACTGCAGAGGTCATCTAAGTTCCAGCATTATAAATATCACAGTGCATTTCAGCACTGACTTGGCCTGTACTAATCGCACTCCTGGGAAGTAATTCAAATGTGTTAAAACATCTTTATGATATGGGACAATGGGCAGTTAATGAAGTAAGTGAGCTTGGGGATGCTCATACATCTATTTAATAATAGCCTAGGTGTGCATGTGTCTGTTTATGGGCTATATGGGTTTAACCCAAATGTGAACCACGAACCTCAGATGTACAAAACTTAGGCCCCTCCTCTCCTAAGGCAGATACCCCAAGACCCTTGGTGCCTAAAGACATGCCCCATCCTAGCCCTGCCCCAAAGCCCACTTAACTTTGTGTGGGCCACCACTCCCTGGGTGGAGAGGGCAGGAAGTTCTCTGTAAGTAGGCAGAGCGTGACTCAGGTAAGGGCCGTGACTAAGGTATTTGGGGGTTGGGTCTGAAAGGCTAGGGAGAAGGGATTAAAATGTTTATGATACAGTAAAGGTGGGGAAACCACTAGACATCAGGGAGTGCTTTACTGGGACAGAGTAAGGGTGGGGGTACTACTGGTCACATAGGAGTGCTTGACTGGGACAAGATGAGTGTGAGGACTACTTTTCATAAGGCTGTGCTTGACTGGGACTAGGTAAGGGCAGAGAGCCAGTAGACAAAAGAGAAATCCTCACACAGAATGGGTGAGGCAGGGGGAACCACTGGACACCAGCAATGCTTCTCTTGGGATGCAGAAGCCACTGCACACTAGGGAGTGCTTAATGGGACTTGGTGAGTGGAGAGAAGCACTCTACACCAGGGTGAACATCACATGAGATAGGATACGGAGACAACTGTACACCAGAGTGCTTGACTGGGATGGGGTGAAGTGGCCACTGAACACCAGGAGTGCTTGACACTGACAGGGTGAGGGTTGGGGTGCACCACTAAACACCTGGGGCCATGGTTGACAGTGGCTGGGAATGGGGTTACTGGATACCAGGGGTGCTTGATACTGATGGGGTGAAGGTGGGGTGTGAAGCTGGACACCTGCAATTACTTTTGACCCTATTTGGGATGAGGGTGGCACTAGACAACAGGGAATGCTTGAGATGGATCAGGTGAAGACAGGAGGGGAGGTGCAACTGGACATCAGAAAATGCTTGAGATGGGACAAGGTGAGGGTGTGAAGTGCCATACTTATTGTACTGTACATACACTTCTGTTATTAGAGCCAGTGCACATCAGCAGCCACCACGAGTCAGCCACACCCCACCAGCTACCACCATCACCCACAGTTGTCACTAATACAGTAGGTAGAAAGTTAATTTTACAGGGAGATGGGGCATGGGAAGATTATGTTATTAAGATGTGGAGTTTAACAATGTCCTTTTTCAAGAGAGATAACTGAGAAAAACTGGGGTGGAGATTTGATCAATTAAGAGGCGTAACCTGAACTGAAAGGGCATTTATGTGTGGAGATATAGTGCTAATTTGCCACGTACAGATATTGAAAGAAGTAAGTACTATCCTTTTGCTGCTTTGCTTGCAGGCCTAAAAACCCGTATAAAAGTAAAACATCTAACAGAAGAAATACATGAAATCAACTTTGGAAGGAAAAAACAATATCCTCTATAGGATTAAATTGGACATACTTGGGCTTAAAGCCTGCAAGCATAAATCCTGCAAAGGTTTGGTGCATCTCTTAATGCTGTTAATAGTGCGTGGAGATGGGAAACAAGCCCTGAATCTCAGCAACAAACAATTATCATTAAAATAGCCATAATAATGCTAGAAATTTAGTGGGCTCTTTTTGAACAAGGGATAAATGCTGGGACTATGATATTGTGGGTATCCCAGAGACCTGGCTCACAAACAAGCATTTGGACTCTGAGATAGCCACAAACATTATGAACTTTTGATATACTGTAATAGACCACATAGAGGGAGGGTGGCATTGTTTATAAAGGACATTTTGGGACAGACAAAATTGCTTTTTCAGGAAACATAGATGGTATTGAGATTATTCTAGTCCATGTTTTAAGTTAAAAATATGTGTTGGGGTAATATATTCTTATCCCAAGGTTAAACCCTAGTATTTGAGACATTATCATCTAAAATTACCACCATAATTGGACAAAGGAGACAATATTGATTGGAGGTTTCAACTGTTCTTGGGTGCAGCTAGAGGCCATAAACTTGAAGCAAAATTACATCCTTTAGGACTAACACAGATCATAAACATTCCCACATGAAAAGTACATATCAGAGCAATGAAACATCCTGGACCTGATGTTTGTGACAAGGGTATTAAAGTATTACGTTTTAAGGTAGGGACACCTAATTTAGGGAACAGTTGTTACACAGAATGTGAAACAGAATATAAATATGATCAAATAAACGCAACAAAAGTAAAATTTACAAGAGACTTTTAAAAGTTTAATAGAGCGAGGTTCCAATATCAACAGGAAAAGAAAACTGGGAACAAATTAATCTCATCCCAGAAGCTGATTTAGCAGTAAGGAATTTACCAGAACTTATGTGGAAATCTGTAACAAAAATGCACCTTTCAAACAAGTAAAAGAAAGAAAACAGCACCATCCCTGGATTGATGATAAAAAAACAGATTAGATGGAAGGACAGAGTTTGGAAAAGGCAAATCAAACCTTGAAAGTGGAGGACTGGGAATAATTCAAAAGGTTAGGAACAAATGTAAAAGTATGATTTAAAAGGTAGTAAAAATATTATGAATGTAAATAAATCAGACAAAAACCCTGCACAATATTGGGACTTAATAAAACAACTTGAGGGAAAACAAAGAAAGATATAGAAATAAATATACAGGATGGAAGGATGTAGAAATGAATGCATATCAAATTGCAAACAACTTAAATCAATATTTCTGCACCTCCCAGATGTAGATGTTAAATGTCAATTGACGGTACACTCAATATACAGAATGGTCCATTTAAAGCAGTACATAGTAATCAAAATACATAACATTTTTATTTTCGAGTTATTACACTTAATGAGGTACAAAAGCAAATAAAAAATTTAATTTGCAGAAGGCCACAGGACTAGATCAAGTGGAGATAAATTTTTAAAGGATTCAGTTGAACAGATAACCCCAAGACTAACAAATTTGTTTAAAGCCATCTTAAAACAGAGGACTTACCCAGATTTTTGAAAGTACTCTAAAATTATACTTATTTTCAAGGAAGAAGCCAGAGACAACCTGACAAATTATCGCCCAATAGCCCTGCTGTCTACAATTTCAGAAGTATTTGAAAGATTGGTATGTAACCAAATATATGAGTTCTTTGAAAAACACCAACTGTTATCAGACTGCCAGGCGAGCTTTAGGGCAGGAAAGTCAATGGACACTGCTCTGGCAGACTTCATAGACACAGTCTCAAATGAACTAGAGATGGGGAGTCTGTTGAGCGGTGTTCGTCAACCTCTCAAAAGCCTTTGATTTGGTTGGTTACAGCATCTTGATGGACAGGCTTACATTTGTTGGCATGTCTGATCCAATTAAAACATTGGTGCTTTTCTATTTGATGGAGCACACTCAGCAGGTCTGTGTGGGTGACATACTATCTGAGAAGGGGATTTTAGGGTGTTCCCAGGGTTCGATCCTGGGCCCTCTTTTATTTCTAATCTACATAAATCCATTGCCATGGTTACTTCAAAGGTGTATAACTTCTCTGTATGCAGATGATATGGCTCTGATAGCCAGAGCAAGGATAGAACAGAACTACAGAATACCCTGCAGTCTGATTTAAAACCTACAGTGCTGATTACAGGCCTCCAAAATGGTTCTAAGTAGGAAAAAGACTAGGTTATGTGTAGCCCCTATAAATGGGGTCACTAGAAAGCTTCTTTGGGTGAGCCTAAATGCTCTCTGCCAGGCTGGTGTCCTGTATTTCAGCTGATTTAAAAAATAATTGAGTGAGAGTGCCTAATGCCCATGTACTGTCACTTTAAGAGCTGCCAGACTGCAGTATAATTAATTTGTATGGGGACTGTGTATTTAATGCTTGAGCCCCACCCAAGATGCTGTCAATTCACTCCATCTCTGCCGTTACATGCAGAGGAGCCTTGTTGAAAGATATAACTGTTTGCCAGAAATCATTTAGAGTGACTGAAAAATGTAGTTTGTCTAACCTGTCTTCATTTCAGCACAAACTGTTTCAGTGTAGTTTTTCATTTTGGTCCCGGACTGCCGAATTGGACCAAACAGTGGGAAGAAGTCCTTAAAATGGAGCCTGCTGGCAAATCAGAACTTGGACTCTCATTTGGAGCCTACCTGAACTGGGGCTATTTGGGAGAGCTCTGCTAAATGTAGTTCTTAGAGTTCTGGCACCTTTTTAAACCAATAGAGAGAGCCTGTTGTGACTGACAAGGAGAATCAGCTAACCGGGTTCCTGTGTATCTGAAAGAAACCCCCAGGCTATCTGCTGGGGATCCAGACTAGAGGTGACTGTGAGAGGAGAAGGAGCTCAACCTGGGGCTTAGTAATTCACACGGAAGCACAATGCAGGAGGCCCTGAGTTTCAGCTTGCAGCCATTGTGAGTGCCAGTTTGGACTGAATCCAAGTTGTGAGAAGAAAGAAGCACCAGAAGTGTGGAAACCAGGCTCACCCTGTAGAAGACTGGAGAAATTGCTGAATCGCTCGGTCTGTCAGGAACTGAAGCTGCTGTGTGTGCTCCCGGTATTCTGCAGGCGCGATTGGGATTGAGGAGCAGCCTGCCTGGTATAGTACTTTCCTTTTACATATAAATGTGTCTAGTGCTTGTGAGGAATCATGATCTTATTTTCCTCGGTACTGTGAATTGTGTGCTGAAGCTGGAAGCAGAACCCAGCTTGATTTGGACTGAATCCGCTGTTTTTCAAATGCAAGTCAGTCCTGCCACGAGGCTGGGCCAGCTATTCTATTTCTCCTGGCAATCCAGGACAACCTGCATCCATCCAGTTTTCAGTATTGAGTCCGTGAGTACAAATCAGGGTAGCTCCCTGTAATCTGTTTATCAAACTGCAAGTGTGTCATCTGATTATTGCTGTTACATTTCTTCACAAACTGAGCCCCAGGGCTCCGGATTACAATTTGTGTGTGCATGGGTTTTTCCATCAAAGGGCCCCAACCAACTGCACCAACCCTGGCTAGCTCCCCACCATCCTGGGTACCCAGAGAGTGACATTTTGGACCCTATATGCATGCGCAGTATTGTGATCTGAATATTTCAAACCAAATGAACCCAATGCCCCTCCTTGTTACTGCCCCATCTAATAAATCAGATTTGTTGTTATTGAACTATATGCTGTCTGTGGTATCAGTACATGTAGAAAAAGCATTGCATTGTGTTTGTGTATATTGCCTAACCTTGTTTTACAGGGGTCCTCAGATACATGCTGCAAGACATCAGTCCTGAGGGTAAGTGTTACTGTATGTGTAAGAAGAGTGCATTTGTGGGGTATTGGGAAGGTAACTCCGTGTACTGTGTGAACCACTAGAGAACCAAGGGGTCACGCTGCACAGAGGGCTGTGACCAAGCTAGTCTAACCACTACAAACCCTGACCTCTGGGTGGAGGCACCCACCATTGGACCTAGGCCCCTCAACCTGTCAGTAGCCAAGCAGGCAGGGTACCACCTAGGTTACATATGCTATTTAAAATAAGTGGTACAACAAAGGCACATAACCAAGGACTAAATGTTATTACACTAGATAATTATAAGTTGGAAGAAGTGGAACTATACAAATACTTGGGAGTACATTTAGATAACAGACTTACATTTGGGGGCACATAGCCAGTACTGTGGGTAAAGTGAATGTCTTTCATAAAAAGAGATGTGCAAGAACAAGGGGCACGATTTGAAGATAGAGGGGATGGCTCAGAGGTAATGTGAGGAAGCATTTCTTCACAGAGAGGGTTATAGATGCATGGAATAGCCTTCCTGAGGAGGTCGTAGAGTCAAAACAGTGGGGAATTCAAGAATGCATGAGACAGACATAAGGCAATTCTAGAGGCGGTTGGAGGAAGTAGGCTGTTGGTTAACTAGGATCTGCAGCTTATCCATTAGGTAGGGAAATGAGCTGACTAGGTGGGCCAAGCGGTCCTTATCTGCCATCAAATTCAATGTTTCTATGTTTCTATGTCAGAGTGGGGGGCTCTGCATAGGAAAGTTTCATTCTTGCCTAAAGAGGACAGAAATAAAGTAACAGAGCAACTATTCTTACTAGTACAAGAATATGGTAGTATACAGTAATCTATCAACATGCAACAAAACTTCATTAGACAAATTAGATAAAGTACTGTATTTTATAAGATAGCAATATTTGTCTAAAATGTCACTTCAACACACATCATTGCAGTCTTCTGCAACAGTTAATTGGACTCCTCAAATCCAAAGGAAAAGATGATGAGTCAAAAGCATATGTGGTATTTGGAGAGGGAATGTAAGTGGAACAAAATAAAGAAACAAACAATAAACATACTTGAGGGACATAAAAACAGATGCTTAAGGATCACCTTTGTCAATAATCGTGTAGTAAGATGCAAGAAGGTATCACCTCCCAAAATATGGAATGAATTAAACCTAGAGGTTAGAAATGCAAGGAATCTAGGACAGTTTAGAGAAGGCATAGATACTATGTGGAAAGTTACTTGTCACTGCCTAGGAGAGTAAAGGTTTATCAGGATACTGGTAAGCAATGCATGGGTTATAAAATAGGACTGTCTCTTATAAATTATATAAATAAGGCTATGTACAAGAAAATATTATGTAATGTTTTGCCTTAAACCATGTGGACATGTTATCCAATTTTATATCTTGTGATTACCTAGTAAGGGAAACATTGTTCTATAGTGTGGCATAAAAATCCTGTCTTCTGTACACACTGCTAAATTAAGACCATCTGTTTCTGTATTGTTTAAAATTGTAAGTCTTATAGTTAAAGGTACTTTAAAAGTGCTTTATGGATTGTAAATCTTTGGTTCTCTCTGACACAATTGTTATGTTTTGCACACTTCTACCTTATATAACCATCTGCTTACACATAACAACTTTGTAAAACAGGGCATCACAGTCCTAAAAGTTTATCTCCTGTTAAAAAATAAAAGTTTTTATCTATCTACCTCTCTATCTATATCATGCATCTGTTCCTGGTAGCAAACTACAGAAATGTTTCATGAAATTTCCACATTTTAAGTACAGGAATGAATTAACCAATTTTCATCCCATATTACTCCCAACTTGCTGGTACTTCTCCCGGCAGGCTAGGTTGTCCTGAGCTATACTCTTCAATAGAGACAATTTATTACCCCTCCCGAGTTATATCTCCACCATAGCAATTCATTAACATTACCTTTCTATTTTTGAGGGCTACAGCCTGTAGTTCAAGGGGCTGGTGCAACTGGCCACACACCCCTTTGGCATATTTGCAGAGCTGCTCTCTCACTCCATACATAAGCATTTTTGACTTGCAGCCAGAGGCTCTGTTGGTCTGTCTTTCCCCTGGAGCCTGTTGGGGCCTTGCCCTCCCTCCCTCACCCCCCACCCCATATTGCTGTGTTGTGGGTTGCTCGGTTTCTGCTGGACTTTTGTTTTGTGTCTCTCTGCTTTTTGGTTAGTATTGCTTGCCTCCAGCTGCTGCGTGCTTCCTTGTGTTGCTTGTTCCTGTCCTCCTGAGTTTGAATTTTGTTTGCATTTTCCTTTTGGGGCTTTCTGGGTTTCTAGATTCCTGTTCACTTGTCTGTATCATGCTAATCCTGTACTGGTGCTATTTGGCTCCCATTTGCTCAACTAGCTTTCAGCAAACCTTCAGTGCAACTGCAATTGTTATCTGCATGTTTCAGCTCAGTTTCTGCTTCTCTGCTTGCTGCCTCAGTGCTTATCCACCTTAATTGTTTGCACCTGTGCAGGCTCACACTGCAAAGCTAGCCCATGGCATTCAAACCTGCTTTCATGCAATTGCACCAAGCAATCCTCGCTGTTGTTTCAGTACATTGCCTCTCCCTACAATTCCACTCTTTGTTTAGCTTGGCTGCTCCTAGAAGCTATAACTATTTGCTGCTGGATGCTGCTCATTACTTTTATATACTGCTTCATTATACTCTGGAGGTCAGCACAGCACAGCCTCGCTGTAAACTAGTTTCAAAATCTGCATGTGGGTCATGGCACTTTATTGTTGCTTCCTTGTTTTTCCTACAGTGGGGACTGGGGGTTGTGGTGAAGTCGGGCCCCATGCAGACCAAATTCCTCATGTTGAATCCTATCTCTGCACAAAAATCCTCTGAATATCTATGTCACTTTTAATTGGCTTCCTTAATGGGACTGGTTGGCTTGCATCCCTGCAAATTATGCAAATTGCTTCCTTTCTGACGTCGTGCATTGCTTACACTGCCTCACAGACCTATGTGCAGGTCCAGTCATTGCTTACATGGAAGTTTTCTGCTATATGCTTGCTATAAACATGTCTGATGTACGTGAGGGGCCTACAATGCTCAGCACTAAGCTCAGCGGAGGCATGCCAACCTCAACCAACAGTTACTATGGTGCAGGGCTCGCCTGCAACTGACAGTCTCACTCTACACCCCAAAGTCTGCATCTTGAGCATGTGAAGCTAGGGCAAGGTCCTTCTCACCTGGCTCATAGCTGGGAATGTCCTCACTCCAGGTGGACCTTCAGTCATCAACCATACCAATGGTACATCTCAATGTAGCATTAAGACTTCAACAACAAGGGATGAGACTCTCATGAAGGGCCCCTTTAGCTGCCTGAGTAGGTTCGGAGGCACCCTTCATAGTTATTCTCTCTATGACTGCCTCTGGTTCACCTCGTTTGTTTTTAGATTGGTAGGCCAGTTGGCGCCTCAGCAGTCATCGCTTTCCTCCTCCTCCCACCTTGAGGAGAAGTGTTGTGGAGTTAGCCTTGCAATCCTTCATGGCTTTCCCATTAGAGGGATACAGGAGCACTTTCCTCCAAAATGGAGTATTTTTCAGTCCCTTTAACTGAGTTTTCAAACTGCAGCAGCAGGCCGTCACTAATCAAAACATCCCAAGCCTGGAGGTAAAGGCGACTTAGGCCTTGGATTCCCAGAGATTTCCTCCTCAAAGTGCTTTTATTTCTCTCCTCTGTGCTACAGGTAATAATATTTAGTTAGCTTTAGGCAATAATCCCTAGGTCACTTAGGTGAGTCTCCGCTGTTGAATGGAGTGGATGGCTGGTCCCGTAAGTGTCCTGTCTCCCACTGGCTGTTTTTCTCTCTCCTTAGGAAGCTAGGCCTGCATGCCTTAGAGTCAGAACTCCAAGTGGGTCACTGTTCAACTGTCGTTTCCTGCCTACTCTACTCAAACATACTACCAACTGACCCATGCTATCAACTGAACCCATACTAGCAACTGACCCACGTGATAGGTCCTCAACCTCAATAAGTGTTCACTACCTGTATGCTTTGCTTGACACTCTTTTGGGCTTCTTCCTAAGGTACCTTAGCCAAGGGAATCACTTCTGCAGCACCTCAAGGGGTGGAACCGTCCCCTAGAGTTCCTCGCCTCCGGACCCCTATGGGGTGATATATCCAAAGATTATCTAGTTACACAAGCATGAAACCAGTTGCATGGGCACATTGAATCACTTTTGCTACTGCTTTCACTTTTGAACTTCACACTTTATCCCTTCTAGTCTTTTACTGTATTGGCTTATTAAACTTTACCCTATTTTTCCTGTACACAACCCTTTGTACTTCTTGCTCTGTCACTTTTGCCACTTACCTATTTTCCCTTTGTTTTATAGGTCTACTAACCCCCTACAATCTATCAGGTAAGTATTATACATCTATCTGTTTTAAACATTGTTCTGGTTTATCTTTTCTAAGGAACCAGGAATCCATTGTGACTCAGTGAAAGTCCTCTCTGGCCTGGCAACTCTGTGCAGTGTATGGCTGTAAGTTGGCATATATTGAAAGCACATCTTCTTGAGCTGGAAGGACACTACCTCTTTATTCAGCTGTGAGCTATGTGGGAAATTCTATATTGCACTTGATATCTGCAACAACGTGCACTTTACTCAATTCTGTGGGAGGTAAACTAACTACCCTCGCTAATTGCTTTTTATTTACATATTTATTTAGTGTTTAACCAAGAAGGGGCTTGCAAACTCTGTTTATCTTGTGAGTAACTTCAGAAGGATTTAAATACTGCATTTGAGAGACCAGGGATTCTCAAATGGTGAGGCAGACTCTGGGAGGCCCCAACCTGTTCCGGGAGGCTCCAGCAAGTCTAAAAATAGTACTACTGTATATCAATTTTGGAGTTTATATATTTTGTGTGAAGAGATGAAGCAAATTGAAAGAGGATAATAGTAAGTGGATTTTATGTATTTATTTATTAATAAGTGACAAGGGAAGGTGAATAAGAAGGCTCATTTCAGGTGTACCGGAGAAGAGTAGGTAGTGAATACATTTCAAAAGGTAACTGCAAAACAATCAAGAAATATGCAATGAACAATAGTGCAAACAAATATGAACAATAAACTGATAATGAGAGGTGGCAATTGATCAATTTGTAAACTGATGGACAGAACAGCCCAAATACAAGGGTTGAGCATAGAAGTGCTAAAAGCAATAGCAGGAAGGAGCAAAGTAATCCCAGAGAAGTTGCTTAGGATCAGGGAAGGAGGGGAGAGGCAAAGTATGCAGGAAGGTTATTTCATATAGAGAGGAAACAAAGAAAGTAGTCTGACCCATGAGCACGGAGTTCTTTTCAAAGGTTCCACGTCAGTATAAGACAAATACCTGAATGAGCCAAGTACTCAAAGGGGTTTCAGTTTATTCATGGTATACTACGTAAAGTACAGTATGCTATTTTTCTTTAAGGAGGCCCAAGATTATTTCAATTTTGGGGAGGCTCAAAATCTTTTCCATGGATTGGGGATGCTCACTGTGACAAAGTCTAAGAACTATTGGGGTAGACCCTTGGAGGTAGCTAGATTGTCTACTAGGATTTTCTGACAGTCCTATTTTTTTTGTGTTATCTATTTACTCTCCTTCTGTGCCTCTGGGTTCGCCACTCCTTCCGGCTGCACATTGCCACTCGTGGCCTCCTCGTCCTGTCCCTCCTCCCCTCACCTCACACCGCAGCCGACCCAGGGTGGCCCGGCACATCCCTTTGCTGGATGGGTCCCCTCCTCCAAGGGGAAAGACACCGGGGTGGGGTGGGCCCCAGCGTACTAGGCGTCAGACCCTGGGTGCTGCTGAGGTGGGATTGGAGGCAAGGACCCTCAGACCAGCGAGTGGGCAGCCATCATCCGTGAACCCGGAGGCTGGTATTTCTGCTTTTCTGGGGCGTGATGTGCCACGAATGTCAAGGCATAGCCGGCGTTCACTCGCCCTCCTCAGCGTCCAGGTGCGCTGCAGATGACCCCCGGCCTCCGCCAGGGGTACCATGCAGCATTCCTAGTGACCCATCCTCCCCCTGGAGTAGGTGAGCAGTCGTGGGATGCTTAACCTACTCCACCCGTGACTCTCCAGCGACCAGTCCGCTCGACTCCCGGTCGCCATGCCGCAAGCGGAAATCCAACCGCTGCACCAACGAGCTTGGCTTAAACTATTTTTAAATAAATTACAGGTGGCTGAGGAGTTGAATAAGGATCTTGCAAACTCTGCTTGTCTTGGAAGTAACTTCACAAGGGTTTGAATACTGCATTTTGGTTGTCCCTTGGGGTAGCTGGATTGACTACTAGGATTTTGGGACAGAAACTATTTTAAATAATTTACTGGTGTGTAGGATTTTGTGATAGTTAAACTATTTTTAAATAAGTTACTAGAGGTTAGTTGAATTACTATAAAGGGGCAGTACTCACCAGGGTGGTGAAGCAGTTGCGTATTTGATTGTTTCTGACAGTCACCAGTGACTGTGGACTACCACCCACCCTTCCCCACCCCAGGCGTGGCATTTCCTTTATAGCCAAAGTTCTGACATCACTTCCTCAACAGGTCTTAGGGCAGTACTGTCATATTCTTAATAACCCATCACAGTGCATAAAGGTAAGTACACACCACCAAAAAGACAATTATATATATTACATATTGTATATTATAAAGGAGAGGGACATGGGGATTGCAATGCACTGGCTGTGGGGCAGCAGTTTTCCAGGAGACATTCTGGAAACTGCGTTGCTGTCTATTTGCAGGCAACTGTCAGCTCTGAGGAGGAGATTGCCCACCTCCAGGCTGAACTGGCAAGGACTAAGGAGGCCTCCCCACCCAAAGCACCACTGCCACAACCACTGCCTCAGAGGTTGCCAAGTATGAAGAGCATTTGGACCACAGTGGGTTCTGGGAGGTTGCAGGTGGTGGAACAGAGGCGAAGCCCCTAGTTGTACCTCTACACAAATCATCGCCAGTCTGGAAGATCAAGGTTCCTCTATGATGGCACCCTCAGTAGAGACCAAGAAGAATGCTGAGGACATCCACAAGGAGACCCACAAAGGGTGGCAAGGGACACCACAGGGAAGGAAACAGCTTCTGATAGGGGACTCAGTTGTTAGGGAGTAGAACTGGGAAGGGAGAGGAGGGAAGCAAGGTGCC
Source organism: Neoceratodus forsteri (assembly GCA_016271365.2). Taxonomy (NCBI): domain Eukaryota; kingdom Metazoa; phylum Chordata; order Ceratodontiformes; family Ceratodontidae; genus Neoceratodus; species Neoceratodus forsteri. Next base: position 300,040,328 of record CM057453.1, on the reverse strand, counting down.
TGCCTGGTGCCATGGCCTGGAGGGACAAGCGAATCCTCAGGATTGCAGAAGCAGCATCACAGGAGACAGAACTAGATATCATTGTACACCTTGGGACAAATGACCTAGCTAGGCATGGAATCAATGCAGTGCAGGATGAATTTGTGGAGTTGGGGATGGGCCTCAGACAGGTGGCAAGTATGGTTACCTTCTCAGAGGTGCTGCCAGTCCATGGCAGGGTGAGGCTAGGGTACTGCATACCATGTAGTTTAATGAATGGTTACAAAACTGGTGCAGAGCACAGGGCTTTGACTTCATTGGGGACTGGGGTACATCTGGAGAGAGGAAGGTCTATACTAGCATGATGGTCTGCATCTGTCCATGAAGGTAACCAAGCTCCTAAGTGACAGGTTTAATGCTTCCTTGGCAAGCTTTTAAACTAGCCAAGGGGAGGTGCTGATAAGAGGCAGGAAATTTCAAGCCTCCCCACAAAACATGGCACATAGTAAGGTAAACACTGAGTTACAGAGTTCAACAGAGGGCAGGACAGGGTAAGTGGAAAAATAGACAAAGGCAACAAGAGCAGGGATGGGAAAAAGGATAAAGCCAACATTAAATGGAGGGCAATGAGTACCAATGCCCGTAGTCTGGAAACAAGCTTTCTGAGCTAGTAGCCCTGATGGAAGATGAACAATTGGATATTGTGGCAGTCACAGAAACATGGTACATGGAGAACCATGACTGGGATGTCAACATACCGGAGTACACAGTCTACAGAAGGGACAGGGAGGGTAAAGAGTAGGTGGAGTAGCTCTATACATAAGGGAAGGGATCAAAGCTACAGAACTAAAAAGTAAGGGGAGGACAAGAGGCACTCTGGGTCACCTTGAAGACAGGAATGGCATCACAATCCGCTGGGGATATATACAGACCTCCATCTCAAGGGAGGAAATAGACAAGAAAATGATAGAGGACATTCTCAAAATGGCTAAAAAGTGGAGATACTGTTGATGGGGACCTGAATATGCCAGATGTTAACTGGATGACATGTACTGCAGCCACATCCAAGAGCAGGGTCATTCTCGATGCCCTGCAGAGGCGAACCTTAGACAGCTAGTGTTGGAACCCACTCGGGAGGAGAATACTAGACCTGGTACTCTCAAATGGAGAGAGGATCACAAATTTAGAGGTCAGTAGACATCTGGGAACAAGTGACCACTGCACAGTGTGCTTCACAATAAACACAACCATGGAGACAAGCCATACAAAACAAGGATACTGGACTTTAAAAGGCTGACTTTGGCAAAATGGGTAAATACCTGAGGAATGCACTAGCAAATGGCCAAAAAGGAGGGGTGGAAGAACAATGGAGAAAATCAAAACTGCTATCATACAGGCAACAAGCCTTTGTGTAGAAACAAATAAAGAATACAAAGTGGAGTAAAAAACCACTATGGTTCTCAAAAGAGGTGGCAGGGAAGGTTAAAGAGAAAAAGGCTGCATTCAAAAGTATAAGGAATCACAGAAGGAGCACAACAGGGAACTGTATCAATTAAAGCAGAAAGAAATGGGGAAGGCAGTCAGAATAGCAAAGGCCCAAACCGAGGAAAAATAGGTAACTCAGTTAGAAGGGATAAAAACTTTTATGGTACATTAGGGAGCATAGAAAGGTTAAGGGAGAATAGTGAAGATTACTAAAGGAGAGGGGCGGGCAAAGGGAGACAGTGAGAAGGCAGAGATACTGAATTAATACTTTTGCTCAGTATTTACAAAAGAAGATGAGGAGGAGTTACCTAAACCAGACAATAGAAGCACTCTGGGTATGGGGGTTGACACCAGTCCATTTACAGAAGTAAAGTCCGGAAAGAACTCCAAAAACTCAAGGTGGACAAAGCAATGAGGCCTGCGAGTTCACCCAGAATCCTAAAAGAACTAAGGGAGGACCTAGTGACACCACTGAGCACACTTTTAACAAATCATGGGAGGATGGGGTGGTACCTGAGGACTGGAGGAGGGCAGATGTGATTCCCTTCACAAACGTGGGAGCAAGGCAGAAGCAGGAAACTACAGACCTGTAAGTTTGACCTCAGTGGTAGGGAAAATGATGGAATCACTTCTGAAAGAAAAGAATTGTTGAGTACCTAGAGGCCAACGAGAGCTGGGACCCAAAGCAGCATGGATTTACAGCAGGAAGGTCATGTCAGATGAATCTAATTGATTTCTTTGACTGGGTGACCAAAGTAATAGACCAGGGAGGGGCAGTGGATATGGCCTACCTAGGCTTTAGCAAGGCATTTGACACAGTCCCGCACAAAAGACTAATAATCAAGTTAGCCAGCCTGGAAGTGGGTTCCAGGGTGGTAGCCTGGTAACAAACTGGCTGCACAACAGGACACAGAAGGTAATAGTGAATGGAGACACATTCCAAAGAAAGGGGGTCACTAGTGGAGTACCTCAGTGCTCAGTACTAGGTCTAGTCCTCTTTAACATCTTTATAGGTGACATTGCAGAGGGTCTGAGGGAAAGGTATGCCTCTTTGCAAATGACACAAAGATCTGTAACAGAGTTGATACACAAGGGGTAGAAAGGATGAGAAGGGACTTAGCAAGGTTTGAGGAATGGTCAGACATATGGCAACATAGATTCAATGCAAATAAGTGCAAAGTAATGCACTGGAAACAAAACCCAGGAGAAGAGTACACAATAGCAGAGGAGGTACTAACAACAACAAAAATGGAAAGGGACCTGGGGGTAGTCATATCAGATGACCTAAAGGTGGGTAAGCAATGTGAGAAGTCAGTAAGGAGAGCCAGGAGGATACTGGGATGCATAGGACGAGGCATCACAAGCAGAAAAAGGGAAGTGGTTATACCTCTGTATAGACAGTTGGTGAGACCCCATCTGGAATACTGTGTGCAGTTTTGGAGACCCCACCTACACAAGGACATAGACAGGATGGAAGCAGTCCAGATGAGGGCAACTAAAATTTTGCAGGGTCTGCATCAGAAACCATATGAAGAGAGACTGAGAAGCTTAATATGTATACCCTTGATGAAAGGAGGGACATGGGGACATGATAGAAACTTTCAAGTACCTCAAGGGAATCAACAAAGTCCAGGAGGTAGCATATTTCAGAAAAGAGATATGTAAGAACAAGGGGCACAATTTAAAAGATAGAGGCGGACAGCTCAGGGGTAATGTGAAATGTTTTTCACAGAGAGTGGTGGATGCATGGAACCACCTTCCTGGTGAGGTTGTTGGGTCTAAAACAGTGGGGGAATTCAAACATGCATGGGACAGACTTAAAGGCAACTGTAGTGGGGGTTGCAGGAAGTAGGCTGTTAGTTAACTAGAATCTGCAGCTTACCCAATAGGTAGGGAAATGGGCAGACTGGGTGGGCCAAGTGGTCCTTATCTGCCATCAAAGTCTATGTTTATGTTTCTATGTTTTCATCTTTTCCAGTCCAAAGCTACCCCAGAATAGTGCAAGTGCATGCAAAAGCAACCGCATCATCACTTGCCTATTGCCAAGCTCCTGTAACCCCAAGTCCCAAACTTTGAAGGTTAAACTGAGCCCCCAGACTCAGGTCTGAATCTCCCCACTGCCATCCCTGGCTCACTATAATGCTGTGGATCTGCTGAGCCCACACAGTACACCCCAATCCACTGAGCCATCAAATTCAGTCTTTATCCTTTGGTCCAGACTCCAGTTATGTAAATAGTGCAGCAGCCCCGGGCCTCCCTGAGGAATCTGGGTAGAGTGTAGTTGGTTGACCAAGAAAAGCCCTGTAGCCTATCCCAGATCCTGTACACTGAATAAGACATCTGGTATAGGCTACCAAGGTTTCTTTTCAATGACCGACTTCCCTCCACCTGGGTCATTCAGGGAGGCCCAGGAGCTTCTGTGCTAATTGCCAGGTCAGAGTCAGCATAAGAGGATAGATTTAGTTTCTGATGGATTGATCCACATATGGAGGAGACATGTCCCGAGTGAGCTCAGCAGACCCACAACATTGGATGAGGTCAGGGCCAGCAGTGGGGTGATTTGGGCTGGAGTTTGGGGCTCAGCTTGAACTTCTAAGTCCAGGAATAGGAGCCAGGGTTGTGAGTGTGTTTTGTGACACGCATGGCATGAATGTGGTCACTTGACATTTGCATGCACTTGTACTGCACTGGGAGAGGCGTAATTTTGGTTTGAAAAAGAAGATGAAAACGTACTGTATATCAGTTTATAACCATGCAGTGCACTGCATTCAAGTTACCAGTTCCAGAAAGGATCCTCACTGAATTAAGGTTGTGAACATGGGAAGGAAAACAAGGGTGGGGATGAGAGAGCTTTATTTCTGGTCCCCTAATGGGGTCCTTTAGGTTTGTATCTCGGTGGGGAGGTTTGGCATGTATTCAGATGTGGAATGGGATTCCAATTCCATATCAATATGAGGTTTTCAGAATTCAGATTTTGACCCTAGTACAGAAATTCCAAATTCAAAAATAAAAGCTTGAAATCTGATGAATCTGATTCTGTTGAATGGATCTGAGCAATCCTAGTGTAGGCTTCCTCTGATAGACTGACAAGTGCAAAGATGCCCCAGCACAGCTTCGCTGCATTGGGTGCAAGCTCAGAAACAAAAATTGGAAAAGTTTGCATTAATGGTGTGCGAGGAACAAATAGTATTTCCGAATACCATGAATAATGCAGTATTCATTATTCGGATCTGCTTAGTCTTGCCCAGCAAATCAGATCAGGCAGTTGATGTTCCACATGGCTGAGACCCTTGCTGACATCAGTGTGGGGGGTGGGTCTGAGGTTTTTTGTTTACCTCTAATACAGAGGACAGGGTTTTAAAGGGCTTGACTCAACATTTGCATCCATATTTTGGAAGCATCCGGCATCCAGACAGATGTGTCCAGATGTTTGCATCATATTCACATACATCTGGATACATCTGTGACACTTCCCACAACTTACAGCAATTGTTGCTGCAACTGCAGGACTCATGTCCATTGTTCTGATGCCAGTTCAGAATTCTGTCTGGGAATTTAGACCAACTTTTTGGTCCAACTTCCCAGGCAGATTTATAATTCGCATCCAAAAATGGATCGGGAAATCTGAAAAGGCTACCCTGTACTTCTGCTCTCACTCTGACACATTTGTCTATATTACAACCTATCAGATAAGTATTGGAAACCTATTTTATCTGCCTATCTGTTCTCTTTCACAAGAACTATGGATTCTTTGTGACACCCTCTTATTATTATTTTACAGATTTCCTGTCTACATCTCCCAAGAACCCTACCTTTGGCTCACCAAGAACAGGAATGTGATTCCTTTAATTACAGCCTATACATGTAGACTAGGAACCTATGCATGAAGATGCCTGGTATGTGCCGGAAGGGCACGTACAGAGGCTGTACCATTGCAAGCCATATATCCAGTCCTCACAGGGTGTGCAGGGCCAGTATGCACAACCTCCTGGGAAGCCTGAGTGTGGCGCATAGCTCCATGCATGGGGTGAGGATGGGGAGGGGCTGGACTGGGGCCAGACCAAGGTTTTCAGATAGAAGACCTGACTGGATCGAACAGTGGAGCCCCAACTTCACAAGAACAGGGGATCATAGGACATATTGGTCCACATATGGGCTACCATATTTCCAACAGCCAGCAATAAATTGTGCTGTTTGTGAAGTCAGCACCCTGAAGCCTGCCACCACCCCCAGCCCTCCATTGCATTGAGAGTCTAGGGTCTGTGGTTGCAGGGTGCATTGCACCCTGTATTGATTGGCCAGTTGGGGGTGACCAGCCATTATGGCATCCCTCTGGCTAGCAAATGATAAGTCCCCAACACTGGCCTGGCAGAGCTCAAAGGCATTGTCCATGCTGTACTCTGCCAGTCCTCTGTAGGAATGCCCTTCCTTGCACCCTGCCCAGATCAGGTGTGTACTTGCCCAGGATCCCCATTCACAGTCCAGGGTAGGGTGTGGAAGAGTGCATGCATGTTTCTGCATCCATGGGTGTCCACGGACACCAGGATGTCATATCCTAGCCCTATGTGCCATGTATTGGGGCACATAGGGTAGGGATATATCGTACATAAGGCTCTAAGATTTTAAGTCTCAGACACTGCTGCTACTGCTGTTAGTGCTCATTCACATTATCCTGTTCATACAAAGTGCAATTCTATGCAGCTTCTTCCTAGCAGTGACCTTTCATGACTACCCACTAACATCCCAACTGCTGTTCCAACGCACACACCCAGTGCCCCAATAGTAATTAAATAGTCCCTCCTCCCTATGAAAATAAGTTGGTATTAGCTCACTGTGCCTTCATGAACAAAAATTGTTAATAACTGCATTTTTTTTTTTTTTACAATTCATTTACAAGGATAGCACATTCTTTTAATATCTACTTCTTTCTGTTTCACACTTACAGATGCACATGACTCCTGCTCTCATACCCTCTCTTATTCTGCTGTTCTCACAAGCATGTCTGCTTTCAGGGGCTGGTACTACCAAGCTGGGAAGGTTTCTATGTCATAATGGTGATCACTGAATGGCGATCGCCGTTATGGCAGTGTATTACCAAAAATAAAAGCGGTGATGTACACTGCAGTGAAAACAACGGGTAGCGACATGGATCTCTATGTATGGGGGTGGAGCTTTCCGCACCCCACTAACTAAAGATTCTCAACTCAGGAGGTACATCGGGGACTTGTAAAAAAAATAAAACCACCACGACAACGACCAAGTTGCTCATATTTGAGTCGCTCAATCTCAGTCGCCCTTTGACAGGATACCGCTGGGAAGGTACTGGTAGGATTTGGTGCAGTAAAACGTAAGAAAGGTCAGAAAGGTTGCTATTAGATAGGAACAAAGCAGTGTATAGCAATATTGCTGCTACATATTTCTGGCAACCTAGCTTATCTCCTCTGATGGTTGCTGGAAGGCTGCAGGAAAAGGTTGCAGTAAGGCAGCAACAAAACAGTTTGCTGAAATATTGCTGCTACTTATTTCTGGCAGCCTGCTGTGATCTCCTACTGAAGGTTGCAGAAGGAAACTTTTTTTTGCAATACTTCTGCTATATCAGGTTGGAAAAAGGACAGGTTGCAGCAACCTAATTTGCATGCTAAATTGTGACAATGTAGCAACATTGCAGCAGACTGGTTGTGGTATGTTTTGAAAAATGTTGCTGGAATATACCAACAATAGGTTGCAACAGGCCGTATTTTTGGTAAAGGGGTGGACTTTCTGAACCCAGACTGCAACAAAGTAAAGAAGGCGATCAGTCCAGAAAAAGGAAGCTGGGAGAGAACCAGTTATTCTTGGAGTTTAGTTACAGTATGGATGGCAAAAAGCTAGAGTAATATTTTCCAGCGCAGGATGGCTCACCCCTTTAGGGAGGAGAATAACAGTGGACCTCCAAGCATCCAAGAGGAAGAAGAGAGCAAGATGGTCAGAAATAGACATGTGATAGCAGGGAAACAGATATAGAAGCTTGGGCTGATCCCATCTGTGCCTTGCCCTTTCTGTGGATTAAGACCAAGGAGTGCCTTCAGGAGGCTGAAGAAGAGATGAAGGTGAAAGAGAAGGAGGAGGGTGGGAGATATGGGTAGGAGGTGGGAGGAAGAACAAGAGAATAGTAACTAAGCACATGTGGTGGCAAAATGGTTAAAGAGGACTCGACAATACCAGCATTAGTAATAGTCAAACTGTTTAGTTTGAGGACTGGTGCAGATGGCTGGGAGGGTGGGTTGAAAAGGGCATGGATGACTTCCAGAACTAAGACAGGTGATTAATATTGTTCTGGAGGGTGGAAGTGAAATACTCATTTAGCAAGCCTGGTAGCTTTTGTATAGGCCAGCATACACCCAATATTTTGCCAGGTTAACTGGTGAACTTGACCCTTGTGGACACAACAGACTGCATTACTTGCTTTAAGACAAATGCGTGTTTAAATTATGTAATTACTTTGTTGTGATCCTGAAAAGGGGAAGCCTTTGCACCAGGAAGTAGAATGTTGGTTAACTAGGATCTGCAACTTATCCAATAGGAAGGGAATGGGCAGACTGGGTGGGCCAAGTGGTTCTTATCTGCCATCAAGGTCTCTGTTTCTATGTTTCTATGTTCCTTCTTAGAGTAGCTGCTGATCCCAGACAGCCACAAAATTGTTTTGCAATTCTAAGAGGGCACAATTTATGTCAAAAGTCATCAAGATGAAAGATCAGTTAGTATCTCTCAGGTCAGCACAAAGAGTAGACTGACCAAAGGACCGGAAAAAGGGAACCTGTATAATCCTGAGAGGGGCTTTAGGATGATGGATCTTTCACACACAGTAGACCATACGGTGAACACGAATTGCACTAGAAAGTGCCACAGCTTACTCAAGATAGTGGAGATGGTAGAGGACTCAGTCAATGAGAGAGTGGCTAGAGGTTGAGCCTTGTGCACTCAGATGTAAGCTGGCTCATCTGTGCTGATTTAACATTTTGAATAAGTGTAACCACACCCTCTGCCCTGCTTCTAGAGGTATTGGATGACACCCCTGGTCAATGGCAAGACAGCTGTTACATCAATCTGATCAGCACTATATTGAAAGTGAGATGACTCACAGTGCTGCATTGTGGGCAGGTCTTTCTTTTGTCAGCTTTTGTTCTCCACAGCTACACCTTTCTCCCAACTGCTGCTGCTGGCTTCCATATTTCTTCCACTGCTTCAGAAGCCCAACTCTGGGACATGCTGAAGATGAATGTGTCACCCTAGGGCAACTGTTAGCTCAGTCTCAAATAATGTGAAGGACTAGCTTAGCTGGGTGCCTTAAAGGAGAAGACTCCTGTATATGTATGATTTGGATATATCTGATGTATTTATTGTACATTACATCAAGTACTGTACATATGTCAATAAGAGATCAGCCATTTCTTCTGTTGCAACACATATCTAGAGTTTGAGGCTCTGACACAAGGTAGTAAAATGTCAAGCAAGCCTCCATTTACATGCAAATGAGTTACTTGTAATACAGCCCCTCCATTCCTTGATGTCACTGCAGCAACAGTGCAGAACAAAACATAAGGGTATCAATGCTGTCTAGCCTGATTTTAGTTTAAGTTTGCAATGGCTTAAGGCAGCTCTGTCATGCAACTGACACAGGGAGTAGTACCTGTAGCCTTAATACTGCATATGTAGAGCAAATAATACATCTAATAGTATTGCATTCACAGGAAGCAAAAGCTGTTTCTCTGTACTGCTCATTTCTCTCTGTGAGACAGTTATAACATGTTGTGGAAAGCAGTAGACTGAATCAGTCAATCAACCAATCAACCAATCAATCAATCGAGCAGTCAGTCAGTCACTCTGTATTGAACCAGATGAGCACCCTTAAGAAGATTTGTTACAAGATGAGCCTGGGCAGTTTACCAAAGGATCACACAAGACTGAATTATACACATCCCCTTTCAGCAGCCTGAAAGTGGAGAGCTAGGTCATTTACTTTATAAAGTGTATTGTTTACATTTCAAATGCTCCTTAAATCTGAGTTTCTGACTGAAAATACCAAGACACAGAATGCATATGACATGGGAGGAGTGAGCTAAGCAAATACAGAGCACTACAAACAGAGACTGATTAGTTTCTTTATCTACAGCAGCTGAGGTGTAGCATCTGATTTGTGAGGACATCCTACTTCAAATGCTGGCATTACAAAGCAGGAGGGGGGACAGAGCTGCCACAGCTTAACCTTAGTACCTTGAAAGTGAAGTGCTGTAGCTCTCACATCACTGATAATAATTTATAATGGGAATTGGGGCACTTTTAAAGTCATGGACCTGTGGGGCCATCACAGTTTCTAAGGAGGTTAGGGGAACTTCTTAGGGTTAGAGAGTAAGGGACTCTGGTAGGATTTGAACCAGAGTCCCCAGTGCTTGTGCCTGTGCTTTCCTGGTAACCTATTCCTTGCCGTAGCTGAATTCTTTATTGTTTACAGCAGCCATCCAATCACTGGCTGCCTAGTTACAAAGGGAAAGGGGCCTATTTGCAAGATTGTTTCTCACTGCTGGTGTCAGTCAAAACAGAGAATGTTGACACACACACACACACACACACTCCTTAATACAACAGCTGCATAATACCACTTAAAACTCTTGTTGTACTCAGAGTCATTTATTGGGTAAACTGTTTTTGCTAACAGAAACAGTAACACAGCACATACAGGCACTTCCTTATGTGAATACTATATATACCTCAAATCAGTACTGCATCACACTCACATGGTCCTAGTCCCTATTAGACCTGCACTTCAGGATGTGCACAACACTTAAAGGGTTCCTCCATTACTCAAGTGGGGAACCAAACATTGTGGGTTTGGTCTACTGGTGGAACTGCATTTAGTGCAGCACCATTATCTGTTGCTCTGATGACATCAACCTCCAGCAACATTGATGGTAAAATGGAGGACAAACACATTGATAACTTTTGGGGGCTGTATATTTTATTTATAATCTAGATCTGGACAACAATAGGACTGCTGGCAACTGGGAGGCACACAACAGTTACACATAAAGAGTTGGGAAAATATTGGTGTGGAACTATGGGAGACTTCCCTTTAATGCTGCTTTATTGCACCTGTGACTTGAATCAGAACACAGCAATGCACAAAACATCTTTCTCAAAGTTCACATGATTGTTCTGGTAGGATAGGCCTAAACAGTTAGTACAATCATTTCTTTTCTGGAGCTTAAGGGCAACCTCATTGCCTTTTCCTCACATTAGTACTTGAGCCTGAACTTGCAGAACCTTAGTGCCTTTCCTTTTACTTTACAACTTCTGATTCAGTACATGTTTCTCTTCAGTTTCTGTTCTCCAGAGACTTAGCATGGTATGGAGGACAGGTGCCACCACCAGACTTGTGACCCTGCCACCATCCTGAGCATGGCAAGCCCTCTCCAGCTAGTTGGAGCCAGAACATGAATGGGGTATTACACTCTCCATTGCCCAAAGAGTTGCTGTCCCCAGCAATCAGGGATGCAATTATATAGCACACTTTCTGGTCTGTGGGCATGGTAAACCACCCACTGGTCCATAACAGCATTGCCTTCTCAGACCAAATGAAAACACAGTGCTCCCACTTGGCCCCAAAAGGAACCTTCTTCTCCTAAACTGTAAGTGTCCGACTGAACACTCTATTCTAAAACCAACAGGGTCTCTCACCAGCCAAATGAGAAACTGACCCTTTACCTGCAGGGCTTTTGACCTAGCACAGAACAGTTACACACTCACACTACCGAAGGTATAGTAGTATGCCATCCACCCATGGAGGAACCCAGAGCCACTCAAAACCCCACCCTTAAGGGGTGTAGTGGCTCACAGCCATCCACACTAGGTGTAAACCATGAATTACTCACTCCTTTACATGTTCCAGGTCTGTGAAAAGGATCCTTTTTTGCCTGTGACATTGCTCATATCGACTGTGAGGGCTTACTCATAGTTACCTCCTTCAGTTGTCCTTACAACTAGTTGTAGTTTGGATCCAGGCCCTACACCCCTCTTAGTAGGATGTGTGAAGTTATCTGCCCAATCCTTGCTGACATTGTCTGGAAGTCCTTGGAGAGGGGTCTTTCCCAACACCATCAAGGAGGCAGTCGTCTCGACTCCTTAAAAATCCTCCTTGGGTCCAGATTGTCTAGCTAACTACTGGCCTATCTCTAACCTGCCATTTGCTGGTAAGGTTATTGAAAAGCAGTAGCACTGCAACTGGATGATCATCTTATGACTCACAATGTCTATGATACTCTCCAGTCTGGTTTTAGGAAGAAGCACAGCACGAGACTGCCCTAGTCTGGGTATTGAGGATCTCCTAATGGCTAGAGATCGAAAGACATGTACCATTCTGGTCCTTCTCAATCTCTCTGCTGCATTTGACACTGTAGACCATGGTGTGCTACTGGAGTGCCTCTGGGTTTGTGTGGGCTGTCTGGTACAGTCCTCAAGTGGTTTCATTCATACCTCACAGGCAGGTCTCAGAGAGTTGCCACCGGAATATATTCCTCTGGCACTCACTCCCTGCCTTGTGGGGTACCACAGGGTTCCATTTTAGCCCCATGCTGTTTGCAGTGTATATGCTACCATTGGGAAAAACATTAGGTGATACAGCTTGGGTTTTCACTGCTATGCAGATGATACCCAGCTGTATCTGTCCTTCCTCCCGGCCAGAGTGATGCACTCTCCGTGCTAAACAACTGCCTTGCTGAGATCAGACTTTGGATGAGTTCCAGCTGGCTAAGACTGAATCCAGATAAGACTGAGGTATTGGTAGTGGACCCAGGTTGCCCAGGGGTGGGTTTGGGAGTTGGACAACCCTCAGGTTTGTTTCTTGGTGGTATGCGCTCCCTACCTCTGATCAGGTGCGTAATCTGGATGTTATTTTTGATGAGGGCTGACCTTAAAATCTCAGGTATCAGCTGTCATCAAATCCTTTTTACCATCTGAGGAATATTGCCCAAGTGAAACACCTGGTTCCGTCGGCGATCTTCCAACATTGATCCATGCCTTTGTCACTACCACCTTGATTACTGCAATTCCTTTACCTAGGGCTACCTGGGTTGATATCCACCACCTGTAGCTAGTGCAGAACGCGGTGGCCAGGCTTCTGACTGGGACATCTAGGACCAGTCATATTATACCTGTGCTCTGCGAACTGTACTGGCTGCCTGTTGAGGTGGCAGATCACCTTTAGAGTTGGTCTACTAACCTTTAAAGCCCTACACAACCAGGGACCCGTTACCTGAAAGATCTCCTGATTCCTACTGTCCTCCATCCTCTCCGCTCCACCAATGAGGGATTGCTAGAGATTCCCAGGGTTCGATTGAAAACATCAGCCTCACGTGTTTTTGCCTTTTCAGTACTAACCTGTGGAATTCTCTACCTCGTTGGTTGAGAGAATGCTTAACCATCGATAGTTTTAAAATTGGTTTAAAAACATATTTATTTCGTTTAGCTTTTATTTAAATATAGTTGATATATTTTAATGTTGTTTTAATCTATTTATGTATATGTTCTTATGTACAGCGCCTTGGCTTTGAAAGGCACTATATAAATAAAGCTGATCTGATGTGATTTGATCTTATGTGGAACACCACCTGCTCCTTACATTTCCTTTTGTTCTACCTTCATGGAAAATAGAACACTCCACATTGACAGGTGGCTCGTAAATTACATTTGTGATGTCACAACAAATTTAGTCAGGACCATTAATTTGTTTTACTGGGCACTGTATCAGGTGCATTCATTAATACAGTAACTGAACAGAATTTGCATCTTACATCCCCAGGAAGTGGTGGAAAAAGCAGTTAAGCTGCTCTGCTGGTTGTCTTGAGGGACAAGCATATCTCTCAAGTTGCTGGCACATTTATATACCATGTGTGGGGACTTTTTGCTCTTCTTTAACCTTGGTCCACCTTTGAGAAATGGCCTATTTTCTCCAGTATTTGTTTAACCCTGTTGGACCCTGTTGAAATGTAGTGATGAAGTTAACATTATTCTGCTCTGTTCTTATCACATTCTTAGGCTGCAACAGAGATGACCGTTCTTTCCCATCACTTTCATTTTTTGCTTTTCAAATCACATCTGATGCATGCCCCCACCTTCTGAATCCAGTTTGAAGAATTCTGGATTGCTCCCCATAGCTCTTCTGGCTACTGCAAATTCTGCATGCACACAGAAATTCACTCTTTGAGGTGGCAGCTTCTGGCAAGGAGAAAAGAGTTTGTATCAGTACTCTTATGGTATATAATAGCAATGTACCCCTCCACATTCTCAGATTTCTTCATAGCCAGAAAAGAGATCTGATCACTGTCAACTGTCAATGAGAAATGAAGATACTCATTTGTACTGTGGAGAGATCCCAATTAGCTCTGCCACACCACAAAAACATCATCAATATAATGGTGCCAAACCAAGACAGTCTAAAAAAGAATTTGTTTCTGGTTGATAACAACAATCTCTTCCCAATATCCTTAATAAATATTAGAAGAGTTTGGGGTGAAGCTAGCCCCTATGGATGTTCCGTTTAACGTTTGGAAGCAGCTGCACATAAAACAAAATAGTTGCTTTCTAGTACTAGCTTTGGTGGCTTCTACCAAGCTTTGTACTTGGATTAGCCGTGGGCTCTCCTCTCAAATACACTCTCATTGCCCCAGATCCCACAGTGTGGAATGTTTGTGCAGAGGAACTCAGCATTGAGGGTGAAACAAGATTATCACTCCTGATGTCGAGATCCCCCAAACTTGAAGCATATCCCCATATCCATTACGAAGGAAGATACTTGGTAATTCTCTTCATGGCATCATCCATAAACTGGGACAGTGACTCTTGTCATGGACCCTGCCCAGAAATAATACTTTGTATTGAATCAGCAAGAGATTTATAGAATATAAGCATTCAGGCTATACAGAGTCCTTCATCAGATTACATTCTATACATTTCTTGTAGGTCCAATAAAAGGTCAATTCACCAACTTTGTTCAGCATTTTGTACAAGGACCATTGTGGCTGCAAACAATTCTCCAGAAATAGTAGGTTGTCCAGGTGGATTACAAGGACTTATGTATTTTAGAAGCACATATAATTGTGCCATCTGGGTGTGGTCCGTGATCAGAAAGGCCCTCTTTCTCATTAATCAAGTTGTCCTAATGGCCTCTGTAACAAATTCATCAATACACAGTTTGAGAGGTAGTGTGGGGTCTGAACCCAGTTTCTTATAATAGTTTGGTTAAACAGCTGTCTGTCTCTGTGACATAATCATGGGCCACCACACTGCCAGCCTTGTCAGCTGGCCTTATGGTCAAGCACAACTCAAAAGTATGTTGAAGTGGTGGGCACGCCTGAAAGGCTGCCAGCCCCTGACACAATTTCCGCCAAAGGTAGCATGCACTCCACAGTTGAGGTCCACACCAGCTTCTAGATATTTCCCAAATATTTTATTTTTGTTTTATAATGGTACAATATCAAGCCAGTTCTAAGACATGCTTACTGGCCACTCTAGCCCCAGCACTTCAGGTTCAAGCAACCCTTAGTCAGGGGCCTTATGGTATAGCCTATGTTTGCTTTTTAACTCTTAATCAAATGTCTTCCAGCTCAGACTGCTTGTATCAGCCCAGATGAGCTTTTACGCCATATTAGTCCATCAGATCTCTTCACTCTAAAGGATTTGGTGGCGATTCTTCCAACACACCTGGCCATCACTGTTGCTCCCATCAGGATTCTCCGCTCCACTTCGAGATGTTTAGTAATCACTGAGCAATACAATGCAATCCTCTTCAGGAGATCGCTCAGTAGTGTCTGCTCTCATTTATTCTATGGACCCTTCTATTAGCCATTTATTGCTGCACTGTTCTACTACTTCCCAGGCTCACACTGGAAGATGGATACATTCAAGTCCCTATTGGTCCTTCACTTTCTTGTCTAGTACATAGTCTATGTAATATGTTGGCACAAGAGTCCATTAACTTTACCAGGCAGCATGCACATGGCTGTCAGGTCTCCTGGCCAGGCTGAGGGTGTAGGGAATACACCTCAAGTAACTTCTTCAAATTGCTATCATTGCTGACATGGGGCAGGTGGTCGGCACAAATCTCTAGAGTGAGCAGTAAACATGCTAGACCTGGCCCCATCTTCTTTATCGAAACCTGGCCCCAGGTACTGGTTTCCAGGAATTCACTGGATATAGTACAGACATCATCATTAACTGCAGGTTGGGTGGGCTTAATGCTGATATCCCTCCAAGTCCCTTGCCTTTGAGCTCAATAACAGTTTTCTTGATCATATTGTCTATATTCTCTTCAATGACTGGTTTGGCACCTTCTCCATGGGCTCACAAATGAATGACCCAAGCTTGGCAGAAGTTGTGACGGCAGGTGAATCACTTTCAGTTTTGGGATTTGCAGCACTTCTTTGTAACAATGAGCACAAATATACTGCCCTTCTTCCATGAGCAAATTTCAAACAGCATTCACAGCTGGGAGACCAAGGTCTTTGTTGCAAGGCCAGCTGTGGTAACACTGTGACATTCACCAGTAGAACTTAAATGTTACTTTTATGTTCTCAAAGTCTGTTTAATACATGGCTGATTTCATGCTAGCTAGGCCCTCTTTGTCTCTTGGCCTGAGACACAGTCTGAGTGCTTCATGGAGCCTTTCCAACAAAATGGGCCTGCATGTTTAGAGCACACAGTACTCATGGTTCAGTGCTTTAATGCTCTCTCTGAGTTAACTTTCCCAAAGAATGACCTTCCTCCACCTTGCACCAACAAAGGAGCACTGATCTTTACAGACAGAAATGGACATTTCCTTCCCAGGTGCTGCACACTCTGCATGCTGTAGACCTGATGTTGTGAAGCCACAAGGCATTTGATGTTGTGGAGCCACAAGGCACTAAATGCTCTGCCCTTACTCCTCCTTTTGCACTGCTACTGGCTGCTGCTGCTCTCAGTCACCCTGCCCAAATAGTGGCCAACTGGGGGATTTTCTGAATCATAGCTCATCTTCTCTTCATGAGGTGTGCCTGGCACCTCTTAATGTCTACAAATTGAGTAACCACATTCTCGACATCTTCTAAGCACCAGCACCATCTTGACTAATTCACAGTCATGGAATTTAAATAACAAATTAAAACATTTTCTTTGCCCAACTGCAGAACATAAAACAATCTTTTGTTGCACACAAACACAAGGAATAGCAGTGTACCACTTATCTCAAATTCGAGAGCATGAGCCCTCTGTATAACTACACTCTCCTGCCATGCATCTAGGGCTACGGATGGTATTTCTCATCCAGGACAGGGGAGGCTCTAGTATCATCCTGCCCAGTACTATACTCTACCACCCAGGTCTGAAAGAGTGGGGACTCACCAAGTGCTGCATTTCAGTCAGTTCTTTCTTTTGTTGACTCTTTACTTCCATACAAGCTCAACCTTTCTCTCCCAATCACTGTTGGCCTTCATACTCTCTGCTGCTTCTGGCCACAGCTGTGGACCCTGTTGTGGATGAATGCATCACCCTCAACAGAGATTAACTTAGTCTCAACTAACTTGGACTCACTTAGTTGGGTGCCTTAATCCTGCTTTACTGTCCCTGGGTCTTGGATCTCTACACAGTGATATGCACAGCATCTTCATCAAAGTTACATGATTATTCTGGTTAAATAGGCCTTAACTGTTAGGTCTTTTGTAACCTACCGGTCTACCGTTTGTATCTGACAGTAATACCAGGTGGGCTGGGTTTGGGAAGAAAAGGTCATTTGGCACAAAGGCTATGTTCGACTACTCTGCACAGGGGCACCCAAGTAACTCCGAACACAGGAAGCAATAACTGTAATGTCCAATGCCAGAAGTGGGATTCTAAAGTGTGGCATTTTATTCACATCCAAAACAGAATAAACAAAGCATAGATGTACCCCCATGGGGCTACACTCCTGGTAATGCAGATTAAAAAACTAGAACACTTCTTCAACACTTTAGCCCTCAGGCTCTGAACCCACTGGGCAGACAGCCTGGACTTGCACGCTGCTTTGGGTTACACAACTTGTACACAGTTCTGGGTTTTCCTGGCTCGGCTCCCTTGCCAGCCACGTGGACACCTTCCATACTTCATGGAAACATTTTCTGGTGGCTCCTAAACCACCTAAGAGCACCTTGGCTCCATCAGGAATCTTCCTTTCAATCCACATCTGAGGTACTTTCCTCAGGGACTGCAAGTACCTGAGAGAAAGTAAAGGTGTCTCAAGGCAAATCCGTGAGGTGAATTTGGTTACTACTGATGGGGGTCTCACCCTCGCCTCCCACAATTCATACCCGCCATTTCTCTGGACAGTAAGTACCTCATCCTGTAAAGCTTTGCAATGTAGATTCTTGCTAAATGTATTTCACATTCCATCTGCTTGTCTTGCTTCTCATTTGTGCTGGACTTGAACATACTTTTAAATGGCATAGTCCATTACTCTAGACCCCCACTGGTTAACAGTCCAATCCCCAATTTCTTTCCCTCTGTGCTGGCCTTGAACATACTTGAATTAAGTGGCATTGTCCATTACTCTAGACCTCCCACAGATTAAGCAGTCCAATCCTCACTTTCCAACTGTACTTGGCTGTCTTTTCCTGACCCCACAGCAACAGTCCCTTTAGTTTTCTTCTGTTCAGGTGGAAAACTGGCCCTTTCAGAGCAAACTCACGCTTTGGTTGCAGGTGCCCACAGCATTTTCTCCACAAGAATCTTCCTCTCAGAGCTTCTGGTGCCTCAGCACAACTTGAACAGGCAGCTTCTTTCCCTTAGCCGGACCCAGGAGGGTTACCCCTGGAAAACAGGCAAACATCTTCCCCATCCCCTCAGGGATGGGGCTCTTGACTCATTGAAAGTGGTCTCCACCACTTCAATTACCAGTTCCTGTGTTCCTCTTCAGGTGGAAACACACACCTTCCAAAAGTAGCTCTTAAACAGAGCTTAAAGCTCTGACAGCCTGCACACTCAGCTGCACTACAGTCTCTCTCTCTAACTGCACACACACTGACTTCAAATTCCCAACGTTCTACTCTAACCTCCAACTGCAACATTCCAGTGTGGCTTATGCAGCTGTGACAGTTCTAAAATGATGTCATTCCTCAGTCTCAGCTGAGACTGAGAACAGAGTGAGACAGTGTGAAATCCATTTAACTGAGTCTGACAAGCTGCCTTCCTGCCTACCACTAGGTTTTACTGGGATTCTAGTAACCCCAGGTAACAGGGGATTACACTCACCCTGGCCAGGAACATGACTGTAAAGAGGCCCATCTTGGAGAAGTGAGAGAACGCATGACATGTAAGGATGCAGAAGATCTAACAGGTAGCCAGTACCCAATCCATGTAAATCCTTATAAGTTAGTAACCCAACTTTAAAGAAGATATGCCACTTAACCTGCAGGCAATGCAGTTTATACAGCACCAGAGACATGTGAGATGTCCTCCAAAAGCTGATCAGTAATCTTGCTGCTGCATTCTTCACCAACTCCAGGCACCATAGCGTACCTCCTCTGACTCCACGGTATAGATCACTGAAGTAGTCGAACCTCGACTTCACAATCACCAGGTCCTTGCATGGTAAAAGTCACTTTGGATTACAGCCAATACCTGTGTCTCAAGTGTCAGCCCTTCATCTAGAATGACAAAGATTTTTCACCTGAGTGGTAGCCAAAATCTTTGATGAGCCAAGACAGAGCCCTGTCTTCATCTCAGCAGCTGCCACTCTCCTACAACCAGTATCAACTATTAGCACTTCAGTCTTATCAGGGCAGAGTCTCAAGCAGCTTGATGACATCCAGTCCTGATCTTAGCCAAGAGCTTGTTAAGCACACCAACTACACCTGGAATGCCAAGTGCAAATGACAGCTAAAGCTGGGTATCATCTGCATAGCAGTGAAATCCCAGACCATTTAATGATCCTTCCAGTGGCAGTATGTACACTGAAAACAGCATGGATGAGAGGACTGATGTCTGAAGAACATCACAAGGCAACAACACCAGGCATGATGAGAAATTTCCAACATTATTCTCTAAGTCCTCTTCCTGGAGTAGGACTCAAACCAGCAGATGACTTTGACGGTGAGACCTACATATTCTCTCAGCTGATCCAACAACACCCCATAGTCTACAGTGTCAAAGGCTGAGGAGAGATTGAGGAAAACAAGAACTGATTGTTCTTCTCTGTTCCTCGCCCTGAGATGGTCATTATGTACCCTGACCAGTGCAGGCTCAGTGCTATGCTTAGAACTAAATCTGGACTGGAAAGACTCATAGATGTCATAGGCTATGAAGTGTGCCTCGAGCTGCAGTGCAACCACCTTCTGAATAACCATCCACCTACAAAGGGTAAGTTAGAGACAGGTCAGTAATTTGGCAGGTTGTCTGAGTTCAGATATGGCTAATTCAGAAGAGGCCTCACCAGTGCATTTTTCAGTGCAACTGGGAAAACACAACAGTGGACAATTCTAGTGAACACTGGATCAAGATGCACAAATAGCCCACCAGTAGCCATGCTGGACCTGGATCCAGTTTGCAAAAGGTTGGTTATGGCACAGAAATCAGCTCAATTACTTCTTCCACCATCACCAGTCTAAACTCCCCTCATGACAGCTGACTGAGTTTATGGAGGTAGGCTCAGCAGTGCTGGGCTGGCACTGCCCACTTGGGAGATCCTGGCACAAATAGAGGACACCCTGTCTGAGAAGACTGAGCACACTCCTCATATTTATTGGGTGAAAAACTCTCACAGACCCAGACAGGTCATATGGAGTAGCCTATCTAGAGTCCAGAACAGCTGAATTGGTTGATTTCTCCTGCAGCAATCTCCCCTAGATAGAAACCTGTCTTCTTCTGGGAGCTTGCCCTTTGGTATTTACCATAATGAGCATCCAAAGCCCTTTGTCCTCCGGCCAAGGTTCCCTCCAACAATGCTCCAGCCTCTGCCCTTTGCCTTCATCTCCTTAGCTCACCATCACCATAGTCACCAGGTGCAGGAGAATGCACAAGCTCCCACCCATTAAGTCATCAGAAGGACGTAAGAGTAAAGAGCAGGGGTGGAGGGGACAAGAGAGGGGAGACAAAACGGCTGGTCAGTGGTATTGTATACAGGAGTCAGCGGAAGGTGGTGTCATTAAATGCAAGGAGCCTGGCAAACAAGATGGCAGATCTTCAGGCACTGATGGCTGAGGAAGAAGTGGACATAGCAGACATCACAGAGATGTGGGCACCCAAAACCATGACTGGGAACCTTGAGTCCCTGGGCATATAATTTACAGGAGGACAGAGATGGGAAAGGGGGCAGGAGTAGCTTTATTCATGAGGAAGGGATCACATGCACCAGGGAGATGGAGGCTGAGGGTACTCCTGAAGCCTTGTGAGTTCAGCTTCAGACCACCAAGTGGAGAAAGTTTAGAATGGGGTGGTATACAAACCACCATCGCAGGGATGAGGAGTTGGACAGAGCATTGGGAGAGCAGATTAGAACAATATCTGTAGAGGAAAGGTAGTCATGACAGGTGATTTCAACCTACCTGGAGTGGTCTGGAAAACCCCAGCTACCTCCTGCTCTGGGAAACTGGTCCTTCTGTAGGCTTTCCTGGATAGTTTCCTGGTGCAGGGAGTCATGTGCATACCAGGGATGGAGCCATACTGGATGTAGTACTGTCCAATGGTGACTGTGTCCAGGAAATAAAGGTGGAAGACCCTCTTGCAGGCAGTTACCACCACACAGTGTGGTTCTACCTAAATCTGGGCAAAGGAATAGCCAGGACTAAGGCGAGGATAGTGGACTTTAGGAAGGTTGACTTTGGAAAGAAAGGAGAAATCCTAGAAGGAAATCTTGCCAAAATCAGTCTGGAGATGGAAGTGGAGCAGAAATTATCCATTATAAAGATGAGTTTGATAGAGGCCACTAACGTACAAAATCTAAGAGCAAGAAAGCCAGGATCAAAAAACAAGCTGGTTCAGCAAAGAGGTGGCAGCAAAAGTAAGGGAAAAGAGGGCAGCCTTTCATAACTACAAACATAGTCTGAAGAATGCAGACAGGGAGGTTTACGAGAGAAGTCAAGAGAGGCAAGCAGAGCGGTCAGGTCAGCAAAAGCCATGAGGGAACCAAAGCTAGCTCAGGGATCAAATTAGGAAAAGGACTTCTTCAAATACATAAGGGAGAAAGGAGTATCAAGGATGGGATTGTTAAAGTGAGGGGATGGGCAGAAAATAGTGAGGAACAGACAGAGGTACTGAATGAGTACTTCAGATCAGTTTTCACTAGGGAGAAAGATGGACCTGTGTCACAGGAAAAATAGGAATTTGGAAGGGAGGAGGAAACAGATGGAACAATTCAGGAAGACAAAGTATTAGAGTGCCTTAGGGCCCTTAGGGTGGGCAGAGCTCCTGGACCAGATGCATGCACCTGAGGTTCTGAGGAGTTGGTGGAAGTCCTGGCTAGCCCCCAAGTGGACCTGTTTAACACCTCACTAGAGACAGGGTGTGTGCCTCAGGACTGGAGAATGGCACATGTGGTGCCTTTCAACAAGAGTGGACCCAGGGATAAACCAATAACTACAAAACCAATCAGCCTTACCTCCACTGTGGGCAACTTAATGGAGACCATACTAAAGGAGAGCCTAGTGGACTTCTGGAGGTTATGGTCTCCAGGATGAAAGGCAACATGGGTTTGTCTTGGGAGATCCTGCTATGTGAACCTGATAGACTTTTTGATTGGGTCACAAGGACTGTGGATGGGACAGGCCACTGATGTCCTGTATCCGAATTCAGCAGTGCCTTTGACTCTGTACTACATAGGAAACTGATCAGTAAGCTACCAGACCTGGGAGTTGGGGAGAAGCTGGTGGGTGGGGTCAAGAGCTGGCTACAAGATAGAAACCAGAGGGAGGTAGTAGGATGGTAACTCTGAAGCATAGGTCTCTAACCAGTGGGGTCCCACAGGGCTCAGTACTTGGCCCAGTGTTGTTTATTATCTTTATTAGTGACATAGGGGATATGATCAAAGGTAAAATCTGCCTATTCGCAGATGACACTAAGCTCTGTGAGAGAGTGGGCACAAATCAGGGGAGACAGGAGCTCAGGGAGGACCTGGCTAGATTAAAAAAGTGGTCAGGTATCTGGCAGCTGAGGTTCATCGCCAAGAAGTGCAAGATCATGCACCTGGGAGCTAACAACCCAGGCACCAGTTACTGGCTGGGGGTAGAGGTGTCCAGTACTGAGGAAGAAAAGGACCTAGGGTGATCATCACAAGGGACTTGAAGCACTCTGCACATTACCATAAAGCAGCAGCCAAAGCCACCAGGATGCTAAGATGCATCACCAGAGGAATCACCTCCAGGAAATGGAAGGGCATTCTGCCATTGTACAGGTCCATGGTAAGACCACACTTGAGTACTATGTGCAGTTCTGGTGTCCATATCTGAAAAAGCACATCAATTTACTGAAGAGGTGCAGTATAAGGCAGCAAGGATGATCCAGGGCCTGCAGGACACACCTCTTAGGAGAGGTTGCAGGAGCTCAACATGTATTACCTGCAGGACAGAAGAGAGGGACATGATAGAAACCTGCAAGTACCTTAATGGTATAAACAAGTTAGTACGGAAGGCATCTTCAGTCTCTGGGGAAAGGGTCCAATAGGGGCACAATCTTAAATTAGTGGGAGGAAGATTCAAAAGGAAATGAGAAGGCACTTTTTCAGAGAAAGAGTGGTGTCCAAATGGAATGAACTGCCGGAGGAGGTAGTATCATTGAAAACAGTGGACAACTTTAAAGGGATTGGGACAGAGTAAAGGGAAAGTCATAACAGGTGGGAAGATGAGTAGGGGGATGAGAGGGGAAGGAGGAAGACTGTATGTGGAGAGGAGAGGCGGCTCCTGTAAATTCATCTGAGAGCTGCACACTCAAGCAGACTAGATGGACCAGAATGGCCTGTTTCTGCTGCATTTTCATATGTTTATATGTCATACCATGGTGAGCCATGGTGTGACACAAGGAGTATATATGAATAGGTGCCATCTGATCAAAGGCTGTTGAGAAGTCCCTATGGTAAGCCACCACAGCCTCCTCCGACCATGCAGCACAAGCCGCCATGCGATGTCATCCAACTAACAAGGCTGATATAATGTACAATATAAATAATGTATCATCATCACAAATGATGATTCTTGCAGTGTTCCATTGTCATTTAGAAGCCAGTTCATAATATTGCCATGCAGCATATGAAGCATTATACTTTGAAGTGTTAATATAATAAAAGGTGATTGCTTATCTTGTGATGATTTAAATGTAAGCAAACAGTCCTCCAATCCAAACATCGCATTGAATCACTGATCCATATATTCATAATGATTACTTAAAGGAGAAGTCTTATGTACCATAGAAGTCTGTTTTCCTCACCTGCACAGCTCTGATTGTGCCCTCTGGTCTCACTGGTCATATGATCTGTTTTCCAACGAAATATAGCACTTGGCAACTTTTTTTTAAAACAAATAAATCTACTGTTTGCCCTCCATTTTCCATTAAATTACTACTTCCTAACAAGTCATCACTGCAACACTCATCTTTGGTGTCACACTTAATAGTTTCCCACATTGTGCGACTACCCGAACATTTGATTCCCTCTGCAGTAAGCGTGGGACTGAAATAAGTGATGCGCATGACTTTCCTGCGATTTTATATGTTTCCAAGTGCTTTATGTAATGCCCCAAAGTTGGTCATTCCAGAAAGATAAAATAAAAATTAAATAAACGCAGAATACACAGGTATTCAGGGTACCTGCTGCAGGGTAGGCAGCAGGTACTGTACTAGGCCCCTAGAAATAAAGAATCAACCTCCTGACACACAGAAAATACTGTAATAATAGAAAAGTGCACCTGTGCACTTATAGCTGTTAAAAGACAGATGTACAAGCAATACATGTCATAATGGTCTGATGGAATGTTGTGCTGAGTGGCTCATGCACAGCATTCCAATCCAGCCATTCTAGACCCAGGCAGGTTTAACTTTAAAAATAACAGTTCAGTTAGTCAGTTGGTCGTTCCTGGGCAGCTGTTGAGAGAGAGGACACAGTAAGTCAAAGGATAGGGCTTACCTGGGGGTTGAAGCCATCCCTGAGGACTTAGCTGTGCCTGCTCTGCCTCCACTGCCTGAAGAAGCCTGTGCTGCTGTAGTGCTGTGGGCGGTGGTGCCATCAGGGCACCATGAAGAAGCAACGCTTCTCAGAGATTTTAAGGGCTTTAAGCCTCCGATTATTTATTTTAGCCCCCAGGTGATTTTAAAAGTTTTCTCCAGTCCCACGCCGGTAAAGAAGAAGCCGCATCCCTTAATCCATCGGAGGCCCCGAGTCATCCCTCTAGCTGCCTTACATTTCCTCCCACTGCCAGCTCACCTCCCGCCTCCCAGTGACAGCATCAACTCCCGGAGACCGCAGAGTGGTGAGTCGGCGGCAGCACTGCGCTGTGCTGACCGCCAGTTTGCTTAGGGACTGCATTGTGTTGGAAAAGCACATTAGGCACTCTCAAAGGCGGCCGAGCTTAGGGCATCGGGTCATTAGGACCCTTGATTTTAATATTAATTGTGGAGGCGGGCCACTGACGCCCATGGGAGGCCA
This sequence comes from Neoceratodus forsteri, assembly GCA_016271365.2. Classification (NCBI taxonomy): domain Eukaryota; kingdom Metazoa; phylum Chordata; order Ceratodontiformes; family Ceratodontidae; genus Neoceratodus; species Neoceratodus forsteri. The sequence continues at coordinate 300,015,199 of CM057453.1, read as the reverse complement.
GCATTGCGGCCAGGTTAAAGGCCTATAAATATTCATAAGGGGCGGGACTAAGGTGGGGTTTGCGTGACATATCGACAGCAGGCTCAGGGAGCCTGAAACATTTAAAAGAGCAACGAATTAAAAGGGCACTCAGGCCCAAATATAAAGTGGGCATTAGGCCCATTATAAATTGGGGCACCAGGCCCAGTATTTAGTGGGGCACCAGACCCAGTACAAAGTGGGGCACCAGGCCCAATGCAATGAGGGCACCAGGCCCATTGTGAAGTGGGGCACCAGGCCCAATCTAGGTGGGGCACCAGGCCCAAGCTAACGGGGGCATCAGGCCTGACGAAAGGTAGGGCATTAGGCCCAAGGTAAAGCCTGGTCTATAGGGAGGCCCCTGCCTAGCAGAATAGGGCAAGCCAGGCCCCAGTGGTACTATAGGGAGGCTCCGCCCTAGCAGAATAGGGCAAGCCAGCCTAGTGGTACTAAAGGGGAGGCCCCGGCCTAGCAGAATAGGGCAAGCCAGCCTAGTGGTACTAAAGGAGGCCCCGCCTAGCCGGAATAGGGCAAACCAGCCTAGTGGTACTAAAGGATTCCTCAGCCACAACGCATAGTAAGGGATCCTATTCCAGAATACCCTACCTATAGAAACAGGGGTTCATTTGAGAATGTTTGATTTGCCTATACTGTGAAACTACTGCGATTACTGAACTATTGCCCTAAGTACCTGAACTATTGCCCTAAGTACCTGAACTATTGTCCTAAGTACCTGCACTATTGTCCTAAGTACCTGAACTATTGTCCTAAGTCCTGAACTATTGCTCTAAGCACCTGGACATTGGCTCTTATCAGTAATAATTACCCGAAGTTATAATTTGCCCTCCTCCGGCAAATTATTGTACCATTCACAGTTCTTTGGGCATTCTTCAGTTATATGTTTGCTACTGTACGAAGACAGTCTCAATCTTCTACCACACTGCAGTCTCATAGTGTGGTCTGTAACACCACGTGCTCAGAATCAGTCTCTACTCAGAAGAAGACATCCTTCCAGCATTCTTCACTCCCGGAGATCATCCATCATTCATCCCATCCGTTTGTGTCATCCGCTGAATCGAGTCCGTCGTCAGTCGTATCAGTCGTACCTGCCGCTTTCTTGTTTCACAGCTTGAAAGTATGTCCACCGAATGCATCACGACAGCTGTGCCAGTGTCGTCTGCATGGTTCCTGTTCCAGATGTCCTGAAGTTGGTCGCCTCTACAGAAGAGAGAGCTCATCCTGGAGAACCTGTTCTGCACCCCACCTGGTCTTTCGCCGAAAGTCGAGTCCGTTGAAGCTCAGTCCAGGACGCTGCTCCGCTGTTTCTTTGTTTTGTGTTAGTTCCTGATCCTAGGATTGCAGAGTCAACCATCATCTCTTCAGATTGTTATGGTTCCTGGTCCTGTCAGAGTTCCTTCCGAGTCCAGCTGGCCCTTGAGTGCCGCAGCATCAGTCAGATTGTGGTAGTCCTTCATTGGATTCATCGCCATGCAGATCCTGATCTTTCTTCATCCTTGGCAACCCTAGAAGTGGGTTTTGGCTGAGGAACCTCTTGCTTCAGTGTGTTATTTCAGGAACCAGTTGCTTTGTTCTACATTCCGCAGCCTCGGAGAGAGTGGGCTTTGCGAAGATATATGGTCTGTTTACCAAATCTCTACCACCCCAGTGGCCTTATCTGATCCTTGCTGGGAATTGAGATTAGGGTTCTACAGTTCTGTTTTATTTCCTTGTAGCTACCAACGAAGAACGACGGTGTACACGAAGATGCCGGATCTCTGGACTCTTGTAATATCTGGACTCTACGGAAATGTGTGATGCTGATCACCCTAATGCAGTGCTGAGTAGCTTATGTCACCTGATTCTCATTTAGAGTATAGAAACAAAGTGTCAGAATAAGAGTGGCAGTAGGCCTAAAGTTTATTCTTGTAGTAATAACCATAGAATTGGTAGATAAAAGTACTTCCCTGTTCATTGCCCTATTGTTCTCGGGCAACCCTCCTCCTTCTTGTGACTGTGTCTGTCTACCCTTGGTAAATAAATGCCCTGCGGCATCGAAATACTAAGTTGACTCTGCCTCTTCTTGTCTGGATAGCAGTTATCCTATCCACATAATTCGGACCTTGGTGCCTCATCACATCATCCACTAGACCATCACATATATTTAGTAGAAGTGTGTGTGTAGTAGGATACCCACCCACTGGCCATTATTTTAAAGTCCCACAATAAGTTCTGTTCAGTAGAATGCTCCTGCAAGTGGAATAAATCCAGAAGTCCCCTGTAAGAAAAGCTGCAAATCACATGAAACTTTAACTACACCGACCTCTTTTTTTATTTGTACTTTTTACCCTGGCTACCACCTAGCCCCAATTTCCCATCTGTGGACATCACCTTTCAACCCTCCCCCACTTATGCCTGCAGCAGGGTCAGAAGGGGAACCTGTCTCTCCACCCCTTGCTGGAGACTCATATTGGTAGGTAGCAGTATGTTAGGCTGTATGGGGCCCAGCAGAGACCCATATGGGAGTTGGGATGTATAGTTGGCTATGCAGGTCTGAGTGTCCCTTCCTGCCAGGGAACCCATATGATTAGTGAAGTGTATGGTAGTCTGCATGGGGCCTGACTTGTTCACCCACCACACCCCACTGGGAACCCATATGGGTAGTGCAGGTGTGGTAGGCTGTGCAGGGCTTTAGTGTTCCTCCCCTACCTGTGACCAATATTAGTAGTGAGGGGTATGGTATGCTGCACGTCCCAAGTGTTCCTCCCCTCATCAGGGACCCATATAGTTAGTGTGGGTATGGTAGACTCATGAGAGCAAGAGTGCCCCTCCTCACCTTTCTGGAGTCCCATATGGGTAGTGATGGCTATGGTAGGTTGAATGTAGCTAGAGTGTCCCCCAACCAAGGTTCCATATCGGTAATGAGTAATATGGCAGGCTGTATGAGGCAAGTGTCCCTACCACCACCGGGGATCCATATGGGTACAGAGGGTATGATCTATATTAATATATCCCGGAGCCACTCATTGTCAAATAAGAGTGGTTTCATGTGCATTCTGCTTGATGGAGAACAGCTCAGGTGACCTGCTCTAGCTTGAACAGTAGGCAAGTCAAACCAATCTCACCCGCAACAAGTGGCAAGAGGTATTAAGATATTGTAGACGAACACTCAGTGCCATTTAAAGTTAAAAAATGTCCTGGAACGTGCCCATTTTTAGTACATCTGTGTGTGATACTCTTCACATAAAAAAGTGTCTCACGTGCAGGAGAAAGGAGCACTGATTGGTCAGAAGCACTCCCTCAATCTATAATAGGGTGCATGTGGCCAGAGCCTCCCTCCTCCAGCACCCGGAGGACTCATATGGGTAGCGAGGGCAGAGTAAGCTGTGCAGGATGCAAGAGTCCCTCCCGCTGGGCACCAATAAAGATAGAGAGGAATATGGTAGGTGCACATGATCAAAGCACATGAACAGCATACTGTGGCAGCAATCACACACAAGGGTTCCAATGCACATGCATGCACTTGCACAGTACCCACAGAGCCAGTAAGCAACTCCTCTTGCTGTTCCTGACTGTATTTCCACCTGTGGTCATCCAGGTGACAGTACTCACGCCAAACATGGCAGCCTCACTCCCAGGAAGGAGAACATCCACAGGGAACATTGATCCCTCTCGGCGGGCCTTCTGATGACCTGAGCTCCTTCTCAATCCCAGGTTGTTGGCATTACAAGCAGCTGCCCTGCTGCTGTGCTGTTGGGTTGGCTTTCATAGAACCCTGTGTTTGGGGACCAAAATAAAAGCCATGGGGTAAAAAAAGTGCAAAACTCCAGCCCCACTGTCGGGTAGCATGATCCCATGATAAGCTTGGGGGAGGGGTGGAGCACAGATGGTCAGCACTACCACCACTAAGCCCTGCCAGAAGTGGGAGATAAAATGTGATGTAAGAAAAAAAAACACTGTCAGAGGTTAAACATACAGTTTGCATGAACTAAGAATAAGTTGCAGAAGTAACTCAGATGTTATTGCAGTAATCTGGCACAACACCTGCAGTACTGTTACTGGAGGACACACCTTCACTCGGCATCATGGAGCTGGCCATCTGGATCATTATCTAATGAACGCTAGCACATGCCCTAAGTCTTTAAATGAATTAATAAAGAACAAAAGGTCATTACTAGAATAAGGACCTGTTTCACATATGGAACATAGGCTGGACATGCACTGAAGTCCTGCTTTGCACATGCAGAGAACTTTGTGCATCCTCAACCATAGATGGATGTGGTCCCTCTTTGCACACGGTCCCACACCACTCATGCAGCTATGTGGGTGGCCAGGATGGGGGCATGCAAGTACACAGTTCACTACAGTGTCTCTGCAGTGTGGAGGGCCACAGAAGTGGCACAGGTTACACACTGCCTGAGGTGCTGCCCGTGAGTTCTTACATAGTTCCCAGTCTTGCCAGACTCTCCTTGGGGGCCCCATTGTCCACTCTCCATCTAAATCCAGCCCTCTGTGTAGGTCAGGAGGGTTGGGGACCATTCTGTCAGTAGCTGTAACTACCAGTGGAACACATTTCACCTACAAGGATATTGCACACCTAAGGACTACCATATTTCATGGTAATCCGCTACAAATGGAACAGGGGCTCCACTGTAGAAAGGACCCATGCATCCAGTTAGATGCCTGGTGTTCTGCACAGCTGTGCTCTCTTTACCACTCCCTACCATCACATGGAGCACTGTACTACAAAAGCACATTAAGCAGTCTATAGATGCCATCTGGTGCAGGAACACCTGACCAGGCTGGGTGACAAACCATCATCCATTTCATCCGGTATCTCCTTCTCTGAGATTCTGCCAGTCTGGGAGAGGAGGGTAGATGGATGGAAGGTCAGAGAAGGGAGATAGGGGAGCTAAACATGTGGCTCAAGGGCTGGTGCCAGGAAGAGGGACACAAATTTGTAGGAACTGGCAACAGTTTTGGGAGCAAAAGTTCTTTAAATTTGATGGTCTGCAGAAGTTTGATGTCTTTGCAGAATATTTAAACTAGCAAATGGGGAGAGGGTGCAGCACCCCATACGTCGAATGGAAGAATACCTCCCCTCAGCTAGTGGTCAAACAGGAGTTCAGCATGTTTTCAGTTCATTTGCATCACCAGGTAAGGAAAAGGTCCAGCTCCCCATACGGCCTTGCAGAAATGCCAGACCTCACCCAACAACTAACACACGAAATCTGGCCAATGGAAAATCATGTACACAAATGCTCGCAGTCTGGGAAACAAGATCCCAGACCTGCAGGCAATAATGACAGAGGCTAAACTGGACATAGTAGCAATTAGCAGACATGGTTTACCAGTAACCACACTTGGGAGACTTCAGTACCTAGCAATGTACTGTCTAGAAGAGACCAGGTGCAAAAAAGGGGGTGGAGTAGCCTGTATGTCAATGAAAATATCAAAGCTACAAAAATTCAGAATACACATAAGGAGCCAGAAGAACTGTGGGTCACCCTGAAACAGGAAATGGGACAGCCATAAGAACTGGGGTTGTCTACAGGCCCCAGACCAAGGGAAGACATAGACACATTACTGTTAGAAGATATACAAAACATAACAGCTAAAGGGAGGTTCTGATAATGGGAGACTTCATCATGCGAGATACAGATTGGTCAATACAGCAGGAACATTTTCCAGAACTAGACACATGGTGGATTCCTGCACGGGAAGGCCTCAAACAACTGGTACAACAACCCACAAGAGACAGGGCTATCCTAGATCTAGTATTGACTAACAGGGAAAGGATCACAGACCTCCAGGTAGAAGGTCACCTGTAGACCAGTGACCATCACATGGTATGGTTCAATTTTGCCACTACAATAAACCATCCCTTTCCAAGGCAAAAATATGGGACTTCAGAGTAGCTGACTTTGCACATGCAGAGAATTTTGTGCATCCTCAACCTATAGATGGATGTGGTCCTCTTTGCACACGGTCCCACACCACTCATGCAGCTATGTGGGTGGCCAGGATGGGGGGCATGCAAGCACACAGTTCACTACAGTGTCTCTGCAGTGTGGAGGGCCCAGAAGTGGCACAGGTTACGCACTGCCTGAGGTGCTGCCGTAGTTCTTACATAGTCCCCAGTCTTGCCAGACTCTCCTTGGGGCCCCATTGTCCACTCTCCATCTAAATCCAGCCCTCTGTGTAGGTCAGAGGGTTGGGGACCATTCTGTCAGTAGCTGTAACTACCAGTGGAACACATTTCACCTACAAGGATATTGGCACACCTTAAAGGACTACCATATTTCATGGTAATCCGCTACAAATGGAACAAGGAGATACAGATTGGTCAATACCAGCAGGAACATTTGCCAGAACTAGACACATGGTGGATTCCTGCACGGGAAGGCCTCAAACAACTGGTACAACAACCCACAAGAGACTGGGCTATCCTAGATCTAGTATTGACTAACAGGAAAGGATCACAGACCTCCAGGTAGAAGGTCACCTGTAGACCAGTGACCATCACATGGTATGGTTCAATTTTGCCACTACAACTAAACCATCCCTTCCAAGGCAAAAATATGGGACTTCAGAGTAGCTGACTTTGATAAGATGGCCAACAGAGTTAAGCTAGCCCTGGCAAAAAGAAATACAGGTGAAGGGTACAGGCAAAGTACGAAAGCATTAAGGATGCAATACTTGAAGCAACATCTCATTGTGTTAGAGAGAAAGGAAGTGCAAAAGAAGAAGGAAACCACTTTGGTTCTCAAAAACAGTAGCAGAAAAGTTCAGAGCCAAAAGGCTGGCCTTCAGGAAATATAAGGGAACGAAGGACAAAGATAGTTAGGCATACCAAACTTCCCTAAGGGAAGAAGGAAGGCAGTAAGGCAGGCAAAGGCCCACACTGAGGAAACACTATCACAGACAGTAAAGAAGGTGACAAGACTTTCTATAGGTACATTAGTGGAAGGAGAAAGTCCAGAGGGGGTATTGCTAAGATCAAAGGAGATAAGAGGAGGCAGTATGGCGCAGTGGTTTAAGGCTCTGAGCTGCAAATCTGGAGACCTGGGTTTGAATCCTATAGCCCCACTTGCATACTGTGTGACCCTGAGCAAGTCACTTAACTTCCTAGTGTTCCCAGGTTGCACTTGCAAACAAGCTTTCAGCTTAGTGTGTATCACCTGGTAAAATAATTGGAAAAAAAAAAAAAAAAAAAAGAGGGCATGTGAGGAGGACCATGTAAAAGCATCTATCCTAAATAGATACCTCTGCTCAGTATTTACAGAAGAGAATGTAGGCAGGCCCACAGCTCAGCACCATGGACACAGGACACAGGGGGAGGGAGGTGCACTAGTCCCTTCACAAAAGAAAGGGTTCTACAAGAGCTGCTAAGCTCAGGGTGGACAAGGCAATGGGACCTGAAGGCATACATCCCAGGGTACTAAAGGAGCTAAGGGTGGAACTAGCAGAGCCATTATCAGGACTGTTTAGTGAGTCTCTGATGGCATCAGGCCAAACATCTGGTCTATGCTCTGGCGAAAGAGTATGGTCGGACCCCTGACAAATTTGTGCACCTGGGTACAAACGATATAGAGGGGAACAGTGTGCTGGAGATTCAGGCTAGGTTTAGGAGCTAGTCAGGGTCTGTCAGGACATGGGATACCTCGGTCTCCTTCTCAGAGATACTACCAGTACCTAGGGCAAGTGTGGAGAATAGCAAAAAAATAAGGGATGTAAATTTATGGCTCAGTAAATGGTGTGGGGGGATTGGGGTGCAACCTGGGGTGACAAGGAACTGTTCACAAGGGACAGGCTCCATTTTAGCTCAGAGGGGAAGGAGGTCTTGCAGTTTAGACTGGCAGAATTCATCCATTCCAGGTGGGGTTTAAACTTGTGGAGGGCTCCCTGGCAGGCAAGTTGGGGCCTTCTCCACAAGCGGGGAGGGGCTCAGGCCAGGACCACCTGATACCACACAGGGGTCCTTGTAGGCAGAAACCCGTGACTCAGGGCAGGGGAAGGAGTAAGGGGCATGTTGGGAGTGGTCATGATTAACACCAGGAGCATGGGAACAAGCTGCCAGAGCTTCAGGGGATATTAGTGGAGGGTGGGGTGGATGTGACGGCTGTCACTGAGACTTGGACCACTTTCAGACATGACTGGGACCTAAACCTACTAGGATACACCATGTGCAGGAGGGAAGGGGTAGCTTTTATCATTAGGGATGGCATAGGATAAGCAAGGTTGAGGAAGCAGGGGAGCAGGTTGAGGCTTTATGGCTATTAGCAGTCGACTCAGAGAAGCTCCTTAGAGGTTGTGAAGGCAGCTCACTCCAGCCCCACGAATCCACTGCTGGCCCCTACAAAGGACAATAGGATAGCAACAGGCATCCTCCTCAGTCAACTCAGAAGACTCCTTAGGAGATCTTAAGGGCAGCTCGCTTCCAGCAGCCCCCGAATCCACTGCTGGCCCCCAAAGAACAAGAAGAAAGCAACACGCTCTTGCCTCAGTCGACATGAGGACAGCTCATTTCCAGCACCCTGTCTCATGGCTGGGCCCCTGGAGAACAAGAGGATAGCAGGTCATAGGAGGTCATAAGTTCATCTCACTTCCGCACCCCTCCCCAATTCCATGGCTGTCCCCCCAGAGGACAAGATGATAGAACAGACCTCCTCAATCAACTAAGAGAAGCTGTTTGGGTGGTCATGAGGGCTGCTTTCTTCAAGCCCTGCCCCTCATTCCACGGCTGACTCCCCAGAGGACAAGAGGATAGCAACATACACCTTCTAAGTCAACTCAGGGAAGCCCCTTGGGATGTTGTGAGGGCAGCTTGCTTCCAGCCCTCCCCGATTCCACAGCTGTTGCCCTGGAGGACAAGAGGATAGCAACATGCTCCTCCTCAGGCAACTCAGAGAAGCTCCTTGAGATGTCATGAGGGCAACTTGCTTCCAATCCTCCCCGATTCCATGGCTGTCCCCCAGAGGAAAAGTGGTTAGCAACAGGCTTCTCTTCAGTTGACTCAGAAGCTCCTTGTGAGGTCGTGAGGTTGAGGGTAGCTCACTCCAGCCCCTGTTCCAATCGGTGTGGGTCATGCTCAGCTTAAGTAGGACCTGAGCAAGAAGAGCAGAGCTAAGAAGCCTTGTTGGCTAAACGGAAGGTGTAGAGTGGGGTGAGGGCAATGAGAGCAGCATTTCATAGATTCAAGAGGATCGGGAGGGGGAGGACAGGGAAGCGATGAGAGATGGTCCAAGGAGGTGACCAAGTTAGTGAGGGAGGCCAAGGCCTCTCAGGAAGCCGAGATTAACTCAGGACATTAAGGAGGGAGAATTACTTTTTATATACGTGAGGGAAAAAGGAGATGCAGGGTTGGGGAGCGGGTGGAATCAGAAGCGGAGCAGGCAGAAACACTGAACAAGTATTTCTGCTCAGTGTTCATGCAGGAAAGGCTGGTCCAACACTGGCATGGACAGGAAGGTGGGGACTGGGGAAGAGATGACTGATGGGATTATTGCAAACAGTAGAGTTCGCACTAAAGGTGGACAAGGCACCAGGTCCTGATGGCATTTCCAACAGAGTGCTGAGGGTGATGGCGGAGGTGTTGACTGGGTCACTGGCAGACGTATTCAACACCACCCTGGACCCGTGACGCATGCAACAGGACTGGAGGGTGGTCCATGTGGTGCCCATACACAGAAGCAGACCAGGGAAGAGCCAGGCAACTATAGACTAGTTAATCTCACTTCCATAGTGGGTAAACTCATGGAAGTGATACTGACGGAGGGACTGGTGACATTCCGAGGCTAATGGCCTCCAGGATAAGTGGCAGCAAGGGTTTGTTTTGGGAAATCTTGACAGAACAATCTAATAGAGTATTATGATTGAGTGACAAGAGAACTGGATAGGGCCATGCAGTGGATGTCCTATACTTTGATTTCATCAAGGCCTTGATTCAGTGCCTCATAGGTGGCTGAACTCCTGGGGGCAGGAGCAAGGTTGGTAAACTGGTTTGTGAACTGGCTGAGGGGATGCAGCAAGTAGTAGTGGTGGGGGACTCTCAACCCCTAGGCCAGTGACTACTGGAGTGTCACAGGACTCTGAGGTGGGCACAGTGCTGTTCAGGCAATTCATCTCTGATATCGCAAGGAATTGGGAGCAAAATCAGTCTGTTCACAGACAATACAATGATGGGGGCAGTAGTGGATGATGAGGAGGGTGGATGGGGCTACAGGGGACCTAACCAAACTGGAGGTGTGATCGATGAGTGGCAGCGACTTTAACACAAAGAAGTGCAAGGTTATGCATTTTGGGGCAAGGAAACTGAGGAGGGAATATTGGTTGGGGATGGGGTGAAGCTGGGGGTCAACGAGGAAGAAAAGAACTTAGTGGTGATGGTAAGAGAGCATGAGCAATTCTGCTCAATGCAGGAATCCTGCAGCTAAGGCCAACAAGATGCTGGGGTGTATAGCAAGGGATTCTCTTCCAGACATAGGGAGGTGATCCTGCCACTATATAGGTCCATAGTCAGGCTACACCTGGAGTACTGCGTGCAGAACTGGTGACTGTATCGTAAGAAGGACATCAGACTTCTGGAGGGAGAGCAGTGGAGGAGGACAAAAATGATACGAGGATGGAAGGTCAGCATACGAGGACAGGCTGAAGGAACTGAAGTTATACCCGCTGGAGGAGAGGAGGGACAAGGAGATATGATTGAAACATTCAAGTATCTGAAGGGATCAACAGACCTGCCAATGATGGGTTATTCAGGCTGAGGAAGCAAAGGGATGCGAGGGGCATGGGCTAAGATTGGAAGGGCAGGTTTAAAAGGAGATGAGGAGGCATTATTTCAGCAGGGTGGTGTTAGAATACTCTACCAGAGGAGGTGATATCATGTAAGATGGTGGGTAGTTTCAAAGGGCATGGGACAAGTCACGGAGGGTGGACTGGATAGGTGGTTCGAAACTCGTCCGGGAGGAAGGCATTGGGGTGGGGCAGCTGCAATCTAGGGGTTCTAGCTCGTGCACTCAAGGAGACCAGATAGACCATGAGGCCTGTTTCTGCTGGCAGATTCCTATGTTCATATCGTGACCTCACTTCTAGCCACTATCCCTCCATCTACATCCAACTATGCCCACAACTACCTTCCCACATTAAACCCAATTATCACCCACACTTCTCCTTTTCACTCATCTCCAAATGATGCACAAAGGGCCCTCCTTGTACTGAGCCTAAAAAGGCAAGAGCCCAGATTTGCTGGACTGCAAACAGCTCTATCTCTCCAACTCTGCTATTTCCACCATCTAGCTACACTCCTAAATTTATCTATTACTCTTACCTCAGTTCCTTCTAACTGGTAATGCTCTACAGTTGTTCCTCCCTGAAGGTGGTGATCCCACAGTCTCCGGAAACTATCATCCAGTCCCACTAATTCCTAATATAGCTAAGCTCCAGGAGTGTATTGTGCTTTATCAGCTCACCACCTATCTCAGCTCTAGCTCCTTCTTCACTCCCAGTCTGGCTTTCAAGTCCCACTCCACCACCACCTGCCTCATATGGCTCACTGACGCTAAACTCACCAATATTGACTAGAGACAGTATTTCTGCAATACCCTTTCAAAGCTTTCTGTTGCTTTGTTCTATTCTGCCCCTCCTACTCATCACTGAGACCTATATAAGCCCTCCCTCCCATCCCTGGAATCCAGAAGCCTGTCCCATACTGCTAGATTCCTGGCCAAATTTTGGTCTTATACTCTTCCCTCCTACATCACCTCTTCCATCTCTATTGCCACCCAACCAACATATCCTCGAAAACACAGGCCTCAAATCCTGTGTTATCCCATAATGATCCACCGCTGCACAATCCACCTTCTCATTTTGCTGCCCTTAGCTGTGGAACTCTTCCCCATCCATCCATAATGCACCTCACCCATGTCACTTTACTTCCTTTTATACATTACCCCCCAAATTGCTCCTTCCAGTGTTACCCTCCTCACACTAGTCTGATTCCTCTCTATTCTTCCTTGCCACATCTGACAATCCTATTTACTTTTCCCCACCCTCTACCCACACCCCAAGGCCTTTCCTTCCTCCACCTTCTCAATACTATACTTCCTACTGCTCCCATCCCTACCTCCCCATCAGGCAATACCCTTAATCCTCCCACCACCACATACAGAGTTTGGGCCTACTATGTGCCCCCCATGCCAAATACTGAGCTGGCACCTATTATGTGCCCCCACCACCACCACCACCTACCCGCCTCTCCCCACATCTGCATCCAGCCCAAACTTTCTCCTAACCACATAATTCCCCACCTCTCGACCTCACCTCCCAAGTTCAACTGACAAGTACTATTAGTAGTTTTTCCTCCTGCGTATTTGTCAGCTAGTAACTAGTCATTCTGAGAAAACAATAGTCTAGCTAGGCAGTAGAAATGCTCTTCACAAATGTTTGAACCTACTATTACATTCTGGATGCCTTTCCCTTGCTGTGTATTTTATTCATGCTGTACATATCCCACTGTACTCTCCTCCTCCCCATCCCCCAGGATGCATCTCGAAATGATCAATGTCTTCCTGCTGAAACTTTTAATTAATAAATAAATCATACCAGACAGTAGTTTGGCAGTCACTTTCACCCAAATTTGTCCCGTAGCTTCTGTACAGAGTTTGCCAGTGTGGTGAACCCAGCAGGTCAAAGGCACTTTATCTTTCTATGTGGGTTTATTTTATGGAGGTTATATAAACTAGTCACCTACAGGTACTAGAGAAGCTTCCAGTACCTCCGGGTATGAAGAAAGGTACAGAGGGGTGTCATTAGCAGACAGGAAAGCATATAAAACAATTGATAAATAGTGAGGAGAGGATAAGATGCAGATGAATTTGGGTCTGGGGTACTGCATTAGGATGGTGAAAGGAGAGACTAGGAGGGGCACACCACCATTACCTTCTGTGCTTATAGCCAGAACAACAAGTATCGCCCAGACTAAGGTGTGAGCGGACTAAAAATCAGACCAGGATCCAATGAATTCCTGCACCACCAACTGCATATAAAACAGTCCACCAAGGTATACAGAATGCATAAACAAGTGATTCATCAGCAGTGTGTATCAATCTCATAAGAGAACAAGGGACACCAACCACCCCTACCGGTTTGCTAACAAAGCAACCTCAGGTAGTGGACTCTTTGTTAGTGAACCCAGTAGTACATGGCTGGTGTCTCTTGTTCTCCTGTAAGAGGTTTGATGCACACTGCTGGTAAATACACTTATTTATGCTCTCTATGTACTTTGATGGGCAGTTTCAGTGCAGTTGCTGGTGATGGAATTCTTGGTTCCTGATTCTATGTTTCTAACAGTATAACACAAGCTCGCTTCGGATGTCTGTCACCAATAGACATATTGTTATACATAGCACATCACAAGCATGCATATTGTTAGCAATACAAAACTGGAACTAGAATGCACACTAGTGTTTACACAGCCAATAACATAATAGTATATGGTTAGGTTTATTGTGGATGGAAAACAGTGGTTTTCCAAATTCTGTTGTAGGACAGTTCAGGTCAAAAAGTTGTTGTACTATCGTTCTGACATCACAATGATAGTAGTACAACTTAACCTTCAACTGTTTCCTGATTGGCTGAAACACTGGACTTCAGCTAAAAACTGTACAACATGGTGGCGCTGCTAAGTGAGCAGTTGGGCACGAGCTTCTCAGATACTTTGGACACGGACTGCCATAGTCGTGCTGTATTTCAAACTATCAATTTGTCAACAGTCTTTAATTTTTTAATAAATCAGTGGTCCTGGGGAATAAAGCTAAGTCGGATGTCAGCGAGAACCTTCAGGGTCGGTAGCAGAGCGGGACTCCAGCGCACATGAGGAGGAAGCGCAGTGTCAGAACAAGCTACAGAAAGGTACAGACGACAAATACTTGCTGGCACATTTTAGGGAACCATATACTATATAAAATAACAGATAGAGAACTGTGCACAACAAGGCTGTTTTCCATCTCAGGGGTTGATGACATCATAGGGACCTCTTGAGCATCACTCGAAGTCTATGATGTCATCAACCCCTCGATGAAACACAGCCTTGTTGTGCACAGTTCCTATCCATTATTCTATATTTAATGACTAAAACACAAAAATATCTTTACAATATCTAAACAATACATCAAAAGGAATACAGAAATAATATCTACATGGAACATGATTCAGCAGCATGAACACCAGCTATGTGATAATAACCATATAGGTAATAATATAGTACTCCATTACAATGCAGTGACAGTACAAAGCACAGGACACCTGTAACAGTAGGTGAATGTGTCCAGCATAGGCTCAAAATAATTCAATACAGCACTGTTTTTCAATATTGTATAAGGATCTGTGCTTCATTTACATCATTTTACTGTTAATAAATGTGCATCAATGGTTGATGAATTGCAGGCTTGGGGGCATGAGGCTGCATATGCTATGGATGCACAACACACGCAAAACATTGCATTACTGCATTATTTTCAGTATTCTGATTTTGGACTGCTTTGCTTTTTTAAATGATAACAGCAAATGCAGCATTGGCATTGCTTATAAAACAAGGCTTAATCAAGGCACATGCAGCAGTGTGTGCTAAGGACGACATCAGACACGCTGAATATTTCAACAGAATATACTTTTCAACAAATTTTTGTTTGCTTTAATGGAATTTGCTGATTAGCAAACAATATCCAGTATAGTTCATAAATGCTGACTTAGGGAACATGCAACAGCATGGGCTGAAAGCGCACATCAGACACTAACATGGCAAATCAACAGTACGATAAATCTTTACACTCAGATTAAAAACCATAGTAAGACATACATTTATGCTGCTTGCATCTTGCATACTGTTTCAGTAATAACACAGAAATGGTCACTCAGGATTAGACAAAGAAATAAAAAACAACAGAAATCAACATTTGGCATCCGAGATTCAGGACCAGACCTAGCAATGCGGTCTTCTTTGGGAGCAAAATAATTTCATTTAAAAATTATGTCAGGCTCCATGGGGCTTCAGAATATTACAGCAGTACACAATTAAGCTACATAGACAACAAAGATAACATTTAATGTTTTATCAAGAATTATTGAGCTCAAGCATTTTGGACCCATGCTGGTCAGATATCTACATCTTGCACAGCACTATACTAGCAAGTGCTGTTGCAGTGATGATGTGTTTAGCTGATAAATGGAACATCAATGCGCATGCACGTCTCTAATCATGCGTCAGCTTCAAAAGCAAAGACACAGGAACACGGTTTGTTACGGAGAAAATGATTTTTTATTCATAAAGAAACACTGTGGGGAATCAATAAAACTACACAGCACACCACAAGGTGCAGAACTAAATGCTTATTGGGCAGATTGATGTATTTTACAGCTTTTCAGGATACTTCTCATTTAATTAACATTTCTCAGTAGCAGGTGAAAACATCCAAAGAAACAAAAAGGGAACAACAGAAACTGTTGGTGACAACAGAATAAAAACATGTACAGTATTAAGCATATTATAAATCATGGCATCATTTTAGCCAATCAGGATTATTTATAAACATTCCAGCTGCAAGTTCGACTCTACTAAAGAATCAAACACCTCCAACTTTTATGTTCAGTCCTTGCAGACGATGGTGGACTTGTGAGGCAAAATGTAGACTTTGATTTGACTGGTTTGGCTTGGTTTGCATTCTGCAGACCAGTCAAATTAGGAAATGGTGAATTGCAGTCAGCACCTGAGATAGTTAACTAGGCAATGTGACTGATAACCTTACTTTTGTGTCATACTTATCTTGAGTATGCCACAACACAGTGGTAGAGTTCACTAGCACAACTGGCATTGGTTTGATAGGTAGCTTGGCAGGGCACTCAAGATATTTAGCTACGTAAATTTTTCAAAAGGCAAAACTCATCACAAATTTTTCTGAAAATCACACAAACAACAGCTTATGCTATCTTATTTAGCAGGAGAAAAACTCAGGAAAAGAAAGGAAAACAACTCTTGTCAGCCTGAGCAGTGCACATAGAAAGGAAGCAGACCTTGGCACCACAGACTGGCTTAGAGTTGAAACTTGAGGGGAGGAAGTGTCCTTGGGCAGTGGGCAGCAGAGGAATACAATGGTGGCAGTCTGCCAGGGCTCAATCGCCTAACACAATTTTTTATTTATATGAAAAGATCAAGGGTACAATAGTGTATAGTAGAGCATTGTTCTGTATAGAAAACCATCCTTACAAAATGGAGTTGTACCACAGTTCAAAGGTCATGGAATGTGAATATACCCTTTGTGGTAGAACAGCATTCTAGAACCCCTACCTAGAGACTGCACAAATCAGTTTCATTGTGAAAGAGAAAAGAACACAATGCTCACATTTCACATAATACCATACACTATAAAAAATACAAGATGAACAATTTATGTATGACCAGTGTGTTCTGCCACCTCGGGTTCGATTCCATGGACCTCAGAGGAATCAGAACCCTCTGTGGCAGAACACACTGGTTGTGCATAGCTGCCCACACAATATTCTCTATATTGTACTCAAGCATTTGTTTTGGCAGTAATTGCATTTTATTTTAGACTACGTGGGGCATAGTGGAGACCCTCAGGCCTGATTATGGAGTTGCTGGGCAGTTGGCAGTAAGTTAATATATATTGGCAGCCTGGCAGTACCCATGTGCCCACTATAAAATCATTTTTTTCTTTTAAATTACTTTTTAAACTTTATCAGTGACTGACATTTTTAAGATTAATCTGTGTGCATAGTACAGCAGAGACCCCGATCCTTAGCTAGGGCAGTGTGAAGCAAGTGGGCGTCATATGACAGCCTTCTTCTGCTTGGACACTGCTAGTTTGCACTTTGTGATATCCTCTAACATTTAAAAAATGCAGCATACTTATTTTTCTTGCCGTCTTTACACTTCTATCTTCCCGAGGTTCCTCCTTTAGCTTTTACGTAGCCTTCCTGAGTTGTGTTTGTGTATTGTGATCTAGTCTAGACAGTGGGCAGCAAGTGGGTGTCAGCTGGTAGTCTGTCAGTGCCCAGCCACTGCTAATAGGCACTTTTGGGGCATCCTATCAAAATGAAAACAAATACAACACATTTTATTCATCCAGTCTTTATAGTTGTCAACTTCCGAGGGTTCTTCCCATAGCATTGTGTGTGTCCTCCAGAGCTGGGCTAGTGTAGGGTGATTTGGGCAGCAGGCAGCAAGTAGGTGTCAGCTGACAGTCTACTGGTTTCTGACTGCTGCTAGGTGGTGCTTCTGTGGCTTCAACAACATAAATTATAGTAAAAATAAAGTTAAACATTTTTTAAGTATTTGGGGTTTCTACAAAATCTAATAGGGCAGCCGAGAGGCAAGGAGATGGAGGCATGGTGGTATTTCTAGAAGTAGCAAAGTAAAACTAAGTGGACTCAGGTCCCTCAGCCTCAGTGGGAATGGGAAGTGTAGAGGAAACTGCTCAAATGGTCTGTAACCCATCTCCTGTTGTAGGAATCACTTGCTAGTGGCATTTCAGGGGTTGCAGCTTGAGCAATCACTGCAGAGAAAACAAAAGAAAAGGGATGCAGCAAGTTGTGCTACAGCCAGTGGAGAAGGAACAAAGTAATTTGAGGAACCTGGTGACAGAGACACAGACTGAGTATATACACCTGATAAAAGTGATAGTAGCTGCAGCAGTTCTAGGGTAGTGGAAGAGGAGGTTGAATAGTTGAGATTTGGACTTAGGGTGGGAGCACATAAAAATCAAAAAGACAGGCAGTGGTTCTCAAAGGAAACAACACCACTGCCAGCATTCTGTTATGGCTGCTGGAGATCTAACACAGCCAGTGTCCTGAGGCAGAGGTTTTCCAGCACAGAGCTGCCTCCCTCAACAAGACCTGTTACTTTGTTGTATGTGAAACAGCAGGCAGGGGCTCTGGGGTTAACCAGCAACTGTGTACGGAACAAGGGAGCGGGGCTAAGCCACTTGAAATCCCCACACCATCCTCCAGTGTGAATGCTGAATGTGAGCATGGGTGACAGAAGCACCATTCAGAAAGAAAATTGCAGGAACTCATGCTGATAACTTCAACATCACTGTCATTATGCTGCTAACTCAGGTCACCAAGACCTCGTGCTGCTATTCGGAGGTTATAAGAACCAACACTGTTGATCTAAACCGCTTGAAACTACACTGCTACCCTGTTTTGCTGAACTCTGCAGCTTTGACAGGTACTTTTGGTAACTCTGATAAACTGCTGATCTTGTATCACCTGGAAACCACACTACTATTCTGTTTGCTGAATGCCGCAGTTTTACAGGCATTTTACTGCAACAGAAGGATTTATTTGTTGTGTTATCTAACTAAGTTTCAGAGACGTTGTACAGAGTGTTGTTTGATCCAATGACTTTGCACAGGCCTTTTAAAAAGTATTATTATCTACAAGATTTGTATTATTGTTGGTACCACTTCTCACTCATTTCCTTTTAAATATTTTTATTTGATTCGTGATTTTGCTTCTAGTTGCTACTCAACCTCGCCAGTCAGCTGCAGTGGTGGGGCCACTGTGGTGGCGTAATGCATTAAATAATAATACTAGCATAACACAGTAGTGACTTTGATATCTGGAGGCGATATAATTAGGAGCTGAACACTATATTTATTTTACATAAATTGCTATTATTGTATTTGTATTAAAGTTGACCTAATTGTTTGTTTGTTAAAAGATTTATTTTATACAGGAGCTTTTGATTGGGGAAAAACATTTACAACAAAATTCCTGTGGTAAACAGATTACAAAACATATAATACTAACATACTAACATACTATTTGCCAGCAGATTAGGCTCACGGTTCATCGAGTCTGCTCGAACTCAGATCGTTAATTGGGTGCCGAGACCCTCCCATCCTTGTTCTCTAGAAACCCCTATCATCCATCCCCACCCTCGGGACAGGCTATCATCTGATACATCCACTTTCTGTGTCTGTCCCACCTCTCTTGAAGCCTCCACTGTGGATCTCTGAACCAGCTCACCAGGCAGTGCATTCCAAGGGTCCACCACCTCTCGTGAAAAACCTCCTCCTCTTTTCCCCTCACCCTTCCACCTTCCAACTTCAAACCATGCCCTCTGGTGATACCTCCCTGCTTTAGCCTAAAGATCCCCTCCATGTTTACCCTATTTATTCCCTTGAGGTACTTGAAGACCTCAATCATGTCCCCTCCTCCTCTCCTCCAATGAAAACAGGCAGAGCTCCTCAAGTCTGTCCTCATAAGTCAAATCCCCAGCCCTCAGATCATCTTTGTTGCCCTCCTCTGTACCCTCTCCAGGAGCTGTATGTCCCTCTTCAAATGTGGTCTCCAGTACTGTACACAGTACTCAAGGTGTGGTCTAACCAGTCCATTGTACAGAGGCAGAATCACTTCCTTGCTCCTAGAGGTGATCCCCTTACAATGCATCCCAACATCCTGTTTGCCTTGCTAGCTGCTCCTGCACTGCTCAGAGTTATTCATACATGTATCCACCATGACCCCTAGGTCTTTTTTCCCAATCGAGGCCTCCAGCGCCTCCCTCCCAGGGTGTACCTGTGTTTAGGGTTTCCCACCAAGATGCAACACCTTGCACTTGGTGATATTGAAATTTAATTTCATGTGTGAGCCCAGCTTTCCAGGGTGTCCAGGTCCTTGCAGGGCCACCTCCCCTCTTCTCCCTCAACTACTGCTCCCATCTTGGAGTCATCCATGAAGAGACTCATTTCACACCCTATACCCTCCTGATGTCCGATATGTATGCATTAAACAGGATCGGACCCAGGACTGAGCCCTGTGGTACCCCCACCACAACCTCTCTAGGGTTTGAGAGCTCCCCACAGACCACAACTTCTGAGTGCGTCCAGCTAGCCAGTTTTCAATCCATCTGACCATCAAAGGCCTACTCCTAACCCCATCAGTTTCTCCACCAGACCATTGTGGGGACAGAGTCAAACGCCTTGCTGAAGTCCAAGAATAATACATCCACAGGCTTACCCCTGTCCAGTTCTGATGTTACCCATTCATAGAACTCCACAAGGTTGGTTTGACATGATCTACCTGGCACAAACCCATGTTGCCGACTATCCAGACCTCCCACCTCCTCCAAGTACACCCCCAATCGTTCCTTTAGTATACTCTCCATTAATTTTCCCACCACCGAGGTCAAACTGATGGGTCTATAGTTACCTGGTACTTCCTTGACCCCTTTATGGATTGGTACCACATGTGCCTCTCGCCAATCACTAGGTACCCTCCCTGTCTCAAGTGACCTGCTGAAAAGCTCTGCCAGGGTGCAGCCAGTATGTCCGCCAATTCCCATAGTACTCTGGGATGAATGCCATCCGCCCTGGAGATTTGTTTTTCTTTAGGACCTTGAGGGCTAACCACACCTTTTGGTGGAGATAGCATCATCCGTCCCTCCCCTTACTGGTCTTTTATCCTTATCCAGATGTGACACCCCTGGGGTACCTTTCTCCTCTTGCTCCATTTCTGTTGCTCCCTGATCCCACTCCCTGCCGCTATCCCCTTCATGCCTTGCTTTGTAGATATCCCATCCCTCCCTAGCGAACACAGAGGCAAAGTACTCTTAAATACCTCTGCCTGGTCCCTCGCCTCTTCCACCCACCCTCCTTCTGATCTCAATCTGCTGAGATGGCCCTTAGTTTTTCTCCGCTCCCCAATGTACCGGAAGAACCCCTTTTCCTCCCTGTATCCCTGTGCCAGCCGCTGCTCTTTACTGACTTTGCTCCCCTCACCATACGGGTGACTTTTCTAGATGCAAGCTGGTACATTTCCTTATCCCTATCCCTCTTGTTGTTTTATATTTTTGTAGGC
Source organism: Neoceratodus forsteri (assembly GCA_016271365.2). Classification (NCBI taxonomy): domain Eukaryota; kingdom Metazoa; phylum Chordata; order Ceratodontiformes; family Ceratodontidae; genus Neoceratodus; species Neoceratodus forsteri. The sequence continues at coordinate 299,994,307 of CM057453.1, read as the reverse complement.
CGCCTTCTTTCTCTGACTGCTACCTGTACCTCACTGGACCACCAGCATGGTTTACGTGACCTTGCTCCCCTTACGTTTCAACTTAGCGCAGATCCTGACTGCCTCATGAAGTCCCCGCTTATGACCGCCCATCTCCTTCCACACTCGCTCGCTGAGGTAATCCTTCAAGTGATCCTGAGAATATTTCCATGCCCATAAAGTCTGCCCCCTGAAGTCCACTGCCAGTGTCCTAGATCTCACCCCACTCCCCCATGCTTATTTGAAACCAGACAGTATTGTGGTCACTCCCAGTCAGGGGTCCTGTACAACTATGTCCCTTACCAGATCCCCATCTGCCAGAACCACATCCAGGACATGCCCCTCCTTGGGCTCCATCACATGCTGTGTTAAGAACACATCCTGGAAGCCATCTAGCAGCCTCTGCTCCTTGGCCACCCTAGAGGACATGGTTCCCCAGTTTGTACCTGGCATATTAAGGTCCCCGTCAACACCACTCCTTCCCTTTTGGACCACACTGGGCAATGATGTTGTCCAGCAAACCATCCTCTAGAACATCACTCATCCCAGGGGGCCTATATGCTACTCCCAGCTTGACCTTATCTCCTGCTGGGGATCGTAGGTGACCCATAAGGCCTCCACGCTTCCTCTGCCTCTTCTACCATAGTAATTTCTATATCATCTCTAATGAACATAGCCACTCCACCCCTCTGACCTCCTTTCTATCCTTCCTAAGCATAGTGTACCCTGTACATTTAGGTCCCAGTCATGGTTTTGTTGGCCCACGCTCCGTGACCGCCGCCACATCCACCCCCTCAAACAGCATGGCCTGGAACTCTGGCAACTTGTTTCCCAAGCTCCTGGCATTTACTAACACCAATCCCCACCCTTTTCCCTGATCCTCTTTCTTGAACCCCACCCAGATTCCTTATACTTCCATCCTCCCCTGCTCCTCCTGAAACCTACACCTCCAGTCTGTTTCCTCCCCTCTTGGGCTTGACGGCTACTCCTCATCTGGAGGAGAGGGCTTGGTCAGCCCCTCCCTCATCCCTTCCCCTTACAAGTTTAAACCCCACCTTTCTTGTATGTAGTCAGCCATCCCCTGTTTAAGGACTTCCTTCCCTAATGGGGCAAGATGAAACCTGTCCTTGGCATATAGTCCCTTATCCTCCCAAACTCCATTCCAGTTCCCTAACACCCCAACCCATTCTCTTCACCCCACTTCCTGAGCCAGTCATTAACCTCTGTAAGCTTTTTTTGTCCACTGAGGCCTTTGGTACTGGCAATATCTCTGAAAAGGAAATGCTGCATCCATTATCCCGACAGACTCTGGCAAGTTCTTGGAACCTTGCTTGGATTTCCAAATGCTATTTCCATCTAGATCATTAGTTCCCAAATGCACCAGGAAATCGGTTTCCTCCACAATCCCTAACCATTTCATACACCATGAACTTTGCTCTGTGCACTGTCAGCCCAGAGATACTCACTACCTTCACCTGGCTATGGCATCCACCCCTGTCCCTCCCAATGGATACCCCTAATCATCGAGTCTCCCAGTAACAGAACCTTAACACCTCCATCATCCTTATGGTTACCTCCACTATGCCCTCTCAGCCCCTTCCCCTTTATTCATGATCTGAATTTCATGGGAGTCTTCCTGCCTTATTAGAGACCCCTTGTCACCCTCCCCATTCTGCCTTCCTTGCTGTTTTTCCCACTTAACTCAAACCCCTCTGAATAGGTGTCCCTTTAACCCTCTCATATCTGAACCATTTATCCTGGCCCTGATGGTTTCCCTTCCCCACACCACCATCCTCCCCTTGTAATAGTACCCCTGCTTCCAGAGGCTCTCTGTGGGTCCCTTAGCTAGGCCTCATCCTTGGTACTGACCTCCCAGCTGAAGGGGCTTTCTCCCACCTCCTTGTCTCCCAGTTTCCTCCAATCATGCTCTCCTCCTCATGTCTGGAATATGTTGCATCTCCCCATTTGCTTACATATATGTTTCCCTTCTCCCTCTGGGACTATGTCTATCCTTTCCATAGCTGGTCTGTGATGCCCTATGGGTATCCAACTCCTCCCCGCCTCTGTATAAGTTTCCTCATTTCCACCAACCCCTTCCTCCCTCTAGGTTGCTTAGTAGCTCAAATTTATTGTGACAGTCTATGTCAGCCTCCATCAAGTAACCCGAGTTTCCCTGACTGCATCTCTAAACTGACCTCTTCTTCCTCTCTTGCACTATTCACCTTAGGAGCTCCTTCCCACAATCTGCTGTTTTAGCTTCCGCACAACAGCCCTTCCTGACTCTTTTTCCAGTCTCTTTGTATTCAGAATGTTCACCCTGCACGCTTCCCTTAGCATCAACTTCCTATCTAAGGGTCCTCCGTCCCCAATATCCCTCCTCCTGCTTGCTGTAACATAACGTCCCTGTAATTTCAGAGCGTTGCCCCAGCCTCCCTCAGCCCCACCCTTCTGCTACCCATATCCACACCCCTTATCCTTGACACCCTCCCGAGCTCCCACAGCTTACTCCTTAACCAATATACCTCACTCCTGATACAAGATAGCTGTCTACAGAGTGGGCAGCCTCCTCTCTCCAGGCCCAATTTAGAATTATTGCCATCCCACAGCCTGTGCAGCCTACAACCCTTCCGAAGATGCTGCCATGGTGGAATATGGCCACCCTGATTATCCTCTGTTTATAATAGCACACCCCTTTTCTCAGTCCCTTTCCCTGAAGTGCAGTTTCTCTCTATACTGACTGTAGTTATTTACAAACCCAATTTCAGCCCCACCAATATCGCTCCCAAGTCTCACAAACACATACAGTCCAGTGTGTGTTGGTCACACTAACAGTGTATGTAAGCAGACATCAGGTACCATAAGATGTCACAGGCCCACCAGCTCCTGTTGCTTCGAATTTCAGTCCCAAACAGAAACACTCAGCCCTTCAATCCCAACCCCAGTGGCTTTTCAGTATTTAAGAAGGCATACAAAACTGGGTGGGTGGGAGGGCTCTACCAAACACCAGGCAAACAACACTTTTAAATTTCCTCTAAATATCCCTGCTAGACAACTATCCCCAAGCCACCAAATTACAATGTAACAATTCTAATTCAAGGTAATAATTTTACCACATAAAACTAATTTCACTTACAAACTATTCAAATATTTCAGTTAAAACAGATTATAACTCCAGCTCTCTTCCTCCCTGCCTGCTGCTTAAGCCCCAAGTGAACAATGAAAGCTAGTTAATTCCTGTTTAGAGACAAGGTAATTGCAGCTAATGTCCCTTCCCCCAAACACCAGGCAAACAACACTTTTAAATTTCCTCTAAATATCCCTGCTAGACAACTATCCCAAGCCACCAAATTACAATGTAACAATTCTAATTCAAGGTAATAATTTTTACCACATAAAACTAATTTCACTTACAAACTATTCAAATATTTCAGTTAAAACAGATTATAACTCCAGCTCTTTCCTCCCTGCCTGCTGCTTAAGCTCCCAAGTGAACAATGAAAGCCAGTTAATTCCTGTTTAGAGACAAGGTAATTGCAGCTAATGTCCCTTCCCCCAAACACCAGGCAAACAACACTTTTAAATTTCTCTAAATATCCCTGCTAGACAACTATCCCTAAGCCACCAAATTACAATGTAACAATTCTAATTCAAGGTAATAATTTTACCACATAAAACTAATTTCACTTACAAACTATTCAAATATTTCAGTTAAAACAGATTATAACTCCAGCTCTTCCTCCCTGCCTGCTGCTTAAGCTCCCAAGTGAACAATGAAAGCCAGTTAATTCCTGTTTAGAGACAAGGTAATTGCAGCTAATGTCCCTTCCCCCAAACACCAGGCAAACAACACTTTTAAATTTCCTCTAAATATCCCTGCTAGACAACTATCCCTAAGCCACCAAATTACAATGTAACAATTTAATTCAAGGTAATAATTTTACCACATAAAACTAATTTCACTTACAAACTATTCAAATATTTCAGTTAAAACAGATTATAACTCCAGCTCTCTTCCTCCCTGCCTGCTGCTTAAGCTCCCAAGTGAACAATGAAAGCCATAATAAACAACAATAATAAATATAACTAAAAACAATGGCATTTACATTTCAAGAAGTTGTACAACTCATGTTTAAAATTATGCAAGTCCGCTATTTCAGTTAATTCGAAGGTATCTTGATCCAAGTTCTGGCCAGATTATTTTGTATAGTCATTTCTCCCATTCTATTCAATACTTCTAATCATAGGAACTTTCCCAGAAAACTTCCTTAATGTAAATGGGTGTTGTGAATACGACTCTAAATGTATTAAGTGGGCCAGTGGATGTTGACTTTTTTTTGATACACAAGTTCGTGACAAGTCACCAACCAGAGATAATCCCTCCTTTTGCTGGGAGCAACCAAGCAAGCTCCTTAAAACCAAACAGTGGTGTACACCATGCCCTTTTTTTAAAATATATTTTCCCATCCTATAGTACAGATGGTCTACCTTAGCCAAAGACTTCTGGGCTGAATGCATATAAATTGAAGAGCCATACTCAAGGACTGGGAGTAATAGCTGTTTTACTAGTTTAAATCTACTGTCACTAGTAAAACATTCAGATATCCTCCGTAAGGCACCCAATCTCTGATTTGCTTTCCTAATCTGGTTCTGGATATGGCCTGTAAAAGTTAGTTGGAAGTCCACAAGGATTCCTAAGTATCTATAAGAAGACACATTTTGGACCGAAGATCCATCTTGAAATCTTATATGTAAATCTGTGAATTCCAGGTGTTTTACAGAAATTCCAGTCACAAACATCATACTCTGTGTCTTTTTTACTAATAAGTAGACAAAATCTCCCATCCATGATTCCAGATAGGAAAAATCTGTCTGGAGTCGCTATTTCAGGTTCTCTGATTGTCAGCAGAAGCCACAAGTACAGTGTCACCTGCATAAAGCCTAATCTCTGTATTAGTCATCTCTGAAACTAAGTTGTTCACGTAAATATTGAACAATACAGAGCCCAATATAGAGCCCTGTGGAACACCTCTTGTATATCCACCAGACCTGAGACAGCTAATTCAACACAGAACACATTGCTTGCATTCAGCTAAATAGGACTGAAACCACATCAAGGCTTTTGTTGCACCCCATGTCAAACAACCTCTGAAGCAAAATGTCATGGTGTACCAAATCAAAGGCCTTGCTGAGGTCAACAAACACTGCCTCAGTAGTCCTATCCTGGTTTAAAGATGTAGCCACCAGGTTTGTAAAGTCAATTAGGGCGGTGTTCATTGACCTCCCTCCCTAGATCCATACTGATATTTAGTTATTTTTCCTTTTGTTCAAGGTACTGGCCGAGCTGGTAATTAACCAGCTTCTCCAGGACCTTGAGAGAATAGGTAGGAGGGTTATGGGCCTATAATTAGAAGGGAGTGTAGAATCACCACCCTTGAATATAGGGATGATTTCCTCTTCCAAAATTCAGGCACTCAAGAGCCCTTTATGCTCCAGTTATAGAAATATGATATAATTGGGGCAATAAGATCAGCACTAATCATCAAAAATCTGGTCTCAATGCCATCCATTCCTCCACTTTTGATACTAACAGGGTCTTCAGTTTATTTTCTACTTCTTTCACTGTAAATTTCTAAATTTAAATCCTCCACTATTAAACATAGAGTCATCCCATTTCTTAAATTTACTATGGATATCTCTATTCAATTTTGGTATAGACAAGTCAGGTAGTTCTTTAAAATATTCATTCAAAAAAGAAGCAACAGCTACGGGTCATCAATTTATCTCCATCTAACAGATTAATTGAATTTTTGTTTTATTGGGTTTTCCAGTTCAAAATGTTTTTCCAAATTTACTTGGGTCCTGCATTCTATTAAATCTTTTTTGGTAGTACTTTTTTGGCCAAAACTGCAAACTGCTTACACTTGTTACGCCAAGTTTTAAACACATTCCAGGCCTCCACTGATTTAGTTCTTTTGGCTTTTTTCCATACCCTATTTTGTTTGTGCAGTTGAGTTTTTAGCCTCTCATTTAACCAGGGTACATCTTTGTTGTTTTTATTCTTTTAATTTTAGGGGCATGCTGTTGTACAATATCCAAAAAGAGTCTGTAAATTCCTGAATGGCCAAGTCTAGGTCAGAATTAAATATACTCTTGACCAATCAAAATCACCTGTTAGTATCACACACTGATCTCCTATTTTTCCAATAAAATTTTAGCCAAGGTATCAAATGTACTTATTTTAGTTTTGGGGAGCATAAAATACACTAATTAATCTTTTTATCTTTAATCAATTATAGGTAATTGTAGGTGATAGAAGCCCTTGTTTAATGTATGTTATTATTTGTTAATGTGGAAAATTAGCAAGGGCTATAGAACAAATGATGACACACTAAGAACTATGAGAGCTTTAGAGCATATTGAGGCAGGTTATTTTCATCAGCTGTTAAGGATGGTGAGCTATTATTCTAAAAATGTAGAATTTGTTTCAGAGCGGGCTGGTAGTATAGCCTAGAGGTTAGAGTAACAAGCTGTAAATGAGCTTGGTACATCCAGCAGACCTGGGTTTAACTCCCACAACCTCCACTTGCATACTGTTTTACTCTGAACAAGTCACTTAACCACTCTAGTGCTCTCAGGTCACCTCTGAAAACAGGCACTTGTGCTGAGTGGGCCCTACCTGCTACCAAAGGAATAAAAAAGTGAAGTTTTGAGGCTAGCCTTAAAGAACACATAATATAAAGAGTGTAACACTATTAATTTAGTAAAAAATAAAAACTAATGCAGAGGTTTAGGTATATGTTGCTTAATTTACTTTTGATAATGTCTAGCAATACTCATATAGTGTATGGGCAACAGTTAAACAAATACAGAGCATTTCTTGAGCGTTGCACAGCTGTCCTTCCCCATCTGACACTACCATGAACAAGCCATACTCTGCCCCCACCCACACAGACTCGATTTAGTTGTCTCACTGTTAGCGTTAATAAATCTGTTATTAAGTCTTAGTTCGCTATACTTATTAACATGAATTCTCAGCTCAAGCAAAGTATTTGCCAGCTTCAGAAGGCAGTCAATAGACAATAAGTCATTTTATTTAAAAGGGCAGTTATGTATTTCCTAGAACTGAATTGATGAACTTGAGCAATTGTCTCCACTGGCTTAGCCTAGCATCTCTGATGTCCTAACATTGTTTTCCCCACCCTCTCTGCTGCACTGTGGAGCACTTCAGGTATAGCAAAGAAGTTGAGGCATTGCATTGGACACGTGAAGGTCACTGGTTCGGACCTGACTCAAGCCAAAGGAATGAGATTTTTTAAACTAGCCTATTAAAATGAATTGCGACTGACATGGTTTTAATTTATTTTATGTACTATTTCTCTGCAGTTAATTCTTTTCATAGTCTATTAGAGAATGCGAGTACTATGATTGCTCTTTTTGTTTTTTTTCCTTCACTTTCTTCTGACATTTAAAAAAAACGAGTGATTGGGGATTCTGCCAGGTAACAGGAGCACATAGTCTGGGCTAGGTTGTACCATCAATGTGACATACTCAGGATGGTACAACAACATTTTGATGTCACATTGATGGTACAGCAAGGTTAGGAATTCATTGAATTCCACACATAATAGCATCCTCCTATGCACTATATAGAGGCTCATTTATTTATTTATTTTCATTTTGGTAATCGGGTAGACCCACTGAGACCATGACAGTCCCTTTTTCAGGGACGACCAAGTTAATTACAGATAAACATTCCATAAATTGTACACTTTACAATAGACAGTAATTACAGAGAACATGGATCAGTGCATTTATTTATTTCATTTATTCATTCATTCATTCTTGGATTACAATACTCTGAGTACAGACAGCTCATTTACAAAGATTCCATGTCAGTGGGGGAGGAGACAAAACATACAAAGGAGGTAAAAGTACAATGTTTCCAAACAGTAAAATAATGTGAGCAAATATATATGTATCTATAAGCAGTTTTATTGTTCTAATAGGAGGAAAGTGTAGATGAGAGGGGAAGGATAAAGATGGAAGAAAGAAAAAAGGTAGGAAGTGGCAGCCATAGGCCTTGTCGCTGGTGTGTGTGTGAGGGGTAGGGACAGAGGTTGAGGTGGGCAGGGGGGTAAGAAAGGTAGGAGGTAGCAGCCATAGGCCTTATCAAGCTGGTGGGAAGGGTAGGGGCAGGGGGTGAGGTGACAGGGTGGTAAGAAAGGTAGAAATGACAGCCATAGGCCTTGTCAAGCTGGTGTGGGAGGGGTGGGTGGGGTGAGGTGACAGGGGTAGCCAGGGCCCTTGTCAAAGTGCAAAAAGGGGGTAGCCTTTGAATTATAGAGGTAACAGCAGAGATACATGGTTATCCAGTTGAGACGAGAAGACTGAATGCTAGTAGATGGGAGTCTCAAGTGAAGCAGTCACAAGAACTGTTGGCCGTGAGATGTTGGCGTAACTTCAGTTTGAATGGTCCCAATTTAGGTAAGGTAGTTATATCACTGTGAGGAGTATTAAACCAGTGAGGTGGTCTGTAGGCAAATGAGTTGCCCCTGGGCTGTCCAGCATCTAGGAACATGGAGACGATGGTTGTTCTAAGCTTCGCATATGCTGTAACTACAATGGGGGCTTAGTAGGTTTGCGGTGCCTAGTGGCAGGAGGCCAAGAAGTGCTTTTTGGCTAAAAGACAGGTTTGGTATTGATCCTCCCAGAGAGCTTTAGCCAACAAGTCTCAGCATAAAGATCACAGGTGTGGGTGAAATGTGTGGACCCCATGAGTAATCTGCATACCTTGTTCAGAGCAATGGATATCCTGCACAACGAAGACATGGGGGTTGCTCCATAGATTACAAGACCATAGTCTACAATGGAGATGACGGAACTATATATATTACAAGTTGGAGGGTTCTGGAGTAAGGCAGTGTTTATGTCTATATATGAGACCAGTCTTGACGTTGACAGCCCTGGGTACATTATCTATATATTTAGTATAGGATAGACAGCTGTCTAGGAGACCCGAGGTATTTGAAATGTGGTATTTATTCAAGAGGGACTCAAGACAGTTTCTGATAGTAAGTGAATGGGATTTGTGCTTGTTTTGGTGCTGCTGAACATCATTACTTTGGTTTTCTTGTAGTTGAGGATCAGTTTATGTTTACAGAACCAGTCCTCCACTTCTGCAAACCCACTCTGAAGGTAAAGTTCCAGTTGCTTGGGGTCATGGCTGCTGAAGTAGATGATCACATCATCTGCATAGGGGGATCCTTTGTGGCAGAAATGAGGAAGGTTATTAAGGAAGATGTTGAATAGGAGTGGCTCCAGGATTGAGCCCTGTGGCATGCCAGAACAGACAGGTTGTCGGTCAGATACAACATTGGCTATTTTCACCCATATAGAGCGGGCTTCAAGATAGCTTTTGAACCAAATGTTGTTTCAGAGCAGAGGCCAGTAGCAGTAAGCTGTTGGAGGAGTAGTGAGTGATGGACAGTATTGAATGCCTTAGTGAGGTCTATGAAGGCAGCTCCTACTAAGATGCCCTGATCCAGAGACTGATGAATAAAGCCAGTGAATTCCATCAAGGCTAAGGTGGTGCTGTGCCCTTCTGGAACCCATGTTGCTGCGGCATTGATAGAGTATTTTTTCAAGGTAGTCCACCAGTTGGTCAGCAACAATGCGCTCAAGTGCCTTGGATATTGGTGGAGGATAGATATGGGTCTGTAATTTGCATGCTGGGTCCTGTCTCCACTCTTGTGCATTAGGGTGACTAGTGCTGATTTCAAACTTGAGGAAATTGTGACAGTTGTAGTGATAGATTGATGATTTTAGTGAGAGCTATGAGCTTAAGATCCAGTGAGTCACTGCTATGCCATGATTTATCTAACACTTTGGTAAGGTATTTCCTAGCCATTCATGCTGACACCATTTTGAAGTAAAAAGGAGGTAGTTCAATGGGGTTATTAGCAGGACAGTAGGTACTGGGTGAGTCATTATCCATGAAGAAGTCTGAAGGGAGATCACTGATAAGTCTGTAAATGCATTGTTGAATGTGTTTGCTATGGTTAGTGGGCCCAGGGTTGGAATTCCATCGACATTGAGCATGAAGGGTGAGACCTTAGAGTCTTTCCCGTGACATATTTTATGTTGCTCCAGAAGTTTTGTTGTTTCTCAAGGTACTAGCGAGCATTTCCCTATAATGTTTCAGGGTTTTAAATAATTGATTCGCAGTTTTTTCTTGGAACAATACTAACTGTACAGAAAGTGTTTATATAGGTTTTTAGAAGTGTTATGTTTGTTAAACACAGTGAGGCAAGTGCTGTGCATTTTCACAATATTTTAGAACTTTTATGAGCAAAACACTAATCAATTTTAGAGTTAAAACCCTGTGTTTGGATTTTATGATATGGATTTCATGTGTACAGGTGTTCCTCACCTTCTTGTATTCCTGAACATCTGCTTGTTTGCCTGATGCCCTGGCACAGTTCCAGAGGAGATCTCTGCGCTTCATCATAACAATGAGTTCTGGTGTAATCCAAGGGTTTACAGTGCCACAGACTTTCATTTTCTTAATGGAAGCATGGGTATCACAGCATTGTCGAATTGTTTTATGAAATAATCCAGTGCCAAGTTGACATCATCAAAGTCATCCAGATGGGACCAGTCAATGTTGCTGAGGTCATTTTTAGATGTTCCAGATCTCCACATTTTAACACTCTACTGTAGATAGTCAGAGATGGGGCTTGCAGAATTTATTGGACCAACTGCAGGAATCGGGAGTGCTCACTCATAGAATCTGGATGTACTGCCACATCTGAGATTTGTTCTGGGTGGCTGAGAGTATCAGGTCCAGAAGGGTACTTGTTCTCATCATGTAGTTAGTCCTTGTTGGGGATGTAACAAGTTGAGCAAGGTGGAGCGCATGAGGTAGCATCTTTGTGTGGAGAAGCACTAGAAGATAATCAGTTGACATTTAGATCACCCAGTGCTAACATTTTGGATTTGTGGTTGAGGTTATGAATGTAGTCAATTAAGCTGTGGAAGCTTGTTCTATTGTCTTTTGGAGGAACATAGGCAGAGATTACTGTCAAAGCTTTATTTTGGTCCCCAAGCAGTACTTTAATAGCTAGTGCCTGGGCCATACAGCCCAGATTGGCCGCAGGCAGAGTGTATCCTTTAAGTGTCTCTTTCAGGTAGATGGTACAGCCACCACCTAGTTTGGTGAGCCTATCCAGCCAGTAAAGGGTATACCCAGGCAGAGCAACTGCAGAGTCAGGAACCTTTGGGGAAAGCTACGCTTCACCACTGACAGAATGTCAGGGCTATATTAGTAGATCCATACCTGGAGGTTATCCAGTATAGTCTGCAAGCTGCAGTTGTTGACAGTTGCCAACTTAATAGTTCCTTTTTAGGGCAGTGGTGTGTGGACGCAGGTACAGCAGGGCCAGGGTTAGTGAACATTGCCTGACATAAGCAGTAAAAGTAGGATGATTCTGAGCAAGCTTCCTTTGTTGTTTGTAGGAAGCTTATTGGATCTTCTGGGGCTGAGGTGCTTTCTGTGTTCCAAGCGCAGTGCCGTGAGCTTAAGTGGAGTAATTAGGGTGGGGTATGAGGCAGGGACCCCAGCGGTAAGCCACCCTGTGGAAGCAACAGGAGCCAGTGGCAGGACCAGTGACCATTGATTAACCATTTGAAATTACCTGTGATAAAGCGGGTCATAATGGAGATTATGCTTGATAATGGTACAGAATAGGGGAACTCGCATACCACTTTGTGAAGTGCCATTGCTTAGAATCAACAGTAGTATGAAAGAGAGGGATTGGAGGTGGACGAGCCCATGTTCATAGGAGGAAGAGCCTTGATGTAGCCCTGGTTTCAAGGAAGCAGAGGAAGCAGGCAAATGTACACAGAGTTGTGATAATAACAGCAGGGGATCAGAGGGTGTGATCTGCCAGATAGGATAGGAGCCCCTAGTGGCAGCTGCATATAACCTGCTAATGGTGGAGTGGACACAGTAAATTTCACTCCTACCAGAGATATAGCTCTCTAGTGGCTAGAAGATATAATCTGCTAATGGAAAAATCAGCACTGTGGAGGGAGAAGAGACAGTCAATTTAAAGGAGCAAGGACAGTGGCAGCTAATCCCCTCGGAACCAAGCTGGCTGGAAGGCGGATTGCATAACAAAAGGCTCTGCACAAAAGGAACACTAAAAATAAAATAAAGAGCTATAACATTTTGGCCTATTGGGGGAGACATGTCAGCAAGGCATGGGGAGAAAAAGAGAAAATATCAGGTAAGGGCTAGAGATACTGCAATTTGCAGTGTGAAATTATAGGAGGCTCAATTCAGAAAGAAGAACATTTATAGAAAGATATAGGGGTACAATGGAGTGCTTAGCCTACTCCATCAGCTCAGGTACAGTTACAGAACAGAGAGGAGCATACAGTCTAAAATTCTAGCAGTATTTGGCAATTTAAATCACAACAATGTAGACTCTATGAATTGAAAAAACAGATAAAATGTTGAAATCCATGCAGTATACACAGCAGCAAAATCAAACCAATAATATAAAAAGTTATCGCAAGGGAAACAGCTTAGAGAGAGGAAACCAGTTGGTAATAGGAAGGCAGGAGAAGGCCAAGTGCCCAATCAAGGCTGAGGAACTGGATATAGCACCAATCAGCCAGTGGAGACAAAAAGCACCAAGATTCTAGCCGGCAGCAGCTCCAAGGTCTGGGCTGTGTCCCTGTGTCCATACCTGTGGGTCTCTTTGTTGTCTGGCAGTCAGGTGCTTACCATGGAAGAGCCACCAGAGAAGACGTGAGCTCCCTGGGGAGAAATTGGAGGCCTGCACCCATTCAGGGCAGAGTAGCCTGCGGGTCTCTGGATTGTCTGGCAGTCAGGCAGGTCACCATGGAAGAGCCACCAGAGAAGACACAGCTCCCACGGGAGAAGTTGGAGGCATGCTCCCATTCAGGGCAGAGTAGCTTATGGTCTCTGGGTTGTCTGGCAGTTGGGCTGGTCACATGGAACAGCCGCCAGATAAGGCACAGCTCCCACAGGGAGAAGTTGGAGGTGTGCACCCATTCATGGCAGAGTAGCTCATGGGTCTCTGGGTTGTTCATAGTCAGATGGGTCATCGTGGAAGAGCCACCATAGCTCCTTACAATACAATGTACATATTTCATAAACATATTACAATAATAACTGTTTACATTTCGACAGTTATCTACACTCAACATGTATTAATCCATATATGACATCATGGTTACAGACAATTGCAGTGGGGACATCATTTGCAATGAGGACTTTCATTATTTTAATGATAGCAAATGCATTGGTTAAGCTCTAACAGATGAGTCTTAAGTCCTTTTGAATTCCCCCAAGTGAATTGCTTAACTGGACATTTTGAAGACATTCCAGAGGGGCAGGATGCTAGCAGAGAACAACCTTTGTCCTTGGATATCCTGACTGGGCACATTGAGAAGCTGGTGACTTGAGAATGTGAGGGCCCTGGTATTTTGTTTAGCATACAGCGCTTCAGCCAGGCTTTGGGGCATCATTCAGCCTGAGCTTGGAAACTAAACATAATGATGAGTACTTTAGTCACCCTTCTAATAACGGCCAAGACAGGGCTTTGAGCACCTGGCAATGGTGCTTCCATGACCAAGCCCTTGCTGCAAACTGGCTTACCCTGTGATATGAGGTTCTAAGCTTTTGCATTTCTCACCTTTAACCGTGAGTAGCACTGATGCCCCATACAGCAGGGTGTGTAGTAGGGTGCCAGTTGCTAACCTTAGCTGAGAGTCCTCTGTAAGGAAGGACTAAAGTGTATAATAGTGCAATTTTCTGATTCATAGACTTGGTCAGCTGTTTTGTATGTGCCTTGAAAGTGCAGTTTTGATCTAAGGTAATACCTAAGTACTTTTATTGTTTCTACTACCTCAACCTTTGTGCTGTTTGAAAGACTGGGAGTCAGGATTATGGCTCTGTCGGGCCCCAGGCTTGTGTTTTTTTTCCATTCAGCACAAGTTTGTTGCTAACCAGCCAGCCCTCCAGGAGTTGCAGGTCTTTTGTTAATGAATTGTTCAAAGTGTTTACGCCCTGAGGTCCTACAGAGTACTGCGTCATCTGCATACAGGGTTGTGTCTACCTGACCACAGTGATTCGTATCGTTAATGAAAACAGAGAATAATAGGCCCCAGGATGGACTCCTGGGGACCCCATCAAGAATAGGGCAATTGTCAGATTGGGCACCCTGCCATCTGATGAATTGGGATCTTTTCTGAAGGTAGTCGGTAGACCACTGAACTGTCAGACAATCTAGGCTTATGAATTGAAGTTTTGCTAGGAGCAACTGGTGGTCCACCAGGTTGAAGGCCTTGGTGAGATCAATGAAAACTGCACCAGTTAACTGGCCTTTATCAAGAGCTGAAAAATCATTGGTGAGGCTGACAAGGGCAGTGTCTGTGCCATATTTATTTTCTGAAACTATGTTGTCTAGGCGTAAATATATTACTCTGCTGAATATAATGTTATTTGGTTATAGATGTCCTTTCTAGTACCTTACTTAGGTTAGAGAGGAGATATGGCCGATAGTTTTCAACTTGTTCTTGTGATCCATCTTTGTGGATGAGTGTGACCAGGGCCACTTTCCAGAGTGTTGGGACTTTCCCTTCTAGGAGGGATCTGTTGAGCAACCATAAAACTGGAGCAGCAATAACTGGGGCTGCAATTTTGAGCAATCTTGGTTTTAACTTGTCATACCCAGCCAAACCATGGGGTTTAACATTCCTGAGTAGTTTTATGACCTCGTTTTTTTATAGCAGCTTAAAGTGGACATTTGGGGAGGGGGAATTCTATTAGTATTAGGTAGGGTGGGTAGGGGTGCCCTCATGTGAGGAGTCTTAAACTTATTTAGGTCAGTGAAATATGAATTAACTGCATTGGTGGCATCTACAGGGTTTTTAAGGCGAGGATCATTGGCTTTATTACATAGTTGCCTTGGGTGGGAATACCTTTGATGAGGGTGTTTATTTGTGACCATATTTTCTTGGGTCGGAGAGGTTTATTTTCTGGAGATCTCTGATGTAGCAGTTTTTTGCTGTTTTAGCTCTCTTACACTTATTTTGTAATTCTGTAATTGTTCCAGGCCTTGGTAGACTTGTAGATTTAAAGGTCCCCATGCCCTGTCTCTTTCCCACATGAGTTTTTCCAGATCCCGCGATAACCACTTGGTGTCCTGACCTTAACCTGAGGTTTTTCAGCAGAGCATGCTTTGCTGCTGACAGGAAGTTATATATGAAGAAGTCTAGGCTGTGTCCAGGTTTGGGGCATGTTTGATGTAGGCCCAATTTACCTCAGCTAGTGTCTCTAAAAGTACCCTGTATCAAATTTAGAATAGTTCCAGGCCCAAAATATTCTAGGTGGAGGGGTTTGAAAATTATTTTTCCATATTCCAAATGTGGGTGAGTGGTTGCTTAGGGCACCTGCAAAGGTTCCAGCCAGTCTGATGCTTTCTGGTATTGAAGCCAGGATCCAGTCTAGTGTGGAATGATTTCTTGTTTTTGTATTCAGTCTTGTGTGCTCATGGATTAACTGAGTTAAGTCAGCTTTTTGTAGTAGGTTCTTTAGTTCTCCATTTGTTTGAGGTCCCCAATGTATGTTAAAGTCACCCAATATCACCTTATCCTCTTTGGGAAAGTTGGGCATCACAGTATGAAGAGTTTTTAGGGCACTGGCTGCTACCTTGGGGGTTATACACACACACTCTATTGTCAAGGGTTTGGTTCCTCCCAACCTCAATGTAGTAAATACAGCTTCGCAACTGTTGTTTTTAGGTTGGGATTGTCTCCTGGGAAACATTTAAGGT
Organism: Neoceratodus forsteri; assembly: GCA_016271365.2. Taxonomy (NCBI): domain Eukaryota; kingdom Metazoa; phylum Chordata; order Ceratodontiformes; family Ceratodontidae; genus Neoceratodus; species Neoceratodus forsteri. The sequence continues at coordinate 299,978,423 of CM057453.1, read as the reverse complement.
GGATCTGATGTGGATCAAGACTCCTCCTCTTCCCTTTTCCCAAGTCTATCCTGCCTGAATATTTTGAAACCTTTTAACTCAACCACATGGTCTAGTATGTGTGGTTTGAGCCAGGTTTCTGAGATTGCAACTACATCTGGGGAGTACAGGCTCACCCAGGCCTCCAGTTCATGAATCTTTGCCTAAGCTATTGAAATTCCGTGTTAATTTTAATCCTTTAGTACTGACCCAGGTAGACTAGGTAGAGGAGGTAATGTGAACATTTGTGCAATGGGGACAAGATTCACCTCAATATCACCTCCAAGTAGTAATTTTAGCTTAATCATGAAATTGACCAGGACCATGGTATAGGGTGGGGCCTCTTATGTTCACTAAGATAAAACATTATATTGTAGAGGTTTCTCTTTTACTTAAGATGGCTCTACAATGCCAGTTCGACAAATATTTTGTTGACCGACATTACAGAGATGGATTTATATCGACCGCACTCTGCGGTTGGTATAAATCTGTCTGAGAACACTGTGTTAAGCTCTTTATAGTCTGTGTTCTTTAAGGCAAGCCTCAAAACTTCACTCTGAAATAAATTCCACATTTTAGAATACTAGCTCCCCATCCCTAACAACATGCTCTAAAGCTGTCATAGTTCTTCAGGTGCCATCATTTGTTCTATAGCCCTTACTAATTTTCCACATTAACAATTCACTCGAGGCCTACTTGGTTGTCATAACAACTCTCAAAGTTAATACAGTGTTGTTGTTCACTGTTGCCCATCCCTTATCTTCTATGTTAACCCTGGTCCAATGTATAGACTGAACACAGAAGTTAGCTGTAACAAGCATTTATCAATGTTGAATGTTCGCTAATTGCATTGCTATTCTACTGGGTCTTGCTTGTACACATTTTTACTACATATTTACCCAGGATACAGCAGATGAGTGTCAATATCTCATTTTCAGTGGTGTCCTGCTTTGACACATTGTTAGATTGTAATCACCCAGGATAAGGCAGCTGAGCAGCAATATCTACTTTTAAGTGGACTCCCACATTTTGACCCCAAATGTCTAACAATCTTTTAAGACCTGACATTATGATCAAGACAAGTGGAATTTTTAAAATCTCATCCAAAAGGTGATTGTGCTCTGTGACTGCAGCAGCAAGTTTCTGAGGACATTTGAAAATTAAACCTGACACATTCAGGAGGTGGGTAATACAAGGGATATATTGAACATTAGGGCCAAACTCTGCAAAAATAAAGTTATCAGTAAATGTTGGAACAATTCATTGTTATGGGTTCCATGTCATGGTGGTGAAAATTAAATAGCATCTGTTATGACAGCAAGTGCACTGTGCCAAAACTCATACTGCGACTGTGCACTACACAGCAAACACAATGAGTGGTGGTCCCAACAAACCACTGGGCCAATATATGGTAGTTTAATGGTGGGGTCTGCATCCCCACAGCCCCTAACTAATTATAATCATCTCTGGGGAGGGCCTGACACTGGGGTAAGGAGACATCTCGGAGGTGGCTATTTCCAGAGGGGGACTCAAATAATCAGAACAAGGGATGGGGGACCGTGGTGCACACATGCAGGGATCAGGAATGGCAGCCAAAAACCCAAGTGCCAACTATAAAATCACAAAAACATATTCACCCTCGCCAGCCCAGAACCCAGTACCTCCTGCACTGCAGCCATACACCTCCTCTACCACACCAGACAGACAGCTGCCAAATGCCTGCCAAACTACCTCCCATATCCTCCACTATGTCAGCCCCTCCTACCATCACTCTAGTTCTCTTATCGCTGTTACTGCTCCCTGCACTCAGTCCTTCTCCATTCGGCATCATTTCATGCTCGCCTATACAAAGGCGATCAAATTGAGTTCGCCATATTAGTCCACTCACATTGAATCACTCATATCACTGAATACCAGTGCTTGCTCATAACTTAGTTATTTTTTCAAATTAGTACCCAAATTTTCAACTTAATCTTTTTATGACCACTCCTCTGAGCACGACAGGTGTAATTTATAAAACAATGGCTGAAACATCTTTTGAGTTATTTATTGGCTTTTTGAACCATTTGTTATATGACTGATTTTATAACATGTGTATGGTTTTATGTCTCTTAATTGTTTTTATTGTTAGGCACCCAGAGCCTCCAGGATTGGGCACCCTAGAAATACACCGCCTTGCCTTGCCATTTTCCACCACAAGTGTTAAATACATTTTGGTAGGATTTTGAAATGACAGATGTCATATTCATGAGGTAATGTTAAAAATGGCTATATTGAAAAGTTGAGTTAAAATACTGAAAATTACCACAGTTACAAGCGTGTGTTCAAAAATTGCAACATAGATTCATAACTTGGTTTTTTCTTATATTTTACCCCAAATTTTCAAAATACCCTTCTTATGACCCCACATAGCCTTCTTGAGGAGCCCGCCTCATGAACAAGAGTAGAGAACATTTTCAAATCCTGCCCAAAATGTGATTTTGTGCCACAAGTGCAAAACCACATTTTGGCTAGGATTTGAAAATGACAGCTGTCATATTCATGAGGTGCTGTAAAGAGATGACTATGCTGAAAAGTTAGTACAAATATTGATAATTACCAAAGTTACAAGCCTGCTTTTGCAAATTTCAATGTGGGTTCAGAGCTTGTTGTTTTTAAATATTTTATGCCAAATTTAGCCTTTTATGTCCCCACCTCATGTACAAGGGCAGAGAAAATTTTCAACTCCTGCACAAATTGTGATTTTGCACTGTGACCATGAAATTGCTTTTCAGGACAGATTTGCCTAATTTCACTGCCAATGTTCATGAGGTAGTGTCCCAAAAAGGGATGTTGAAAATTTGGGGCAAAAATATTCAAAATGGTCACCATGCCACTAAGTTCAAAACACCATTGAAATACATTGAACCACATACCTGATGTTTCCTCAGTTTGTGATCTGGCTTTCAAGAGTGAAGGTGTGTTTGCAGTCCATAGAGGATTACGCATTGGACCCCTGGTTGGTAAGTAAGAGCTTGGGAGGGCAGGGTGGTGGGTGCTGACTGGGAGGGTCGGGTGGGTGACTAACAGCTAAACAGACATCAATAGACAATTTTCTTTTTACAAGGTTTATAAAAAGACAAGGGACACTTTTCTTTTTTAGATGGCGTAAGCGACATCTGGGGTATTGGGCACCCACAGTGTCAGTGTTATTTTGTAGGGGGTGCTGAGAGGGAAGGTTAGGTGGGGAGGACAGTTACAGAGGCACCAGCAACAGACATCAGTGGATGGTTTTCTTTGTTACAGGCTATATGGAAAACACATAAAACAATATGAGGTGCAGACACTGGGGAGGGCACCCCCAGTGTCAGTGTTATATTTGGGGAGGTGCTGAGAGGGAGGGTTGGGTGGGGAAGACAGTAATGGGGCACCAGCAACAGACATTGATAAATGGTTTTCTTTGTTACAGGGTGAAATTCTTCAGCAGGCTGAGTCTTGACAAATCAGCTGTGCTTGCTAGCCATTGTAGATCAAAGGAAAGAAACCGACCTATGACTGGGTCCAACTCTTTCTTTGAAATACATAAGTTTCCACCCAGCAATCCAGAATAGTGTCATGATCAGCCTGGCTAATGATTGGTGTGACAGTGATGAGCTCCTTGCAGACCACTCTGCTTTGGACTGACAGTGTCTCACCCCTTAAAGGCACTCTCATAGCAAGATGTTCTCTGTGCATGCACGCATTCACGGTGAACATAAAAATGGCCTATACATGGCGCATTTAAATGTTGGTAGTCTGTTACCTAAATTTACTGAATTAATGCCTGGCTTGATGAGCTAAAGCTAGACATTATTATTTTAACTGAAACGTGCTTTCTCCTAAAGTGGAAGATGAAGCTGTGTTGATGGATGGTTTTCACTGATCAGATCAAACAGAATGAGAAAAGGGGATGTGCAATTTATTACAGTACTGTAATGAATGTGAGTTTTTAGCTATAGACTTAATTCTAGGTGGAAGGAAGAAATTAATTATTGTTGCTGCATATACCCTCCCGAAAAAATGAAGTGAAAAGGGATTGGCTATTTTATTGATTATGTGACTCAATTGAATGCTAATCATGAAAAATGTTTTTTCAGAGATTTTAACAATGACTGGCAGAAAAAGATAAACAACAAAGTGAGGGACAAGATAGCAGCTACAGTATCAATTTGACACGGCTGGTGAATGATGTAACAAGGGTCCATAATAAAACAGATACAGGAACAATAATACATTGGTTATTGGCTTCTAATTGTGCTAATGTGAAAAGTGGACATGCACCCAAACACTCTTAGTGACCATTCTCTCATTTCATGCTGCTGGCAAACTAAGGTGGAAACACCAAAGTGGAAGTAATAAGTCTAAGGAAAATTCCCAAAGCCAAATCAGGAGCATTTAAACAGATGCTAAGTGAAGCTGATTGGTCCTTCCTAGATAGTATTCCTGCAGTTGATCTTACGCTGGACTATTTTATAACCCAATCAATCAATCAAATTTGTGATATATTTGTACCAATAAGGAAAATTAGAAAACTGGTGGATCAAGTAATTGGATATCAGAAGTCAGGGATTTAATGAGAGAGAGGACAGGATGTGATGCAAATTTAGATACAGTGGGACAAATGGGGCAAAATTGATGATGAACAATTAAAGAACAAATGTAAATTGTCAATTTGGAATGCCAGAGTGGAATACTTTGTGTAAAGAACAGAGATAGAAAGCATCAAACCCTAATAAATTATTTTTATTTATTTATTTATTTAGATCTCAGATTAAAACACCTTTGAGCTAACAGCTCTTTTACATAGGTTCTACGTCATTAAGATTACAAATGTTTACAATCAAGAACAAACTAACATAAGATAGTGGAGACAACATACAACAAGCTACAGTAGATGGCATTGTACAACATATATGTCAATAAAAGGTTGTATACAGTAAGGCAATCAGTCAGTAAAATTACAGCAAGATCAGCCTGTGAGGCCTTGACCAGAAAACAGTTAAGGTAATAGGAGGAGGAGGAGGGTTGAAGGGGATGGGGGACTGGTGTTAAAGGGAGGAGGTACACACCTAGGAGAAGTAAGGGCTGTCATTGGGCAGATTCCTAAGTGCTGAGTGAAGGAGGTAAGAAGGTAGTCAGAACACTATATTTTTTAATGGAAACAATCACAGTAAGCATTAGCTATTAGGTGGCAATGGAGATTATGTTTGAATACCCCAGCGTTGTTGTATGCAAGACTACATTTTAGAGTGAGTTGGACCAGAGCAGGGCTCTATAGGCAAATAATCATTGTCCTAGGGAAGTGTGACAGCAGGGGTCTGGAAGATCTGGTTGTCAGAGCCTTTAGTATGTTTGGAGTTGCAGCAGGGGTTGAGGAGTTACTGGATCCCAGGGGCATAAGTCCTAGGCTTACTTTTTTGCATGTAAGCAGGTTTGGTATGTGGCTCTACTTTTAACTGGAGCCAGTTTATCTGTGCATAGAGGTCACAGGTATGCTAAGGCATGCAGCTCCAATGAGTAACCTGCAGGCTTTATTAAGTGTCATTGTGATACGATGCAGTGACGCGGTCTGTGGCAGATCCATAGATAACCAGGCCATAATCGATGAGAGAAATGACAGAGCTGTGAATGGCCAGACTTAGGGCTTCTTTGCTTGTGTCTATGGAGCAGCCCACTTCAAATGTTTACTGCTTTGGCAATGTTGTCTATGGTCCGATTTACAAAGCTTATGCCTGGTGTAACTTGGCTTGTATCAAAATAAATGGCACAAGTAGCAAGTTACACCAGCAGTTGCGACATACGATATTCTGCAAAGCAGCCTGTAACATGGTGCAGGCTGCTTGCGCCAAATTGACAACAACACCAGTTATCCCTTAATCCCCTACTCACATGGTGCTAGGGGTTTATGGCGCGGTTGCCCCCTATTCTAGAAGGGCAGTAACAAAGTCCCAAGGTTACTATTCTCAAACAACCCCAGAGGACATCCACCAGTGTAGTTACACCAGCTTTTAGCTGGTGTAAGGTACTATGCCCTCTGGGGTGTGCAGATCTGCCACTGGGCCTGCTCCCAAGACATGTGCCCCCCTGCCCTGATCCACAAATAGACTGCAGGAAAGCCCCACAGGGCTAATCATGCCCCCCATACCCCATCCCCCAGACACATTAATGCTCAGCAGGGCAAGCAGATCCCCATGCCCCATCCCCCAAATACATATTGCCCCTGCAGGGCTAGCAGACCCCTCCATGCCCAATCCCACATTACATGCAACAGACCACAGGCTAGTGAACTCAATCCCCACCAATGCCCAAAGTCACCAAACAAAATTCCTGCAGGGCTAGGCCCCCCATGCCTGATTCCATGCATGAAATGTAAAGCCCCACAGGACTAGCGCCCCACTCCCAGATCCCCAGAATTGCATTTTGCACCATAATATAATAATAGCCCCGATCTCCCTGATAGTCTAAGTGGCCCCCGACCCGGCAATGCCAGTCCACCCCACACCCCCGACCCAAACTCAGTCAGCGCAGCTGGCACAGCCACCTCTCACCTCCGTGGCTACTTCGTTGACTGAGCTTCGTATTTATAAATGTTGTAAATAGTACACTCTCAATGAATGAACTGTCTTTCATTCATTGCATGTACTATTTACAGTAGTACCCGCTCAAATATAGCTCAGTGAGAGGTGGGTTGTGCCAGTCACTGGCTGGGTCAGGGGAGGTGGGTGGTCTGACACTGCTGGGTGAGAGAGGGTGGTGCCACTAGACTACCAGGTATAAGGGGTACTGATTTATGTATGGCTATTGCCATTACAACACTTGCATTTTGGGCAGGCAGGCAATCAGGGATTGGGGCTGGGGACATGATTAGTCCCATGGGGCTTATTGTGGGGATCGGGACTTGGGGAATATTGTGGAGATGGGGCTTGGGAGAGCATGTGTAGCCCTGAGGGCTTTGCAACCTGTAAACTGAGGATCAGGGCTTGGGGGCATAGTGAGTCCCTGCGGGGCTAGTCCAGCTTGGTGACTGGAGTGGGGGCACTTGCACCCTTACTGTGCACGTGCACAGACTTGCAGTGAAACTGTCCAGGTATGCCTTCTGTTTGGCATACCTGTACAATCAGTGGAAGTCACGAACTTAGCTACGAGGACCCTGCCGATAGAGAATCCACATACAGGGTCCCTGGTGCAACTGCATTTGGTGCAAGTTGCCTTTGCGGTGACTTGCACCATCCTTCAAGAATCGGGCCCTGTGTGTTGACCATATGGCAAAGTGCTATCAGTGGTGACCCCAGGCATTTGAAGTGCTGTATTAGCTCCAGGGAGAGCCCACATTGTTGGTGATTGTGAATGGGTAGGGATTTATATTTGTTATGGGAGCTGTTGAAAAGCATGATTTTTGTGTTTTATAGTTTAATATGAGCTTGTGGCCACTGAACCATTTCTCCATATTAGCAAAGGTACTGTATGTTGTAGCTGGATCTCAAGAAGCTTTGGGTCAGGATTACTTGTGAAGATGACTGCATAATCCATGTAGAGTAGGATATGATCCTGGCAAGAGGTTGGAGCTTATTTATGAAGATGTTAAACAAGAGAGGCCCCAGGATGGATCCTTGTGGACACCCAAGTGAACAATTCTTCTATCAGATAGGATATCATCGATTGTCACATGTTGTGAGCAGTTAGATAGGTAACTTTTAAACCAATCCGTGGTTTCCTTGGATAGCCCTGTGCCAGATAGCTGATCAATCAGTAAGGTGTGGCTCACCGTGTCAAAGACTTTGGTTAGATCTATGTATGCTGCTCCAACCAGGTGGCCTTGATCTAGCTGGTTATGTATATAGCCTGTGAATTCTAGAAGATCTGTGGTGGTACTATGACCTTTCCTGAATCCATGTTGTTGGTGACATTGTAATTCGTATTTTTCCATATAATCAACCAGTTGATCAGCTACTATTCTCTCGAGGACTTTTGGGGGCAGAATGGAGCTCAGTCTGTAGTTCTCATCTCCACTCTTGTGAACTGGGGTGACCAATGCTGTCTTTCATTCATGGGAATTAGATAACATGAGGGATAGGTTAATTATCATAGTTAGGGTGTCAGGATTACGTACAGGGTGAGGACGATGAGTTTAAGATATGTCATCTAGTGTGTCCCACTAAATCTTGATTTCTTGGCACATCTAGTGCATAGCTCACTCTGAGCTGTCAATCAATGAGTGCATACACTATACAGTATGCATCACTGACAACTCAGTCGGCAGCCAGCCGTGGTGGTGAGAGGAGGCTGTGCTGGTCGCTGACTCAGGTTAGGATGGGGAGTTGGGTGGTGGCATTACATGCCAGGGTGGGGGTCCACTAGCACCAGGGAAGATTGTATCAACATTGTAATTTACAGGCAGATTGTAGCTGGGGTTCACTAAATCACCAGGGAATGGTTACTATAATAATATGGGGATCAGGGCTGGGGGTCCACTAGATAACCAGGGAATGGTTACTGTAAGGGGTACGCTAGAACCACTAGGGACTGATTGATATAATAATAAGGGGAGTGGGGCTCGGGGAGTCCACTAGACCACCAGGGATGTCCTAGAGTGGTGCACGGCTGCCCCTGGCTTGTGGCAACCCTTCGGATGTGCCATCTGTTTGGTGCACAGCCACAGCTGCCACAAGCCACAGCACTTTTGCCACCAGGACCCTGCCTGATAGAGAATCAGGTGCATGGTTCCTGGTGCACCATGCTTTGATGCAAGCTGCCTTTGTCGCAGCTTATGTAAATCTAAGTATCCTTTGACAATTGAGCCCAGAGTGAAAAAATTAGTAATATTACATATTCCTTCAGATTTGTCAGTGCTGCAGTCACAGCGGAGTCCGTACTGGGACGATAATATTTAACTTATTTTTAAATGGACTTTCTTCTGTTTGCCAGGACTGCAAAGTCATCCTTTATGCTAACGATGCAGTCATGGCAACAAGGCAAAACTGTCCCTGCTCTCACAAAGTCACTCCAAGAAGATTTTATTAGAGTACAGGAATTGTAAATTTGTGATGAATACATAAAAATTAAATCTGTGATATTTTGCAGCACAAAAAATGGAAATGCTGAACAACTGGGGAAAACAACCTCTTTTATTTATTTATTTTATTTATTAACAACTTGGATTAGTACCTTTCAGCTAAGAGCTCATTTACAGAGGTTCCACGTCATATGAGAACAATATACATATCATAAAGAGTAAAAGAGACATTACAGTGCTACATGCTGCCCATGCTGACCCGATCCTAGCACTTCTTTATTGCCTTTTTTTCTCTTGCTCAACTTTACACTCAAATACTCTGACCTGACAAGGCCCTCTAGGCTGCTATACTCTGTACCACCCTTTCTCCCTTTAACCCACTTATATTTTAATACACCTCCTATTGTCATTGTAATATGTTGTGTAATTTGTATTTGTAACCAAGTTGTTATAACCATTTGCGTCATGACGGTCTAACTCTGTAAATTCAAAACTGTATTATTCTGTACTTGTGACGTGGAACCTTTGTAAAAGAGCCTCAGCTCAAAGGTATTATGTAATCCTAGACTTAAATAAAATAAAAAATAAATAAACATGAAAAGAGAGAAATTACAATTCTTAGTGTATTCAGATGAGGTATACTTGGTAAACTGCATCATTAACCTGGATAACAGGAAAGGAGAAAAGAGGAGTGGGGAGTATGAAGGGAAGAAAATAGGGGTATGATAGACAGTAATGGATAGTAAGATAGTTGCAGGTAGGTAAAATTCAGACTTGTAAGTAGAAGTAAAGTAGTTAGGAGGAATGTAGCAGAGCAGTCCATAAGGGCCTTGTCAGCACAATGGAGAATAGAGGAGGGACCCAGGAGTAGACAAGGAAAGGGTAGATTGTGTGTGGCAGCAGTTAACCTCTGTAGAGGTAGATTACAGAAACCCAAAGGGAAGGAGGGGGCAAGGAGGTGGGGAGGGTAAGAGGCAGGTTGGTAAGATTAGAGAGATGGGACTGGCAGGTAGTAACAAAGTGCTGCTGTTGAAAGTATTCCCAAAAGAAAAGAAGTGTAAGCATTAGGTGTTACAGTGGCACGATTGGTAATGGCAAGATAAGTACAACGCTTTGATTGAAAGGGCCAAGTTTGGGTTTGATTGTATCTCAACATTAAGAGAGCTGTGCCATTTGGGGCCCTATATGCAAAAGACCTTGTCCTAGTGATGTTTGGCGGGAAGGGACTTGTAGTATTTTATTACTAGTTCCACAGGGTTGCCTGTGTGGGTTGAGCTGAGTAGGTACAGTATTTTTTTTATCATGAAAAATGTTTATTGGTTTCCAAGTTACATCATATATCACAGGACTGCAATACAGTTTTGCAATACAGAGACCAAAATTGCTTTAAACATCACTCAAAGAAAGAAATGTAATGTCACCCCCCATAAGGGGGTAGGACCAATCCAAATAGCCATAATTACATAACAGTCTCTATGAATAACTTGCTATTTCCTAAGAGGTGATTGTAAGAGTGAGTGCCTTGCTAAGTCAGGGTGCTGTAGTTGCAACATTTCAGTGCCCTGTCATGGTAGGTATTAGTGCCCAAGGTTGCCAGGCAAGGAGGAGGTTCCAGGACACCTCAGTTTGGATTCTAGCCAGATTGACAGGTAGGGAGTATTCTGCTGATAGCCGTTTAAGGAGCTTTATATGCCTTCCTTTCTTTTAAACGGGGTGTTACCTAACGGTGTAGGTGGCACAGAGCACAAATGCGAGTGCAAGCATGCGTCCCATTTCTTGTGGAATTTAGGAGACTGGTTTAGACTAGTGTAAGTGAGTCTTTCAAAATGGAGAGCCTGGCTAATGCGGAATGCCAGGTCAGCACCAATGTGGGTGAGGCTGCCTCCATCTCATCAGAATGGCCCGCTTAGCTTCCATTACTGCAACCAGAACCCAACCTTCAGGGGGTAGGGAGAGGGTCCACAGAAGAATCCCCAAAAGTAGGACAGGAGAGGTCTAGTTGATTCGCCTACCTACTATTCAAGAACAATCCTCCAGAACTGCCATCCAAAAGGTGCCATTCCCAGACACTGCCACATGATATGGAGAAGTTGGGCAGGACTCTGTTGACATCTCCAGCATTGCATGCCCCAGTAATCCCAAGGCCTGAAGTACCACAGGGTCCTGTACCATCTTATCAGGATTTTCAGTTGTATTACCTGGCTCCTGGCATCTTTGTAGCTGTGTGGGCCACCTCAATACAGCGACTCCAGGTGTCTGGGGGATAGCCTGCTGGGTATCAGCTTCCATAATTGCCTACACTTTTGGGTGTGGTCCAGTTGAGAATCACGAAGGTATAATAGACCCTCCTGCCAGGACTTTATGGGAGTCTGATTTGTGAAGATGAGACATTCATTTCCATTGGGGGTCTTGAGACTGCTGGGCTTTAAAGGCATGGATGGCACTCCAGATTTGGAGGAACCTCCAGAAGTCTGGGCAGGTAGCCCAAAATGAAACTTTAGTTGCTCAAGGACGCCATCACTTTAGTATTTGGTATAAAGAGGTCTCAACTGTCCTAATCCCTTATTTGCCCAAGGGCCAGGAAAGAGTCTTTTGTCCACCAAATGCAATGGTTATTCCAGAGATGGCAAATTCAAAGGGTGGGTTTTCTGGCAGCTCGGGCATATGGGTGGTCGCCATTACTTGCTGCCATGCTGTCCCCTGCTTCCAAGCATGATAGGTGTGGCTTGAGAAGATAGAGGATGTTTAAGGAGAGAAGAAAAGACAGAGAGTCCACTTTCACTAAAGAGGTCTCCAGGTCCACCCACAGTGGGGTTGCAAGTCTGAGGAGACAAACCATTTGGTTGCCTGAGCTACCCTTTAAGCCATCTGGTAGCCTTGAAACCAGGGAGGTTGAGACCACCCTGACCAGTGAGCACATAGTTTGGAGCGGCCCCACCAAGCATTTTTTCACCCCAAAGCAGGTGGAAAACTGATTTATCCAGAGTTTGAAATAGCTTGGGGACAAAGCGGATAGGGGAATTGTTTAGCAAGTACTGTATGAGACCCTAAGAAAGAGAGACATCCGTATTGCCTCAACTCTGCCTTTTAAAGAAAGGTGCAGCTTATGCCACTGGTCTACCTCGCGCTGTTATGATGTGAGGAGGGGGGAAAAGTTGGCACTCTCCAGTTCTTGCCACCTGAGGTTATAAAGACCCCCAGGTAAGAAAACCTTGAGGGACCCAGGAGATATCTGTTCCCTGTAGGCATTCCTTAGCACAGGCTAAGTTTAAAGGGGAGAGGGTTGTTTTCTTCATATTTACTAAGAGCTCTGAAAGCTTTGCAAAATCTTGTAATATAGTTAAAACATGGGGCATGGATTGTTCAGGATTGGACAGCGTGAGGAAGATGTCATCTGCATAGGCATTGACCAAACAGGATTTATCACCAGCTGGAATCCCTGAGATGTCCGTGGAGGCTATGAGTCTCCTAATTAAAGGATCCAGAGCAATAAGAAAAGCAGAGGAGAGAGAGGAACAACCTTACCTAGTACCCCTTTGCAGGTTGAAGGGAGAGTAGATTCCTTATTGGTTAATATTCTGGCAAAGGGTAAGTTATACAGGGTACATATCCAGCCCCCAAAATAACTGCCAAAGCCATACAGTCTGAGGACCCCATGTAAATGGTTCCACTCCACTGAGCTGAACGCTTTGGAGAAGTCTACAGCCATAGGTGTAAAGGATTGCAATGTGAGCCGCTTGAGATTAAACACTAGCCTCAAGTTGTCCGCCTCCAGATTTCCTTTGAAAACACCACCTGAGATGGGTGAATCAATGTAGGGATAATGTTCATCAATCTGTTTGCTAGTACTTTCACCACTATCTTTGTATCCACAGATATCAGGGAGGTGGGGCAAGTTAATGTATTACAAAGGGGTCTGAGGATTTCTTGGGAAGCAGGGAAACTAGCACTTCCTTCATCATGGGGGAAGGAATCCTTTGTGTGCCTCCTGAAGGGCTTGAGGAGCTGTGGATATTTCTCCTTAGAAGCTGGTAGAGCTCCACCATCATACCATCCATTCCAGGGACTTCCACCATGATGGGACTATGGGCAGATCTGCAGAAATCTGCAAGCTGCTGTGTCAAGCTCCAGTCACCCAGATTGGATTTGGATTTTTATAAGGACTGATAGAATTGATGCATGACTCCATTAATGCCCTTAGGGTCAGAGATTATTTTCCCAGCAGAGTTACAAAGGGTGTGGATTTAAGAGGCAGCCTGCTGCTTCCTTAGGTGAAAGGCCAGAGTTTGCCTCCTCTGTCACCACCGGTCCCAGAATCTATGTTTAGATCTAAGAAGCAGCCACTCTGCTTTTCAATGTAAAAGGGTGTTGATACAGTATTTCAGCCCCAGAATCAAGGTCAAAAGAGAACTATCAGCCAACTGGGAGTGGGAGGACTTGAACCTTGATTCCAAGCCTGAGAGTTCAGCCTGCAGTCAAGCAACTTCCTCCTTCCGTGCCTTGTTTTTACCAGCTGAGTAGAAGAGAATACGCCCTTTCAACACCACCTTGAAGGTCTCCCAGACTGTGCCGGCCATCACCTCAGCCCCAGAATTTAGCAGGAAATAGGATTTCACCTCCTCTTGAATAACCGAGCAAAACTTCTTGTCCTGGAGGAGCAGAGGGTTGCAAGTGATGGGTGCATGATCAAGAAATCCGGATGTTACCTATGTGGACATCACTGACACCCTGTGCGACCTCCCAGTTTGCCAGCCAGTAGTCCATATGACTGTATGGTTGTGTACCAGGAGAAAAAGTATAATCCCAACCGGTGGGATTGTCTTTCCTCCAGAGGTCAGTCAGTCCCCATTCTTCCATCAGTGCCTGCAGGGCCACCCTCGCTTTGGGGTGTGTCTGCGGGTGGGTTGAGACTTACCTAGGAAAATATCAGCCACTAAGTTAGTCACCCCAACTAGAGTCGGTATTGCCTGGAAGCCTTCTGTGAGAGATGCTAGGGCCTGACTGATTTCTGGTAAGAAATCAGCTGAGTCCAAATTGGGGCCATGCACATTAGCCACTATGACTCTCTGCCTGGGGTATGAGAAACGGGACAGAATCCACTAACCTTGGTGTCCATCTTGGTAGCTTCTATCACCCAAGGGAATGTTTTGTGGATCAGAATGGCTACCCTTTTGGACTTTGTGGGGCCGAACTGGCCAGTACTGTACTCCACCCATGCCTTCTTAAGCCACTGCACTGTCCTAATGGATAGATGTGTCTCTTGAAGGAGGGCCACATCAGCACTTAAGGAATGTAAGTGCTGTAAAACCTTGGTGCACTTTATTGGGTGGTTCAAACTCTTGACATTCTGAGAAACACATCTCCACCCTTGCTTACCCTTGTCCACCATAGTGACTCTGGGCTGATAGATGGGTTCCACTTACCTCTTGGCAGTTAGGAGACAAGAGGATGGTCATTACCTGGAACCAGAGCAGCTCTAAATGGGTATAGTACCCAGTTTGGCCATTGGGGAAGAGATGGTAGAGGGTCTAACTTTACTAAGCAGCTGAGGATCTCACTCTTATACCAGTGCTGAATGAAGAAAGATGACAACACCAATTTTAACAATTGAGCAATGAAGTGTGCAACAGAAGAAAAGAAACAATACTCACTAAGATTTGATATAACAGTACATCTCTCCCTTACAATCACCCTAAGGGGGATCCATAGTAGGGTTGTAGGAAGTGAGATGGACTATACCGTAGGACCTCTAGAGCAGAGATAGTACAGGACCTTAAGGGGGGCAACTGGTGCCTCAGGCTATCCCCTGTGAGGAGGATGTACGCTAGAAAAAGGGTCATTCCTTAGGGCGACCAGGTAACAGCAATTAACAATCTTATTCATACAAACTAGTCTGTAGGGCAGGGTTAAGAATTTTCTAAAGGTGGTGAGGTAATCATGTAAAGGGAGTCAGAATGAAGCACCTAACTACGCTAGCTCACTCACCTACTCGGAGTAAGGGATAAGTCAACCAAGTGGCAGCTCATCCCCATCTGATAAATGCTGCTGAGAGGTGAACCAGGATGGGGAGGAATCCCTAATGTAGGTCCAAAAAGGGGAGGAGAGAAATGGGAAATTAGGAAACAAGGAGGAGCCCACCTCCTAAGCCAGAACCCTTACAATAAAGACCAACCTCACCGAAAAATATTTAGAGTGTAAGACATGTACAGTAGCAGTCACAGATACTGCCAGCTTTTGATTAATTTCTGTGATATTTCCAGAAATATCTCATGCTTTCTCCATTTCCACAGTAGGGGCAGCAGAGAAAACCTTTAGAAATTTTATGAAATATCTGGAAATAGCTGGCAATGTCTGGTGTAACAGTGGAAGCTAAATAACACAACCACGTGTGAAGTAACACTGTATATTTAAATAGAGCAGTTTTATATATTGAAACACAATTAGGTCAGCTATGCTTTCTTAAGTAAAGGAGATGGATAACACCCCACCCCGTGATTCCTGGTACAATCAGAATAGCCTAGTAGTGTATCAAGAGGCCGTGGATGGGAGGTAGCTTAGCAGTCTCTTCCAAGCAGGGTGACATGTTATCTGCAGCCCTCGCAATCAGGTGACCAATAGATATCTGACACGTGGAGGCCCCTCATGTGGCATGTAAGGGAAGAGGCCACTAGTCCACCCTGGACGAGTGGGGGCTGAACTGCCTGGCGATGCTGCAAGCTTGCCCTAGATGAAATGAAAGATAATCCCATGTAGTCTGGGACCCCAGTGCCCTTGAGGGGCCTAGCCCCACATATGGCAGAAGGGAAGGTAGCTGCTTGCTTCCCTTCAAGCCAGCAAACACAGCTGGGTAGCCTCAAGGAGGGGCTGTTCAAATAAATCAAGCACAATTAGAAATTGGGCTATCCTGTTAATGTCACATATATGAAATAGTCCACAACTTAGCCTTGTTGGAGTCCTTGGCATTGCCAGGGTATTCCGTCAACCTCATTCCCCAGTTCAGTGGAGAGGACCCTCAAGCTCCAACCTCCCTTTGTGGCAGTGGGCCTTCTGCTACCACGTCAACAAAAACTTGATTCCGGTTTGACCAGTGGGTCATAAGAAGTGGAGACATCTTCCCCATCAGGTACTTCTGCTGCCTGGTCTAGTGGGGCAGTTGTGTCCATACAGCTGTGCCCTGTTCTGAGTCATCCCTCTCACTCATCTTTACTGAGAGGTCAACCCTGAGGAGCTCCACAGGAGGTGAGGCAGGGTGATATGATATCCATTGTGCCACTGTGGGCTTCTAGATCATGGCCTCAGGCTGTTCTGTTTCAGGAGCTTGGAACTTTTCTGGGTGCTGCAGAGCTGAGATTCTCTTTTCTGAGCTTTAGGCAGAGATGGAGCATTGACTGGGAGTCATTAATAGCACTGGAGCAGGCCTTGGGAACACCTTATCAGAAGGGCTGTTCCACCCGGTTGCCCTGTCTCTGGGAACCAGCTTCCCTTCTTTCCATTCCGCTTGGCCAGATCTGTTCCCTGGGACCCAAAGACATCTGGGAGATGTGGTTCTTCCAAAAGGTGGGTCAAAATTTGTTCATCCAGGCCTCGCTTCCTGTAGATATTCAGCCATGAACTCCTTGCTGTCCTTGATGATTAGCAACAAGGTTAGTCCTTTGAACCTATATTTAAAGTCATTGGACTGCAGGAGCTTTTTATGGAATGAAAGCTTTGCATCTAGCCAACACCTCATGGGAGTAATCCTGTAGAATGAGATGTGGGCCCTTTCCAGGTGATGTCCTCAATATCTTGAGCAGCCCTTAGACCTGTTCCTTGATTGAGTACCACAGCAAATATGCAATTATTGGCTTAGGTGGAGAGTTAGGTGGGCCTACTGCCAGAAAGTCTGTGAGCTTGTTCCACAATGACTGGACATTCCAGAGATTGCCAAGCACTTTAGGGATAAAATTGTTCAAAAATCATTCTATGTTCTGACCCTCAGCTTTGGGGATGCCCAGGATTCTAATATTATTCCAGTGCCCCCTGTTTTCCTGATCTTCCACTCTCTCCCAATGTTTGGCCAGCCTTTATCATGCTTCGCCTCTGCCACACTAGACCCTGCTGCTTCTCAGAGTTCCTCCGTCCCTCTGCTCCGCAACATTAAATTTATCTTCTAGGCTGTGGACATTTGCCACATTGCCTGTAAGTGCCACACTGATCCCAATGACATGGACTAGCAGGGCCTCCAACATTTTGGTAATGTAGGACAGGAAATCCCTCAGCATAAAGCAAAAGTGCTGACTGGCCAACTACTACACATGGCATATTTGCCTACATGTAAAACACACACTACATATGAATGTATGAGAATATAAGTATACAATAATCACAACAATCCATTGCAGTCATCTTATCAGTGATTAGGTAGATTATATATGGAATATATGTAAAATACAAACATAATGCATTATAGTGAGGAGTAATAATCATGCATGATATAATCCTATAAAGGATGCAAACATTAGCATATATTAGCAGCACACATTCCTGGCACTCATTCTAATGTGATGGATACCTAAATCTACATGTTAGTGCAAAATAGCAGTATCACAGTATAATAGACCAGGAATACAGTGTAAGGTGTATGTGGGACAATATGGGCATAACCTAGGTACAATAGTCCTTCTTTGTTGCCCTAATTGCAAAAGTGGCAACACAACAAAAGATGATGCAGGGAAGAATTTTAACTGGTCATGGTGGTGTTTGGGGTTTTCTTAAACAACAAAATGTAATTATAAGGGAAAATGTTAGTAAACCTTGTATTACTATAAACATTTAGAATGAAACTTCACAATGGGGTTTTCCAATATCAGAAGAATGTCATTACTGATATGTATTGGTGTGTATCTGTCCTATTGGGAAGAGATTGAGAGACAAACTCAAGTTGCCTGTATGGATATTAAAATAAGTAACTACCAAGATAGAGTATCAAGATAGTTAAGACTAGACTCATTGGTATCAGGTTCCGTATAGGAACAGTGTGATCACACATCATAACCTGTTTAGGGAGTAAAACTAGAAATTAGAAAAGTTCACTTTGCATAACTTTAGTTCATATCAGAAGACTGTGTAGTTTGTCACCACACAATCTTCCACAACAGCAGAATATACCATCTTGGAGGATGGCATTTTTCAATTGGTAAGTTGAACAGGACACAAAATGTCATTGTCCACAAGACATAAACTATGAACAATTCCAGGATAAATCCAGGGTTTCTTCAAGTGTTAGATGAAAATGTATAGTTCAAATTAGATGCATTCAGATTTTTCAAAGGTAGATCCAAATGTTCAGGAGGCTGCAGTATTTACAGAGTCCTCAGTAAGGTTTGCATTTGATGGCACATTGAGTTTTACAATGGAATAGCAACAGTGTTCAGTGGAAGATGATCACACGGCTGCACAAAGTGTAAAAGTTTATGACAGTGTTCAGTTTGTATGAGGTGCCAGCCAGGCTTGGAAAACAAGCAGTGAAGAAAATGGATTTCTTGACTGTAGATCAAATGAAGAAGTGTCTTCTTGTTGAAGTTATGGGATTGCTTCCACCCTAGACTTGGCTTCTTAGCATGCATAACAATGAGCTTGATTGTAGAATCTGAAATGGCTGGACCATATACAGTTTGAGAGTTCACAAGAGGAAGCCTAATTTCAATTATCAGGCCTGTATTCACAAGTTGGTAAGACAAGTTGGAAGACATCACATTTGCATAAAAGGTAAAAATCCTTTCAGGTACAACAATCAAAATTCAGAGTCAATCATGATTCCAAGACCTCATGGTAAACAAACAAAGGAGTTAGTTTCAAACTTTCATGATAAAAGTTCCCATCAAGATGACCAATAGAATGGACAGTTGCCAGACGATCAGAGATTGATTTTGCCAGATGAAAATGCAGCAATGACACTGTGAGGGTCACAAACATGGCTTCCTGGATTGTGCAGAAATACATTTCAAACATGGTGCAGTACTGGTGTGTGGTGACATACCTAAGGTTCTTGCCATTGGCAAGGGAATAGTGCTAGATTCAAATAAACATTTGTTAACACATGCAACAGAAGTGCATTTGGGGCAATACCACTGACCCATAAGTCTATTATGGATGAGATCAGGATATGTCCTAATTCCAGATCCCGGAAGAGATAACCAAAGGGTTGTAAGAACATAATAGCCATAGGCAGTGCAAAGGACTTCCCTAGCTATGTGATGCTCTCTCGCTCTTAATGGAAGCAGAAATTAATTCATTAATATTAACCTTTGACAGGTCAAACCCCTTCACAATACCCTTTAATACTGTAAATGTTAATCGCTTTCATGAGCAAGACCATGTATACCATGCAGTGGGTCAGTATGATATTATATTTCATACTATCATGAACCTTTAACATATGTGCTTGAATGATGATTATATCAGCCATATTTCAAATAGATATGTCTGAGCCAAATAGGCCTGAGGGTAAACCTGTTTGTTTTTAAATAAAAAAAAACACATTTTAGTGTGTTTGGCTAGGTTTACTGTTATAAGATGTATCACTAGTGGTCAGGATGTGAAAATCCTGTGTGTGTGTGTGCTATCAGACCCTGTATAGGGGTCATTATTAATACCTGGTATGCTGCCAGGGTATCCAATAACATCATTATTAAATGGTGCTCATGAACAGTGTCACTGTCATTTTCTCAAACTGTCCTGGAAACTGATTTCAAACCGCACCACGCCTATTCTGTGCTGGACGGCAAAACACATTTGGCCAGGATATGCAAAATGACAGCTGTACTGTTCATAATGAGGTGGAAAAATGCAAATTTTGAAAATCTGATGAAAATATTAAGATTCATGAAGTTACCAGTGCGTGGAAACTGTACAATCGAAGTCTCTTAAAACAGCCATTTTGGGATTTTTTTCACCAGATTTGCAACATAGGCTTTCAGAGCCCTCCTCATGAACAGTGGCACTGTCATTTGTTAATCAGTCCTGAAAGGTTATTCCGACAGTGACCGTGAAATCACCTTTCGGGACTGAATAACACCACGACAGTGAATGAATTCATGAGGAGGGTCCCAAAACCCATGTTGAACATTTGGTGCCAAAATTCTAATAATGCCCAAGATATGCACCAAAGTTGAAAAAAACTTATTTATGCCATTATACAGCTTACGGCATTTCTTCAGTTCACGGTCAGCTTTGAAGACTGTAGACATGTTCCGGTCCACTGAAGATCATCGCGCTGTGCTCCAGAGGTAAGTATGGGGTGAGGGGTGGGGAGGCAGGGTGCACAGAGGGTGGGCGTGGGTTGAAGGAGACCACGGACTCGATGAGGACCATTTTCTGGTTTGCAGGTTGTAAAAAAAACAAAAACATTATGGGACCGTTTTCGTTTATAGGGGCATTTGGCACTCTGGGGTGGGCCTCCCAGCATGCCACCTGGAGTGTTTTTGGGGGATTCTGCAGCTGACAGGATATTGGGCACCCCATCGGTACACAACAAATGGAGGGACATTATGCCGACGGGAGGGCTCCCCATTGGCAAATTAAACTGGGAAGGGGGACATGATGCCAAGGATATTGGGCACCCTCGGTACACACTTTAAATGGGAGTGCATTATGTCGATGGGGAGGGCTCCCATCAGCAAATGAAGTGGGTTGGGGCATGTTGGCAGGGGGATTTGGCACCTGATGTCAGCTCTCCATGCAGCGGCAGTCAGAGCTGCCATGTTTATTGAAGGGCTTCACTAGGAAAGACATGTAACGAGGTCATGTTTTGGTGCCACTGCATGACAAGCTTGGCTCTCATTGCAGTGGACCTTTCTTAGATGTGCTTGCCACATTATATATTCCTGATGTGGTGCTTGCATGCTGGCTTATTGGGGAATGAGGAGCGCACCTACTGATATGTGCCCTGCATTCACCCAACAGTGACCGTGCCTCCAAATCTGCTACTAATGGAAAATGTTGGACAGGAGCTAGAGCCAATATAAAAATCAGCATGAAGCAAGCATTCTCTGGAACCTAAAAGGAAAGAGAAAATAAAAACGTAGTTAGTTTGGTACTATTCTGCCCATTGGAGTATGGAAAAGTAGTTTAATCTCCTTTAAACAGTTTCATTTGATTGACATGTAACCATCTATCAATGACTCTTATTGTGAAGCAGTCTAACTTGGTAGACTGCTGGACTGAGTCTGTTTGCAATGGGACAGGGCCTGTTGTTGGGCCTTGCCCATACATTGTGCAGAAGTGTACCTTTTGGATGTCTTGTTTGAGTTATTTAACATTTTTATCTACTGATACTCCATCAGCAGTGGCATTACACAGGTCCAAAAGTAAGTGTTCTGGGAGTCTCATGGACCATCCAGTCATGATTTCAAAATGGGTACACTGTGTACCTGCAGAGGGTGTCCCTCTTATTACCATAAGGAGCAATGGCAATAATGAATCTTTTGGGTTTTTCTGAACAGATTTGGATAACATAATTTTAATCTGCCTGTTAGCCCATTCCACCTGTCCTGATGACTGTGGGTGGTAAGGATATGAAACTTTGTTTTACCCATAACAAATCCCAAATTTTCTGCATTCCTTCAGCTATAAAGCTGGCTCCTGTACTCAGAATCTACCTTTGGAGTAAATTGCTCCTGGTAAATAGCTGGATTACCAATACATTTGCTGTCACTTTAGCTGTGTTGCTCTTTGTTGGGATAGCCTTAACCTATTTGGAAAATAGGTCTGTGATTACTAGTGCAAACTTATTGTTGTTCTTAGTGGTTGCATAGGGCCAATGTAGTCAATCTGGTAGTTGTTCCAGGGCCTGAGTACCTCTCGGGTAACAATTTAGCATTTTCCTAGCTGAAATAGGATTGTTCTGTGCATAGATCAAACAGTTATTGATGTAGTGTTCTACATCATTTTGGTGCTATCGCGATAATGGCGAAAAGCCTAAAGGCGATAAGTCATCATCATGCAGTCAGACTGCCGAAAACATTTTCAGCACTCTGACACCCCAGCCATTAAGGACAACAGCACCGGGGACATAATCAATGCTTTCTGTGGGGGCTGTATACCCCCACACACACACATCCACACCCCTACCTAAAGGATTCTCAACTCCAGGGGGTGCATGTTGGGGGGTGAAAGCATGTAAAATTAAAGGTTCAGGCTGGGCAATAAAATCACACCAGCACCCAGACCCAAACCCGTACCTCACCCACCCCAACCACAGGCCAACCCCGATGCCATGACATAGCTCGGCAACCCACCACAGCACCATCCCCTACAGCTCCTCTGCCCCTTCCCAGCCCAGGCTTTCCATGCTCGCTCCTTCCATGGGTGTACATAGCGACATCCTGTAGCCAATTTCACCCACCCTCCATCTGGTCACCCTACCGTCCCATCGCTGTGAGGGATTTTGCAGAGAACGAGTCACCGTTATGGACAGTGCCCTTCCCCATGCACCCTCCTCACAGGTTACCATTATTTCTCATGTGTGACCACCAGACAGAGGATTTCAGTCTGTCTAGGATTTTATCTACTCCCTGGTGTCCACCAGTTGGAGTATCGTGTGTCTGGTAGATAAAATCTACCCTCATGTGTTCAGAACTACCCAGAACTTTTAATGAGTGTTACGGCAGTGATACCAAATGAGTAGACTATCACTGGATAGGTGAAGGTCATTTTTTCTTCTTATAAGGGCTTATTTCTGAAGTTTTCCTCAGTTCCTTTACAAGGAACTCATACACTGCCCCCAAATGAGGGTCTTTCTGTTGTGCAGACACTAGATTCATGGGCTCAAAAAGGAGTTGTGTTTTTATTAATGGCAGCAACACACAGTGTAGCTGGGACAAGGGAGTTTTCATTTCCCATGTGTCCTCTACTTGGGAACCATATTTTGCCAGTGAATAGGCATGGTTGTTGTAAGGAGTATAAGGTTCACATTTGCAATATGCTCGAACCTTATGAGTGTACAGTTTAGTATTTAAACTGTTTGGTTAGTGTTGTGATGTACACAATCAAGTCTATGTATTTCACAGGGTACTATTAGAGTATTGAAGTTTATTTTCTTCCAAAAGGGTCAAAATGTTGTCAGGGAGGAACAGACCCAATTAAAATCTGTAATGCAGATGCAATGCTTTAGATTTAATTACAGAGTACAAGGCCATTTCTTAAACTGTGCAGCATTTAACCCTCTCATGGAGTGCTGGTGTCATGTTACATAAGGAAGAATCTTTGCATGTCTCTCTTAACACAAGCTGTTTATTTTCTCAAGGACTTGCCAGTCCTGTAAACCATCCACAAACATTTGTGGTAATTATAAATGAGACTCCTCACTGCCCTGCTTTACATTTTATTTGCCAGGCGTGTTTTAACAATCCCTGTGAATCGTACATAAATGATGATGCACATTCTGTCATCACTAGGATGTAAAATAAGAATTCCAAACTCTGCTATCTGACCCTTGCTGGTATATGTAGCTGAGCCATCAGTCAAAACATGACACACAGTGGTGTCTTTAACACTTTCTAAGGTTCTGTCAGAAAGGGCCCTGGGACAGGTAAGTCAGGGGTTGGAGTGAACAATCATGGGTCTCTCCTGTAAATTTTAGGCCATGGGCCAACAAGGATGGAATTTTGATAGGAAGGACAGTGATGTCATGATCCTATAAAATGAGAGACCAGCGTGTAAGCCTGGCATTTGAGACACAGTCATCTTTACTCTGTCTGACAAGAGAAAATTAGTGGGCAAATGATTGGAAAGCAGCACAATGGGTGGATATCCAATGATGTTCATAAAGTGTCTCACTGCCCAATATGTAGCCAAAGATTCCTTTCACAAAGGCTGTATTTCAGCTCCACTGGGGAGAGCATTTGGGATGCATAAGCAATGGGTCTGATGTGTCCATTGTATGTTTGGACTAAAACTGTGGAGATTGCTATATCTGATGAAGTAGTTTCAAAATAATACCCTAAAGCTGGGTTAGGATTAACCAATGCTGGGACCATGGTCAGTAATCCCCCAAAAAGACAATAGTATCAACATTACAATATCTTGCACCTTCTTACCAGAAGTGCCTGCTATTGCCT
Organism: Neoceratodus forsteri; assembly: GCA_016271365.2. Classification (NCBI taxonomy): domain Eukaryota; kingdom Metazoa; phylum Chordata; order Ceratodontiformes; family Ceratodontidae; genus Neoceratodus; species Neoceratodus forsteri. The sequence continues at coordinate 299,954,276 of CM057453.1, read as the reverse complement.
GTAGTGGAATAACCCAGACTGTTCCTGGTTTGTGCTTGCTATTGCAGCCACAGTATGGGATGATCCAGGTGTCACTGATGGAGGGGTTCTACATCATGTGCAGGCAGTGCTGGCACTATCAGGGGTGCCTGCTATTGCAGCCACAGTATGGGATGATCCAGGTGTCACTGATGGAGGGTTCATCATGTGCAGGCAGCGCTGGCACTATCAGGGGTGTCTTCTATTGCAGCCAGTATGGGATGAACTAGGTGTCACCGTGGAGGGGTTCTGCATCATGTGCAGGCAGTGCTGGCACTATTTGGGGTGCCTGCACAGTGGAGAAAAGTGGTGTGTAAGCTGAACATAGTTCTCCAGCTATTGATTGTGGTTCAGTAGCCATCAGTGGTGGAGAAAGTAGTACTGGAACAGCTGTCAGCACACGTTCAGAAATCAAACCTGTATCCCCAATGTGGCCTGTGATGCTGAAAATATCCCCCATCAAATGCAAAGTGGGTTTCCCACCAGTAGGTTGCTGGATGGTAGCAACATTGTTTTCAGATGACAGCTTGTTATTAGTGGGCTGCATGTGCCCAATGCTGTCAGTGTTAGGAAAAATAGCACATTCAGTCCTCTCAAGGAGGGCTAATGTTAAATTACATTGAAAAAACATTACATTTCACATAACTAACAGCAATGTGTTCCTTAGTCAAGGATGTGCTAGCATAGTAAACATTGTTATGTGCAGCTGCTGCTGCAGCATCAGCCACTGACTTCATAACATTAGGCTGCATACCAGCCTTATGCAAAAGTATGTCAACAGCATTTTCAATGAGAATCTTCTGTCCCTCAGAAACACAAGTCTTACTGATAACATTGGAGATTCACCGGAGGAGCTGAGAGGTCACTATACGCAATGCTGGTTTTATATTTCCAAAAGGTATGCCATCAGTGCTATGAGCTTGCGGTCTTACCAGACTATCTTACTGCAAGCTCCACTTGTATGGTCCATTGCCGTTTTGTTTGTGTCTGTTTGCAGAGGCTATATGGAAAGCTGATGGCTCTCCAAACAAAAGATTGAGGACCAAATGCTGTTCGGGGTGATGAAAAGGAAGAAAGCAGCCCCAACACGAGAGAGAGTTTCCAAAGTCCAACCAAAGTCTAACCTTCAAAAGTAGTCCCTGCACTCTGCTGTTAGTTCATGGGTGCAGTACAGGGAGAGTAAATCCCAGAAAATCATAAAAGTTAGAACTGCACTCCAGAGAATAAACTGCAAACAGCGAATGATGCTTCAAGTCATTTATTACTGAGCCAACGTGCAAATAGTTCACAAAATGCTGGTCAATTACATACAGGGTGTTGTACCTGTGTAATTAACCAGCATTTGTGAATTAAACAAGTTGGCTCAGTAATAAATGATTTGGAAGTATTATTACTGTTTGCAGTTTGTTCTCTGGAGTGCAGTTCTAATTTTTTTTAAGTCTAACCTTACCTGCAGTTTTGCCCCATCAGAGTAGTTAAACTATTCCAGTGAAATGGAAGGAAGTGTTTGTAAATGAATCTCATTGTGTTATAATGTGGTAGCATTTTAAGTGGTGTTTTAATAGTTTCAAGTATAGTGAGAAAGTACTTTACTACTACCAGTGCATATGTTGCCACAGTTATTTTAGCTTTGTATTTTATTTCTGTAATTTCTGTAATTTTTAGTATTTTTTAAACTTTAAAAGAAAAAGGGTAAGTTAGGATTTTAAGTTTGCTGGGAAAAGAGGTCAGGTGATCTATCTTGACCAGTATGGGAGCACACTCATGTTCTTAACAGCAAAGAAGTACTTAAGGTGCAGATGCAGAGCTGGAATTTAGAAGTGAAGCAAGGAGTGTCACAGTTGTGATTCTGAGCTGCTCCTCTGCATGTGCTGTGAGTATACCTCTAGTCTTTGCCTCCACTTGTTACTTTCTACTCGTTGTTGTTTGTCTCGCTGAGAAGATTTATTGGGAGAAAGAAGGAGCGAGTGAGTGACTGAGGAAAGCGGCATTTTTCATTGTATGGAGCAGTAGAAAATTGAGCATTGTTGAGCATTCTCAAGGAAACTGGGGTTGACTTCTTATTTTCTGTACCTGAATAGTGGGAAACAGTGGCAAGTAAGTGGAGCACTATTAAACAGAGATCCTGCTGTTTGAGTTTGATTTAATAGTTTTTGTTATTTTAATACTCTGTGGCTGCTTCATTGATATTTAGCTATTTACCTGGGACAACATAAAGGGAGCAAGGAGTAAATTACTTATACTAGCTTATTGCCATGGACATAGTGTAGGAATTTGAAAATTCCTAGGCTACAGAGTTGATTCATTGTTTTAAAACTTCAAGAGCCAAGTCCACACTAGCTTTTCCATTATACAGGGCATTTTTGAAAATGGTTCTGTGTGCATACCACAAAAGTGAAGACTAATTTCTAAGATTAAAAGTAATCTTAGTCTTATATAACAGGATTGAGCAAGTCTGTTTCTCTTTTTCTCTTTAGTGCCTATCTATTTTATCTTCAGTACGTAATTCATTACCTGCGGGGAGTATTTAAACCTATTGAAATAACCAAGCCACTCAAACCACCTGAAGTAATTTGAACTCTAATTGCTGTACTTTAAAGAGATTGGGAAGGTGTGGATTGAATTAAAGTTGAATTGAAGTTGGGACTAACTTCCAAATTTGTGCAAGCACCTTGAGAAACAGAAACAGACTGGACAAGATTAACAAAAGAGAAGGGTTGATTTTGTCTATTCTGGGACTATCATGGCTGAGTCTACCTGAGTCTAGCTGAGCGAGACAGGTTTTCAAATTCTTTATTTCTAGATAAATGAAACCAGTGGAATTCTATGTCAATTGATAAAGATTGCTAGATCTCATTATATACTGCAGGGCACATTGTGAGCTTGTTCTAATTATCTACTTGTTTACTTTATTTAATGCACTAAAATATACTCTGCATTTGGGAGCAGTTGATGAACCCTCCCATATTATACGAATTAATTAAATAATTTTATTAATTGTCTTCAACCTACAGTGCCAGTTCTAACTGCTTTTAATTATTTCACAATTACTTTGCAACTGAACAATTAACCAAATGTGAAGGAACTATTAACCTGTTAAACTGTTTGATGGACTGGTATAGACCAATTTTCTTGAGCAAAATGGTTAACACTATGCTTCAAAGGCAGGAGCAGAAGGCTACTTCACCTCTCCTAGGCAATCATTTATTGACTGTGGGAAGAAATTAAAAAGCCTAAACAGTAAACAATTACAGATGATCTGATATCTAAAAGAAAAAAAATCTGGCTTAGAAATAACTCATTAACTTCAACTCCTAAACAGTCAGTGAATGGTGAGGATGCTATACAGGATATTACACAGGTATCCCAGAACACACAACAGAATTTATTAAGTAAAAGTTAGAACAGTCTCCTAGGTTGTTCTATGAGGAGGATAGTGTAAGCTTCCTCATGGAAGAAGAGTTCTTTGCAAGGATATAGAAAATACAGAATTAAGTAGTAACCTAAATACAGAATTAAGTAGTAACCTAAATTTATCTGTAGCAAGTTACAATGAGGTAACTATGACAAAAATCTGAAAGGACAATGGCAGGGGACAAAGGGATTTTGTTGGTCCCCAAGCCTAGTTGAGAGATGTTACTTGGAATTACATAGAACTATATGAGGTATTAGAACAGTCCTTGAAACTACTAAACAACATAAGTATAAAGAAATAAGGACAATGACTAAGAGTATAGAGCCAAGGAACAGGGACATGGGGAATTAAACTGCAATATGTACCTGATTGCCTAAATGATGACCTGGTCAAATTATTAGGACATCAGTATATCTCCAATTGACCCTTATGGAGCAATTAGTGGCCATAAAAATTAAATGAAAAATCTGAGATATGATATTGCTGTGGTGGATGAAATTGGTTACTGTAATGTGTAAACTAGACAAAATATCTCCACCCAAACAATCAGATTCAGTAATTCTGTTAGAATCACAGAATCAAAGTAATAACATAAGGCCAGATTTCTCAGAATTGGTGATACCATCTACCCCAGAAAGCATGAAAACATTAATAAGAAAAAAGAAAGAATAATAGGAGGAAAAGAAATAAGATTAAAAAGAATAATTTGAAGAATAATAAGAAAGGGATCTAGTAAAAGATAATAACAGTGAAAGTAAGGCGAGATCAAGAATGCAAAACAAAGTAAAAAAGTTGAGTATGAACAAATTCAAATACAAAAAGTAACAACTATACCCTTGGAAGATCTTGAGAAGCCAAAGAAATAATAAGTAATAATGCTGCTAATGAAGAAAGGGTAAGGAACAACATTTTGAAAAGTGATTTGGGTAAAACCTCCAAAATCTTGAAAATGAGCTACAGTCCCTAATGATCAATGCTGTAAACAAGAGATTGATGTAAAAGAGTTTAGTAAAACACACAGGAAAAATATATTTTGGTACCGACATAGAGGAACAAACAAAAGAAGTGGGCAATAAAAAATCCATTTTGTGAACCCTGGAGCAGTCAATGATAACTAGCAACCTACAGAAACATTAGCTTAGGGAACAAGTAAGCCATGCCTTCATTTTACCATAAAAGTGGAATGACCAGCATTTACAAGTGAATTATTAAAGCAATATGTAATACAAGAAATCTTTGTACCAGCAGAACTTGAAATATTAGAAGGTGACATATTAGAAATTGGAAAAGCGAGGATGGTCATATTAATACTGTCAAAGTTCTCTTTCCTTCTGCTATTATAGCAAATTACATTTGGAGGAATGAGCATTTACTAAATTTCAAGGGTTGAAGATAACTTTTCCTAATCGGGCACAATTTAACAACCATTAAGGGTCCCAGAGATCTCTGAAGCTGCAGTGGTACTTTGTTTGTTATGTGAAGACTTACAAAGAATATTTATAAGTTAAAGATTCTATATGTAACTTGTTTGTTAATTATATGTGTGCAAAATTGGGCAAACTGAGTGTCCAATTTGCAATTAGAACAGTTATTCATCACAAATTGATATTTGTGTTAGAAGTAAAGAATAGCTCACCAACTTTTACAGAAAAGTGAGACACTGGATGCCCTGGGATTGCTTTTGACTGATTTAAATGGAATCCAAAATGGGAATCTAATGAGAATGTGGAAAACAAATTAAGATTGAAAACAATATAGAAAGCCTGCAAGATTGACTTGATAACCTGGCTATAAAGAAAAGACTTCTATAATGCCTAGTATAGAAAAGATCATGGATGGAATTAAGATTATATCATGGAATCTGGCAGGGTTTGTTAAAAAGATAGGAGAAAAAGACTATGAAGAATTTTTAATCAGGGAGATATAATATGTTGCCAAGAAACCTGGCATGAGATTGTGGACCAAATAAACTGGAATGGATATGAGATATCTCGTGTCCCTACAATTAGGGATAGTAAATTTGGAAGGTCCTCAGTGGTCTAGCAACTTACACTAAAATAAATACCTGTGAGTTACAACAAAACTTATATATGGAATCAAACTTCATAGACTCCTTGATTAAGACATCCTAGAAAGGTGTTTATGTTAGTTAAGCTTACATACCACCTCATGGCTCTAAATGTTATTATAAAAGGGTTTGGGACTGTTTTGAAAAAGTAATAATTGAAGTGCTGCTAGGGCACCCAAAAGAGATCGTTTGGTGGTGGGTGATATGAATGCTAGAACTGGAAATTTCAATGATCTGATGGATAATTCCTTTTTGGACATTAAATATGTAAAGGGATTTCATAAGAAGTACACAAGATCTAAATGTAACCAGGCTGGTCATTGATTTTGGCAACTATTGACTTTAGCCAATTTGTATCCTCTGAATGACAGACTAGAAGGTGACCAACAGGGAGAGGTACTTTTATTAGATCTTATGGGACCTCTTACCTGACTTAGTTCTATGGAATGGGGATCCTACTTGTTGGAATACCTTATACATACCTTTTAGGTCAGAAAGTGACCATTTAACCGTAATCTTAACAGGTTATCTGTTGGAAGAATAGTGTAAATCAAGAAATAGTACCAGAGTAGCATATCATTGAAATTAGGAACAACATAAGACTTAAATGGGAAGGCTTGGTAGCAAAAAGGTATATCAAATATTGTACTCAGAGGTAACACAGGAGTTTTACAAGTGCCTTTATAGTAAGTCTAACTAGCATACTATGGACAACCTGGTACAGTTTTTGGAAGAAATACGAAGCTGTTTGTATAAAGAGACCAACAATAGGTTAAAGGATAAGAAAGAGTACACATAGTTCGATGAAGAATTTAAATCCAAAAGCAGAAACTAACAGCTAAAATTAGACAAACAAGATATGAAAGAGAAAAGAGAAATATGACAAATTGAGACAAGAAAGGATGAAACATAAAAAAAAATTGACATCTAAAAATCACAATTTAACAAATGTAATTGGTTAAACATGCTAGAGATAATTAAAAAGAGGCTCTAAAGGATTTTTGGCTCTAGTGGCAAAGGGCACCAATAACTATGAAAATATGAGTGATATACCTATATACAAGAATCTTCCTGGGTGGATTATCTTCCTGAGTTATTTAACTGTGAAACTGTATAGGAGCAATCAAGCTTATTCCAATAATGTAAAGGCAGGTGCATCTTACAAGAGCAGATGTCTATTTAGCCATACAAGGGTTAAAATGCAACAAGGCCACAGGACCAGATCTGATAATAGCAGAAGTCTACATGTTAAATGATACATAATGGTCTGATGTGTTTTGTATATTATTTAATCAATGTATAAAGAACTGCTTTTCCTGAAACTTGAAAGGTGCAATTATAGTACCTATACATAAAAGGGATATTTTATGGATCCACAGATGTATAGGCCTATCAGTCTACTAGATGTTAGTCTAAAGATATTTTCAAAAATATTATTAGAAAAACTAAAGGTTGAAATTGAACAAACTGGTGGTATTAGTAAAGCACGGGCAGATTTTAGCTTTTAATTGAAAAGTATACTGTGTTAAGAAAACAAACATTACATGTACTGTACGCCGACTTTAGAGCAGCTTGACACAGTCAACAGGACTACTCTGTGGACCATGCTGGAAATGAGAGAATTAACCCCGATTTAATATCAATAATTAAGACCTTATACACAGACACATGGGCAAAAATACAATTAGGATGTAGTGGCAAATTGACAAAAGCAATATCTATTGGCAAAGTGGTGTGACAGGGTGTGTAATGGCCCCAACTCTTTTTCATTATACATAAATGATTTATTAGAAGAAATTGGGCAATCAGACACAGACTCTCCTAAAATAATGAATGAGAAATATGGAATATTTGGCCTTTGCTGATGGCATTGTTTTATTGGCACTGACTAAATCAACCTAAAGAAAAATATATATATATATACAGAAAGTTGCAACTGCACTGGCTTTGGATATAAACCTGAATAAGACACACGTTTCAATATTTGGAAAAGGGAGTAAAAGGTTTTTTATTTATAATGGAGAGAAATTAACAATGGTTAAAACCTATTAGTATTTAGGCTTAACATACACAGTAAATGGCAAATGGCTAGAACATATAGGAAAACTAATGGACAAATTGAAAAAGATGGCAAATGCTCTGGGAAAATTTAACTATGTATATGGGGACTAACAATTAAGCCCATGATAGAAGCTATTAAAATGAAATACCATACTCAACTAACATACGGTCAGAGACATGGGACAGTAACAACAGACAAAATTTGATGAGTATGGTATATAAGGTCCTAAGAAGAATATTAGGAGTGGGACATTCTTTCCCAGCTACCTATATAAGAGCTGAATTGGGGCTTGACAATGTTAACATACTGATAGATGTGAGAACGATAAATGTTTGGTTAAGGTTAACCAGATTGGCACAAGAGAGATTGTCAAGCCTGTGCCTACAAGAAAAAGAATACTGGCACAAGGAAAAGTACTTGATTATTTTTGGTATAAAGGGATCAGAACTATTTTAGAAAAATATAAATTAACACATTTACTGGTGTCCCATAAACATAAAATCTCCTTGAGTAAGCAATATTCCTCATATGTAGTCAAAAAATAAGAGACTATTGGAGAGATACATGAGCAGACTATTGGAAATAGTAGATATTCTAAGTGGTATAGAAATAATATGCAGAATTCTGGGTATCAAAAGTACTTGGATATACTGGTGGATCTCAAGATTAGGACACACTTTAAAGTATACTTTTGAAATACAGAAAGGAAATTACTTATTGCTAGATATGATATTACTAGACAAATTCTACCAAATTGTGGCTGTGGATATGGACAGGAAGAGGATCTCCTCCATGTCCTTTGGACATGCAACAGATACAAATCACAACTTATCTATTTTCTACAAACTGTCTTTCAACAAACTAGAGTGGAAGACATAGGACTGGATAGAAAAATTTTGGCAGAAATTATGTTTCATACTCAGGATGATTTACAGTCAAAATCTTGGGTAACTATCTATTGAGTGTTGCTAAAATTAAACAGAAATGTGTAGAATGATATCATTAAAAAGCTTGTTCTGATGGATTTATACGGGAAAATGAAAAGTAGAGTTTATAGGAGAAAGAAAGTTGACAGATGATAGTTATTAACTACTAGGACTAAAGCACTTTAGGTTAAGGGAAGAGATGTGCAATATTTTTAAGCATTGGAGAACTCTAAGGTTGGAGACAAAGGAATTATTTTAACTTGTACTGTAAATGCTTCCTTGTTATGAAATGAGATTTTTTATAATTGTGTAATGATTTTAATATTGAGATTGTAATAACCTTCGTTGAACAGTAAAAGACTACATACCTACCTACTGATAACATTATGAATTATGCCAAAATCTCTGGTATGTTTTGTTTAGTTAAGGCAGCAATCATAGGTCCCTGTGATTGCATGATCTTACCTCTGTGATACGGTGCTTGGACATTTTGAATTACAGTAGACATCTTGGGTTATTGTATTATGACCATCATTACATGACCATGAGTGGCCATTTGGGCATGGCATGGGGATGCAAAGTGATGACGTGTGTCCACCATTTTGAGACTCTAACAATTCTCCATTTTGTGAATCACAGAAAACAAGTGGCTAGCCTTTGTTCAAGTCCACCACACAGCACTCTGTGAGTGTTCAGTATCAAACTCTTCAACATCAGAAGAGACAAGGTCATTACAGTGGTATGCCCTGCCAATACCTCTGGCTGATGGCACAAGTTTGCCATTTCTGACTTTTTACTCCCACATTCTGGCTCCTCAGATACATGAGTTAGCACGCTGTTAAGTACCTTAATTTCAGATTGCAATACTTTTCTTTGTGTAAAACTTGCCTGTTATCAAGAGACGCTCTATCACAGTTTATATTCAAAGCATTCACTACTGGTCTGCAGTTATCATAATCACTTAATGACTCATGCTTAGTCAAGGTCTGGTGTTGAAATACCAGCTTGTTAACTCTTTCAGCATTTACTACAGACATCTCATCCCTAAGTTCCTCATTTTCAACACATAAGGAATTATTAGTATTAGCCAGAACATCATTTGTTTGAAAACTTTGTTTCTATTAAGTTCAGCCTTTTCAGATTTCAAACACATAGTTCATTTAAAACTTATTCAAAGCATATAAATAACATTGCAAATAGTAATCCTTCAGGATTAACACATTTGGTACCATGTTTCAATTTACTATAGTAGTCAATGATATCCCTTAATGGATTATCACTAGTATTTGCTACATCAGCAAAATCTTACCAACCACCGTAGGCAGTTTGATATTGTAAGGCATACAGCCTCAACTCAGTACTGATTTGTTTTGGACATGTTATATAAAATGAGAACCCTTAGCTTTCTGTGGATCAAGAACTTCATTTGCAACTGAAATTCCTAAGAGCACACACACAACTTTGGCATATGTGGACTCCTAAATGAGTATAGACCCACTAGAATTTGAAACCACAAATGAAAAAGTCTATCTGTCTGTTTGGATTCCTTTATAACTGTGTGTTCCTACAGAAGAAAGAAAAAATAAATAAATAAAACAAACTCACTACTCAGAGTTAAATATCTGGCAAGAGGTTTGTTTTGTCTGCACTGGGGAACACACAACAGACTGAAGAGATTTAAACAGAAGACACTCTCAGCTGCTTGTTACCTGGGATTTCTTGCCCAGTGTTTTAATTTGCAGAGAAATTAAAATGTGACTTTGACTAACACCCAGACACCTACCAAATGATCACCATTTTGTTATCCAGAAACCAGCTCTGGAGAAAATAATTAGATTCTTGTATGTCTACAATGTCAGCCAAAGAAACACCTACACAAGCAGTAGAAATAGTGATAATTTATTACAATACTTACGCAAGCATATAACAGAGAAAATCACAAGAAAGATGGGGTTTCTCACCAGTATCCCAAGAATGTACAAAATCTCAAGAATTTCCAAGATCTCCATGAGGAGCTGGGTTACAAGGTTATATACAACATATAACATCATAGCAACACAGATTACCTCATAGTTACGGACATGAGAAACATTATGTATTGGTTCTATACTCTAAACATGATGGTATAAGACATTCTCCACTGGATAATGATTTAGGAAACATAATTACTAATGAGTATAATGTGATACAAAAGATTTGTCTCTCTCAGCATAAAAACAAAAGTGCTGATGGCCATTACTACGTGGCATATTTGCTTACATATGAAACACACACTACATATGACTATATGAGAACATAAGTATATAATAATCACTGGCCATCCATTGCAGTCATTTTATCAGTGAGTAGGTAGATTATATATGGAATGTATGTAAAAGTCAAACATAATGCATTATAGTGAGGTATAATAATCATGCATGATCTAATCCTATAAAGGATGTAAACATTAGCATAATAGCAGCAAAGCATTCCTGACACTCATGCTTATATGATGGGTGCCTAAGTCTACATGTTAGTGCAAAATAGCAGTATCGCAGTATAATAGACCAGAATACAGTGTAAGTGTATGTGGAACAATAGGGGCATAACCAGGTGCAACAGCCCATGAATATGCGGCATATTGGAATATTCTGCTAAGATGTGCAGCACATCAGACAACTTGTGAATGACAGCTTACAGTACTCACTGCAAGCCCATTGGTTGACAGTGTTGACCAATAGGATTGTAGTAGGTACAGTACATTGTCATTCATGACAGTTCAGTCAGCAGGCAGCCATGGTGGCGCGCGGGTGGGCTGTGCTACCCATTTATTCCTTGCCACTGATGGGACAGGGGAGTGGGTGGCATGTAGGTGCTGAGTGGATGAGGGCCACTAGACTACCAGGAAAGAACAATTAATTATTTTGCATCATCAGGATATGGGAAGGGGTGGCCACTAGACTACCAGGGATAGGAAACAATAATTATTTCGGCATGATCAGGATACAGGCAAGGAGGGGGCCACTGGACTACCAGGTAAAGAACAATTCCTTATTTCATTTCCAATCATGTGGAAGAGGGGTCCACGAGACTACCAGGGACTATGGCCTGACATCCTACTTGCAAGGCACCCGGTGCATCCTGCCGGGCACATCCTCACAGGACATACAAATAGGCCATAATGACATGCAAATAACCCCATTTGTGCCTTGCATGGCTAATGGCCCCATTTCAATGTTTCAGTCTGAATATCTGAATTTGTACTTGGCGCAACCGCAAGATGCACAGCGATCCCCATTCCAGGTCTTCAATCAAACAGAGGAATCCTCCGGCTCATCATCAGTGTCCCCATTTGCCCACAGGCATTTTTCCTATGTTCAGATGAGATGCGCCGACATTGCTATCTTGTTTGAATATGGAAATCTTGTGCTTTGGGGCATCTCAGTCGCACGAAGCAACCATATGCGCTCTTTCCAGGCACATTTTGAATATCTGGGGCAGTGTGTTTTAGTATTCTTGCTTTGTGTTAATTTTTACGTGCAATGTTATTAATTGCTGTGTAACTGATTTCATGCATTTGCTGTGTTTGTGACCTCCCTCCCTTCTGCCCCCAGATCATAGCTGGAAACAAGTTTTTGTACTTTATCTCTTCTTGCCTGGCTTAAATAAATGTCAATACATGAATAAATACATAAAATACAAAGATATTGAAACCCTTGAGTGCCTTAATAGTGTTATGAAAATGTATTTATTTTTTCATTATTAATGATTTATGGTTTAAATTCTAATTAGGTTATTTTATATAAGAGTTGCCAGAACTGTTTAGAATGCATGTCACACAATCAAAATAATAAATATAATTCATATGACCACAGTATTTAGTTCAGAAACATAAATATGTGCTATTATATATATATAGATATAGATATATATATATATATATCTATATCTATATCTATATATATATATATATATAAATACATATTATTTATATAGAGAATATATGATAGGTATGTATGGTATACAAGGAAATAGACCCACATGGGGGAATAAGGCCAGGAGGCCAAAGTAGCACCACCCTCCGATATATATATATATATATATATATATAGGTACCACGCTAGTGCTGCCATAGTTAGGTTGAGGAGCCATTTACATAGTTAAACCTAAAATTTTGCACCTTAATAACTTTGCAACCATTCAACGGACTTGCCTGAAATTTGAATATACAATCAAGAACTATACATCCTGGGATCTGCCAGCTTTTGTACTGTTCAGATATTATGGATGCGGAGTTATTAAGCATGATCTGCCCACGCTTACACTTTTGGAATTCTTTGCTACCCCTACAGGTCACACGATTTGTGAGACTAGTCCAAAATCTTCAGGGAATGTGCAGCCATGGTCCCCGATATGCCTTTTGAAGATTTGGTGAAAAATATTAAATGGTTCAAAAGTTATTCAAAAACAATTTCCCATTATAAGTCAATGGGAAAAGTTAACAAAAAGTTCAACAGTGTCTCAAATGCAGTTTTTACTTTCGCAAATGGCCCTTTTACTGTCGCTAAATCCATTTTGTTTTCAGTTGGTCATCAGAAAATGCTTGGCATTTAAATTTGGGACCATCTAGCAACCTAATTCTTTTTGTATTCACCTAGTCGGACCCTGAGGATGCTAGGCATGTCTTTATTTTGGATAAAACACACAGAAATCGTTTTACAAATTTCTGAAAAATACTTTCACAAAGTACTTTCGCACTTGTGACACTGTCTTAATGAATTTTGAAAGCTTTCTGAAGTTCGACAGTACTTCTTTCCAGGCTGCGGGAAAATGACAGCAATTCTTGCCACCCTGCTGCAAAAGAACGGTTTGATCTATTGGGCTGAAATTTGGAGGTACTCGCGCAACATTTAACAGATGTGCCTTTCAGTATTTCGTGAACAAATATTAATGGGTGGCAGTTACGGCACTCCAAAGTTGATGCTTTTTCCCCATAGATAACATTACGGCGCCCTCGCCAGACATCGAATTTTGCCGCCCTTGCTGCAAAAATAACGGTTTGTCTTTTGGCTGGAAATTTGAGGAAATAAAGCCAACATCCCACAGATGTCTCTTTTGGTGGTTTGGTGAACAAATATTACAGGAAGCAAAGTTATGGCACTCAATTTCTCTTTTTTTCCCATAGGATAACATTACGGTGCCGCGCCTTTGAGGGCCGTATCTAGGAAGCAGTGCGAGATATGGACTTTCATCAGAAAAATGCTTAGTTCCTAATACAGGCTAAGTACAAATATCCAGCAATTCATAAATCATATGACTTTTACATTTTTTCCTACGTCAATGCATTCCTGAGATATAAGCAATTTAGTATTCCAACTCCTCATTTTCTGCTCCAAGACCTTATTATGCATACATTCTTTGTACTCACTGTCTTTCTCTATAAAGCTTTTGGGGAAAACCAGCCTGTGCACTTTTATTACTGTCACCTTACACTTCTACTGCGGTTCCATACCCATGTCACTTACTGTTCCCGCTCACGCCACCATGTGCATTACCCTTTGCTTATTCATTTGCGCTGTGTTTGCTTTATTTTAGCCATTTGTGTCTATAGTACTGTTTATCTTTGTGTTTCACTTTACATCACCATCGCATTACCATTTGCATTTATGGGCACCATGTTACTATGTGACAAGACATCACGTGTTCGGCCCTGCGCCCACCGCCACATTACATCTACTATTTCTCATTACCATTCTCAAAAGAAGGAAATTAGAGGCAAAAACTCCATTTAATGCATTAGTTAGGGTTGTCCACAGCGACAAAAGCGAGGAATTCAGTGTTAGGTTGAAAGCCCCCTTGTACCCTCACCCACACCCCTAACCGCATCAGGGTGCGTGATTAGGGTTGTTGGTCCTAACTCTCACCCCATTCTCCTATACCTCTGCTTCTTCACACATCTGATGGGGTGAGAGTTAGGCTGGCAACCCCAATGCGCACCCCGATGCCGGGTTGGGGTGTGGGCGGGGATGAAAGGGGGCTTTCAACCCTAACACTGAATTTCCTTGCTTTTGTTGCTGTGGAACAACCCTAACTAATGCATTAAACTGAGTTTTTGCCTCATATATATATATATATATATATATATATATATATATATATAAAACACTTGGTGTCCAGTGGTACCCCCACCCTCCAATTCCTATATATGATTTAATACTGCACCAGTTAGGGAACAGCTCATTGGTGTCCAGTGGTACCCCCAGCCTCCCATGTCCCTCGTAATGTTATTACAGCATTGGTAGCCAGTGATACCCCCACCTTCATATGTTCCTGTTAATCTGTAAACTGGAAAACTGTCCATTGATGTCTTTATTTTTTTTAACCTGTTAAAACAATGTCCACTGTTGCATACAGCTGCAATCCCATACCTGACCTCCCACTGTGCACCCACCTTCCGCACTCCCCACACCTCCACACACCCTCACTCACCTGACATGAGTAATGACAGTTTGTTGAGTGGAAAAGTAAAACAAGGATTGTCCCTCGTGAAAAGAATCCTTTTTCATGAGATCAAATTCCATTTTCATTCCAGGAAGCTATCCTGGAGAGTGATATTCCCATTGAAAATAATAGGAACTTAAAAATTAAATAACTTTGCAACAGATTATTTTTTTCACCAAACCAGTGCAAAGCAGTTCTAAGACCCAAGCTCTTTCTACCATAAAACTTTCACATCAAAATTCTCGCAGCTGAACAGAATGAAACTTGGCACAGCAAGATATCTGTCCCACGAGACAGTGCATGTCAAATTTTGTGCAAAGCCATTAAAAAGTTGCAAAGTTATTAAAGTGCAAAATATGAGGTTTAACATTAAAGTGCATATTCAACCCTAACTATAGGGTGTGACTGTACATATATATATATATATATATATATATATATATATATATATATATGTGTGTATACCTCATTTCCAATGTATGTCTCTTTGACCCTAACTGGAGCATTAACAAAGTTTTTGCAACTTATTTCTTACTTTTTGAGATAGTATAATAGTATCCCTATTATCCTTCAGACCCTGCACTTCCATTTCTTTGTAGATGCATATATGTAGGTAGCTGTGGAAGGGCAGCAAATTGTCAGCTTTGCCATATTATTACCTCACCTCTTGTACCTGGTACAGAAAATTTTCAAATCCCTGTCAAAATGTAATTCTGATCAACTGCAATGACATTCCACACCATAGGTATGAAAACACATTTTGGCAAGGATTTGAAAATGACAGCTGTGACATACATGAGGTGGGGTAATAAGAAAGCCATGTTGAAAATCTGGGGTCAAAATATTTAAAATTTGAAAGTTATGAGCGTGTGTAGCAAAATTGAAATGAATATTGATAACTCTGGCATTTTTCATATTCTGACCCAAATTTTCAATAGAGCTTTATGACCCTACCCCATGAACAAGGGCAGAAAAAATTTCTAAATCCTGCTCGAAAGGTAAATTTACCAAGTGACCATAAAATCACCTTTTGGGCAGGAGTTGCATGATGACAGTGATATTGTTCATGAGGTGGGGTCCTCAAAACCATGTTGAAAATGTGGGGTCGAAATCTCAAAATGGCTGAGTTATGAATATAAGTTGAAACCCCATTGAAATACATTGAACTGCATTTACCTTAGTTTCCTGCATCAAGAAGTGTCTTCGATTGGAAGTGGATCTCAAACCTGGGACCTGTTCAGGTGAGTGAGGGTGCGGGGTGTACTGGAGGTGTGGGTGTTGGGTGCTGAGATGAAGGTGGCGTGGACAGATCAGCTATGACCATTTTTTTTGTACAGGGTTAAAAAAATCAAGGAACCATTTTTTATTTCAGCAGTTATGCTTGCAATGGAGGGTGGGGTTCTATGTGATAAAGGCGAGTCTGAAACACTGCCTATCACATAGAGCGAACAAGCTTGAGCCCATAGTCAAAGGGCGATGGATATTGTACCGACCATTGAAAATAGCGACGGTCGCTACAATACTTAACTAAAGCACACAGAAATCTTTTTTTCAGGCAGGGGCTGCACCCTCATGCTCCCCGCCTTGGGGCTACAGA
Source organism: Neoceratodus forsteri (assembly GCA_016271365.2). NCBI lineage: Eukaryota > Metazoa > Chordata > Ceratodontiformes > Ceratodontidae > Neoceratodus > Neoceratodus forsteri. The sequence goes on along the minus strand of CM057453.1, from coordinate 299,937,710 downwards.
CCCGCAGCACCCAAACTTAAATAACTAACCCAAGGGTGCGGACTATGTAAAGTTATTGGATTAATAAACAAAAACATTATTCTGCCTATAGCTGGACCCGATCTCCAGGTCTGCTTGCATCGCAAGTGGTGGTGTACACTACTATGCTATGCAAGCAGCTCAGTAGAAATCAGCCACAAAGGATACTATATCCTGCAGTAGTGAGTATACAGCTCCTTGCTATATTCACTATACAGGATATAGCGATGTATTGTACCACCTGCTTTTCTTAGATCGCTATTATTGAGTTGCTCAAAAGTGCAGCACTCAATAATCAGTGCTCTTCATGGATGCTACCAGTGGGGTGTGCCACTAGACATCAGGGAATAAAAACACATTAAAGAGGATAGTGATCAGCAGGTGGGGGTGCCACTAGACACCAGGGAATAAATAAACTGGTAACGGGATGCGATCGGGTGGATGGGGTGCCACTAAACACCAGAGAAAGTGGGAACAGTGATCAAAGGGTAGGGGAGGGACCACTTAACTATGGAAAAGTACTTTATAGAGGACTGGTGACTGGGGAGGGACCACTGTACTATGAAAACAATGGGGAATACAAATCAAACAGCAACACCAGGACATGGATAGGAGAACAGGGAGGGGAGGGACCACTAGACTACCAGGGCAATGGAGAGCACCAGGACATGGATGGGAGAACAGGGGTGGGGAGGGATCACTAGACTACCAGAGGACATAACAGGAGAATGGGGAGGGCAACTGGAGAACAGGGAAGGGGAGGGACCACTAGACTACTAAGAACATAACTGCAGCACCAGGATGGCAATTGGAGGATAAAAGAAGGACCACTAGACTACCAGGGTACATAATGGCAGCATGGAGAGGGTGATCATAGAACAGGGAGGGAAAGGACCACTACACTACTAGGGACATAAGAGGCAACACCAGAATAAGAAAATCTTTTGCCTCAATTTGTGGAAAAAGAATTCCATTTCAAGATAAAACAGAATCCTTCTTTGCAATTTGTGACACAGAATTCTTCTCTCATGAAATAGATCACCAGTAATTTGCAGCAAAATAATTCCTGGGATAAAATAAACAATTTCTGGACGTCTATGTGAAAAACTGACCCCAGAACCCATTCCTTGGGTCCCGATTAGGTAAACAGAACTGTTGGTGTTTACCAACTGTCAGTATTTTTAAAATATTTAAGTTTATTTACCTTGCTAACTGAAAACAAGATGGCATCAGCATGAAAGATCATTCCCCATTTTCAAACTAGGATGACACTTTCACGATCAAGAAATCTTCTTTCATATCTAACTTTTCCCGTAGGAAATAATGGCAAACTTTGAAATGTAATAACTTTTGAACAGATTAATATTTTTCACCAAACATTTAAAAGGCACATCTGTGTCCAAAGCCCTATATACCCTAATATTTTTAGATCAAACACCCATGCCATGTCTGAGAAAGAGCATGACAAAAATTTACACAAACATTGTAATTTTCACATTGTTTGACAAGCTGTATCTCACACATGCACATCTGACTGGGACAAAACTTGGCGCACAAGATATCTTGAGTCCCTGATGGTGCATGCAAAATTACATGGAAATCACTTGAATGGCTGTGAAGTTATTAAAGTGCAAAATTTCAGGTTTAATATTGAAGTGACCATTGAACCCTAACTATAGAAGCAACTGCATATATATATATATATATATATATATATATATATATATATATAACCTCTGTTTCATAAGTAGTTTTGTTTTGTCCTTGCCCCCTTTTTTCCATTCCTTTCCCTTTATTCCCTACTCCTCCTCCCTTTCTGGATACCTCCTCAAATTATTGAGCTGTGTATGATCACTACTCTGTGTGTATAGCTTTGACGGACAACTCTGCATATATTTACATGTATGTATTTCTATATGATTAACTTACCATATAAGAAAGGGATGTATGGTTGTGGACATTATGTCTTGATAAAGCATCAGAGTGACGTGAAATGTTGACAGTTGTTGGGTTGAGGTGCTATTGTTTTATTTGATTTTAAATAAAAGTTTTATTGACTCTTAGGTCTAGGAGTGCTTCTCGTGTTTGGATGAGCAGCTGGAGTTTGTTTATTTATTTAGCTTTTTTGTTGCCCATGAAAGGAGGATTTGACAATTGATTATTTTCAGCCTCGTCCTGGGGAGGGGGTACAGATGGATGCCAACTGACATTGAACCATATTAAGCTGTTGATGGTATTTTTAGTAATATTTTCACATATTTCACAAGATTTGGGAGGGGTTCAGGCAGGTACCCACACTGCCACCCACTAAAACTACACTGCAACGGATAAAAGTGTTTCACAGGGTTTGGAAGTGGGACTCAGGCAGGCACCCACAACCACCCACCACAACTACACTGCAATTAGATAAAGCATTTCTGGGATTTGGGAGGGTGGAGGGGGCTCAGGCAGGACCCACCGCCCACCAAAACTACACTGCAATTGGATAAAGAATTTCACAAGATTTGGGGAAAATTAGGCAAGCTGGTGTCTGGCCACCCACTATCACCAAAACTGCACTACAGTTTGATATGTTCATTGATAAGATTTGGAGCTTAGGCACCTACTGTTAAGAAAACTGCATGACAATTTGATACAACTTTGGAAAATATTTGACTACAACAGCACAACTAGCACAGCACTGCAGGATAATTGTTCTTTACCCTACCCTTCCCTGCCTGCCTTAGAAAAAATAACTGTAGAACTGGCAGCTTGCAAGCAACTGCCCTTTTCTTCGAATGGCAACCTTTGTAACATTTTTCTGACAAAATGCACACAGCACAGCAAAGAGGTCCTTCCTTCACCGACTAAGGTTACCACCTTTCAAGAAGCCCAAAGTGGGACATTTCTTACTGAAACAGGATTTTTAGCAGGATAGTACAACAGACTTGTTTTCTCTATATAATCAGACTTAAGGCTAAGTATTGTAGTTTCTTAGTTGCTTCTATTGTTCTTATAATTTTAAGGTAATTTAGTTAAGCTATTGTAGTTTTCTAGAGCATTTAGTGGAAAGTTAGAAAATATTTTTCTACTGTAAGATCAGGACATTTAGTATTTTCATGATTTTTGCAGGACACAGCTGCCCAAATCAGGACCGACCTCGAAAATCAGGACAGGTGATAACCTATCACTGACACCAGAGCTTCAATGGCACACTAGCTGCAGAATGCTCAGTTTTGCTGAGGTTCCACATCCTGATTGGTTGCTGAATGTAGTGGCTGCCAGAAAGTTCGCGATGCTCAGTGTGTACTTTGTTAAAAAAAAACACAGTGTCATGCTCGCCAAAAGTGCGAAAGTGTCGATGTGAAGGCATCAATCTTTGGAGCAGCACTGGAGTTCGGTGTTTCACCAACTGCCCTTGACTTCACACTCACCCTTAGGTGATGGCTGATGTGATGCACCAGGCATTTCTACCAGATATGATATATAAAGTTAATGGATCATGATGCATCCATCCTACTTGATTTTCAAGTTGTTCAGGTCTCTGAAGTGAAATTTTGCACAAACATGGAAAAAGAAGGCTTTAAATGATCCCCAGACTCGCTGATTCAGAAGGAAGAGAAAGTATACTATCTCGATTGTTACTGATTGTTATATCCAAGTTAACAGCACAATGAATGGTTGTATATACCCCGACCATCAGATAACTCATCAGTATGATGTATGGCACCTTCACAAGTGGGTCAAGAAGCAGCACTTCACATATTCCAAAAGAAGAAATGCACTGAATTCAGACAAGGAATGCGGTCAATGTCAAACCACTTCTGGTGGTCTTGCAGTAGTTGCAATGGCGATACAGAAATGCTACAAGAAATGGTAACATCAGTAATTCATAATGTGGCTAACAAACACAGCTGGTCCAATAGTCCCCGATTCAAGAAATGTTCTCATACAAAGCCTTCAGAAGAGGATGCATGTGTAAGCTTTGGCTGAAAGCCAGTACTCCTGCTTCTAATGCTTTGAAAAAAGGCGATCTTTAATACAATTTTTAAAGGCTCTGTCAAAAGACACAGTGTTTTGCCACACAGAGACCAAGAGATATATTACTCACTGGTCCTTAAGTACTGCCCTAAGAGGCATCAGTTTACCTATGAAGGAATGGTGGCACGGTATCCTGTGACTTTGGCAACTCGATTGGGCACCTACAGAAAGAGCGACTTGTCGAGCACCTGTCATCGAGGTGACTGGGGAAGGTGGTGAACAGATTGGGGGTGTGTGAAATAGTGACATCCAGTCGCTACATGCCTACACATGTGGGAGAGTGAGCATGCCGAGCATGGGGTGGGAGGGATGGGGGTTGCAGGGGTGGCAATGTGAGCTGCTTCCGTGGCATGGTGGGTGGGTTCAGGGCTGCGGCAGGAATAGTGCTGGATTCAGGTACTTTTGTTGCACCAGCCTGAAACTTTATTTTTGCTGCGCTTTGCACCCCTGCCAGGCATGCACCCCCTGGAGTTGAGAATCCCAGCAGAGGAGGTGGGTGGCACAGCCCCCATAAAACAAAAATCCCCAACTCCCCCGGTGTTGTTTTTTCTGTGCGCCAGGAGTACATCGCCAAAATATTTTTCGGTGATGGGTGATCGCCATTATCACATAGATCCTGGTGGCACAACATCAGTTGGCAGCAATGAACCACAACAATAATGTGAACTGGGGTGGCACACTGAACCAATCTGGCAAGGAGAGACATAAAATTGTCTATCCAAAAAGTAGAAGGTATGGGTGGCAAAGCCAGTCAAAGAAGAAAACTTTCTGAGTACCTCACTAACATAGGTAAGGATCTCATCAAACACAAGAAAATCAATGTCCCACCAACTCCACTGATAAAGAAGTCACTAGTCAAAAGCAAAGCTAAAGTTTATTTATATAGAACCCAATTCATATGGGCTCTGAGCTTTTACGGAGTTAGACCACAATCATCACAAATCACATTAAAAGCAGTAACCAACTGATAAAATCAAAGTAAAAGTCAAAACATTGTACTGTGACTACTTGATCAAACAAAAAAGTTTTCAGTGGGGTTTTAAAGGCCTGCACCATGCTAGCGGAGTGAATGTGGAAGAGAGTGAGTTCCAAAGCATAGGAGCAGCCACCTGAAAGCTCTGTTCCCTGAGGATTTAAGTCTGGCGGGGGTGATCAGCAGACCAGCATCAGTAGAGTTGGAGTGGAGTGGAGGGAGGACTGGGTGATATGGAGTCAGGAGCTCTTTAAAATAGGTCCAGTCCCAGATCACGTAGGGCCTTGTATGTTAATAGCAGATCCTGAAGGTGCTGCGTGCATACAAAGGTTACCAGTACAGAGCACAGCAGAACCAGTGTGATGTGATCACTCTGTGATGAGCTCACAAACATCGGGCTGCAGCATTCTGCACCAGCTGCAGTTGATGCATCAAACCTCCAGATAGCCCTAGGTAAAGAACGTTGCAGTAGTCCAACCTTGAGGTGATGAAAGCATGGATGATTGTTACTAGGTCCTCATGTGCAAAATACAGTGTGACTCTTGCAATGTTCTGCAGGTTGTAAAGCCATATCAGACAACAGAAGACACCTGTTGTTCAAATGTCAATCTGTCATCCAGAATAACCCCAAGGTCCCTAACCATACCAGCTGCCATGAGAGAGTGGCCACCTAATATGGGGAGAGCCATTCCATCCACAGCAGACAAGCCCCAGCAATTAGTTTCAATCACCATGATCTCTCTTACCTGAATTGAGACATAACCAGTTTAAGGCCGCCCAATTGTTAATTTCAGCCAGACAATGGCTCAGCACCAAAGCATAGATATATCATCAGGGACAAAATACAGGTAAAACTGGGTATCATCAACATAGCAGTGAAATCTCACATTCTACCATATAATAATCTCCCTATTGGCAGCATGTACCCAGATAACAGAATGGGGCTGAGGACTGAGCCTTGCAGAACTCCACAGGACAACACATGTCCCAGAGGTAAAATTACCAAGAGCCACCTTCTGCATTCTCCTGGCTAAGTAGAACTCAAACAAGTGCAAAGCTGCACCGGTGAGGCCTACATAGTTCATCAGGTGATCCAACAGCACCCCATGACCCACTATGTCAAATGCCAATGAGATATCCAAGAACACCAAGATTGAGCTGCCCTTGGTCCCTCGCAAGAAGAAGATCATGGGTCACCCTGACAAAAGCCATCTCAGTGCTGTGCTGAGGCCACATTCTCAACTGGAGAGGTTCAAAGATGGAAAGAGACTCCAAGTGATCAGTCAGTTGCTCAACCACCACCTTCTCAATAACCTTTCCTAGAAAGGGTAGGTTAGAGACAGGCCTATAATTCATTAGAATGTCAGAGTCCAAGGAAGGTTTTTAGGCGGAGCCTGACCATAGCCTTTACAAGGCCAATGGAAAGACACCCTTCCTCAAGGACCCATTCACAATCTCTGTGAATACTGGACCTGGGAGTGCAGTGCAGCTGAGAATCAGCCATATTGGACCCAGGTCAGGCATATGGTTGGTGGGATGCAAACTGAAGACCACCTGCAAAATCATTGTAGAAACTCCTTGACCTAACAAGACTGAATACAAAAGCATGTGTCACAATTCAAGAAGTAAATAGAATCACTTAGTTATAACTGAGTTTGTTTCCTTACACTTTATGTACAAAACTGGCAATTGTGATTTGTTTGGTAATCCTCTATACACCATGTTATTGTAGCAACTGCACTGATCACATAATGATTGCTACATGAATCTATGAAGACATACTGACACCTTAAGTATCTTCATCATTTTGCCAAACAGTTGGAAAATGTATTTTCAAAGTTTCCATGACCAGAATTAAACACTGATGTCATGTACAGTACCAAGGACACCAACCTCAACTGTATTATTTTGCCAAGAATTGCTATAAGTAACCTAGCCAGGGCTTATCCCGATAATACTGAAACACGTGCAAGTGCATGTATGTTTCTATATGTTAATTTACAACTCCAGCAGAGGAACACATTACTTATTTTATATACTGTAGTGAAGTTGAATGGCTACTGTTTAGTGTTACTTTAAAATCAAACATTAATAAAACCAGCACCCAGACCATTCAATTCAACTTTTAAAATCAAGCTGAGTGCTTGAATAAGGTGCGTCCTTTGAAAGTACTGAGAACACAGTATTTAAAAATTTAACATCTAGTTATTACATTTCATAGTCGCTGAGAAGTGATTGCCAGACAGATTTTATTAATGCAACATACAATAAGTGTACCAAAGAAAATTGTTCAATAATGACAACTGTTTCAGAAAATATCCACTGTTTATTGGCAGATGAAGCATTAACGCTCTTACATGTTGACATTAAATGTTTTAAAACCAATAACCATTCAAGTCATACTGTACTTTAAAAAAAAAACAACTTATAAAGGCAGCAGATGTAAACATCTAGTATTCAAATCTGACTTCACTAGCTTCATAATAACCACATAATTTCCAGACGCTTCTGAGTACATGTGTTGTATTGGCGGACAACACAGGAAGGCATAACCATAACATGTCTAACTTCCTTGCCCAGCATTTGGTGAATCATGTGAGTAAATTGTGAGTAAGCAGCCCACCTTGAAGTCCTGACCAAAAATTGAGTAATGTAAATAGACAGTATGATACATTCATGCATGGTAAGTGCACGACTGAATTCTGAATTGTCATGAAATAAATCCACACAGCCATAGTGAAGCCTGAAGCTACATCTGTACCTTTTAATAAGAACAAGGGCAACTCAAGAGCTTCACTCAAGAGGTTCCCCATTGGCATAGAAAGCATCTGATGCATGAATAGACTTGTTGGGTAATGCTGCCAAAACCTTACAATATACGTGAATTGACCCCAAAATGGCTTACTTTGGGAGTTCCAGTTCCTTGTCTCCACGGGGCTGCTTGTGTCAGTGGCTGGTGGGGTGCTCACATCTTGCAGCCCTGGTTGCTGTTCAACAGTTTTGGACGCAATGGATCTTGGTGTCTTGGCTCTTATGGGGCAGGCAGTCTGGCGTCATTTGTGTTCCGCACCTCTGGGCACTTGAGGTAGTTTCGATCCCTGGGGATGGGCAAGCTCTAGGACCATGATGAGAAAAAAAAAAAGAAAAATGTAAATAGTTTTTGGTGGTCTCGCCTTGCATACATGGCTTCAAGTTGAAAAGAATTTAAAGGAAGCGTCTGCTCCATTTATGAGGAGTAGTTCAGTGCGGGTACAAGGGAGAGGAAGTGTATTGTAAATAGTTATATTGGGACTACAGGTCCCGTGGGTCTTTAAGGGGTGTAGAGCTGTTTTGAGCCCAGAGGTTTGTCTAGATTGGACCTTTGGTTGGGGCGGGTTGTTTTTGGCGCCTGTTTCAGGGCGCTAAAAGGGCCAACCAGTATGTAGATCCTTTGTCCTGTACTCACCCCCACAGACTTCCACCATCATATACCCATAGACATGGGAGGGGTGCTCACAACATGGGGGCTCATACAGAATCAGATGTTGGGGTGCCCTGACCCTTTAGACTCTAACAATGGAGTACTGGGCAAGTTTGTTGAAGTGCCCCATCAGTTGGACTAGTCATTGGCCAATCAAGATGGTGTGTGGGACTGGGACAGTGCACACCTTTTTCTGGTGGAGCTGCAAGTGCATTGCTTCCATATGCAGCCAGGACTGGAGCAAGAGTGGACTTTCTCTGCAGACTGTACCATGGCAGACACCACTAAGGCCTAAGGCCCAGGTTTGGTGGGTGGTCTGCCAGGCAGTTATTTACTGCTCCATGGACTTGGACTGCAAAGCAGCCGCTAGCAGAGTCTTATTAATTGTTCCTATGGACAATGGGCTTTTGGGGAGATTGTACCTGATTTGAAAAAAAAATATACTGTAACTGTTTCTCCAATGCTGTAATGATAACTGATGCAAATTGTTCTGTTCTTGAATGAGCTTGCAACCTGTTTGAAAGCATTTTACTGTTTCAGGGGGATGTCTTGCTAGGGTAGTCAGAAAAAGAATGTTTGCTATGTGACAATGTTAGAGCAGTTAAAATGTTCTCTAGTTATAGTATTTAGCATGAATAGTAGACAGTGATGAAACACCTGTTGCATTTGTCAGTCAAGTGTGTTTTGTTATCAATTGCTGAAGCTCTCTATCTGCTATATTTTGTCTCTTTTGCATTTCCAGGCAGTCCAATCCAGGCAGCTTTAGGTAGGTTTAGTGTTGGGTTCAGTCATAGAGATAGGAACCTGGGGAATGCCACCGGTTTCAGGCCAAAAGCAAGGGGTCAGTAAGTGCTGGCGGTGGGTGGCCCAGTGAGGAAAGTTATCCTGGGCAGTTGGGAGAGCCAGGTTAGTGTTAGGTTAGGTAGTGTTATGTTCAGGTCTAGTGTAAACAGTCGTAAATAGTTATAGTGGGTTTTGGACACCAGGACAGCGAGCATTTATTGGGGAAGTGTGTAAGTCCTCCAAATGGGCTTACCTTGTGGAGTTATGTCTTGTCCCCCATGACACTGCAGTCAGTGGGCTGGGGGCTTCACACCCTGCAGCCCTGGTTGCTGCTTTCGGTTTTGACTACTTGGATCTTGGTGTTTCTGCCCTTTGGGGTGGGCAGGCTGAGGGCAGTTCGTGTTCTTCGCCTCTGGGTGCTTGAAGGGTGGTTTCAGTCCTGAGGGGTGGGCAAGTATCAGGACCACAATGAGAAAAAAAGAAGAGAAAATGTAAATAGTGTTTGACGGTCCACACTTTGTGCATATGTGTAGTTGAAAAATTTAAAGGAGCGGTATGGGGGGTAGTTCAGCACTGGGTACAAGGAGAGGGAGGCACATTGGTAAATACGCAGTTATGTTGGGACTACAGGTCCCATAGGTCTTCACGAGCAGGGAGCTGTTTCACGCCCAGGGAGTTTGTCCAGATTGGACCATTGGTTGGGCGGTGTTTTGGCACCTATTTGAGGCAGATAAAGGGCCAGCTGTGAGGCAGATGGGGAGAGAAGGAGATGGAGAGTGAGAGGACCAAGTGGAGCAACTGCCCACTTGGTCAACATGACGGCTTTAATTTTTTATGGGCCTTGGTCACTCTCCGGGGCTGAGTATGTAGATGGTGGTTTGCCTTGAGAGCCCCAGTGTGGGGCTAGCTGTATGTTTAGCCCAAGAATATGCAGAAAAAGACAAGAGAGGGCATCAGGCTGGCTGGTAAAGGAAAAGTGACCACATCAATCCACAGTACTGGGGTGGGCTAGTCTGCAGTTAGCCTGGAGGACCACTACTGAGCAGGACCCCCAGAGAAATTGTTTCCGTGAGAAATCGGAGGGAGAAGCTGAGGCACACCTAGTGAGCGAACAGGACAGAGGAGAAAGAATGGAGCTCTGAGGTGAGGGGCTCAGTGGGTCCCAAGGACCATGGCTCAGCCCCTATGCCCAGATTGCCAGATGTTTGGAGATGAAGTGACTGTGAGGTAAGAGATTCTGTAGGCCCCAGGGTCATGGCACAGCCACTGGTCCCAGACTGCCCCTCCAGGATTGCCCAACTTTCAGAGACTGCTAGTTTCCTTGGGCAGGGCCAGGTGGGAATGTTCACTTTGGTGCCTGGGGTAATGTTGCCTGCATGGCTTCACGTCAAGAGGAGCCGGATGTTCAGGGTGGCCAGTGGGCTGGATTGGTCATCCCTCAGAGGTCTGTGCTCCCCTCTGGAGGTTAAGAGAGAGAGGGAGAGTGAGAAGAAAGAGGAGACCTAGTGCTGCCAGTAGTTAAGGCCCCATTTGCCTAAAGTTTAAGCTGCCTGTGTTTGGACTGCTGACTGCCCTGTTTAAGGGTAGCCGCTCGGACTTGATGCTTAGATGTGACATCCTCAGTCCAGAGCAACTTGTGTGTTGTTTTTTGCCCCATGGGTGACTGTTTCCTGTTCTGCATTAACTGCTCTTTAAATGAGATCTCATGTTCCTGCAGTTCTGGTGTTCACCTCGTTCATTTGAATGGACTGTTTTGCTGCTAAGAAGAACTTTGTCTCCACAACCCAGCAGTAGTGTGTATTCAGGGTGTGCACTGGAGAGTCTGGGACTACGCTTGCTTTGTCCCCAGACTGAAGAACCAGTAGGATCATCCTGGGAGCCAGCGAGAGGCCTGCATGGGTGAAGACTGTCCACAAAGGCCTCTGAGGCGGGTTGGCAAGGCTAAGCAGGTGAAGACCTACAGTCCTCATTTGTCCTGTCTCCAGCTCTGCACCTAAAAGCATGGGGCACCCCAGTTTCAACAGGTTTGGTAATCAAGCTGACCAGTTATGTGGATCCCTTTTGTTCTGAACTTGCCCCCTCCCATGGACTTCCACCGCCATATACCCTAGACATGGGGAGGGGCTTACATATGTACTCTATGGGGGAGATGTTGTTCAGCCTGTCAAGCAAAGTTTACAACTGTTTTCTTTATGACATTACTGACATCCATATGTTTTTGAGATGTGGCACTGATGTCAGTACTGCATTATAATTAAATACTTACAATTCACATTCAGCAGTGGTTTACACTGGACAATGTTAATTTTACCAGACAAGGGCAACCAGACTTGCAATATGCATAAAAATGTTTGCTAAACCAATGCAGTTTTGGTAAAAAACACATGGTGGTTGTTGGTCATAGGTCACTTCTTTTAGCACACATTTAGCCATTGGGGTGGGTTGCTGGAATACATCATGTCCCACTTCCTGTAGCTCAACAAGAACACACGAAATACATAGATACCTAGAATGTAATGGCAGAAGGAGACCTTAAGGTCTATTTAGTCTGCCCATGGTTTGCAGTATGTTACCCCAAGTTAACTGGTCTGGGTAATGATGCCCTATATTTGTCCCATGCTTGCTTGAAGCCCAGTACAGTTTTAACCTAGAACACCCCGGTTGTAGGCCATTCCAGGCATCTACCACCCTCTCTGTGAAAAAAAACTTCCTGCTGTTTGTCTTGAACTTGTCCCCATAGTCTTAGTAATTTGTAATTTGTGCTCAGTCAAATTCTGTGTCTCAACTTTCTTGTTCTCTAGAAAAGGATTTTGGTGCCATCTGTTCTTGGCTTACTTTAAATGCTATGGTTTTGAACTCTGCTAAAACAAAGTTATGTTATTTGGCATGCAATTCGTTGGTGGACACCCGGAACTGAGGATAGCTGATTTTGGGGTGGTCTGCTTGAACAAGTGTCTCAATTTAAGTATTTGGGCACTATTGGATCCCAGTTTGACCTTTTCACCCAGATTCAGTCAATGGTTAAGAAAGTAAGTCAAGGAATAGGGTGTTACATAAAGTCGTCATTCTTCTACAAGCAACTAGATTAGCAATTGCTATTGGTTCTCTTCCATATTTTGATTACAGTTCTTGTTTATATTATAACATAGGTACAAAAGAAATGCAAGCACTAACTGTGGCTTATAATAATATTTGTAGATTTATTTTAGAGCCCCTCAATAGGACACATCGGTGTAATCTTTATTCTCGGATGGGGTGGTTTTCCCTAGTTGTAGAATAGAATATTTTGTTGGTTGTCTGATATATACATGTTTTAGTTTGGCTCCTTTTTCCTCTTTCTGATCTTGTTGTAATGAAAGAATTGCTTTCAGCCTGAGGTCGGCTGACAGCACCATATATTTTGCCCCATGTCTTGGCTTAGATTAAGCTCTAGAGCTTTTTCAATAGCAGCACCATTGGATTGGAATTCACTCCCACTTGATGTTAGGACTGCTCCCTCTGTTTTAACTTTTAAACAAAGGTTAAAAGTTATTTACTACACGAATCTGTTTGTAACTGCAATCTGTATTTTGGTTTTGTATTGCTGTTGATTGTATTTGTGTATTTTTGTATCTTTTTGTCCTGGTTGGGCCTGAAGGGACCATTGGTACAATGCCTTTACCGGTTACCAAAGAATCAATGAAATGAAATGTCCTCGCGTTCTGGTGTCTACCTTGAACTGGAAAAATTGATTTGCCCGAGTCTTGTTTATTCCTTGATGTATTTGAAAGTCTCTATCATGTCCCCTCTCTCCTCCTCCAGGAGTACATGTTTAGCTCCCTCAGTCTCTCCTCATGTGGCTTCTGGTGCAACCTTGAATCATCTTTGTTGCCTTCCTCTGCATTGTTTCCAACTTGTCTATGTCCTTTCTTAGATGTGATCTCCAAAACTCTACCCATGCTCCAGGTATGGCCTGACTAGTGCCCTACAGTGGAAAAACCACCTCCCTTCTCTACTATTGATCCTCTCCCGATGCAGCCCAGCATACCCCCGCTTTTAGCACTGCCTTTTCACACTGTCTACCCGCCTTTAGGTCATCTGTTATTATGATCCCCAGATCACATTCTTTACCTAGTTTTAGTAGTTTTCACACCCCAGATAATAGTCAGTTTTAAGTTTTTTCCTTCCTAGGTGCATAACCTTGCACTTTTGCATTAATTTCAGCTGCCATGCTGTAACAATTGTTCCAGTTTTTCCAGGTCTGACTTCATTCTTTCTACTACATCTGTAGAGTCCAATCTGTTGCATAATTTGGTGTAATCTGCGAATAGACTCACCTTTCCTTCAAGCTTTTCATAATGTCAGCTAAGAATATGTTGAATAGTAGATGCCCCAAGATGGAGCCTGGGGCACCCACTGGTAACCCTTGTTCTGAGGATAATGCCCCATTTACCTGCCCTTCGTGTCCTATTGTGTAGCCAGTTTTGCACCCATCTAACTACCTTCTTACCTATCCCATGCAGTCCAGTTTCTTTAGCAGCCTTATGTGGGGTATGGAGTCAAATGCTTTACTAAAGTCAAGGTAGACCATGTCAATGGCCCCTACCTTGTCTACAGCTCTGGCCACCCAGACAAAGAAATCGATTAGGTTTGTTTCAAATGATCTGCCTGATGTGAACCTGCGTTGCCTATGGTCCTGTCATCCACTGGCCTCCAGGAATGCAATCATCCTTTTGAGTAATGATGCCATCAATTTTCTTACTACTGAAGTAAGACTCACTGGACGGTAGTTGTCCCCTTTTTCCCGACATCCAGATTTGTGCAGTGGTACCAAAGCACCTCATCATCCAGGCAAATATTTTAAAATGTTGTCATTGGGTTATACATTGGGCATCTGAAAAGACAAACTGCATTCATTGCAATTGCTCACTGTGGGTTACATTATAATCTATAACAATGACAAATGAATGGCTATCCCAGTGGTACAGAGGGCTGTGGTGCTAAGCACTGCAAGTGCCATGATGCCGGAAGCCTGGGTCTCGAACGACAAGGGTCGCTGGGGTTTGGCCATGGTGGAACCAGACCAAGCATCCCAGGGCTGCTCTCCTCTCCCAGGGAGTGCTAGTCAATTGACTCCACCTGTGACTGACACTGGGTGTAGGCCCAGTCATAGTGTAGGTCCAGAGTGGCTCGAGGGAAGTGCCACGCCTCTATAGGCCATGGGTGCCTTCACTCACATGTCCTGATGATGTCAGCAGCAGTGAAAGAGAGAACAAGGAAAACTGTGGAAGGAAGGCTCAGAAGCCCTGCCCACTCCACCATAGCATGCACCACTGCCTGACTACAAGAACCATTCTGGATTGTGTCACAGTGTAGTATGGTCCTTCCCGTACTGGCCATGCTGTTGTGGGAAATCCATGGTGGATTTGGATACAGTAAGCCAGAGAGGAGGACATTGGTTGCATGGAGCGTGAACAGTGCTGATAGTGTGCCCAGCCTCCATGTGAGAAAAGGAAATCTTAAAAAATATAAGAAATGAACACTAGTAGTACCCTGATGTTTATCATCCACTGCATCAGTTCATGACAACACAATCTCTCTCTCTCTCTTTTTGCTGACATGATTTCACAAATTCCAGATAAACACCAGTCTGTGTTACCAGCTCTGTTCAGCACTAGTATTACTGTCAACATCACCATCTTTGGATACTTCCTGTATCATGAGGTGTTTCATACTCAGCATATTCTAGTTCAAACATGTATGCCTGCAGACCATGAGAACCACCACATGTTGGTAACTCATTTCCACTGGAATCTGAGTTTCCGGACATTTTCAAACATATGGAAACTGTGAAGAGAAATATGTTAAAAACTGATACTTCCATGACACAAGATATAAACATTATGGCAGAACAGCCAATGCAGCAACACAAATGGTACAACACACACTCACATGTATAGTACTGTCACACTGGGGCAGCAAAATGCACAACGTACAAACAATACATACTGAAACACAGGAACACATGACAACCAAACTGCAGCATCACATGTGGTACAACACACATAAGGTAAATAGTACAGTCACACTCTATCAATGACAAGAACAATAACCACATCATTACACGGAAAAACACAACTATAACCACAGCAGCAATGCATGCGGTACAACAGACACACAATCTCATGCATACTACAGTCCCAGTCAGACACAAACATGCACAATGTCCACCCACAGTTACAGTAAACAGAAAAACACAGTCATAACAACATACAAAGCACCATCACCACACGCAGTGGAACACCCATCGTCAAGAAACTCATGCAGCGGCATACTGTTGTGAATTACAAAAGATGAAAGCATTGCTTACATGTTTTGACTTACAGGTATCATGGATGGAGGAATGTTATTGAAAAACAATACCGTCCCAACAAGGCCACTCCCACAAGGCACTGGTTAGCTTTCGAGATAGACAAGAGATATGATTAAATTGCACATGGAACAACAAATAACAAGGGCATAAAACAAGAAGACAATAAATTAAATAGCATTTGTTACCAAATGTATGTAAATGACATTAAATTAAACAATGTAATATGATAACAATGAGGGGCTGACATCAGGGTCACTGTGAAGCTTCACCACTGGTGACAGGTGAGGGAGTGACACCAGCAGGCCAGATTAATGGATGTGGGGGCCCTACTCCAAGTTATATTTTGTGGCTCAGGGGGCCCTAAATGGGGCATTTCTGCAGCAGCTGCTGCACCTCTAGGTTTTCCGTGTTTCCCTTTAAGTCTTTTGTTTTTCATTACTTTGCTACTCCTACCTGCAACTGTTCATGACCCTCTACTTCTGACCCCCCCACACACACACAGTTGTATTGCCCTAGCTTTGCTCCCTCATCCCCCTGCCATACCTGCATGTGTAGTGCCCCTGCCTAACAATTCCCGCCTGCAGGCTCGTATATAGAGGTAGCTTAGGCTGTCAAAAGATCTCCGTTATGTCCTGATGCTGTGATAATGGAGTGGGGGTGCAGACACGTGTTGTTGATGGGTTGCACCATGTTTTCTGTGTTTGACAACCTAGTTTTTGTTTACTTGTTAGAAGGTTATCAGCAGTGGCCATTCTGTGATGCTTATTACAGTCTGGATGAGTTGATTCCTGCATCCTTTGACTTTATATTTCTAATAAAACCTCAGAAAGTGAAATAAAAAACTCAATTTGTGTCTACTGCCTGTGCCTGTTGCACTGATGTACCATACAGTTTGTATGATTACGTGCCTTTGATATTCCATATTGCCATATATGACTTCTAGTTTTGTAATGCTCTTAATATTAATTATTTCCTCTCCTCTGAACTATCCCCATTACCGCTCACCCCCACGCCAGAACACATCTGGAAATGAGCTGTTAGCAGCTCAGTGTGCCTTTCCTTGTAAAACTTTTGAAATAAGAAACAAAAAGAAAAGAATAAAGAGGAAAAGAGAGAGGAAGGAAGGAAGGAAGGAAGGAAGGAAGGAAGGAAGGAAGGAAGGAAGGAAGGAAGGAAGGAAGGAAGAAAGAAAGAAAGAAAGAAAGAAAGAAAGAAAGAAAGAAAGAAAGAAAGAAAGAAAGAAAGAAAGAAAGAAAGATAGATTACCAGGGTATGACCAGAACCAAACCACAGCCAGGGTGGAAAGGCCAGCAGAGTGAAGCTTGGCAAAGAGAAGGGTGTGAGACAGAGTGAAGGCTTTAACAAGGTCAATAAAGATGGCTACAGTGATATGACCATGGTCCATGCTGGAGAGAATGGCATTGGTGACATGGAGTAGGAAGTCACAGCAGAGTGTTTTTCCTTAAACCCAATTGGAATGGAGAGAGGAAGTCAGAGGAGGAAAGGAAAGGAAAGGAAATTAGATAGTCTTGAGAAAGCAAGGGATTCCTGAAGCCTGACCAGCAAGGAGAAGGGATAAGGATCGTAATTTCCAAGAGTGGAGGGATCACCTCCTTTGTACAGAGGTATGACTTTGGTGGCTTTCCAGTTAAGGTGAACAGTACCAGAGTGAAGGAGAGATTTAATAGGTGAGGGAAAGGAAGGGCTATAGCAGAAGTGGAGATCTGTAGAATGTGGGGATCAAGGCCAACAGGGCTAGATTTTTGAGGGTTTAGGGAGAGGAGGGCATGGAGAACCTCCTGGGAAGAGACATGGGAGAAATGGAAACTACCAAAGGAGGAAGGGGGTTGTGGGGCAGGTGGGGCAATTACCAGGCTGGATGGGAGGGCACAGGTTGTGAAGAAAGAGTTAAGAATAGAGGCAACAGAAGAGGGATCTGAGACAGGCATGCCATCAACAAACAGGGTGGGAGGGAGGTCTTGGGATGAGGGCTTGAAAAGGGATTGAAGAGCCTGGCAAAATTTAGAAGTCAAGAGTTTGCTGCAGGGTCAATTTGTAGTACTACACTTTCGCTGCTCTTATGGCTCTCATGCGGCATTCCTTAAGGAATGGTAATGCTGCAGATCAAGGTGAGAGATGGAGGCTTTGTGATGCACCCAGGCGATCACGTGGATTTACATAGTTGGAGTATATCAGCTGAGATCCAGGGGTGATGGAATCGTTTGACTCTGCACCTTCTGGGAGGGCAGGGTGTTTCATGCTTTATTTAGATAGTGGCAGAAAAGGACAATGGTTGAATCAATATCTGGGGCTTAGTAAAGTAGGGACCAGCCATAGGATTAGAGGTCTCGGAGAAGGGCATCAGTGTTCAGTGACCTGCAGGACCTAATCCAGCGTGAGTGGGAGGAGAGTGGGGCATACATAGTTTACGTTAACAACAGGTCATGCAGAGATCATTAAAGGATTCCAATAGTGTGCCAGCAGCTGAGATATGATGGGGTGGAATGAAAGCACCCAGTCCTCCTAATTTGCCATGATCTTGAAGAAATAGGTTGAAATCAGGGAGGAGAGTTGGGTGTCAGAGATTGTGAGAGGACAGCCAGATTATCAGAAATACAGAGTATATCCGAGGAATACTGCTGAGACCCAGACTTTTAGGGCGTCGAGTTTGGGAAGCGACACCTGGCATTAATGTGACATAGCCTGAGGCCTTTGGGTAAGGGAAGGGGGCAGGAGAGTTGGGGTCAGGGTTGGGTTGAACATCGCCAGATAGGAGGAGGAGGAGAGGATACAGGAGGCAGAGGATAGTCCTGTATTTACATGATGGCAAGAAATTTAGATTTGATTGGAGACTACGACTATTCCTTTCTGGGCAAAGACTGTGCTTGTGGAAAAGGCACCCCCGTGTGTCTGGACATTAAATTGTGGTTGACTTATTACATTTGGCAGTGAGAGTGCCACTTTATCAGGCAGTAAGAGTGCCTGATATCTTTGAACTGCAATTGTCCTATGTTATGTGCCTCAAATTATCCAGGACTACCCTTGTGCAAGTGATCTTGGTACCTGGAAGGTGGTGGAAGTATTGACTGTAACCTTGCTTCCTAAAAGCCTGAGACATTGTGTTTGTTATCTAACTCTGCACTGGACTCCTATTCCATTTACAAATGACTTTGTTGAACTGGTTTGCCAGATACTGGGTCTCCTGGGGCTCCTTTGTCATTATTTTTAGAGACTGTATTTTGGGGGTTTTGGGGAAGGGTGTTTAGGTAGTGTGTGACTGCTGGGTGTTTGGTTAGGATAATTTATTGTATTAGAGTGGATGTCTGGATGTGTGTGTAGAGTTAGGTTTTGGAATAAGTTCTTGTGAATTTTGGTTTGGGGACTGGTTAGACAAGTATTTTTATGTTGGCGTTCTTGCGCAACCAACATCTTGAGGTAGTGCAGCTTTGGAGGCGCAGTGGCTGTTGTGCGAATGCAGGGCATGCATCAATAGGTCGTCCCTCATTCCCAATCAGCCTGCATGCTAGCGCCACACCATGCATACATAATGAGGTGACACATCTAAGAAAAGGTCCGCTGCAATCTGAGCAAGCTTGCCGACGCAGCGGACCTTCCGGACGTGCCTCACGACATTGAGTGAGTATGGCGCACAGTGGCCGCCAAACTGCCAACTTCGGGTGCCTAATCCCACTGTCGGTTACCCCTGCCCTCTATATGTGCCAATGAGGGAGCCCACTCCCGTCGGCATAAAGAAACCCCCATTGTTAAATGCTGAGGGGGTGCCCAATCCCCGGCTCAGCCCCTCACTTGCTTTGCTTTGTGTGCTGACGAGGGTGCCCAATCCTCGCCGGCATAACATCCCCCATGCTGTGTGCCGACGAGGTGCCCAATCCCGCCGGCTACAGACCCCCAAACAGTTAGGTGGCAGGCTGGGGCCCACCCTATAAAGTGCCAAATCCTCAAAAAACTGCCCGCAATGTCTTATTTTTTTTAACCTGTAAAACGAAAACGGTCCCTCGTAGTCTCCCTGCCCCACCCGCACCCACCCTCTGGCGCACCCTGCCTCCCCACACCCTCCTCACCCCATACTTATGTCCGGAGTCCGCACGACGATCTTCGTGGACCGGAATGCACCTGCACTCTTCAAAGCCGACCGCGAACTGAAGAAATGCCAGTAAGCTGTATAATGGAATAAATAGGGTGTTTTCAACTTTGCAGCATATCTCAGGCATTTTTGGGAGTTTTGGCCTCAAATTTTCAACATGGGGTTTTAGGCACCCCTCCTCATGTATTTTGCACTGTCATGGCGTTATTCAGTCCTGAAAGGTGATTCCGCAGTCACTGTGTGGAATCACCTTTTGAATGATAATGAAATGACAGTGCCTATTCATGAAGGGGGCTCTCAAAAAGCCTATATTGCAAATTTGGTGGGAAAAATCAAAAAATGACTGTTTTATGAGCGTCTGTGCTGTGCAGTTACACGGATGCTTGTGTTAGCGAATTCAATATTTTCACACCAGATTCTCAAAATTGGCATTTTACCACACCTTCTTGTGAACTGTATGCTGTCATTTTTCACATCCTGTCCAAAATGTGTTTTCACACTTCTGGCGCAGAATAGCACAGTCGCTGTGCGAAATCAGTGTTTGGGACACATTGCAAAATGACAGTGACACTGTTCATGAGCAGAGGTTCTAAAATGCCTGTGTTGAAAATTTGGTGACAATACTCATAAAATGACTGTGTTACTGGGTGTGTTGCGCAGTTTGCATGCACGCCGTAAGTTCGCAAACTTATAATATTTTCACTCCAGATTTTCAACAGTGCCATTGTTCTGCACCTCCTAATGAACAGTACAACTATAATTTTCACAACCTGACCAAAATCTGTTTTCGCAGTTCGGCACAGAATAGCACGGTCACTGTGGAAAGCCGGTATTCGAGACACATTATGAAAATGGCAGTGACACTGTTCATTAGTAGATGTCCTAAAATGCCTATGTTGAAAATTTGGGGATGAAAGTCAGTAAAATGAGTGTTTTACAAGCGTGCATTGCGCGGTTGCATGCGCTCGTGGATTGTGAATTTGTAATAGTTTCACTCCAGCTGTTCATCAATGACATTTTTCCATGCCTCCTTATGAACAGTACAGCTGGCTGAAATGTGTTTACGTATGTCCGTGAGAATTGCATGGTCACTGGGCGAAATCAGTTTTGGAACAGTTTGAGGAAATGACGGTGACACTATTCATGAGCAGAGGTCCTGAAATGCTTATGTTGAAAATTTGGTGCTGAAAGTCCATACAATGACTGTGTTGCAAGCGTGCATTGGACAGTTTCCATGCACCTTTGTAACTTTGAATCTGCAATATTTTCATGCCACATTTTCACCACTGGCATTTGTGCACACCTCCTTATCAACAGTCCAGCTGCCATTTTCACAGCCTGCCCAAAATGCATTTCCGCAGCTGTGGCACACAATGGCGTGCTCACTGTGCAAAATCACCTTTGCGACACATTAACAAAATCAAAGCTCTAAGCATTTCTAGCTCCACCACTGCCAATGCCAGCATGACAACATTCGGCATTGACAAATGCTGTTTCACTGAGAGGGTAGTGGACACATGGAATGGCCCTCCTGAGGAGGTTGTGGGGTCAAAAACAGTGGGGAAATTCAAGAATGCATGGGACAAACATAAGGCAATTTTGGTGGAGGTTAAGAAGGAGTAGGCTGTTGGTTAATTAGAATCTGCAGCTTATCCAATAGGTAGAGAAATGGGCAGACTGGGTGGGCCAAGCGGTCCTTATCTGCTGTTAAAGTTGATGTTTCTATGGCTAGTTTTTAAGGTATTGTGTATGTGGGCTTTTGGTGCTGAAGATGTGTTGGAGTCTTGGACCCATTGGATAGCGACGCTGCGTCTCTGCTGTGCCACCTCTACCCCTTTGCTGACCTTCCTGTTACAGCTACAGTGGAGCGGCTCTGTGGGAGGTGGGCATAACATGGGAGGGTAGAGGTTGGAGGCAGCAGGTGCAGCAAGCTCAACGGAGTGAGAGGTATTGGGGTGGTCAGAGCATTAGACAATGTGTGGTCGTATCTGGTACTAGATCACCATGGGTTGATGTAACAAGTGGAGTACCACAAGGCTCAGTATTAGGACCAGCACTATTTCGTATTATATACCCCCTGCAAACATCACAATCATGCTGGAGTGCAAAACTTGCTGATGACATTAAGTTAGCTTGCACTGTGAATAACCCCCACTCTGCCCATCTTTTTCAGGATGAAATTGATAACCTGGTCAGCTGGGTTACAGCAAGCAAATTAATTCTAAATCTGGAAACGTGTAAAATTATTCACTTTGGTCATAGTAACATGAGAGCTACATAGTACGTATTTGGAATCCCAATTGCAACAACGGACGTGGAAAGGGACCTGAGTGTATTAATAACTCAAGACTTAAATGTCTCAGCATAGTTTAGAATGGCAATAACTAAGGCACAGAAAGTAATGGGGTCTGTCTTCAGAAATATAAACAGTAGAGTCAGTAGGGTGATAGTTTCACTGTATGCTTCCTTGGCAAGACCACTTTGGAGTATTGTGTTCAGGTTTTGACTCCTTACAAAAGAAAGACAAAAACTTGTTGGAAGGTGTTCAGAGGACAGCAACAAAAATAAGCAAATTGAAAAATACAGATTACGGAAACAGGCTAAAGCAGTTGGGTTTATTTAGCATGGGATATCTGAGGTCAGAGGTGATCTGTGTACTGTGTTTAAGGCACTATTAGACAGAGACCTGTGGGAAAACATAGCTTAGTTAGTAACAATGACAGACATAATAGATTTCACCAGCACCAGTTAAGAGGTGAAAACTACAGAACAAATCGAAGGGAAACTGGTTGAATCAAAGGATCATCAATATATGGAGCAGACTACCATCCAATGTAGTCAATAGCACTTCACTAGATTGTTTTAAGAAATCATTAGATGATTTCACAGGACACAACAAATATACTTTTAGGGTAAATGGACGAGTCCATATGGCCATTATGCTCCTGACTTGCATTATTTCTGTGATTCTGTGAGACATCCTGGGCTAAATGGAACCAGGAGAGAGGCCAGACATGCTTGGTCTTCATTTCCAGGGTTCTCATCAGACCGAGTGGGCAGGTAGTCGAGGGCATGCAATATCCACTAATCCCCTTCAGGCTGTGCTATGCAGTGCCAGATTGATGAGAAACAAGGCTGCAGTTATGGCGGACTTGGTTTCTTCAGTTGAACTGGCTTGTATTATGGAGACCTGGCAAGGTGGCGATGCTGGGCCAGCGCTGGAGGCGGCCATCCCTGCTGGGTACTCCATGGTGCACTGTCTGAGGAGGGAATGCAGAGGTGGAGGAGTGGCCATCTGCTTTAAATCCAGTGGGCTTCAACTGCACCCATTAGGTTCTGCCAGGTCCTTTGAGTGTGTGGTGGTGTGTGAGAATCTGGGGTCAGGAGGAGAATTTCTGCAGGAGGTCACGGACTTCATTGTCAGTGAGGTGTTGGGGTCCCCAGGTGGTTAGTTCTGGGAGACTTCAATGCTAGGTCAATGATGAATCCTCACAGTTAGGTTTTAACCTCATCCAGTTGATGACATCACTGCACCTGACACAAGTGGTTACTTCGGACCCACCACCACAGCCACATGTTGGACTTGGTTTTTCGCTGGGGCTTGAGGTTAGTAACCTCAGGTTGATCAAGATATTTGGTCTGATTATTGCTCAGTGGAGTTCTCATTTGGACCCCAATAGTCCCCTCTCCTGTTGAGATGACCAGCTACCACCCTTTAAGGCACTGCTAATGGTAGCTGATTAATCTAGTGTGATTTCTGCATGTATAACTGACACAGACAAGGAGGTAGCAGCCTATAATACAGCAGTCTCCAAAGCGTCAATGCCATCACATCGTTCCGTGCCAACTCAGATCTTCTCGCATGAGATCCCCAGTTTGATGGGGATCTCAAGGTGAAGATCAAGGGTCAGATGCTGAGTGTTGCTGGTGGAAGACCCATTTCAAGGAGGACAAACTGGCCTTGCATGCTCACTACGGTGAGTACCATGGGGCAATCAACCATAAGAAGGCAGAGTTCCTGTCCAGGGAGATTGCTGCAGGGAGGAATAGACTATCTCAGCTTTTTCAGACTGTAGACAGATTTCTTCATCCAGTCTGTCTTCATCCCCCAAAAACACTTTTCTTTTTATCGCATCCCTCTTTTGTGCCGCTGTGATGCCTACCGTGGGGCATTCAGCCACTGGCCCTGCCCAAGGAGAGGAGCAGGCTCCCATATCCACTGGAGGACTCCCCCATCCCTACCAGCCGGACCAGCACCAACCCCCAGCACCATTCCATGACAGTCCTTCCCACATGGCTGGGCACGGCCATCAAGCTGCATGGTCACGCCAAGCCTTCTTCCTTTTCTGCCCCAATGGGAGCACAGATGTGCACGACATCCATGCACAATGTGCAGATGTCTGCTGTGCTCCCGTCCCCTGGCACCCACACATCTGCAGTACCACTGAGTGTCCCCAGAGACCACCAGAGCACAGTGTGGATCCCACCTTTCCCCAGGACTAGGAGAGCTGTCATCAGACACTCGATCCTAACCCTCCCTGTCAACCCCTGATGACACAGGCTCATTCCTGAACTCGGATCACAGGCGTGGAGCAAGGTGTGGCATCCAGTACCTCAACCTTCAGTGCTATCAGGCTAGCTCCCAAAAAAAACAACTTTTCAATTGCTTTATGCAAGGGTTTGCCCAGTTCTTCTCAGACAGGGTGTCCTCTATCTGGTCGGGGATCCTGCCAGTGAGGCATGTCTTGCTGCAGTGACTGGCCTGGTATGAGTAGAGGTATTCCTATTGACTGGAAGGAGTTTAGACCAGTAGAGGTAGCTGAGATGCTCCAGGACGTTGGTGGTAATAGATTTCCCCACAGTCAGGGGGCTGATGGCACTTAGCTTCACCTCGTGCATCACTATGCCCCTGACCATTGGAGAAATCTAGTACCACCAATGCCTCACTGTGCCTTATTGCTTAAACCACCACTGTTTTGGGTTAGTCCACACACTGTGAGAATTTCCCAGTGGTAGTAAGGCAGATTTGGCTAGCACTTAGAATCTGCTACTTTTATTATTTTTAGAATGAGTGTAGTTGCATTATATTGTGGGGTCAGTCTGAAAAGTGCAGGAGGAGCCGGGATTTGTAGTCCAGAGGTGTGCAGCTTGAACTACAGAACTTCCTGCTACAAGGAACTAGGATCAGTCAGAGCAAGAACTTGAGCCTGAAAAGGGTTATTTC
The DNA here is from genome assembly GCA_016271365.2 of Neoceratodus forsteri. Classification (NCBI taxonomy): domain Eukaryota; kingdom Metazoa; phylum Chordata; order Ceratodontiformes; family Ceratodontidae; genus Neoceratodus; species Neoceratodus forsteri. The sequence goes on along the minus strand of CM057453.1, from coordinate 299,912,775 downwards.
TGGTGCCCTGTATCATTCCTAAGACCATACAGCTCTCCACAAATGCAGGAGTATTTTGAAACTTTTTAAAAATTGTACTTTGGGGTTGTGAGCATGGTGAGGGAGATCATGTGACCAGCTAAGACTTCTGAGTCTACAGATGCATAAATAGATTGCCCCATGTGAGTGGGGTGAGCACAGTGGGATGATCACGCGTTGTCATGCTACATTCACGCGATGATCTGGGCGCATGTCTGTAAAAAATAGAGAGGTGAAGAGGAGGAAGGGTACAGAAGGCTGAACATACACAGAGGAATTGTGAATAAGAGTATATAGTTAAGGGGCTGGTTCCTGTTTAAAGACTAATTAAAAGGGATTGGGACACTAGAAATATAACAAGAGTATTACTAGTACAGTAAGGCTGTAGGGCAAGTAAAAGGATGGACACAAATGTTGTAAATTGGAAGATGGGCATTTGAGTCTAAGATTTTATTTATTTTTTTTTTTTTTATTTTGCAAGATCTTTTTACAACCTTTGAGTCAAAGACTTCGTTTACAAAGGTACCGTCCAAGAAAGGTGGGGAGGACGACAAATAGAGTGGTGTTAGGACAGGGATGACAGACAGGTTAGATACATAAAGTATACATTTGGAGAGTGCAGACAGCGAGCTGTACTGGAGCAACTCGTGTAAGGTGCTAACATTGGTAAAACAACGGAGATACGTTATTCAATTAACAACATGTCACAATTAATATGTAGAGTTAAAAGAGGACCGGCGAGGTGCTTGAAAAGTATTAGAAAGGACCGCACAGTGCAGCTACAGACATTTACAGCATCGGGTTGTCAATAATATGCTGGCGGAGGGCAATTTTGAAACGGCCAATGCCTGGGATCTTGGAGATGGTTTCAGGAAGGAGTTAAACCAGGACGGGCTAGGTGGTGGAAAGATCTTTGGCAGCGGGAGGTCCTTGCTCTGGGAATGTTGAAAGTGGCTGCGGCGGCACACTGGTTGGCAGGGATCTAGCAGCCCGCTGCAGAGGTCCAGAGACCCCAGGAGGGCAGAGACCTGACATGGATTTTTGGCCAGTAGGCAGGTTTGATATTTCAGTCTTTCCTCAAGAGTGAGTATTTTTGGTGGGAGTATAGCAGACAGGTGTGGGTTCTGCTGTGGGCACCGTAAGAGCCTACAGGCTTTGTTGATGGAGGTCTGGATTTTAGATAAGGCAGAGGCATCAGCAGCTGCGTAAACCGAGTCCGTAGTCAGCCAGCGATAATACCAAGAGGTGATGGCAAGTTTAAAGGCGGTTCGGGGAGACAGTCTTTGTGGCGGTAGAGAAGACCGATCCTGGAGTTCATTGCAGATGCCAAAGCTTTAAGGTGGGCGTGGAAAGTTAGGCGGTGTCAAAGGTGATGCCCAGGTACTTGTAGGACGAGACTTGCTCAAGAGGGAGGGCATGCTGGTGGTGATGTGGAGGAAAGTCCCTGGCATTGTTTTGCCGATGAGAGAATAGCATGGACTTAGTTTCTTTAGGTTCAGGACTAGGCGGTGCTTATTGAACCACTTTTCGGTTTGGAGGAAGGCCTTTGCAGCATGACTTGGAGTGGGAGGGTCAGAGTGTGATGCAAGGATAACAGCATCATCAGCATAGAGTAAAATTTTACTGGAACAGGAGCTGGGGAGGGTGTTCAGGAATAGGCTGAAAAGGTCGGGCCAAGGATGGAGCCTTGGGGACCCCAGTGAACAGGAAGGTAGGGGAGAGGGTCCCATTTAGCTTGACTCTTGGGACCTGTTGTGTAGGTAGCTTGTGAACCACTTCAAGGGCCAAGGCGGTGACCCAGCACGCTAAGGGAGTTAGTAGCAGGGGTGGCACACCGTGTCGAAGGCCTTGACAGGTTCTATAAAGACTGCCCTGCGAGATGACCTTTGTCAAGTGCTGAGTAGATATGGTGGGAGAATTCCAGAAGGGCAGTGGACGTGCTATGGCAGGGTGGAAACCATGTTGCTCTGGACAAAGGAGGTTGTAGTTAGTAAGATATTCAGAGAGCTGTGTGTTACTATTTTTCTAAGGCTTTGGATGGGGGAAGGATGGAGATGGGCCTGTAGTTATTAGGCAGAGTGCGGTCCCCAGACTTATGGATGGGGTTATCAGCTGCTTCCAGGCCTTAGGAATTGGCCGAGGCATAGGGATTTGTTAATGATAAGCGCCAGCGGGGTAAGCATGACATCCAGCACGAGGTAAAGTATCCTGGAGTCAATAGGTCATTGATAGGGTTCTGAGAGGGTGGATTTTATTAAGAAAGGTTGGCATCGTGAGGTGAGATCATATGGAAGTGGAATTGTGGCCTGAAATGGAGCGCGGGTGGGTTGTGCAACCGGTCTGAAAAGTGGGCCGGAGGACGGCACTAAGTCAGTGAAGGTTTTGTTAAGGCAGTCAGCGTATACAGGTGGGGTCAGTCGAGACAGTCCCATTTATGGCAATCTGGGATGGAGGGGAGCGGGTCTTACCATTTAAATCTTTAATGTTGTCCCAGAAGGCTCTGGACGAGCCCCAGGAAGATGTCAACGCAGCCTGATAGAATTTAGCTTTAGCCTGCTTGATTGACCAGGTGCATTGATTCGGGCTGTCCTGTAGGCTAGTCTGTCAGCAGCCTACCGAGTCGTTAGCTAAGTGCCAGAGGTTATTCTCTTTTTAGTTGTTGGATCAGTGCAGGAGTTATCCAAGCAGCAGTCCGTTTTGTCCCAGGAGAGCTGAGGGGCATACAGGTCACAGGCAAGGTAGAAGGCAGTGGAGAGGTAGGTTGGGGCAGAGTTAACGGCCAGGAGCGCCTGTCCAATGGGGACCAGCTCGACATGGGCGAGGTGACGCTTGAGGTTGGCGAGACCTCCGGGAGAAAACGGCAAGCAGGGATCCTACTGTACCCAGGGCAGAGGGTGGGGAGGACCAGAAGCAGATGACAGGGAGTGGTCACTGAGTGAGTCCGCAAGGACTTCAACGGAGACTATTTTATGAGGCCGGTTAGAGAGGATAACATCCAGGAGAGAGCTAGTTCCTGTGACTTTGTTAAGTCTAGTGGGCTGAGTGACCATTTGGGACAGGTCAAGGGCAGCAAGCTCATTCTTCAAATTATCAGCCAACGGGCTGAGCCAATTGGAATTTAAGTCACCCATAATTAATTGTTCAGCTTTGGGGTAAGGTAGCCAGGTAGTCAAGGAGAGGTGGCCGCAGAGTCTTTGTGAGAACTCGGGCAGATAAGCCGCAGTTAGATAGAGCGGGCCACGCCCAGGGTAGGGTGAGACTTTTAAGGTGATGGCTTCTGCCCCATGGTTTAGCTCAGGATTGGGAGGCGAGCCCCAGGACCGAGTTAGCGCAAGTAGATAGCACACCCCCACCACGCCTGCCCATCCCATCGGCCCTGAAAATGGTAAAGCCAGGAAGGGAGATGGCAGAGTCAGGCGCAAGGGAGGAGAGCCAGGTTTCAGCAAGCAGGAGAATATCCGGGAGTGTTGGGTGACCCAACATAGAAGGCTGCAGTTTTCTTAGGAGACTGCATATATTAATGAAGGCGACTCAAGGCCTTTGCCATCTGTGGGCGGAGGCATTGCTGGGACAACCGCCCAGGGTTTGGGTTCACGTGGCCGGAGAGCAGGAGTAGCAGGAGAATTAGACGCCTCGCATGGTGTTTGTAGCTGGTGGTGGGTGCATATGTGGCCGACGGGACCTCGCCTGGGAGGAGCAGGGATAGGAAGGAGAGAACAACTGAGGGTGCTAGCCGGGAGGATCCACTTGTGAAAGAAAACAATACTGAGTGTACCACATAAGTGGCTGGTGGGTGGGGGTGGCACGGTAGTCCAGGGTACGGGAGGGATTTGGGGATGAATAGAGGGTAGATGTGGGGTAATCCGATGGTGATGTATTATTTGCAGAAAATTAGCACCGAAGTAGCTAATGAGGTGCTTATTTTTACATGTGATGAGTGTCACTTGGTAAGAGAACTGAAGCAAAACCTGCTAGAAGCCGAAATGAAATGGGTCACAGTGCAGCAGAATAAATTGTTACAAGACACTGAGGACTGTCAGCAGAATGAATTATATAGTGAAATGATAGGAAAGGATACAAGGAAGACAGGAAGGGATCTGGAAGAGGAGGAAGACTGGAAAGTGGAACAAAGAAAATTAAAGAAAGGAGAGCAACGAGGTTTACTTTTGAAACACATAATAGTTTTGAACCTCTACCGATGTTAGATGCTGCAAACAATGATGAAAATGATCAAGAGGCAACAAATATCACCTGTAATGGGAGAAGAAACAATATTGGGTCAGAACATGCAAAACTGGAAGCCAAAGCACAAGCACCTGAATGTAGTACACAGGCACAAAATACTTGGTCAGAAGGTGTTACATCAGAAGGCAATGCATAAGTATCCAATTGTAGCACACAAGCACAAAATGATGAGCAATATTCTACTGCATTAGTTATACATGGGGTTATTCACTAGATATGTCTGAGGTCAGGGAGTATACAAGAATTGAATAGATCACAGTTAACAACTGAAACACAAATAGCTCATGAGGATATACACACTGAGGAGAATGATATGGACACTACAGCCCCTAATACACAGACCAACATAGGTGAGGAACCATGGCATCTCTGAGAAACCAAGAAACAAAAAAGTGTATGTATTAGATTCCATTGTAAAGTATACCAATAGATATACTTCTAGTGGGAATAAGGAGAACATCACTACCAGTTATTTTCAGGAGCTAGGATAAAGAAATACAGGACATGCTGAAAGACATAGTTAAAGAAAGGGACAGCACTGCTACAGTTATTCTGCATTTAGGAGTGAACAATATTAGAAGCCAGGGACAAACAGAAATAAAGCAAGAATATAAAAGTGTCTGGGAGGAAGCAAATAGGCTAAAGTGCAAGGTATACGTCTCTGAAATTTTACCAGTGCCAAGGGAGTGACTTTAACATGGATAAGATCAGAAACATAAACAATTAGTTAAGACAATGGACACTACAGGAGGGAATAGAGTGTATTACCCATTGGGAGGAGTTTATAGACGAACCAGCATACTATTGCCAGGACAGACTCCATCTTAGCAAAAGAGAGAGTGAAAATTGGGGTTAGCACTAAAAGAACTGTGGATAGTTCTTCAAACTAAAAAACAGGGGAGGGGGTAAATCTCCAGGTAACAATAAAAAGAATCAAAGCAGCTACCGGTAAACAAAGAGATAACATAGCAACCAGAAAAACATCATTATTTAAGGAGTGGTCATTAAATGCAAGAAGTCTGAATACCAGCAAAAGTCAGAGTTAGAAGTAATGTTGCAGCAGAGGATATTGATATCTGTATGATAACAGAAACATGTTGGGACCCATAAGTAGAATGGAACAGAAATATAGATTGATACCAATTATTTGCTAAGGACAGAGTGAATAAAAATGGGGCACAGTGGCAATATACATTAAGAGTACAATAAACAGTACAAAATACATCAAACTAATAGATTGGGTATAGAAGCACTATGGTTGGTGGTGCAGGAACAACAGAAAGAAACTGTACCTAGGGATGTACTATAGGGCACCTAACACCAAGAGGAAATGGACACAAACATTGAAATGGAGATAGAATGCATGGCAGCAGAGGGGACATAATAGTGACAGGTGATTTGGTCATCCAGAAATCAACTGGAGACAGCAAACCTCACAAAATACAAATGGTAATCATTTTTTGGAGATGCTACACATGGCAGGACTGAGTCAACTAGTCTAGAAACCAACTCAAGGGTACAAGTGTTGAACCTTATAATTACAGAGAGGAAATGGTCAGTAAGATAAAAATAAGGGAGAACCTAAGTAATAGTGACCATAACATCACTGAATTTACTATAAACACTTGACACATATCATTATAAAAACTATAAAAAGGCCGACTTTGTAAAATAAAACAAAAGGTGTCTGAATAAGAGTTTGAGGAAAAATGGTAGAAGATATGGATTATATTTAAAAAAAAAGACAAATAGAGGATACATATGTTCCAAACAAAAGATGTATGATACGAGAGGAATTGGCCAGCATGGTGCACAAATAGAGTACTCAAACTTGGTATGCAGAAGAAAAAGCTATGATAAAATGACAAAATGGGAACACTGGAAACTAAAGAACGATATAAAAGCATATTAAAGAAACTTAAGAAAACTATTAAGACTGAAAAGAATAATGTGGAGTTTAGCCTAGCACATAAAAAAAATGTTATAGGTGCCGTATTGGTCCTTTTAAAAACAGATCCAGAAACAAATGATTTGATACCTTTTATTGGACCAACATGGATGTTACAGAAAAGAACAAAGTGCTTTAGCTTTCGAACCAACCAGGTCCTTCTTCAGAAGCTTTGTGGCAGTTTTTCAAATATCCATACTATTAACACCAGATTATATAGAAAAAGCAGAAATAATTCTCATTGGTTTAACATATACATTTAAAACATAATAGAAGATTACGTCAGAGAAGCTAATTAACACCAGTATGCCTTAAACTGAGGAGCCTCAGAAGGACAAAGGTTATCAAGAATTCTCTACAGCCAGAGAGTTCTTGTCACATAAATTTTAAAATGTCTCAGTATGCCAAGAAAGCATTCTAGTGATAAAAAAAACCTTGGAGTGGCATTCTCCTAATACATGTAAGATGAGCTTACAACTTACATTCCAATTGTCCTGGTATATTAAAGGACAGATAATGAGAGACAAAATCCTGAAATTAGGTATAACTGCAAGTTGAAATCAAGCCTCAAATTAACCTACACATATAAACTTGATACATGAAAGTATCACTTGTAAGTGTAAGTGCAAAAAAAAAAAAAAAATCCTTGTCAAGGACCCCCAAGAAAACGAGACCATGAGCCTGATAAATGCAGATTTCAACACAGAGTCTGTGTATAACAAAATGCAAGAATCAGTCTAAGCAATCTAAATGAAAACCCAAAGGAATTACACCTTTAATGACCCCCAAGTAAATGAGATATGCATCTTAATATGAGCAGTTGAAAATGTGACAGTGTGAAATCCACCCACTGACAACTAATAGAAGGAAATAAATGCACATATATGAAAACAAAGTGTTCTAGCCACATAACAACTGCCCCATGCCACGCTCCACCCACACATATGTGTGTACATACACCATACCACACCCCATACACACACACACACACCTGCACACCCACACAACCACAACACACAATAAATATAGCAAACACATTCTGCACACACCACCACACCACACACAACAAACAAAACACACATACACACCATACCCACAACACATAAAAACACAACACACACAAACACACATACATACATCAGTATACACACACACACACTCAAACGCACTCACCACAGTGTTAAGGTGAAAAGTCAATAATGTAGATAACCATAAACTTACAAAATCAAAGGCCGCTGAAGAACTAAACTGTTTATGTCCATCTTTTAAAGTAAAGGTCTGTGTAAGTTTAAGTGGAATAATGTGTCATGTACCCAACAAAGATGGACATAAACAGTTTAGTTCTTCAGCGGGCCTTTGATTTTGTAAGTTTATGGTTATCTACATTATTGACTTTTCACCTTAACACTGTGGTGAGTGTGCCTGAGTGTGTGTGTGTGTATACTGATGTATGTATGTGTGTTTGGTGTGTGTTGTGTTTTATGTGTTGTGGGTATGGTGTGTATGTGTGTTTTGTTTGTTGTGTGTGGTGTGGTGTGGTGTGTGCAGAATGTGTTTGCTATATTTGTTGTGTGTTGTGGTTGTGTGGGTTGCAGGTGTGTGTGTGTATAGGGGTGTGGTATGGTGTATGTACACATATGTGTGGGTGGAGCGGCATGGGGCAGTTGTTATGTGGCTAGAACACTCTTGTTTTCATAGTGTGCATTTATTTCCTTCTATTAGTTGTCAGTGGGTGGATTTCATACTGTCACATTTTCAACTGCTCATATTAAGATGCATATCTCATTTACTTGGGGGTCATTAAAGGTGTAATTCCTTTGGGTTTTCATTTAGACTGCTTAGACTGATTCTGTGCATTTTGTTATACACAGACTCTGTGTTGAAATCTGCATTTATCAGGCTCATGGTCTCGTTTTCTTGGGGGTCCTTGACAAGGATTTTTTTTTTTTTTGCACTTACACTTACAAGTGATACTTTCATGTATCAAGTTTATATGTGTAGGTTAATTTGAGGCTTGATTTCAACTTGCAGTTATACCTAATTTCAGGATTTTGTCTCTCATTATCTGTCCTTTAATATACCAGGACAATTGGAATGTAAGTTGTAAGCTCATCTTACATGTATTAGGAGAATGCCACTCCAAGTTTTTTTATCACTAGAATGCTTTCTTGGCATACTGAGACATTTTAAAATTTATGTGACAAGAACTCTCTGGCTGTAGAGAATTCTTGATAACTTTGTCCTTCTGAGGCTCCCTCAGTTTAAGGCATACTGGTGTTAATTAGCTTCTCTGACGTAATCTTCATTATGTTTTAAATGTATAAGTTAAACCAATGAGAATTATTTCTGCTTTTTCTATATAATCTGGTGTTAATAGTATGGGATATTTGAAAAACTGCCACAAAGCTTCTGAAGAAGGACCTGGTTGGTTCGAAGCTAAAGCACTTTGTTCTTTCTGTAACATCCATGTTGGTCCAATAAAAGGTATCAAATCATTTGTTTCTGGATCTGCCTAGCACATAGGAAAGACAACATAAAGGGATTTTATGCTTACATCAACAAACAAAGTTGAACTAATGATCAAATAGGACCAATATTAGTCGATAGTAAAGAAATAAACAACTCCAAAGAAATGGCGGAAACCTTCAACAAATATTTTGGATCTGTGTTAGGACAAGGATCAGAGCACAAATGTGACAGAGGTAAAACTATGTCCAAATCTTGATCTGATAATTAGTACATCAGAAATAAAAGACATGTTAAATAAGCTAAAACCGCATAAGTCAGCAGGACCAAATTTATTAAACTCAAGGTTTATCAGAGAGATTAGAGATCAGATTTCACAACCACTGGAAAAATATATAACACATCATTTAGTACAGGCAAAGTGCCAGATGACTGAAACAGACAATTGTAGTTCCCTTATATAAAAAAGGTAAATAGGGCAGAAACATCTAATTATACGTAGGTGAGCCTGACAGCTATATGTGTAAAACAGCAGAAAGCTTCCTTAAGACAAAAATAGAGGAAAATCTTAATAAAATAGAGACTTTGAGGATAAAAGCAGCATGGATTCAGGAAGAATCAAGCATGTACTACTAATCAGCTCTGTTTCTACAAACATATTAATAAAAATTGAATAATAACACACCTATGAAAGTCATTTTCCTTGATTTTCAAAGGCTTCCGACAAAGTTCCAATAACAACCTGCTACAAAAGATGGAAATAATAGGCTTAGGCACTGGATTAATTAAATGGATTAAGAACTAGTTAGATGGAAGAAGGCAAAAGTATGAGTTCTAGAATACTCTGATCCTATCTAGTGATGAGTGGAGTGCCACAGGGCTTCGTGCTGGGCCGGTGTTAATGCACTATATTTAGATGACTTACACCTCAGCATAAATAATATGGTAATTAAGTTTGCCAATTATATAAAATTAGGTGGGCCAGTAGAAACACCAGAACAAAAATCTGAAATAAGACAAGATTTGACTAAATAGAACAATGGTCAAGTAAGAACAAGATGCCGTTTAGTGTGGAGAAGTATGCGTGAAGCATCTAGGTGAGAAAATATAATACCAACATACATATTAAATGGGAGTGATCTTAAAGTAACAGCCCAAGAGAAGGAGTGTGGTATTATAGTTGCCAATAAGCTTGATTACAAACAATGTAGGACAACAATAATACAGAAGGCTAGCTTGCGGTTAGGAACATCAGAAGAAGTTTTATCAATAAAACTAAGGGATGTTTGTTTCCTCTGTATAGAATGTATATCAGGCCACATGTGGATTATGGGTCACTACTATGGAGCCCTTATACACAAGGAGAGATCACCGAGTAAAAAGGGTACAGCGGAGATACACTAAAATGATAGGATCCTCTAAGGGCATATAACCATGACGTTAGACTTCAGAAGCTAGGGCTGTTTACACTACAACAAAGAAGAGTCAGAGGAGACCTAATGCCAATGTTTAAAATAATGATGGAACAAGAATTGGTAGCAGAAATGGGGACTGTAATACAAGATAAACTTCTATGCCTAACGAGTGGGGTTATAAGAAGCAAATAAAGGTAGACACTGCCAGGAATAACAACAGACATTTCTCTTTTATAAACAGAACAGGTAGGATTTGGAATGCACTTCCAAATGACATATTATTGAGTGATTCACTTGAAAGCTTTAAAAAGGAGTGGATTAGGTGGTTACAACAAAATGGGACAAAATGGACCCACTAATGTGAGAACAGTAACAATGGGCTGTAAGGTCTTCTTCCATTCTACACCCAGCATAAATGTCCCCATCATGCCTTATTGCTTATATAAAATGGGCCAATATGCAACTGTTAAAAATGAACACCCTAAAAGTTTTCAAAGTCACAAAAATATTATAAAATGTTGCTAAATAATGTAAAATAGTCCCTCCACATATGTTTTAGCCTGTCAGTCATGTCTTTTATTCACATTTAGTACATTGTGTGATTGTTTACCATAGAATAGAAGAATTCAAAACTCTGCATTATTCTAGTAGTAGAATGCCTCCCCCTCCCCACACACACACATATGGAATGGTAACATGGAATACATGAATTCATACTTCTTCAGAGTTCTACTGGCAAACACACACAGACACACACAGGCCTCAAGTGGAACCAGAACCTCAATTTTATCTTTGTCTGGTAAGGAGCAGGGAGTTCTCTGGCAAACTGGTAGGGATATGAGGGGATTTTCATGGTCATGAAAGAAACATCAGCAATTGAAACTCTGAATAGTACTTGATTTTTAATTTTGTGTATGTGTAAGAAGGGCTCTTAAGTGAAAATAACACTAAATTATTCAAAATGCCAACCTGCTTGTGGCACACACATCCGGGTTTGGGGACAGACTCGAGAGTCAGAGGGCCGACGGGGGGTTGAGCATTCCAGGGACTGCTCTCCTTCTCTGGGGGAGGGGAGTGTCCTTCACTATGTGAACCTCTGGCTGAGACTGGGGTTACTGTCACGGCGGTGGCATCATTGAACCTCCCTGCCCCAGGAAAAACTCTCTGAAAAAATGTCTGCCAGCTTATGACCGTCCCCATCTCTGCCACTGCTCCGCTGCAGATCAAGGTCTGCTGGGGGTTGGTCCGCTCCCATGGCTCTGCCCTGAGGGGCAAGCAAGGGCTAGAAGACCAAGTTGCTTGGGAGGGCACCTATCTGGCAGCCCACCCAGGGGTAAGCCTAGGAATAGGCAGATGGTAAGTGGCGCTGGGAGTCCGGAACCTCTGGTGCCAGGAGGAAAGGAGCCAGGCAAAAAAAACATTAAATTATTTACTTGCTTTATTTAATTTAATGGATTTTCATTTTTAGGGCCTAGTTTTAGTTTTTTATATATGAGTAAAGGTTGCAGCCATGTTTGTGATGGAAATTAGTAAGTGTCTTATGAATTCTGTGAGTTTGCCCTGGTTGGCAGGGACTTGTTTTTAGCTGTTGGTGGTGCTCTCTTACTGCTGTGGTTAGAGCCAAGTCTCAGCAAATCAGGACACAGGGATTTCCATGCCCATTTTATATTACTTAATCAAAAATATATATATATATATTGCCCATTCTTTCCTTCCTTTTGAAAACATTTCTTTATTATTCTAGTCAGTTTTCTGTTGTTATATGTTTCCTCCAGATTTTGCTGCTGTTGTTCAATAAATCCATCCGATTACCTTCCTCTACCCTATCTTATTCATGGCAATAACACTGGACCCTGTCACATCCATAGAATGTATTCTCCATATTGCATAACCTGCCCATCATAAATGCCATTGCAGGCAGCCAGGTTGCCATGCAGACCATGCAACCCCTTCAGAAATAAAGACTCCACCTCCTCTGAATCCTCTATCATGCTTTTGTCCTCCAAATCCACCAACATATTGGTCAACTCAAAATCTACTGAACTGAGCCTCCAGACTGACAAATCATAAGCCTACATGCTATTGCCAGCTATGTACACCATGCATCCTCCAGCTATCTTGAAGATTTAACCTCCTCCTTCTCCACCTCCACTGGGCTTCTTGTGTACTCCACATCCACCAACAACATGTGTGCCACAGCCATTTCCACCCCATGCATCCAGAATCCAAACTGAGAAACATACACTTTAAGTATTGCCTAATTACAATAGCTGTGCGGACCTTCAGCCAGCCATCAAGCAAGCCAGTCTGCTAACCAAGAAGACACGTCTCCAGCCACACAGCCCATCTGCTTTGATGGTAAGTTACTTTTATGAATTGCACAGTCCTTATCTTCTCTGTTGTTAGTAATTCCCTCTTCACTCTGGAGGGCTTACACCTTGTTTGACAGATATTAAAATTTGTTTCTATTAAACTGGCCCAGTAGCACTAAAGGTTGAAGCACTGGATGCCACACTCATGCCATGCTGGCAACCCAGTTCAGAGCGGACTCAGGCCATCAGGGGTCAGCAGGGGAGGAAGAGGACTGAGCATCCAACGGACTGCTCTCCTCTCCCAGGATGGGGATCCTGGGCTTGCTCAGCATAGCAGTGACCTCTGGTGGAGACAAGGGGTACAACTTACGCTAAACTGTATGAGTAGGGATGCAGTGGAGGAGGACATCAGGGACTTGATTGTGTGGACATCATTGCACCTCCACACTTGGGAAAGTTATACAGAAAATCCCTGTCCATGGTGATGGGCAAAGGGCAGCTCTGCTGACCGGGCCTCTCCTGATACGGGCACTCTCATCTCCAGGCCAATCACCCAGTTTGACATGCTAGATTCTAGATAGAGTGCCGGGTGGATAGGGATGTCCCACCGTGGGGTGTTCAGAGCCAAGGGGTTCGTTGGGCTGGTACAAGGAGAAGGAGGTGTCTCAGGTGGGAGGTAGAGCTTGGGGTGAAGTGAAGACTGCCGGAGAGAGTTTCCTGAGGATGGTGCATAAGAGAAGAATAAAAAATTGTTTCTGTCTTTCCTTTTAGGGCTAAAGAGACATAGCCCTGCAGACTTCTTGCTATAAGAAAAGGACTCCCGCATTCCTTCCAACGAACAACATGTTGGAGTTCCAACAGTCACCTTCACACCTCTGGAGCACTCCACTTGTTGTTTCCAGTGGCACTGCACTATTTTCAGTCTAAAATTGGCAGTGTCCTGATCGTATTTTCTGGTTAGGCACCCCAGTGTCTCTCGTATATTTCTTAGGGGGAGTGGGAGGGTTGGCTGGGAGGATATCTATAATTTAAAGAAAAAATCTGCAGACCGTCACACTTCACTGTGTCCAGGATGGCCACCGCACTCTACCTGCCACACGCCAGTAATCGCGACAGCACAGTGGCCATTCCAACACAGCAGTGTGCCAGTTCAATTTTTTTCTTTAAATTATACATATCCCCCACACATAACCTCCCTCTCAGCAGCCAGCAGCCCATGCCCCCAGAACATAAGAGTGACACTGGGGTGCACACTCCCAGTCGCTGATCAGGACGCTTCCAATTTTAAATTGAATTATACATATCTCTCAACCTGACCCTCCTTCTCAACACCCACCACCACACCCCAGAAACATAACAGTGACACTGGGGCTACAAATCCCAGTGTGCAGATCACCAATCCTATTTTTTGGGGGCCTCCATCCACTACCGTGCATGAGTGGTTATTTATTTGTTTTTTAACTTGCCAACCTGACCCTCCTTCTTGGCACCTATCACCCCACTACCCCCAAGAATGTTAATAGTGACACTGGGGTGCCCAATCCCCTAGTGCAGGAATCCTCTGTCTATTTTTTCACCTGTAAAGAAAACTGTCCATCAATGTCTTTTGTGGCCATTGGACTCCCCTCACCCAACCATCCCACTCAGCACCCACCACCATTCACCCCAAAGCCCTTACTTACTGATCAGGAGACCAACATTGTAATCCTCTCTGGACCGTCAGTTACATCTTCACTCTTCAAAGCTGGACCATGAACTGAGAAAATCAGGTATGCAGTTCAATGTATTTCAATGGGGATTTGAACTTAGTGGCATGACTTGGGCAATTACCAAATTAGACAGTTTTGTTCATGTAGCACGTAAGTAATAATTTATAAACAACTTGCTCCTGTGGAGCATTTTATATAAGGAAGACTAACAGAAAATTTAAGAAAAGAGTAAGCAAGCATGTAAATGCTATATCTAGAGGAAATATAAAATATGCAGCAGCGCTGGAGGTAAAATGCACAAAATCCAGAGATACATAAATTTTGGTTCCATGTCACAATAGCAATTGCAAAACAACAAGTACAATTATAGGTGAGTGTATATGGCAGAAAAGCAAATCGGTGGTATATACTCCCAGGTGACCCTGATATCCGAACATTAAAAGTGTTTTGCAGGCGGGCTGTGACCCCCCCCCCCATGATGGAGGGGCTTTTATCTCTGCACCCCTCTGAATTTAGATTCTCAAGTCCAGGAGAGTGCATGTCAGGGAGGGCATAATCCTGATTTTGAAAAAATTGTCCCGCAGCCATCGGCAAAATTCCATGCTCCCGGTCCCCAGCTCCTGAACCCAGTACCTGCTGCACCAGAGCTAGCCACACACCACCACCACACCACACAGCTAGCCCAGCAGCAGCAGGCTCACTAGTCTGCTAAAACCCCTTCCTGTCCCTCCTCTTCCCTTGCTATTCCCCTTCCAGTCACCTTCCTACAGTCTCTTTCTGTAGGCTCGCACCCTAGCAGTGCAGCCCAGAATGATAGCACTGAAAATGAGTCACTATTTTGTAGTCACTCATTTTCAGTCACTGTCATCACTGGATACCATAAATTTATTTTCCAGGCTATAGATAGAGTTACACAGAATCCAAGAGGGGGATTATAATCCATAGTTCTTAAAGAGACGCCATCTGGATTTTTAACCTTAAGGCAACAAAGAAACCAGGGTTAAATGCACCTTTGATATTAAACCTTTTTGAAGAATCAAAAAGAAGCCAGATGCAGGCAGAAATGCATAAATATATAGAATGATCACTCCTGTTTAGTAAGCCCCAGTACTTGATATATTAAAAGTATTAAGAATGTTAGATGAAGTTTACTAAGAATGAGATTTACAAAGTTGATAATGGCAACATAGTACTTTTAATATAATTATAGCATTTGTCTACGTATTCATTTAGGTAGAATATTCGTATTATGCAGTTTTATGTATGTATCAGCATATTAAATTTTAAATTATATATAATAATAATAATAGAAAGTCTTTTTATACATGGTAGCAATGGCGTAAGTTTTGTATATATTAGATAGTTACAAGTCATTATTGTTTTATCAGCTCCAAAAGGGTTTGTTGTACAATGTGGTGGGGATCTCATTAATGTTCTAGGATTAAGGGAATTCCAACATTTTATGTGATGTTTTAAATGGTCTTAAGTATAACAAATTAATGCATGGTAATTATGATGTCAGGGTGAGGTCAAAACTGTTACTATATAATGTGACAAGCATTTGTATGAAATAGATCTTTGATAAAAAGCACAATGGTATCCAAAATGCTTCAGGTCAACCTGTGTCTAGCCTTGTGGTACATTATTTTATTTATAAAAATGTGATTTTAAAAGTTAATTCCATTGGTGTTTTATTTCCAAGGTGAAAGTGCGGGAATCCTTCAATTTTCATAACTTGGGCATTTTGCATATTTTTGGCCCACATTTCAACATGCCTTCTTTGAGACCCCACCTCATGAACAATTGTTCTGACATTAGGCAAATCTGTTCTGAAAGGTACTTTGCTGTCCCTGTGCAAAATCACCTTTCAGGCAGGAATGAAATGTTCTCTGCTCTTGTTCATGAGGTGGGGGTCATAGAAAACTATGCTATAAATTTGGTGTAGAAATATTAAAAAACAAGAAAGTTATGAGCCTACATTGAATTTTGAATGCAGGTTCATAACATTGGTAATTTTATTATTTTACCCAAAATTTGCAACATAGCTATATTTTACAACACCTCATGAATGTGACAACTGTCATTTTCAAATCCTGGCCAAAATGTATTTTTACATCCCGAAGGTGATTTTGCAGTCCCTGCACAAAATCACCTTTTGGGCAGGAGTTAAAATGTTCTCTGGCATTGTTCATGAGGTGGGGTCATAGAAGGCTATGTTCTAAATTTGGTCTAAAAATATTTGAAAACAAAAATATTATGAGGCTATGTTGAATTTTGTAAATGCAGGCTCTTCGTTTGGTAATATTCAATATTTTTACCCCAAATTTTCAACATAGCCATTTCTTTTCTGTACCTCATGAATGTGGTAGCTATAATTTTTAACTGCTACCAAAATGTATTTTTGTGTTCGAAAGTTGATTTCACAGTCCCTACGTAAATCACCTTTTGAGCAGGAGCTGAACATTTGTTCTGCCCTTCTTCATGAGGCAGGGTCATAATAAGCTATGTTGAAAATTTGGTGTACAATATTACATAACAACAAATTTATTAGCCTATGTTACAGTTTGCTAATGCAGGCTGATAACTTGCTAATTTTCAATATTTTTACCCAAATTCCTTAGTTGCAGCCCTATCGGCTGTGGCCAAACATTATTTCTCCCTTTCACTGCATGTTTGACCACTCACACGGAAGACAGTAGCAACTTAAGTTGCCTCTTCATCCAGTGACCCACTATGTGGTACCATTGTGCCAGTACATGGACTGGCCATCACAGAAAGACCTGTGAAATTATTTTTATTTTTATTTTTATTTTTAACAACAACTGCTGCAAGCATTTATTTAGTTTTTGCCCTCCAAAAGCATTTTTTTACTTTTATTCATTTTTTGTTTTTATTTTTCTGTATGTTGAATGTCTTGTTATTTCTTGTTATATCTTGAATTTCTTGTTATACCATGAATTTTTGTTATTTCTTTTTATACCTCGAATTCTTGTTATTTCTTATTTAAGAAAAACACGGGTCTCTAGCCATCAGTAATGTGATGGTAACTATCATTCATTACTTGAGTCTTTTCTTCTTTCCATTTTCATTTTAAGGTTTCTTTCCACAGGTACACAGTAACACATGGTGGCCAAGTCCAGCAAAATAATTTCTTTTTTCTTTCACAGGTAACGGTACAGTCACACTGGGAGTGGACAACAGATACACTATGTAGCAACCACAGTGGCCTGGATATTCTAACTAATGTCTCTTTTTTCTTCACAAGTGACAAGCACAGTAAGACTGGGGTGGGCAATGAAGATACCATGCAGTCACCACAGTGGTCAGGACATTCTAACTTCTTTTTTTTTTCTCACAGGTGACAGGTACAGTAAGACTGGGAGTGGACAACAGATATACTGTGTGACCACCACAGGGACCAGGACATTCTTTTTTTTTGCATAATATGCTTATTAAAATGTTCTTATACAGACAGTGTTCCATAACCATCTTTCACTTGCCAGTTAATACTATTAATAAAAGACAACAAAGATACAAAGGTCAACATGAAAAGAAAGATATTATACTATATATGGGTCCAGTTCATCATGATAAAAAAACAGTATACAACCTTAAATAGCAAATTCTGTTTCCTTACTTATGTCACTAGAAATTTCATCTACAGTTTTGTCTGAATGGGCTTTTGAATCTTCCACTTTCCTGGGGTATTGCTATTCATTTCCTCCAACTAGGTGAGCCCTCTACCCCATCCATTTGGGCTACCTATGTTAACCCTTCCCTCATGAGCTGTGTCTCTCCTGGGAAAGCGAGTTCAGGAATGGTTCCCATGTGGACAGAAATCATTCCGCGTCCCTTTACTTCATATGTTAGCCTCTCTAATGCTAGCATCTGGATGGACAGTCTGCCACTGCTGCACTGTCAGCTTATTCCCAGCCACCCATGTGTTTATGATACAGTGCTGTGCCAACACCTACAGGACCCTGATCTATCTAGGTAACATCCCCATCCCTCCTCTCCCAAGTCCTCTATGCCAAATAGCAGTAATAGGAGTCCATAGGGAATGTTCACCCCACCAGTACTCCCATCTCTGTGGCTATGCTCTTCCAGAATTCCTGTGGTATGGACACTTCCAGAAGTAATTATAGTAGGTTCCCATTTCCACACCGATCTCCTGCAGACTGGTGGCACAGCAGGATTGAATTTATGGACTATCACTGGTGGTAATAAAGCCTGTGGACAAACTTGTAGAAGGACTCTTATACTTATCACTGCTTAAAATACCTTTATGCAAGCCCAGAATCATTTCCCAGTCATCTTCTCATATATTTATCCCCAGGTTCCTCTCCCACAATTGCTTGGTTTTCTGAGTGAGGTCTGGGAAGAACGTTCTTCCCATCCAGGCAGCTTTACCTATTAAGCCCCTGGGTCTTTCCTGGCAGAATACACTATGTGTTCCACCTAATCCAGGGGACACCATTCCCACCTCCTGTCCCAGTCCTTTGTGTAATCTTGGACCTGCAATTATAGAAAAACGTGGTTCCTGAATAGCCCCTGAGCTTCTCAAAAGTGAGCAATTCACCTCTTCTTTTCAACAGCACTAGGCTTGTCAGGCTTTCCTGTTCCCTCCTGAAATCCACCCTCCTCCAGGCCAGGGAGAAAGAATGGGTTTCCCACAATAGGTAGCAACCAGGTCTTCTCTTCCTGTGCTCCTATCCTTTTCCTAATCTGGGCCCAGCTCTCTAAAACTGCAGCCACCATCGGGTTTCCTTGCCCCAGTCATTTGTATGCCTAGTGAACTCCTTTGCCAGGTATGCTGATAGCCATCCTGGGCAACCTTCCTCTTCAAGATCTAACCACCCTACTTCCTCCGGCCTGTTGACCCAATCTTGGATGTATCTGTACTGCATTGATAGGTAGTAATTATTAATATCCGTGAAGTTTATGCCCCCTTTTAGTATCAGCTTTGAGGCATTGGAGGCTCATGTGCGGATGTTTGCCTTGCCATAAGAAGTCAGAAAATGCTTTCTCCAGCTTCTTAATGTCCACTCTTGTTGGTGTGACATGTACCATTTGCATGACATAGAGGAGACAGAGCAATACATTCATTTTCAGCAGATTCACCTGCCCCATCCAAGATATGGGCAGTGCCCACCACCTCACAGACTTTCGCCCTCAATAGTTCTGAATGGGGGTGTAATTCAGTTGATATAGTGACCTACCTCCTCCTGCACTTATACCTAGCTATGTAAAGGATGTGAAACCTCTTTTAACCCCCATATTTTGGTCCGTTTGGCCCTCCTCTTTAATGACATATAGTCAGATTTGCCCACATTGATCTTATGTCCTGAAAATGCTGCAAATTGGGCTATTAGGTCTAACAGCAGTGGTACTGACCTGTTAGGGTCCTCAATAAATAACAGCATGTCATCTGCATAAAGTGTGACCTTATGCTCATGTTCTGCTTTACCCACCCCTTATGTTTTGTGCTACTCTTATCCTGGCTGTTAGCAGTTGATGACCAAGGCAAACAATAGTGGGGAGAGGGGCATCCCTGTCTTGTTCCTCTTCAAGAGAGAATCATTCTGATAGGGATCCATTCACTAGGACAGAGGCTACTGGAGCCTTATAAAGTGCTCTACC
Organism: Neoceratodus forsteri; assembly: GCA_016271365.2. NCBI lineage: Eukaryota > Metazoa > Chordata > Ceratodontiformes > Ceratodontidae > Neoceratodus > Neoceratodus forsteri. Next base: position 299,893,022 of record CM057453.1, on the reverse strand, counting down.
ATAGCCACAAAGTGATCCCCAAGTCAAACCAGGACAAAACTTCAGATAGGTATTCCACTCTATTCAGTTGAATGCTTTCTCAACATCCATGGACAGCACTGAGGTGCCCTCCTGGTGGTAAGAAGTGCCCCAAACAACTTTAAGCAGCCTTCTCATGTTATGATAAGAGAGGCATCCCTTCACAAATTAGGTTTGGCCCTGTGGACCAGCTCAGGTAGATTCGGTCCAGACGATTTGCCAGGGCTTTGCCAATATTTTCACATCACTGTTCAGCAGGAAATGGGTCTGTATGAGGTGCATTCTGCTACATCCTAACCAGATTTTGGTATCACACATATCATCGCCTCATAACAGGTTGCTGGAGTGCCCTCTTCCTTGTCTCTTTAAATTCCTCCCATAGGGATTCTGATAATTCCCTAATAGGGCTTTATAGTACTCCACCAGAAACCCATCTGGTCCACTGGCCTTCCCCTTTAAGAGTTTGTATCACCAACCTGATCTCTTCACGGAGATTTCTGCACCTAATAGAGCCTGTTGTGCCTCTGATAGTTTTGGTAGACTTTACCTCCAGGAAGGTTCTTGCCAGGTCCCTCTCTCTCACACTCAGCAGGTATACAATTTCTGGTAAAATTCATGTAATTGATCTTTAATACTATTCTTGTCTCTTTGAGGTTCCCTTTCCATCTCTAATCTCTGGCATTGCTACCCACCCTTCTTCCCATTTATCAGATTTACCAGTAGTGGGCCTGGCTTATTGCCCCACTCATACAATTTGGGCTTTATAAAGAACCATGACCTTCAGGCCTCTCCCATCAGCATTCCATTTAGGGCTTCTCATGCCACTGTCAGTTGCTGGAGGGCATCCCTATTCTCCCTTGCTACTTTTCTCTCCAAATCCTTTATCCGCTGTTCCATGGCTTCTTTTCCCCTCCATTCTCTTTAATGTTTAGCCACATAGCTTATAATTGCACCTCTCATGAAAGCCTTTCCCACATCCCAGAATACTCTGTTATTCAGAGCTGTAGCCCTGTTCTCTTCTCTATATATTCCCACTGATCTTTTAAGTGTACTGAAACTCCTCCTTATTTAGTAAGTATCTGGGAATTTCCATGGTGGGGTCTCTCACCCTCTGCCATTGTAATTGACAGGATTACCATGGCATGGTCAGATACCTGAATTGGGCCATGCTTCACTGAGCCTAATCAGTAATACAAACCCCTTGCGATGTAGATGTAATCTATTTGGGGCCAGGTTTTGTGTGGGTTTGAAAAAAAGTAAACTCCTTCCCTGTAGGGTTGGCTGCCCTCCAGCTGTCTATCAGTTCCATATCATTCATGCCCAACTGCCATTATCTCTTATTTCCTCGCCTTTTCCTCTCCCTTCTGTCCTGGGAACTGTTAAGCACTATTATATCCACTATTTTCTGATATAATTCTGGGTTCCAAATTGCTGGGGCATATATACTAGCAAATGTTACTTTTCCCCTTGCAACTCTCCTCCACAAAGATATACCTTCCTTCCTTAGGGTCCTCCACCACCTTTCTTACTTGAAATGTGAGATGTTTATTCACTAAATATCCACCCCTCTTGTGGGAGGAATATGAGGCTGCATAACATGCTCCCACCATCCCTGGACCAATTTTTGATGTTCCTGCATCGTGAGGTGTGTCTCCTGAAGCAATGCCACCTGTGCCTGCTGGACGGTGTAAGGCATTCAGCAGGCAAATGCGCTTTAATGGAGGAAAAACCCTAACATTCCTGGAGACCACTGTTACTTCACCTGTTTTCGCCATCTTGTGGAGGGAGGCCTTCCCATATTCACCCTCGTGTTCAGCCTCCATCACCATCCTTCCTGAACCCAGAAACCTCCACTGACTATCATATTTTATCGAACTTGAACTCAACCAATTTGAACAATAACAAACTGCAACAACAATAACATGAACAACAAACTTCCCTGTATTCCCGTCCCCCACCCCTTCCTTCCCTTCCTTCCCTGTATATATCTCCACATTGACTTCTTAACAAGGATTCTGTTTCATACCATTCATACACACAGTGATGGTAACCACTTCCCCACAGTGTGAACATGCCTCCTCGCTCACTCCACCAAGTTAACCTGATATAAGCACCACAAAATGGATACCTTCACTGCAGCATCTATGACTTCCTTCAGAAAGGAGGCATACATAGTACAGTTCCTTTCATTTTCCCATTCTCCCTCCCTCCATTACTTATACCATTCCTCCTCTCTCTCCCCTTTTGGCCTGTGGTCTATGCCAGCAGTAGACATGGTAGTACTCGTCCCTCTTGTCCCCTGTGTTCCCCCCCAGCTTCCCCATCCAGGCTAAATGGATTTCTCTGAGCAGGCTTTGCTTGCCACTTTTCACCCTCAAGTGGTGATGTCCCTCCCACCCCACCACCTCCAGTCTATTAGACAGTTTTCCAGTTCAGCTATATACATCCAGTATGTCCTCACAGATGTACTCTCCTCTAATTTCCCTTCCCTTCATGTATACCTGTTGCATCCTCCTTTATATTCTTGCAGGCATCCAATACTCCCTCATTAATTCTCCCTCCCTCCCTTGGTGTCTTTAGAACCTGCATGCATAAAAGCCACCCGGGGCCACTGAGGTATATTTATCCATGCAGTCTCACAAGGCCCATCCACTGTCTCAGGGAGGTGAATGGAGCTCTGGGTTGAAGGTTGTAGGACAGCGCATCACAAATTACGTGCAATGCCCCATCCCCCACCCCCAGCTTACCTCCACTCCTTAGATACATCCACTTACTCCTCCATAGTTCCATTAGGCCATCAGTTCTGATGTTGTGGTCCAAGGCCAATTCTGAGGTGGCATTCAGGGATGAAGAGGATCCACCATAGGTTTGAGTTCTGCTCTGCAGTCCAACCACGTCTGTCCAATATTTATATTCAGCTAGGTAAATGAAGTTGGGGAGAGAAAAGAACATAGACAAAATTTAGTGAAAAACATGAAGGACAGAGAGCTCAGCACTTCAGTCCACTCTGTTACAGTTCAGTTACCAGACAGTCCACATTAGTATTTAGTCCAACATAATGCAACCACACCCACACGTTGTGGGCCTTGCAGCCAGAAGATTGCTCACAGTACTGCCTCATTCAGCCCACCTTCTTCTTGAGCTCTTGCACAAAACTTGCTGCCTTTTCTACCTCCCAAAGAAGTAGGTAGCACCCTCATGTTTAATTTTAAGCGTCGCTGGATACAGCATGTAGTTTTCAATTCAAAGCTCCCATAGCTGGGCGGTCACAGCATTAAATGCTCTCCGTTTGTTTGGCAGTCTGCTTGAATAGTCCTGCGATACAAAGAGGTACACACCTCAAACTCCACTTCTCCCTTCTGCCTGAAAGTATTAAGTACTGCTTGCCTTTCTTGGAAATGATGGTACCTTATCACGATCTCTGCCTTGATGGCTGTCCCTCTCATGGCCTGGGCATCACCATGTGGTAAGCTTTCTCCAATTTATTTTTTGGAATTAAACATGCTTTATTTATTTATATAAGATAAAACAACATAACAGTACAAAACATAAACAAAATCTATAAGTGGAATATGCTGAGAAGAATCATTTACAGGAAAGAAAATAAGTTGGAGAAAATAATGATTACAAACTACCCAAACAAACCTAACTACCTCCCACCTTTCTCCCACCCTCCCCCATACCGTGGTGCACTTGTGACAAGCCTGATATGGCAAATGTAATAAGGAAACCTGAGCAATTAACAGCTAGTTAAAAAGCAAGAAAAAGGAATGAGAAGCTTTGGAGAACCAAAACCACATTATCAAGACAAGTAAAGAGGCGCATAATTGCCCCATTTTTTATTGAGCGATGATTGACGGTGATGTACATTCACAATTAACTGTTCAGCACGAAGGGCAAAGGATATTTCATGCAGCCATTCTGTATAAGAAATAGGGCTTGATCCATCCAGTGTCTAAGCACCAGTTTTTTGACTCTAGTGAGATGAGAGCCATATGGTATTGTCTCTTTTCACCAGAATTTTAGAATAATCTCCCAGAATACACATGATGGGGGAAAAAGATCTTGCAGCCCTAACAGTGGGTCCAAGGTTGTTTCAATTTGTTTCACAAAGGAGATACTTTCTCACATACCAGAATATATGCAATAATGAGCTTTCTCTTTATTACATCTGGAGCATGTAGAGGGGAGGCGCCTTGAGCTAGTTTAATGAGAGTATAATACATGTTATTTAGGATACAAGACTGCGTTAATCTGTAATGATCTTGAGTAAGATATATATATATATATATATATATATATATATATATATATATATTATATATACATATATAAATCTTTCCATAGGTGTTGCCAATTAATATCTTCATCAGGAAAGTAACCTTGCCAGATCTTGGAGCCGGCTGCAGATGGAGATTGTGGGTATGTAGGAAGCAACTTATAGAGAATAGAGATACCATGTGGTTTGGATGTTGGGACGGTGATTTGTTGCAGAAAAGTACTAATATAAGAGGGTTTGGGTTCCGCCCAAATGTTTTGACCAGAAGATGCTTAAGCTGGGAAATTTTGAAAGCTGAAGATGGTGGTAATCAGACTTTAACTAAAATCTCTTGTAAAGACAGAATAGAGTCCTGTAGTAGAAATCAGAGACAATAAGTTCAGAAGATATTGGTAGCCAGTTTCCAGACATCAGAGTTCCTCCAACTTTAAGGTTTAGGTTAGCACAGATTGGTTGGGAAAAATCAATGATCAGAGATACTTTACAATATCTATACAATTGAGATAGGACTTTTAATGAAGAACCAATAGGAAGACACTGTAAAGCCCTTGGTATACTCTTCATTGAGGTATAAAGAGTGAGATTGGGATAGTTTGTGGGAAGAGAGCATATCCAATTCAATTTGTAACCATATTAGAACATAATCTTGTATAGAAGTTGAGGTAGAGATAACTGTTTCCCACATTTATATAGGTGACTGGCCCAGTAGTAAAGTAGAAAATTAGGCAATTGTAGCCCTCCTGACTCTTTGGGTTGACACAGTTTAAGGTAGGATCTTCTGACTGCCTTATCCAGCCAGATGAATGAGTTAATGTCTGAGTGAATGCGTTGAAAGAAGGATACAGGTAGCCAAATATTTCGCATATTTAATGGATAAAAGAGCCTAGGTAGAATTCATCTTGATAATATTAATTCTGCCCCATAGCAAGAGTGGGAGATTTTTCCATCTTGTTAGATCTTGTTGGATGTTGTGCCACAAGTCCTCTAGATTAAGCTTCCGTGATAGCAATAGGTCAGAGGTAACATAGATGCCCAGATATTTAATAAACCGAGGGGACCATTTCATTCCAAATTTAATGAGGGCCGAACTATATGTAAAATGGTTAAGGGGATGAATTTCAGTTTCACTAAGGCTGAGTTTATAATTCAAAATTTTCTGAAAGTGTCAACAATATCCCTTGCCTCTGTTAATGAAGAGGCCAGATCGAAAGATGAAGAAGTATGTCATCTGCATAAACCAAGAGCTGTGGAGCCCTGTTACCTGCAGGTATACCAGTTACCAAAGGAGAGGATTTCAAGCGTCTAGTAAGGGTTCAGGTATAAGTCGAAAAGGAAAGGAGAAAGAGGACACCCTTGGCATGTACCTGAAAAAGAGGAAAGTATCTGAGTATATGCCATTGCAGTGTATCTTGGCCAGGGTGGAGGAATATAGGGATTGAAGCCATTTAATAAAGTCACTGGGAAGCCCATTACATGTAACGTTGCTCACAAGAAGTCCCAGTCTACCCTATCAAAGGCCTTTTCTGCGTCTAGCAAAATTAGTGCCATTGATATGGGAGAGGTTTTTGCTGACTGAATAAGATACAAGAGTTTACCAATCTGCCAGATACAAATCCTATGTGTTCGGACTAAGAAGGTAGGACCAAATTTGTTCAATTCTGTTAGTGAGTATTTTGGCTAAGATTTTATTATCACAATTTAGCAAGGAAATTGAGTGGTACCTCGCAAGTAAGTGAGGGGTTTGTCTGGTTTAAGAAGGAAAATAATTGAGGCCTCTAATAAGGGGATCTTGAACTTGTCCAGAAATCATATATTGATACAGGTGTAACAAGCAAGGTGCAAGGTCTTTAGTGAAAACGTTGTAAAAGTTTGAAGGTAGCCATCAGGGCCTGGAGCCTTGTCCATTGCTAAGTTACTGATAGCTGATTCCACCTCTTGAAGAGAAATAGGAGTGGATAAAAGGACTGTTGTGATGATGAGAGAGTTGGTAATGATGAGGAAGTCAGATAACCTAGTAACTCACTTTGTGACAGAAGGAGAGGCGCTGGCCATAAAGAGAAGAGTAGAAGTGTTTGAAAATAGTTACAATGTCTCTAGGATGAGTTTTACTAGACCTGTCAGGGGTGCTGATGGCAGAAATAATCTTTGGCGCTCAAGTTTCCTTAGGCACAAGGCTAAGAGGTGGCCTGCTTTTTCTCCATGTTCTATATATTTTGCCTGAGTTCTTTGTATGGCAAATTCTGCTTTTCTTGTAATAAGGAGGAATATTGGTTCTTAAATGTAATAATGTTTGCAGTAAGTCGGAGAGGAAGAGGAGAGAGATTGTTCTAGTGAACAAATTTGGGCCATGAGAGATATGATAGTAGCTTCTTTTTGCTACGAGTGAAGTGAGCCTGATAAACTCTCCTCTCAGGAAGCATTTCAGAGCACACCATTCATGGTCCGCTCGAAACCGAGTCGTGGTTGTTAGTAATGAATGATTGAATCAGGTCATAAATTCTGGAAATAACATAATCCTCCTTTAGAAGTTGCATGTTTAGCTGCCATACGAGTCTCTTTGGAAACTAGGGTCCAATAATAGTATAGTCAAGCTACTGCGTGGTCGAAATAACTCTCGGTTCTATGGCTGAGTCATTTAAGCCATGTATAAGCAGTGACTGATTAAGATATAGTTCAGACAGGACAAGGAAGAGTGCACCATGGATTGAAAGGAGAAAGTACGAGCTGTGGGGTTCAGCAGTCTCCATGGATCACACAAACTGGTAGAATCAAGGAATTCCACTAGTGCTCTTTGGGCTATGGGTGGGGCTTAAGGGAGAGTTAGAGCGGTCCTAAATCTTGGGTGGGTGGTAGGTTCCAGTCTCCACCAAGTATCAATGGAGAGACAAGAATGGTTGTAGTTTACTCAATAGGTCTTGGAAAATTCAGGGTTCCCCCACCAGCCCATATATACTCCTAGTACTAATTCCATATGATCCAATAGACCTTGAACTAGTACATATCTCCTGTGGATCTGTGATGATCACCTTTGGTTAAAAGGGTACTGAACGATGGATCAAGATGGCAGTCCCCCACTAGCTGTCGATATGCCAGATGCATAGACTTGCCCAATCTCCTGCCTACATAAACCAGTAGCTTCCTTAGGGAGAAGGTGGGTCTCTTGGATGAAAGAAATATTGGCATGCAGTATAGATATATGTTTAAGGATCTGGAATCTTTTGTTAGGTTCACGAGCACCTCTAACACTCCAAGTTATACATTTTTAATACCACTAGCCATTGTTTCCATGACCCATCTTATGTAGCCAGTTTTCTATATGGTTAAAGTGCACCATGAACTTCCCTCTATAACTATATTCCCCTAAAAAGTAACTATTGGTTCCCCAAAACCAACAAAGAAGTAACAGTATTTCAAACGGTAAACATTTAAAACATATACAGCCGGGATACATCCAATTTAAGTGACTGTGAAACACAGTAAATATGAATAGACTCTACCTCCCCCACTAGTCCATTCCCTTCTATAACTATTTACAAACAATTCTCTACCGAATGATAATATCCACTGAGGTGTATCAATATAAATAACGGCAGAGATCCTCCATGTACCCTAAGGAAGACACCCCCATAAACACACTTAAACATATATAGTGGACATTGAATAATCTGTATATGTAACAGTGTGATAAACATGAATTTGCAACAGAAAAATACAACCATAAAACCCACAATATGAGAATAGAAGTAATAAGAACTAGAAATATATGCCAGAGGGTAGTAGGTACCCCTCCCACACACCACTACATGAGTCTGGCTGTCACTAGACTGATACAATCCTTCTCCCCCACCCTTCCTCCTCCAGAAATCCAAGAAGCAGAGAGCCACAGTATCATAAAAGAATAAAACAAGGTGTAATTATAAAAGAGCCATCTATATAAAATGATAGTAACCGACCTGTTACCAGCATAATATCTCGGTGATGCCTTGCAGCTGCTCTAGATTGAGGTCAGATTAGAAAAGAGGTAGAGAGTTGTAAGGAATATCAGAGAGTTGGTAAAATTGTAAACAGGAGAATCTAGTATAGAAAGAGACGAGAGTGTCTAGAAATTGGAAGGAGGAGCATAGAGCCATAGATTAGAAAAATCGAGAGAGCTGACTAGGTGCCCCTAGATGGAGTACAGACATCATTAGCCAGTATGTCCTTAGTTAAAGGGTTTAGATCAGGAGTTAAAACAAAAATACAAAAAAAAAGGAAAAAGTGCATTTTTAGAGTGTCCTAAGTCAAGCTGATGTTCCCATATGACCAAACAGGAGGTAAGTCTTTCTGGGGAACAAACATTAGCGGACTCATGCCATGCAAAATACAGTCCCTAGGGAAACAGCAAGTTGGAAAAATATGGCCCTCATGATCAGCAGTACAACAAAGCATAAGTTCCTAAATCAGGCTCGTTTTCAAAACCCCACAGGCCATGGGTCATGCCATCTAGGAACCACCATCACCAGTCTGAAGGCAGAGGCCGCTTCTCATCTTGCAGGTCCCATACAGACAAACCACATCCAAGGCAGGCTACTTAAATCATTGGGCAGTAAAACCCAGGGCATCCAGCAAGAATAACCAGATCATGGGGATTTGAACAGCGAGGAAGCTTCTTCTCCAGTTCTGACTGAGCTTGAGCAGCGGACTCAAGGAGAGCCATGATCCATCTACTAGCACTTGTAGGTGAGCTGGGTTGATCATATGAAATTTGATACTGGCCGCGATCAGCTTACTGACTGTGGGGTAGAAGGCGACTCTCTTCTGACGGGTTTCTAATGGCAAGTCCTGGGTGATATGCAGTCGCTTGTCTTCCATTGAATGGTGTGTAACTTTCTGGTTTGGAAAGAATGTGCTGTTTTTCCAGATAATTGAGTGGCTGGATAATCATCAGGCGGGAGGGCAGACTCCTCTGGTTTCGAACATAAAGACCTGTGTGCCCTTTCGATTAAATAAGTGGGGTTATGTGGAGAGGGGCCTGTGATCTTAATGAGAAGCTTTTGAGTAAACACAATAGCTGAGAGCCCTCCACCCCTTCTGGAGCCCGAAAATTAGAATGTTGTTTCTTCAGCTACGCCCTCTAAATCTTCTGTTTTAAGCTGTAATTTTACAATTTGCTGTTTAAGTTTGGTTATTTGGGATCTGTCTTGTCTTGCCAGGCTTCAGAGAGTGAGTACTTGCTTCAGCATCTGCTGACTCGCATTTTAAGATCGGTCATCTCATTGCACATATTTTTAAGGTCTGAAGCTATATCTTGTAACGTTTCTTTAAATGGCTGCAGTTCTTCAGGAATCATTCCTCTGACAGTGGTACTGGAGCTGAAAGAGCACTCAGTTGCTAGCGGAGGACTGTTGATGGGATTTAGCTTTCTTGGCCTGCTTGTCAGGCAGGACCAGAGTGTATGCCTGGGTAGGCCGTTTTCATTTCTGCTTCCATAGTGACGAAATTAACCAATTGGGATACAAGAAAATTGGTTGGATGGTCCTCCTAGGTAGGCAGAAGATATAGCAGGTAGACAGGTACACCAAAGCTGACCCAGTAAAAGCTGATTGAGCCATATTTCCGAAGGGAGATAGCAGGAGCTCGAGGATTAGCAGCTAGCAAGCTAGACCCATCACATGATCTCCTCTCTCCAATTTATGTCTCTCACCTTTCAGCTGGAGTCCTAGGATGGAGGAGCTTTTCAGCGCAGAAGACTAAGGTATCTCTCCCTTCTTTTGCTTCCATATACCTCTGATATGTAGATTTAGGTGAGGCATAGTTCTGATAGCTGAACAATTCTCTGAACTCCTCGAGCTCCTTCTCTAATGCCAATAACCAGGAAGGGAGGAGTGGGTGCACTATGTCCTCCATCTGAGATTCTTTCTTGGCATCTGTCATTCTGGCTGATTAGGCAGTTATTTGGTCTGCAGTTTCTTTCGGTCGCCCGTCCAGTCCCTGCTCCATCTTATCCAGGTAGGGCAAAAGAGCTGTGAGTACTTGCAACGTCACCTTATGGTCCAGTACCTCCATTTCTGTGGCAGACAGTGAGATTGGGCCTAGCTGTTCAGCTTGCAGTGCTGCACTCTTCTTCTTGGCATTTATTGTCACTGATCTCAGATTTTATCCGCATTTTGCTGCAGATATTCATCCATTGTTGACTGCTGCTGGTTTTGAGCCAAAATATAGTTATTTTAACCTGAGATGCTGCAGATATTTTACTGATTTAATTCTTGAGGAAAGGAGCTGCAGAAATCCACGTCCTACTTGTTGCTGCTTATCAGTGCCCCAGCCAGGACATTGTAACCAACTTCTCTTTTTTCTTTACAGGCTATAGGCACCATAGCATTGGTAGTGGACAACGCATATATCCGTGGCACACACACTGTGACCCGAATGAGTATAGTCTAAATACATTTATTTTGTATTCATAGGTCTTGTTTCATGATGCCTGCTTATCCACCAACAGTTCTCCTCTTTTGCCTCCTCTGCTTGTGGCACCTAGGTGCCATTGTGTTATACATATTAAATAAGTTACGGTTCCTCAATTATTCTGTAAAATATACTTAGCTCCTTTACACTGACTTACAAATATTGTATATATTGTGTATGCAGTTGTAATCGTATCTGATGCTCTTTGTATTCCTGAGCATGTACTGCATGAACCATGGTTAATTTGTGGCCTGTACTCCATCGTTGTTATTTCTGGATATGTGCTTCTGCTCCAGGCACACTCCATGAAGCTTTCAACATTTAAATTGTATGAATTGTTAAGTGTGTTCTTATCTAAATTGCATTAACTGCTATGTATCTCTTGTTGTAAACCACCCAGGCCCACCTCGTGAATGAGCTCACTCAATTGAGTTTCACCTGGTTAAATAAAGATTGATTGACTGATTGATTGATTGATTTCAAAGCAAGGCCATCATCAATGTGATAGTGAGTATGCATTCCAACATTCATTTTTTAAATTGTTAATTTTTTTATTTTCCTTCACAGGAGCAAGTGAAACATAATTGGGATTGTACTACAGTCTCAGTGATTCCGATCTTGTACTTACAGGTCTCTTTCCATTATGACATGATTGGAAGACCCTTACTCTAACAAGTGATCCATTGTCATCTGATCTACCAGATTGCTAATGTGGACAAGGTTAGAGATTCATGCTTGGACAGTTCCTCCTTCTCTTCCTTCTCCAGCTTTTCTACTCCTGTGTGTGGTCTTATTAAAGTAAGGATGTCCTCTGTATCCAGCATGAATAATAGTCATCCACCTGATGAAATCTGCCAGATTCTTCATCACATAGCTGAAAATTACCTGAAATGGGAGAAACAGTAGCAGAAAACAGGTTAGAGTCTGAAATCTGAATAATTTTTCGGAATCAAAAGAATCAAACAAAAATAGACTTACCTTCCTTTGTAGGAAACCTGCTAAATGAAATAACCAGTTCTGTGCCAGACCAATGCAGCAACAGGATTTAATCACCCTAGAGATAAGTACATGAAATATGAAAGCAGAGAACAAAAGATCAGTAGCCCCAAACTAAGGTTGAAAAATAAAAAAAATTAAAATAAATACTTACCTTTTCTGGTAGGATACAAAGCAATACTCAGAGATCATCATTTGGATCAGTTCCCAAAAGGCAGTAACATTTCATGCAAAAACACTCAGAGGGCCCGATTTTCAAGCTCCGGCATGGCACAAGTGGCTTACCACAAATAATGGCACATGGTGCCCCTTGCACAAAAGATGCAGCAGGACGATTCTCAAAATCTTCGAGATGATAACTCCCAGGTCCCTTTCCTGCTTTGTGACTGTAAGTACCTCCCACCTAGTTCGTACTTTCCCCTGAGTTCTCATGCCTATGTGCATGATCCTGCACCTCTTTGCGTTAAATCCCATCTGCCATTCTTCAGACCATTTCTCCAGTTGTATAAGGTCTTCCCTCATTCTTTAAACAACCCCCAAAGTGTCCACCCTCCCTATTGCATACCTTTGTGTCATCTGTGATGAGGCATACCTGCCCCTCAGTCCCTCTGCAATGTCCCCAATAAAGACATTGAAGAGGACCGACTAACACTGACCCCTGTGCCCTGCTCATCACCTATCCCTCTCCAGAGTACTCCCTGTTTACCATAACCCTCTGACTTCTGCCATTCAGCCATTATCCACCCCAGAACTATTTTAGGATCAACCCTTAGGCTGTGCAGTTTAATCACCCTTCTATTGGGGGACTGTGTGAAGGCCATTCTGAAGTCCAGATAGGCCCACAGCCACTGCACCCAGATCCACTACCTTAGTTACCAAGTCATGCCATAGATTAGTACAATGAGTTAGTACAAAACACAGTGCTTATCCTAAGTACAGTAAAAGTTAGGGTTAGATTTATAAGTAAATAAATGCCATATAAGGCAGTGTAGGTGTGTTAGTGTGTGTGTGGCAATGCGCTGTGTGTGTAGACAAAGCACTTCCATGTTATACTGCAATATACATGCATATAATGTATATGTATTAGTCAGAGTTTATGTTCACAACAACTAGAAAGTGCAGTTAGGTGGCTCAGTGGTTAGTGTAAAAACTGCTAGTCTACATTTCCCCACTATCTATATCAGTTTCAGCCTAAGCATGTCATTACTGATTTAAATGGGTTGTCTACTGGCAACCCCCACCCTCGATGTTGCTCGGAGACTGAAAAGAAGAAAACAGTCCCTCAATCTCTCTTTTTTATCTGTAAAAATGTGTATAGACAGTACACTGCTATGTTACACTGGGAAAAAAAAGTATATATATATATATTTATATATATATATATTTATATATATATATATATATGCTTATATGTGTATATGTATTAGCTATGGTGTGCGTATCACAACAATTAGAAAGTGCAGTTAGGTGGCTCAGTGATTAGTGCAAAATTACTAGCATACACATTTCTCACTGCCCACAATATCATTATTTTGCAGCCATAGTGGCTCATGCTAGAGTCTTTTCTTTTTGCTTCCCTCCCTCCCATTTCTTTTCTGAATGCTTCTTACCCTTCTTTCTTTTGCTATCACCCTGCTTCTTTGATTAACTTGCATCCTGGGGATCACCTTGCTCTGTATTTCAGCCTGTGGAGTGGCACTTTCTGCCTCCCGATTACTTACACCACCCCTTGGCTAGTTTAAATGTTCATCAAAGTAACAGTTAAACTGTCCACTGAAGACTGTGGTTTCCCTCCAGGATGGATGTAGGCCCTTCACCTCTGTATAGACCCTTATCCTCCCAGGTGAGCCCCCAGTCCCCAATGTAGCTATACCCTCCCTCTCTGCCTTTCCTTCAACAATGAATTGAAGGCCCTGGTGCAGAGAACCCTCTTCTTCCTCCTATCATAGACAGGCAGTACCTCTGTAAAGCTACTAAGTGTGCTACCTGTCTAAGACCACTCCCAGATCCCTAAACTGCCTCTGCACTATCCAGCCTCAACCCTAACCAGGTCATTTGTCCCCAGGTGGACAATAACATCCATCTCCTTCCTTCTTGATGTCTTAGCCATCCCTAGGATCATTGCCCATCCCTTGGGCCATGGTGCCAGGTAGGCACCTGACTCCCTCTCTGCCCCTTTCTTATCCCAACTCTATCCCCTAACAACTGGGTCCCCACCAGAAGTTGCTTCCTCCTCTGGGGTTCTCCCCTCCTAGGGGTCCCCCCTCCTCACATCTTAGCTGCCACTACCATGGGTGTCTCCTCCTAGCAGTCCTGCCCCACTGGAGTGGTGTAGGAATTTTGCAGTGGTACCAGTTGAGAAATGTGCCTGTGACCTACCTATCCCTAGCCTTCCAGACCCCCACAACCCCAACCCTTGTTGAGCCCACTGTAGTCAGCCACTCCTCCTATCTGCCATCCTCTGAGGTAACAGTGTTAGACTTGGTGGCCTCTGGGTGGGGAAAGATCCTCCAACTCCTAGCCGACTCAGCCTCAGAGTCCAGCAGCCATCTCCATCAACCCAAGATGCACATGCATACGAGGCAGCACCACAGTCTCCAGTCTCTCAAGAGACTTCCACCTCACAGCCACTGAACTGCAAAACTGCACTGCACCACTCCCCATTTTCTAGTCCTGTTCTTACTGTGTTGCAGAATGCCTCTCCCAGAACCAAGAAAAGATTAAGTTGTACAAAGTTATTGAAGCCCAAATTAACCTGTCATTACTTACAGCTACAGGTACCAAATAATATATACAGATATATTTTTACCTAGGCAACAATGTTTATTGTGGCTGAGGCAGAGTAGTCTGTTTACCTGCAGTACCACCAATTAGGTTCAGGTAGGTCAGGTTATCCATTTCTCACTACTCCCTCTCCCCAAACAATACAGTATTAGCTGGGTTCAGACAGGCAGGGTTCCTGACCATTGTCTGTCTTCTTGGTTGACTCCTGGCAGACTTCTGTGATATCCTCTGCACGCAGGCCAGACCACAGCATGGACAGGCCACTTAAGGGATCAGGTGTTTGAAGAGTTCAGAGATGCAGCAGGATGGTCCGTGCAGCTGCTGATTGGCTCCTGCAGGAGTTGGAGTCGCGGTTTGCCTTTTGATTGTCTGGCCACACTAGCCAGAAGACTCCAGCTATACAGGAGCTGTTGTGCTGGTGCAGACACTGGGAGGGCCCGATCTACTTCTCTATGGCAGGAGGAGGGTGATGTATCCATCGGTCAGCTCCTCATGATCCTGCGCTATCCTCTGCAATGTGTGGGTTCAGTACAATGGGCAGAAATTTAAGTCCCTTGCCTGGAGCTTCAAGATCTTCTCGCGAGGTACTGATTGGCTGCAGTGGGAGTTGGAGGTGTAGCTTGCCTTTGATTGGTTAACCACACTGGCTGGAAGACTCCAGTGATGCAGGAGCTATTGTGCTGGTATGGGCAATTGGGGACCTAATCTACTCCTCTATGGTATGTTCAGATGGGAGGAGGGGTGCTGTAATAGTCATCAGTCCCTCACAACACAGACACCATCCTCTGTGATGTGTCTAACTCAGTTGTAAAAATTGGGCCCAAGAGCCCTTGTGGCCTCTTGCTTCTGTCTTCCTGGGTATGCGGAGTCCCAGAGTGAAGTACTCCATCACACCCTCCTTTCTCCATCCTCACAGCTTTGGGTGTGGCCTAAGGGCTGCAGGGACAGAACTGTTCCCTTCATACCCTCTCCTTTCCTTCTGTCACACTTACAGAACCAGCCACTACAAGGCAGCATAGAACCTCTAGGCAGTCTGCATTATACACAGAGCTAGAACATCTCAGGCCCCCCTGAACCTACATGAGACTCCAGGACTCTACCATCTTGGACCCATGCCATAGACCTCCTGAGACTTCCTGCCCACCCTGGTGTCTCCATCCAGCAGTCTGTCTGGGATCTTCAGCAACAGAGCCCATGGCTTAAGAGCCTATGTTACTGACATGGTCCCCTACCAGCTGTCCAGTCAACTCCTCTCTAGTAACACCAGGAGATGTCACCCTGTTCTTGGCTTGACCTACTCAGGATGTATGCACCCTGAAACACTGACCCTTCCCTTCCCCTTATATTACTCTGGGAATCTCTATCCAACTACTTCTGGAGTAGATGCACAGTTCATTTGCTCCCTGCCCTGACAGCGCCTCCTTCCTTGGTCTTCAACACCTCTGTGCTGGGATTCATACACCTTCACCCTTCAGAGTGAAATCGGGCCTGAAATCCTACAGAAGCACCTTCTTGAGAGAATCCTCCTCAGCTCACTTCCCCTGCTCTTACCCAGGAAGGTAATACTGACTCCTCACACCTGAACCTCCACTGAAACTTAACCTCTAAGATGATTAATTAATTAATAAATGTATTTATTTATTTATGTGTTTCACCAGTAAAGACATACTGGTAGTGAATGCTCTGTTCAAGATGCACCCTGGGGAGAGGGAATGGGAACCAGTAAAGGATGTAATCAACCAAAAGGAACTTACATTAAGAGAATCTGAGTGACAGATACGAATATCAAAAGAGATAGATTACAAAACATTAAACCAAATAAATCACAGGGGCCTGCTGGATTACACCTAGAGTTATAACTGACAAATGAACTGGCTGGGCCTGTTACTTTGATATTCCAAAATCCATTAACACAGGGATAGCTGTATCTGCTTGAAGGACACTCTTGTAACACTCATTTACAAGAAAGAATCTAGGAAGGACAGTAAGAACTACAGACCAGTGAGTTTGACATCAGTGCTGGGAAAAATACTGGAGGGCTCATCAAAGAATATATGGAAAATGATTTAATAGATTCTAACTTGGCGGATAAAACTCAGCATTAGTTATGGCATTGGATGAGGGTAAAGCAGTGGACTTGATCTTTTGGACTGGAGCAAGGCCTTTGACTAGGTTCCTCATGACCAATTTGTGCAGGTCCTATACAACACAGGTATAAATAGTACTTTAGTAGCATGGATTGAATCGTGGCTCTCTGATAGGAGACAATTTGAAGGCATAAGAGGGTATACTTCTAACTGGAATGCTGTTACTAGTGGGGTACCACAGGGATCAGTCCTGGGTCCATGTTTATTTAAAATATATGCAGCGTCTGTGCCCATGTCCGAAGGATCATGGCTTAACAAATGCTGATGATATAAAAGTTGGAAGGGTCATTGAGAATGCAATAGATGCAGCTCAATTTCAGGAAGCACCAACAAAACTGAAAATTGGAATAATGAAAAAATGTGGAACTGAGAGCATTGAGAAATGCGTGATTATGCATTAGAAAAAATAATAAGTGTTTGGACATACATTAGCTGGTAAGGACCTTAAAGAAAGTATGGAAGAAAAGATTTGGGAATACAGATGACAAATAGACTGAGACGGAAATCATTGCTACATCTTAGCCAAAAGTAAACTCCATACTGTGAAATATAAGGAGGAATATAAAGAGCAGGGACATAAATGTGCTGTTGCCCTGTATTTGTCTCCTGGTAAGGCCAGGTTTGGAGTACTGTGCCCAATGCGGTCACCCTATAATAGATGGGAGGTTGTAGCTCTGGAGAGGATACAGCACAGAAGCGACTAAAATGATTGATGCAGTAAAGCATTGAGCTATGAAGGATGATTAGGAGAACTTGGGCTGTATACTGGAGTATCGTCAGTTAAGGGGAGATCAATATTTGTTGTACCTTGGCAGAAGACACCAGTAGGAATGAGTGCTGTGTGACTGGACTTCTCTACTGGGACTAAAGAAGTAGAACTCTTGTACTTGGACCTTTAATTTAGGGTAAAAACAAACTAACAAACAAAACCAAAAAAAATTAGTGTGTTTGTCTGAGTTAACTGAACTGAATGGTTATCTGAACAGTTATCTAGGTGTAAATCTCAGGTGATTGAAAGGGATTGATAGCTGTGCAGTTTAAATTACTTGTAGAAAGATCTAGTAAGTAGGGGTGGCTTAGCTAGAAGGAAGCTAAATTTAAAGACTGCCTTAGAAAGATTCTGTTAGTAGCTTGGCAGAAGACACCAGGAGGAAGCAGTGCTGTGTGACTGGACTTCTCTACTGGGACTATATTGCCCTCCTTCCCACCCAAAGCTAGTTCTACTTTATAGGCACAGGTTTGACTGACAACAGGAACTTCCTGTTTGGGAGCAGGAAGTGAGTGATCACAGAACCGCCAAAGACCCACTATCCTAGAAGGGTAGAGTAGCTCTCCGGCCCCTCTAGCTGCTGGAGGTCTGCCTCTAAGCAAGTAGGGGTCTACTAGAACATATGGGATATTCTTGTCTCAGAACAGCACAATCAGGAGCTTAAAGGGCACAGACACAGAAAGTAAGTAGAGAGAGAGAACAGAAAAAAAACAGAGGAAAGGTAAGGATTCCAAACAACAGTTAAGGGGCCAGAAATACAGTAAGACATGATGAGAGTGGTGCAGTGCAGTGTCTGTGAGCAGCAGTCTTCGGAAGACGTTCTGGAGGATGCAGTGTTTTCCCATCTGCAGACACCTCTCTGGGCTGAGGAGGAGGTTGCTCATCTCCAGGCTGAGTTGGCCAGGATTTGTGGGACTTCCTCCTCCATCCAGGGACCACAAGTG
This sequence comes from Neoceratodus forsteri, assembly GCA_016271365.2. Taxonomy (NCBI): domain Eukaryota; kingdom Metazoa; phylum Chordata; order Ceratodontiformes; family Ceratodontidae; genus Neoceratodus; species Neoceratodus forsteri. The sequence continues at coordinate 299,874,641 of CM057453.1, read as the reverse complement.
CCACTGCCGTTGTCTCAGAGGTTGCCAAGAAAGAGGTGGTTGGACCACAGTGGGCTTAGGGAGGGTGAGGGTGGTGGAACAGGGTGCATCCCTCCAGTTGTACCTCTCCACAATTCCTATGCCATTCTGGCAAAGTGTGGTTCCTCTGTGGAGGCACCTGCAGTGGAGACCAAGGAGGATGCTGGGAACTTCACAAGGAGACCCACAGGAGGGTGGCATGGGACCCCACAGGGAAGAGCAACTCTTGGTGGGGACTCCATTGTTAAGAAAGAGTAGAACTGGGAGGAGGGAGAGGAGGTAGGAAGTGCCTGCCTGGTGCCATGGCTTGGAGGGACAGGAAGCGAATCCTCAGAATTGCCAGAGCAGCTGCACAGGGAGGGAGATGGATATCATTGTCCACCTAGGGACAAATGACATGGCTAAGAAGGGATTAGGCAGTGCAGGAAGAGTTTGTGGAATTGGGGAGGGGCCTTAGACAAGTAGCACACGATAACCTTCTCGGAGTGCTGCCCATCTATGCATAGGAGAGGCTAGGGTGTTCTGCACCATGGAATTTAATCAGCGTTGAAAACTGGTGCAGAGCTCAGGATTTGGCTTCATTGGGGACTGGGGGTCCACCTGGAGTGATGCAAGCCTATACTGGCATGATGGGCTGTATCTGTCCAGGAGGAACCAGGATCCTAGGTGATAGGTTTAAATGCTTCATTGGAAGCATTAAACTATATAAGAGGGGAGGCACTGGAAAAGAGCAGGAAATCCTAGCCCCCTAAAAATCCATGATAGTAAGCACGTAAACACCAACACAGAGGTGGCGATAGGGAGAAGGGCAGGGTAGATGGGGAAAGTGACAAAGGCAAGAAAGACAGAGATGGGGCAAAAAGGAGTAAGGACATCAGGAAATGGACGGTAATGAGTACCAATGCCCATAGTCTGGGCAACAAGCTTCCTGAGCTGGTGGCCTTGATGGAAGAGGATGCTGAGATATCGTAGCAGTCACAGAAACATGGTACACAGAGAACCATGACTGGGATGTTAACATACCAGGGTACATAACCTAAGGAGAGATGAGGGAGGAGTAGTTCTCTATGTAAAGGAAGGGATAAAACAACTGAACAAAAGAGTAAACAGGAAGGAGAGGAGAAGAGGCACTGTGGATCATCTTGGAGACTGAAAGGCACCACAATCCGCACAGGGTTGTGTACAGACCCCCATGTCAGGGAGGAATGGACAAGGATATGATAGAAGGCATTCTTAGGATGGCAGAAAGGGACATACTGTTGATGGGAGACCTGAATATGCCAGATGTTAAATGGAGCACATTTGCTGCAGCCACATCCAAGAGCAAGGCCATTCTTGATGCCCTACAGGTGTCAGGCCTCAGACAGCTAGTTTTGGAACCCACTCGTGAGGGGCAATCTTAGACCTTGTACTCTCAAATGGGGACTGTGAGAGGATCTCAGATCTAGAAGTGGGTTGTCATCTGGGAACAAGTGACCATCAAACAGTGTGGTTCACATTAAACTCAGCTACAGAGTCAAGCCATACAAAAGTGAGGGTACTGGACTTCAGGAGGGCTGACTTTGGCAAGATGGGAGAGTGCCTCAGAAAAGCACTAGCAAACAGGCTAGAAGGAGGGTGGAGCAACAATGAGGAATCATCAAAACTGCTATCACAGAGGCAACAAGTCTTTGTGTGACACAAATAAACAAATCAAAATGAAAGAAAAGCCACTATGGTGCTCAAAAGAGGGTGGGCAGGGAGAAAAGATATCATTCAGGAAATATAAGGAAACACAGAAGTAGCAGGACGAGAGCTGTACCACTTAATGCAGAAGAAAGCAGGAGGGAAGTCAGAATAGCAAAGGCCCAAACTGAGGAAAAGATAGCCATCTCGGTTAAGAAGGGTGATAAAACCTTTTATAGGTACATCAGAGAGCGTGAAAGACAAAGGGAGGGATAGTGAGGCTGAATAGAATGAATGGTGGGTGGGCAGAGGGGATAGTGAAAAGCAGGGATACTGAATGAATATTTCTGCTCAGTATTCACAAAGAGGAGGGGATGTGCCTAATCCAATTAATAGAAGCACTCTTGATAGGGGTCAATCCCAGCCCTGTCACAGAAGAAAGGGTTCAACAAGAACTCCTAAAACTGAAGGTGGACACGGTAATGGGACCTGATGGAATTCACACCAGAATTCTAAAAGAATTAAGGAGGAACTAGTGAAACCACTGACTACTCTTTTTAATAAATCATGGGAGGATGGTGTGGTAGCTGAGGACTGGAGGAAGGCAGATGTGATTTCCCTTCACAAAAGTGGGACCAAGGCAGAGGCAGGAAACTACAGACCTGTCAGTTTGACCTCTGTGGTAGGGAAAGTGATGGAGTCACTTCTGAAGGAAAAACTGTTTGAGTACCTTGAGATCAGTGGGACTGGGACCCAAGACAGCATGGGTTCACAGCGGGAAGGTCATGTCAGACAAATCCAAGATTTCTTTGACTGGGTGACCAAAGTAGTAGACCAGGGAGGGGCTGTGGACATGGTCTACCTATGCTTTAGCAAGGCACTTGACACAGTCCCACACAAAAGATTAATAGTCAAATTAACCAGCCTGGGAGTGGGTCCCAGGGTGGTAGCCTGGGTAAAACATTGGCTGAACAACAGGACACAGAAGGTAACTGTAAATGGAGCTCACTCTGAAGAAGAGGGGTTACTAGTGGGGTGCACGAGGGTTCAGTACTGGGTCCAGTCCTTTTAATGTTTTATAAGTGACATTGCAGAGGGACTGGAAGGAAAAGTATGCCTCTTTGCAGATGACACAAAGATCTGCAACAGGGTTGATACACAAGGAGGCGTGGAAAGGATGAGAAAGGACTTGGCAGGGTTGGAGGAATAGTCAGAAGTATGGCAGCTAGGATTCAATGCAAAGAAGTGTAAAATAATGCACCTGGAAACAAGAACCCAGGGAAGATTACACAATAGGGAGGGAGGTAGTAAAAACAACAAAAAAGGAAAGGGACCTGGGGTAATCATATCAGATGACCTTAAGGTTAGCAAGCAATGTGAGAAGGCAGTAGGAGGGCTGGGGTATACTGGGATGTAAAGGAGAGGCATCACCAGCAGAAAACAGGAAGTTGTTATCCCGCTGTACAGACAGTTGGTGAGACCCTATCTGGAGTGCTGCATCCAGTTCTGGAGACCCCATCTCTGCAAGGACATAGACAGGATATAGGCAGTCCATGGAGGACAATTAAATGGTGCAGGGTCTGCAAGAGAAGCCATATGAAGAGAGACTAAAGAAACTTAATATGTATACCCTTGAGGAAAGAAGGGAGAGGGGGACATGTTAGAAACTTTTAAGTACCTCAGTGGAATCAACAAAGTCCAAGAAGGTAGCACCTTTCAGAAAAAGAGACGTGCAAGAACACGGGGACACAGTTTAAAGATGGGGAGCAGTTCTGGGACAATGTGAGGAAGTATTTTTCACAGAGAGGGTAGTGGATGCATGGAACAGCCTTCCTGAGGAGGTAGTGGGGTCTAACACTGTGGAAGAATTCAAGAATGCATGAGACAGACATAAAGGCAATTCTTGGGGGTAGGAAGAAATAGGCTCTTGGTTAACTAGGATCTGCGGCCTATCCTGTAGGTAGGAAATGGGCAGACTAGGTGGGCCAAGTGGTCCTATCTGCTGTCAAAGTCTATGTTTCTATGTACAAGGCTTTTAATGACCCGGACTTTGGGATTGTTTGGACTTGAAGATGACAGACAACAGGTATAAGACTAGGGCACATATACTACAGCTGTAAGGAGAAACTGCTAGTACTAAACAAACTCTGGCCAGAGCCGATAGGGCTGTGATGAGCTGTCAAGTGACCAAAGTTACATGTGTGAGAATTATTGAATGCCATTAACTTGGCCATTTTGGAGGTGTTGCTACAAATTTCAACATGGCCTTTTGGGACCCCTCCTCGTGAAGAGTGCTAGTGTCATTTTTTTCACTTTTCCCAAAGGTGATTTCAAAGCGACCTGCCATTCTGTGTCACAGGTGCAAAACAAGGTGTGCAGGATATGATAACAAAAGCTGTGCTGTTAAAAGATTGGTGTGCTAAAATGGCAATGTTGAAAATGTGGAGGAAAATATTAAAAATTGGCAAGTTAAGAACATGCATAGAAACTGCAACACATACTCATAGCGTAGTCATTTATTAGAGTTTTTCACCAAATTTGCAACATGGGCTTTTGGGGACCTCACCATGAACAGTCCCACTGTAATTTCTTGAATCAGTCCTGAAGGTGATTCCATGCAACGACAGCAAAATCATCTTTCAGGACCAAGTAATGAATTGACAGTGAAAGTTTTCATGAGGTGGGGTCCCAAGAACCCATGTTGAAAATTGGGGACAAAATTCAAAAAATGGCTTATTTATCAACATAAGTTGAAAATCGCATTGAATGGCATTATAGCAGGCTTACCTTTGATTCTACAGTTTGCGGTTCAGCTTTGAAGAGTGCAGATGTGTTCGGTCCAGAGAAGATGACAGCGCCAACCTCTGGAGGTAAGTATGGGGTAAGAGGGGGTACAGGGAAGTGGGTGCTCAGTGGGAGGGTGGGAATGGGAGAGGTTGGGGCAATGAGGGGATCATTTTCTTTTTACAGATAAAAAACACATTGGAGGACTGTTTTCTTTTTACAGGAAACAAAAAAGAAGACATTTGGGCACACTGGGGTGGGCTCCCAGTGTGCCTCATGAGTGGGGGTGGGTGGGTACATGATGCCGACGTGGGGACTGGGCACCCGATGTTGGCAGGAGGAAAATGTGTTTATGCACACTGGGATGGGCTCAGTGTGCCACATAATGGTGGGGGCACATAATTCCACATGGGGATTGGAGACCCCATGTTGGCAGGGGAAAAATACATTTGGGCACACTGGGGTGGGCTCCCAGTGTCTGACATGAGTGGGGGCTACATTATGCTGACAAGGGACTGGGGACTCCCAATGCTGATGCATTTTCTTTTCACTGGTGCTGGTGTCAGGCAATGCAACTGCACATGTGCAGTATTCACATGTGCGGTTGCAGTGAATGGCATTTTGCCATTCACAACATGATGGCGCCATCAGAACTGTACATGTGTGCAAGTCGTGCATGTACAGTTCATGCCCCAGAATGCGAGAGTAGCAGCTGAAATAGTGCCACTGTTATTCCATAGTGGCCGATCATGGTGGAGGGTTTCAAACTCCATTGAACTTTTGAAGGATACTGCCAAAAGTCCAATGGAAAGATTCCTAATCGCCATTTTAGAGCTACTGAGCAATCCCAAAATGGCTGTAGGCTATGCTCCACAAACCCCAAAAGGGCATCATGGTTTGGTCAGCGTTATCAGCCTGTAGAATTCCTGCCCATGTATGGTGGTCAGTAGTGGGACCATGGAGATTAAAAAAAAGACTAGATGATTATTGCACTGAAATGAAGATTAAAGGTTATCAAGCTTAGTTGGTGAGCTGCTATGGGCATTTGCCTGCTTGGCTCATATGTACTTATGATATTTATGAAAATACATGATGACAATTGATGGCATTCATTACAATTTCAGAAAACTAGGAAGTTTAACTAAGCAAACACTAGCAGCAGTAAATATAGATAAGTGTTATCATGTGTTACAGAACAAAGGGGCAGTAAGGAGGAGGAGGTATGTTAACTAAACAAATACTTGCATGAGTAACATAGATAAATATGATCATGTGTTACAGAACAAGGGTGGCAGTAAAGATGGGGCAGTATTTAACCACAGCTGCAGGAGGAGTAGAGCTTTTTAGGAGGGAGGTGAGGACACGAGAGGGTGGTGTGACAGATATCTGTAGGAAGTGAGTTCCAAATTTGGGGAATCAATGGGAGAAAGCTGCTGGCCTGCTGAGGTGGATCTGTGTAGGATGTTTAATGTGTGGAGTCAAGGTTTCTAAGGGAGTAAGAGGAAGGTGGTTTGGGTGAAATAGAAGAGAAGAGATATGGGGAGAGAGTGAAACCAGAATTTAGCTAGAACGTTGGCGCTATGGATATGTCACCTGTCTTTAAGGAGGAAAGGAGAGAGACTGGTATGGGTTGCAGTGATAGGTGCAGGGAGGGTAGTCAAGAGCAAAATAGCAGAAGGAATGGATAAGAGTTTATAGCCTGGTTAGAGAAGATTTGGGAGCGAGCGCTAGACTGCATCCCCATAGTCAAAAATGGGGAGAATGATTTTCTGGACAAGTGTATGGTGGGCTAGCAATGGAATACACCCATGCTTTTGATATAGGGCACCCAGTTGGAGTGCAGCTTTTTGTGGAGGAAGTTAATACATCCAGAAAAGTCAAGGTTCTGGTCTAGACAGACCCCAAGTTACCTAAAGGAGGTACTGTTCTCTAGCAAGGTCCCATCTAGGGTGTGGAAAGGGTGGAGGGCCTCTGCCTAGTGTCAAAGGTTACGAAGAATGTCCTCTTGGTGTTCAAAAACAGCTGATTTGAGCAAAACCAGAGCTGAACCTTATCAAAGTCATGCTGAAATCTGGTCGCCACATCAGTGGGGAGGGGCCGGATGTATACAGGACAGTATCATCCATGTACATGTGGATGAAGGTGAGAGAGCAGGCAGTGGGAAGGTCATTAAGGAAGACTGAGAGTAGCAATGGGCCAAAACAGAACCCTGAGGAACTCTAGTGGTTATGGGAGGAGGAGATATTGTACCTCTAATCTGAACAGTCTGGGTTCTTCCCATAATGTAGGAACAGAACCAACTGGTTACTGCATCGGAGATCCTATAGCAGAGAGTTTGGCAAGCAGGAGGGTGGAAGACAGTGTCGAAAGCCTTGGCAAGGTCGACAAAGACAGCAGAGGTGATGAGTCCCTGGTCCATGCTGGTAAGGATTGAATCACTGAGCCTAAGGAGGGAGGAGGAGGTGGTGGAGTGGAACCTCTTGAAACCAGACTGGTAAAGGTGCAAAGAGGAGGAATCAAGGTAGGAGGAGAGTTGGGATAGCACCAAGAGTTCTGGAGCTTAGCAAGAATGGGGAGCAGAATGATAGGGTAATAGTTACCTAGGGAAGAGAGATCACCATCTTTGCAAGTTTGATAACAGTAGCATGTTTCCAGTCAGCAGGAACAGAGGAGAGAGAAGGAGAGATTTATGAGAGAAGCAATAGGGAAGGAGATAACAGGAGTGGAAAGGTAAAGGATTTTGGAGCCAAGTCCGGAGGGACACCTACCCTTGTGGGATTAAGAGAAAGAAGAGCTTCAAACAATATGAAGTCTTGCTATATTATGACTATTGCAGTTTGTCCCACCATTAGAACTGCCCGAGGTGAAAGAGTTAACTTCCATGCGGGGCATGGAACTTAGAGGACTTGATTGGTTAGAAAAGCTCTGTCTGGGATATTTCAAACTGAAACTGTCAGATTCTTTACTCCGCCTCACTGAACAGTCGCTCCGAGATTCCTCCTACTGCTCGGTTCATTTTCTTGGTTTAAAGAGTTTTTCTTGGTTAAATTCAACAGCGATTATCATTATTTTAACTGCAAACCGATCGTTCAAGCTCTGTCTATGGTATTGTAAGTAATAGATAGGTTTATTTCTGTGTGGAACTTGTAAATGTTTATCGGTTCGGTTTGAACCGATCAGGTTGTGTTGAAACTTTATTCTGAAGCATTTAAAGCTTTTTAGAGTGCGGTTTCGGTTCTTATCAGTTCTAAAAACGATTTCATTACGGTTTTTCCACTAATTCGACACGGTTGGGAACTGATAAGGGTGTCTTGCCTGGCACTGCCGAAAAAGGCAAGTTTTTGTTAGGCTGGCATTATGTCTGAGAAACCCAAAAGAAAAATCAGTCTACTGGTTCAACACTGTAGTGTCTGTGGGGAAGCCTTTGCCAAGGCTGACCCACACACCACATGTGTTTATTGTCTGGGGTTTGACCACCTCAATGCAGACTGCCAGATTTGCAAGAATTTCCTGCAGCTACCCTAGATAAGAGAGTTGGTAGGCTCAGGGAACGAGAGGTAAAAAGTCCGCTGACCGGGATGGCCAGTCCGGTTCGGTGCCCATCGAACGGAGGGAGTCCCTGACCAGGGCCAGACTTCTCAGGCAAACGTAAGCTGAATCTGAGGAGCCAGTTCCGCAAAGAGAACTAGAAAATCAGCAGGTGTGAGTCAAAAATCCTTCTCCAACTGCTGCAGAGATAGCCAGGGCAATCAAATTGTCCAGTCACTTTCCCGGTTCCGTCGAACCGCCACTACCTGGCAAAAGGTTGGTTCGTCCAGTTCCACCGGTTCAAGAATATGATATAGAGGAGTTTTATGAACCAGAGGAGGGGAGGATGATTATGAATAGTGTGAATGTGACTTTGAAAGTCTGGATGTGCCCATTGAACTGACATCTCCCCAGACAGACCTTTGGAGAATCTCCCCTAGGCTTGCTGAGTCCCTTCTCATTTTCTGTTCTATAAAAGTTACTGAAACCTCCCTTCCTTTGAAGGAAGCTGTGGATGAGCAAGAGGAGCCTGACTTTATAGAGATGATGGATATCCCAGAGTCCAGGAGATTGTCTATTCCTTTACATAAATCCTTTAGGAAACAAACAATAAAAATGTTAAAAGCTCTAATTCTGTGCCTCCTGTGAATAAAAAGATGGACAGGAGGTACACTTTGTCAGGTCCTGATACAGAATTTCTTTCACAGCAATGCAGCCATGTTGGAGTAGTTCAGGCTGCAGCCTGTGATAAGGCTATATCCCTGGCTTCACATCCTCCTGACAAGGACTCCAGGAAGATTGATGCCATGGCTAAAAACAATACATGGCAGCGCCTTGGGACTCAGACAAGCAAATTATATGGCTTATGTTGCAAGATACCAAAAATCTAGATGGGATACTGTCATGGCTTTGGCCAAACAGGCCCCTGGCCAGCTTGCCAAGGAGCTAGAGCAGGTGGCTGCTGATGGTATTGAGGCATCCAAGGTGCAATTCCATGCTGCAGTGGATTCTAATGATGTATCCTCTAGAGTCATGGCTACATCTGTGGCTTTTCAGATTGGCTTGGCTCAGGTGTACTAGTTTGTCACAGGATACCCAGGCTAAGGCTATGGATTTTCCAGAGGTGGGAAATTCTCTGGTTGGGAGCAGACAGAGAATTATATGAAGAAAATGGATGAATATAGAACCACTTAAGAGTGCACAAGCCAAGGAACGGCAAGCCACTCCTCAGAGGCAGCCCCAGGGTAGAGGCAGGCCTTTTCACAGGCCTTTTACCAAACCCAGGCCTCCTCTTCAGCTTATGTTCAGAGGGGTTCTTCAGAGGGAGAGGCAGACGGGTACAAGCTGGTCTGCTCCCACCCCTCAGCCTAAAGCCCCTGCCAAACAGGCACCCTGATGGGATGCCCAGGGCTGGTTCTCCATTACCTGTAAGGCAGGCTGGCTTACTTCGTCCAGGACTGGGAGTCTTTAACATCAGACAAGTGGGTCCTGGAAGTAGTAAGCCAGGGTCTGGTTCTCAGCTTCAAAAATTCCCAAAGATGAGAATCAGATCTTTCCACCTGCAAACCCTCTAGAGACTCTTGCTTTGGAAACAGAAGTCTCAACCCTCGTGGCTCTCAGAGCTGTAGAAAGGGTTTCTCCCTACACCAGGGCAAGGGTCTGTACTCCAGGTACTTCCTTACCCCAAAAAGACAGGAGAGTGGCGGCCCATCCTGGACCTAAGATATCTGAACAAGCACCTTTTAAAACCAAAATTCAAAATGGTGACTCTGGGAATGATTTTACCCTCCCTAAGGCCAGGGACTGGCTAGCTTCCTGGACCTCAGGATGCCTACTTCCATGTTCTTCTCAGAAGCTCCCACAGTACCTCAGATTCGAACTGCCTCAGGCCATTATCAGTTCAGACAATGCCCTTGCCTTACCTCTGCCCCAAGGGTATTCACAAAATGTCTGGCAGTAGCAGTTGCTCATTTAAGAAGGCAAAAGATTGCCATCTTTCCCTACCTGGACGACTGGCTCATTGTGGGTCAGTCTCAGACCAGGTCAAATCGCACCTGCAAGTTACCCAGCAGCTGCTTACCTCTCTGGGCTTTCTTCTCAATCTTCCAAAGTCAGTTCTGGAACCTGTCCAGGTACTCACCTTTATAGGTGCAGAACTGGACACAAAGCCGAGCCAGAGCCTTCCTTCCCCTAGAAAGGGTAAGGACCCTGGTGGCCCTGGCCTCGCCCTTCACTCTGCAGGTCTCTCGACCAGCAAGGCATTTCTACAGCTCCTAGGACACATGGCTGCTTCCACAGCTGTAGTGGCAAGGAGCAAGATTTCAGATTATGGACATTCAGTTCCATTTGAGAGCCTTTGGTCTCAAAGAAGATTCCCTATCCAAGTTGATCCCAGTGACTCAAACCCTGATCCAGGCCCTTTAGTGGTGGCAGGATCAGAGCAATCTGAGACAAGGGTGCCCTTCATCCCTCTATCTCACTCCTTGACCCTTACTACAGATGCGTCCCTCTTGGGATGGGGAGCTCACATGGGTGACCTCTCCACCCAGGGATTGTGGTCCCTCAGGAATCTCTGCTCCACATCAATCTGTTGGAACTCAGAGCTGTTTTTCTAGCACTTCAGGTTTTTCTGCATCTGTTCAGAACAAAGTGGCAGAGGTCAGAACAGACAACACCACTACAATGTGGTATATCAACAAACAAGGGCACTCGGTCTTTGGCCTTGTGCACCGAGGCGCTAAGTTGTGGTCTCTGGCTTATTCCTGAACACTTCCCTCATAGCAGTTCACCTCCCAAGCAAGGACAATGTCCTGGCAGATGCTCTCAGCAGGATTTCCAGGGCCATCACGAATGGTCACTGGATCCCTAGTACTGGAGATAGTTTTTGCCAGATGGGGCACCCCTCAGATAGATCTTTTGCAGCCCTACACAATCATCAACTTCCACTTTTTGTTGCAGGCCCCAGTGTTGGGCTCAGTCCCCTGGATGCCTTTCTCCTCGATTGGGAAGGGAAGTTTCTCATGCCTTCCCCCTTCCCTCTCCTGTTCAAGGTGCTAGTCAAAATCAGATCTCAGCCCTGCAAGATGATCCTGATTGCTCCAGACTGGGCCAGGCAGCCCGGTACCACTCCTTCTGTCCTTAGCAGTCCATCTTCCCTGTGTCTCCCAGGAACCACAATCTGTTAACCTGTGCCCAGAGAGTCTGGTATCCGAATCTCAAATCCCTCAACCTCAAGGCCTGGCTCTTGAGGAGTTAGAGTTTGCTGATCTACAACTTTCTCAAGGTGTTCTCGAAATCTTGAAAGCTTCTAGGAAGCCTTCCACTAGGGCTACCTATAACTCCAAGTGGAAAAGGTTTTCCATATGGTGTTCTGGGAAGCATATTTCCGGAATCTGCTGATTTGCCCACTGTTTTGGACTATATGGTCCATCTTGATTCTTTGGGACTGAGACCAGCTACCCTGAAAGTGCATTTGGCAGCTGTCTCTGCTTTTATTTCAGCAGGAAGCCTCTCTCTTTCTGCTCACCCTGTATTTTCCAAGTTTTTGGGGATTGCTTCATACCAATCCACCATTCAGGGACCCTGCCCTGCCTGGGATCTTAATGTTTGCATTGCTCAGCTGATGCAACCCCTTTGAACTTCTGTCTTTGGCAGAGCTTAAGTACTTGACTTAGAAAACTGTATTTCTAGTAGCCATCACTTCTGCCAGGCGCATAAGTGAGTTACAAGCTTTTGTCAGTGGAGACTGACTTATTTCCTTTCACAGGGATAAGTTAGTCCTCAGGACTAACAGGAAGTTTTTGCCTAAGGTGGTTTCAGATTTCCACCTTAATCAATCTATTTCACTTCCAGTGTTCTTCACTGACCATTCCTCCTCTGGTGAGAGGAGGTTGAACAGCTAGATGTTAAGAGGACCCTAAGTTACTACATAGAGCGTACCAAGGGTCACAGGTTTTGACTCCTCCAACTATTTCTCACTTATGGTGAGGTTGGGAAAGGAAACCTGCCACTAAGAGATCCATTGCCAGGTGGATTGTCTCTTGTACCCAATTTTGCTATCAAAACTGGGTAAGGTCTCCTTCAGGCCTGAGGGCTCACTCTACCAGAGGTACAGCTATGCTCTAGCTGCTGCCAGAGACATCCCTATCTTAGAGATATGTCAAGCAGCTACTTGGAAAACAGTACACACTTTCACCAAACATTACTCCTGGATATCCAGGCCAGGAGGGATGCTCGGTTTGGCACAGCCATGCTCAGAGCCTATTCCCTAAGTTCTGTCTGTCCTTCCTCCATGGAGGTACTGCTGTGTAGTTCGTAATAGTCATAATATAGCAAGACTTCATGTTGTTTGAAGAAAAATTACTCACCTTAGTAATGTTGTTTCTTCTAATGGAGTCTTGCTATATTATGACCTCCCCGCAGCCTGCCCTCTCAGAACTTCTACTTTGGGTATGGGGTGGGCAGTCCACTGTTGGCACTTATTGATGCCCTTTTATGTTTTCCACCCTTCTTTTTGGGGTGTTTGGGTGTTGTGTTTTTTATCTTATCTTTTTCTGGTCCCTGACTTGAGTCTTGTGTTGGGACCAGGAAAATGTGTTAATATTTTAGTAGCCTGTTGGCTAGTGTAGGTTACCGCTCCACAGAACCTTAGTGAGTTTTGCTCAGAAGATCTGACAGTTTCAGTTTGAAATATCCCAGACAGAGTTTTTCTAACTGAGTCAGCTTTCTAAGTTCCATGCCCTGCATGGAAGTTAACTCTTTCCACTCCGGAGCAGTTCTAATGTAGGACAAACTGCAATAGTCATAATATAGCAAGACTCCATTAGAAGAAACAACATTACTAAGGTGAGTAATTTTTTCTTTGAGGGCATCAGCAGGGGAAAAGGCAGCAGGAGAAGGAGGGAGGTAGGGCCAGTCCATTTGAGTGGACTTATGGGACAGTTCATTTGAGAGGACTTGGGGAGAGGATGGAGGAGGAAGGAGGGAGAGTAGAGAGAAGGAATGAAATGCAGGTAGTGAAAAATATGTTTGACTCTGTGGCCACAGAGAGGGATCTGATAGGGATACAGGGAGACAGAATAGGTAGAAACACAGATTTTCACAGTGTATACACTGCATGTAGACAAAGACACAGAACCAGCATCCCCACTTTTATTTGTTTTTTTATTTATTTATTCATTTATTTTATTTAGTTTTTGTTGATCAGGTAAGTGCACTAGACAAATCCTGCCTATTTTCAGGCACGACCTGGGGTAGGGATACAGATGAATGCCAACTGACCTTGAACCAGATTAAGCTGTTTGTGGTATTTTTAGTGAATGAGGGAACTTTTAGAAGAACCGGGAAAATCCTCACTCTTTTCGATAAGTGCCATGGGATCTTTAACATCCACCTGAACTACCACCAATCCAGGCAGATGGGACTCTGTTTAACGTCTCATCCAAATACGGATTTGAAGTGGGATTACAAATACTTACTCAACCCATCTTTCTTGTGCACACCCTTATTGTATTTATAGTTGTGGAAAATGTATCAGATTATCCAGGCTAGCAAAACTATGGTTTGCAAAACATAGAGGATTTTTCCAAAAATTCACATATCAGTCAGTCAGAAACCATGCCACATCTTTTATGTAATTGAACCACTAGGTTGCAAAATACACTTTCAGTGTGCATAGCAGTGAATCCTCTTTAAATAATTTTGAGCTGTTTCTACCACTGACATGGAAACCTGGTTTACAGTACAGTCTGGAGACCAGAACTGAAATATCCTGCAGTAACGTTTTCAGCTTTTAAAACCCACACCTTCCATAGCAACAGCAGTTGGAGTATTATGTACTGAAACTGACCTAAAATAGAATTTTGTTGTCGGAACTATTTTTCTAGACTTACCTTAACAAGGTAAATAAAACTTATAGTCAGTCCTTGTTTACAGTATTCCAGTTTATAGGTGTTATTTATGTCTGTTGTACCTGAAAACCTTTTACAAAGCAATGACATAATGCATTAGATATCCATAGTGCAGTGACTCTATGCCAGCAAATGTGGCAGCAACCAGTCACCAGCCATTAGAGTATCTTGTAGAGAAGAGAAGGAAAGGAATTTGGTTTAGTGTAATACAACTCTTACACACTAGATGCCAAAAGACTTGATAATTCATGAACACTTGCTAGTAGAAATTAAGTGTGCACAGATTGATTGATTGATTGATTGATTGACTGACTGACTGACTGACTGACTATTAAAATGTTATTTTATACAGAATTCATGTTGTTAGGGAGAAGTCCTATTTTCAACAAGAGCCCTGTGCAGTACATACAAGATACAAAACATAAAATAGTGATGATAACACTAAAATAATACAGAGTAGATTATTACGAAGGACAGAGATGCAATTAACTATAATGTGCAATGAATATGTTAAATGAGATGTACAGTAAACATACAGAAGAAGCTGTCTGTGTAATTCATTTGTAACAATTGTATGATTGCAGCAAGATTTTCTAAAAGCTTCTTTGAACTCTTCATTACCAGGTATTTCATTCCATGATTTTGCCACACACATTTGCAAATTCGTTATTGTCATATTCGTTGTGCACATAAACATATGGCAGTCCCCATCAACTGATCTCAGCTGATATCTAACATTTTGGGTCTTCAAGAATTATGTCTCCATGTTCTGTTTATGCTCCTGTGGCAAAGACAGGCTGCACTCCTTCAGGCCTGCCTTGCTGGTCCCCACCACCCTGCACCTCAAGGAGTTACCTGAAGGCTGGAATACCCCCACAGTTTCCCCTGTGGTGGGGTCAGGGAGAGGGCTGTTTTCCTCCTACCCTGAAGCACATATCCAGTCTTCGGCCTCTGGATCCTGATGATGCGGCAGGTGAGGGATCAGGGGCAGGGCTTCATGAAAGCAAACAAAAGCAGCTCCACCCGCTAGTGTGCTTCTATTAACAGCACATGTGATCAAACAAAATCAGTCCCACTATAGTCATCAGTGTAAAAGTTTATTTCCTTACATATTAACATGTAGTCTCATGCAAACAGTGCATAAGGGAGGTATAAACAACTGGGAGAACCAGGAACCAAACCCCTATCAGTTTCACATTTCTATACTGAACCTTACAGTATGCACTATTTGCAAAAGATTGCATGTCAGTATGAAGTAAACTTTTACACTTCTAACTATACTATCTATATATATATATACTTTCTGAATATTAACAGTTTATTAGACCTAGGGTGAAAAAATTAACCAAAAGATAACTACTGAAGTTTAAGGTTCACAAATGGAATCTTATGGTCACAAAATCATTAAATGACTTTTTGTGGACCTGCCAGGGTACAATGTTGATGTAGACAATTTAGGATCAAGTAGAGAATTACACAGGAGAAACAAGATATATGCCCCTTTTAGATTTAAAGTATTGGTGTAAATGGAGGTGTGTAAAGGTTTAAGAAGTTTGAATATTCACAAGTCAGCAGGAACTGGACGGACTGGAGGGCAGATTTCTGAGATTAGCTGCATATAAAATTGCCCCAGTCATAACATATATGTTTAACTGAGCTTACAAGCAGGTACCTTCTCAAGGTGGAGAAAGTAAAATAATTCCTATTTTTAAAGAGGGGTAGCATCGGAAATAACTATAGACCAATAGCTCTTCTTTCTATCTTGTCTAAATGTTTGGAAAGACATTTTCACACTCAAATTATGGATTATATGGAAAAATACAATTTAATCACACCTTATCAATCAGGGTTTCAAAAGCACATTCAATTCGACAACTCTTTTGGAATTTAATAATTTGATCAATACATCAATACATTTAGGATTGGAGACAGCTGTAATTTTGTTAGAAAATGGGCTAGTAAATTCTAGCATTCTCATTGGCTAAGACAGTAAGTTTAGCAGGTTTATTTCTCGATAGAGCCTCTAGAAAACAAGTGCAATTGGGGTGCCCCATTACTTGGTATATTATTGGGCACCCTGAATTTGCAAGTCTGTAGCCACCAATGTTTCAACTTGCTTAGAGAGCTATTTATGACCCACCACCCTTAAAGTCAATTAATGTGCAGTAGATTGTCCAACCAAACACACAGTCACTAAAAACTCACAACATGTTGAAAAAATACACTAGTCACTGTTTTGCAGCCTCAACGGTGAAGCCGATCTCAAGGACAGTTCTTACTTTGCTGTTCTGCTGGGAGCAGCAGCAGCACTTCGACCTTTTCTGCCCAGGTATGGAAATGTGCTGCTGGCTCCGTTGTTTCTACATTGGCCAGTTTTGGGAGAGGGCAGCATGGTATCTCTCTAAGTATGGGCAGTTTGTCTCTCGTCGATGGCTTTCTCTGTGCAGTGGGTAGTCTGGCTGGGCCAGTCTGGCAAGACCCAGACCACATGGAGACAAATTCAGATGCAGTCCATTTGGGGCTGAATACAGCTTCCAGCAAGCAGACCACAGTTCACACAATGGGAACTAACTCACAACCCACTAGCAGCTCATAGCACATTTACATGTACGAGAATTCTACTGTACCAGTCAAGCGATCCCGGTCACAATCATAAAGTCTCTGCACACACCAGGAGCTTAGGTGTAGCTGGAACTCCTGACAGGCCGATCGCATTCAACAAAATCTTTGGTCTTCTTCAGGTTGAGCCTGGCCCACTTCAGTAGCTTACTTAGTCACACAAACTTGGATTTAGTCCAAAATAATTATCTTCTCTCCCTCTCAGGAGCCACAGGCAGACATGCAGGCCAAAACTTAGCCTTTTCACAGTTCTAGCATGCGAATCCACTCAGGATTGCTGCTCAGAATCACTTCAGCTATTTCTTGTTCAGCTTCCAGCTTAGATCTAACTGAAAACTGCAAGCAGCCCAGGACTTCCCAAGATCCAAAAGGTTTGGTTGGCTGATTTGGCTGTCAGTCAAAGCAAGAGCCCCCTTCAGTTGTAAAAAGGCCAAAAGTTCAAAACTACAATTCCTATAGATTTTGACTTCAGACAGCTCCTGTAGTCCGGCTACATTTTAGGTCCCATCAGAACTGATTGGTCCAATTTGCAGTCCAGGACCAAGATAGTGGAGACAAAACAAAACAGTCCTTGCTACAAAGAAAGCAGGTTAGACAAACTACATTATCATTATCGCTCTAAATGATTTTCAGCAAATAGTTACATCGTTCAACAAAGTTCCTCTCTCAGATTACCTAGGCTGCAATCAGGCAGCTCTTAAAGGACAGTGCACAGAGGCTATACAGGCTCTGGTAATCACATTTAAACTGCTAAAACGCAGGGACTCCAGCCTGGCAGTGAGCATTTAGACAAGCTCAAGGAAGATTTTTGGGAACCCCATTTGTGAGGTTACAAAGAAAAGCATAGGTGATGAATGAATACTTTTAACCCTGTCTTCACTAAGGAAAAGGATGGGCCAGTGCCGCA
This sequence comes from Neoceratodus forsteri, assembly GCA_016271365.2. Lineage (NCBI taxonomy): Eukaryota > Metazoa > Chordata > Ceratodontiformes > Ceratodontidae > Neoceratodus > Neoceratodus forsteri. The sequence continues at coordinate 299,857,211 of CM057453.1, read as the reverse complement.
AGGGAGGATGAGGGAGGGAAGGGGAAGATCGGATATGGATGATTGGATAACAGAAGACAGGGTCAGAAATTGCTCCTGTCTCTGAAGGTAAACAAGTCCCTGGGACCAGAAGGTTGCACCAAGGGCTGAGGAACTAGGGCTGGAACTGGTGGGTCTACTGGCAGATCTGTTCAACAGCTTATTAGATATGGGGTGGTACCGCAGGAGTGGGGAACACATTTGGTACCACTACACAAGAATGGGCCTATGAACAGCCTTGTGAACTACAGGCTGGTCAATCTGAACTTGATTGCCTGTAGTCTGGCCGAGGCCATTCTGAAGGAAAGATAAACTGGGTTTCTTGAAGTAAGCAGGCTTCTGGACAAGAGACAGCATGGGTTCATGTCAGGAAGATCCTGTTAAACCAACCTGATCAGCTTTTTGACTGGTTAATGAAGGCAGCAGACAATTGATAGGCGGCTGATATTCAATACTTGTATTTCAGCAAGGCCTTTGACTGGGTACCCACAAGAGGTTGATCAGAAAATTAAAGGACTTTCAGCAGGAAGTAAATTAACAAGTTGGGTGGTGAACTGGCTCAGTAGTAAGACACAAATTGTGAATGTGAGGGAGCTCTTGGTACAGGGAAGTCACTAGTGGGGTCCTGCAGAGGTCAGTGCTAGACTCGTGTTGTTCAGTGTTTTCATTAATGCCATTGGAGAAGGGATTAAAGACAAAATCTGCCTTTGACAAATGATACCAAGCTCTGTAGTAGGGTGGGCAAAGAAGAAGGGATGCAAAACCTAAAGGAAGACCTAGCAAAGCTGAAAAGATGGTCTGACATATGTCAACTCAGGTTTAATGTGAAGAAGTGCAAGGTCATGCACATAAAAAAGAAAGAAGCTGAGGACTAATTAGAGTTTGGAGGAGGGGTCAAGGTCACTAAATCAAAGGAGGAAAAGGACTTGGGGATTACCATCACCTGTAGCCTTACGTAAGCTCTGCAGTGTAGATAGGCAGCATTCAAGGCAAACAGAATGCTGGGATGTATTGTTAGAGGGTTCACGAGCAGAAAACAAGAGGTTATACTACCACTGTACAGATCCTTAGTGCCACCACACATGGAGTGCAATATGCAATACTGTACAATGTGCAATACTGGAGCCACTACTTGAAAAAGGATATCAACGAGCTCATGGTAGTTAAAAAGAGGGCAACAAAAATGGTTCAGGGCAGCAGGACAGAGCATATGAGGACAGGCTAAGAGAATAATAATAATAAAAACTTTATTTGTATGGTGCCTTTCAAAAACCAAGGTGCCTTAACAATATTAAAATCACAAAGTAAACAAAACAAACATCTCAGCAGCAGGAGTGTATCAAACTGATATCATCCAATAGTTAGTCACCAAAAGCTTGGTCCCATAAAAAGTTTTTAATGCCTGCTTAAATCCTTCCACAGTTGTGCACTCTCATAACCGATGGGGTAGAGAATTCCAAAGGGTAGGGAGGCATGCCCAAATGTTCTAGTCCCAGAAGATTTCAAACACGCCTGAAATCTCTAGCAACCCCTTGTCGGCTGAGTGGAACAATCGCCCAGGGCAGTAAAGGACCAGAAGCTCTTTCAGGTAGTCCAGACCAAGTCCGTAGGCTTTAAAAGTCAGAAGACCGACTTTAAAGGTGATCCACCACTGAACTGGCAGCCAGTGCAGTCCATGCAGCACCGGCGAAATATGACAGGACCAAGATGATCCGTCAAAAGCCAGGCTGCCGTATTCTGCACTAACTGCAAGCAACGTATTTCCACTCCTGGTAGCCCTAGGTACAGGGTTGCAGTAATCTAAATGCGAGGTCACAAAGGCGTGGATCAGAGTAGGAAGGTTGCCAGGCGGAACAAGGTGCTTAATCCTGGAGATATTCCTGAGATGGTAAATGAGGATTTGATGATGGCCGACACCTGTGAATTCAGGGTCAACCTTCATCAAAAATTACCCCAGGTTTCGCACCCATTCAGAGGTCAGGAGTGGTATGCCCCAAGAACAAGTCCAGAGGGCGAACCCACACCCAACCCCCATCCAGTGATCTGGATCCACAACCAATACCTCAGTCTTATTGGAGTTCAACTTCAACCAACTGGCATCCATCCACTCCTGGATTTCAGTGAGGCAGGTATTAAACACCAAGACAGCTCCATCCTGGTCGGGCACAAAGAAAGGTAGAGCTGGGTATCATCAGCATAGCAGTGAAACCTCAGCCCATACCTTTCACAATGTCTCCAAGGGCAGCATATACACTGTGAACAAACATGGGGACAGCACTGAGCCCTGAGGAACCCCACGTGATAGAGAAATTGGATCAGAGGAATAAACCCCAGACACCACTTCTCTCAGATCTTTCTGTGAGAAACGATGTAAACCACCCGAGGTCTGTACCTGACAGTCCACAGATGAACCTCAGGTGATCAAGCAGAACCCCATGGTCCACAGTGTCAAATGCTGATGAGAGATCTAGGAGAACCAGAATAGAATGGCTCCTCTGGTCTCTAGCCATCAGGAGATCACTGAGCACTCGAACCTCGCGCTGTCTCAGTACTATGCCTCTTTCAAAATCCGGACTGAGAGGTTCATAGATGTCATGGATGGATGGTCAAATGGTCCTCCAGCTGAGTGGCCACTACTTTCTCAATCACCTTCCCTAAAGGGAGGTTAGAGATTGATCTGTAGTTTGCAAGGCAGTCTGGGTCCAAAAGCTTTCTTCAAGAGTGGTGTCACACCGCTCTTTCAGTGAGCTTGGAAACTCACCTGTCTCCAAGAAGCACCAGACTATCCAAGCTAGGACCAGACTGATAGAATCAATACAACCCAAAATCGGGGAAATAGGTCCAGGATCCAAACTACAGCCTGTAGGTGCACACTCTGGACAATCTGCATGACATCCATGAAAGCCAGCCGGTCAAAGGTACTCCAACAAAACCGAGGAACAGTGGCCCCATGATGATCCACCGCAACACCCATAGAATGTGCTGGATGGAGTGCCGCCTGATGTTGCCACCTTAGTCACAAAGAATAGAGCAAGCTCCATCGCACCTCTTTGTGATAAAGCTTTCCGGCTTGTAGACAGGCTGGGTTGCACAGTCTGTCCACAGTTCAGAACAGGTGAGCTGGTCGATTTTGAGCAGCTGCAATCTCCCCAGACAGGAACTCTTCCTTTTACGAGTGATTGCAGATTGATAGACTTGTAATGATCCATCAATCTAAGGTAGTTGGCATCAAGGCAGATTTCTGCCATCAACACTCTAACCTTCATCCTAGTCACCTCATCTCCCTCAGAGTCCAATGAAACCATGGAGATCGAAGGTGAAGGAGAGAGGACCGAATATGGACAGGAGCAATGCTATCCAGGGCTGCTGCAATGGAAAAATTATAAGCCATCATGAGGGTCTCTGGGTCACTGTTTGCATCTGAGAGGGATGAGAAATCTAGCACTGCCATTAGGCCTTGAGAGTTTAACTCTCACAAAGGACCAGTACCTAGTCATCTCCACAGGGGTAGGCCTACATAGGGGTGCACTAAAATGAAACCCCACGGTGTAATGATCAGACCATCCAACTGGTTTCACCCCAAGTTGGAGCCTCAATCCCCAACAGGAAGACTAAGTCAAGAGAGTGACCATGATTATGCGTAGCAGTGGTAACTATCTGTGTAAGGCCCAGAGATGTCATCAACTGAAGGAAGTGCTGACCAAATTGCAAGAGTTTAGTCGTCGATCCAGGCGTTGAAGTCACGCAGGACAATCAGCCTGGGCAATTCAAACGTCATGTCAACGATGAAGTCCGTGACTTTCTGTGGAATTGCTTCTCATCTCCTGGTGGACGGTAGATGACAGATCCAACACCCTACACCTGCAACAACGGCACACTCAAATGACTCAGTCTCCCAACTGGTACATTCGTGAGGTTAAGTTCGGTCTTGAAACAGACCGCTACCCCTCCCCACAATCAATCTCAGATGATGTATCACTGAGTACCCAGCTGGAATTGCAGCCTCAAAACGGGGCCAGAGTTCTCATCCAGCCAGGTCTCCAACACGTTTAGTAATCCAGCGAGACTGCACCACTCAATACAAACAACTAAAACAAATGACAAAGTAATAACAATAATAACACACCCTACCAATCTCTCTCACAGATTGGGAGGTAACATAAACAAAATAACCCCAATATAACAAAAGATAACACCCAAAATCCCAAAATACCAACCCCAGATCAACAACCCCACAAATTACTGTTTAAATAACACTTAATAAAACATTAAAACCAATCATAATACAAATTAGTCAGTCCAGTGTGAGTAATTCATTTTCAAAGTCCAGGACTTAACATAAATAATAAAATTATTTAAACTGTAACTCAAGTCTAAAAAGTTTGAAGATAAATGTCATCAGCCCCTAAGGCCGTCTCACAGCCAAGGTAGCCAACAGGATACAGGTACTCTCACTACCTGAAGAACCAAAATAGTATTTCTGTTGCAGATGAAATTCAGTCCCAGGTTCTCTCACTATGTCGGAGTCTGACCAAAGAAATAGGCACTAGCACTGCCTTCCAAATTTCGACAGCAAAATAAAATTAAAAGGTCTGACCATAGTAAATAAGTAGCATGGATCCTCCTTCGCACTCCAGATGATACCAATACATGAACCAAATCCCATGCAAAGGGACATTGATCAAAATTACCTGTAGCTTCCATTACAGACCCCACTGGTGCCGATCCACCAGTCGGTGCCGGGAAACTGAAGGGACCATAGGTTCGGTCAGACAGCTACCGGCTAAACCAAACCAGACCCCATGCAACCATGAGCCTTGGCTGCTGGACACCCTGCAAGGCTAAGATCACCCAGTAATTTTCACAAAATTAATCCAGCTTCATGGACCAGAGCACCGTCACAGGACTTCCTAATAATCCAGAAAATCTTCCCTCACAGAACCAATCACTGCAGTCAGTAGCCACAACAATTACCTCCTCTACTCAAGTTCGCGCAACCACTTAGGTCAGTTTCCAGTCAATCCAACACAGTTAGCATATACTATATACTGGAGGAGAGGAAGGAAGGAGCACATGACTGAAAGCTTCAAGTATCTGAAAGGTTTAATAAAGTGGATATAGGGAACCTTTTTATCTCAGTGAAAACAAGACCACCAGGGGCACTGTTATAAGCTGGAAAGTGAAAGTATAGGAAAAGAGGTCAGGAGGCATTTCTTTACAGAGAGAGAGTGGTGTTGGTACGGAATGAACTCCCAGCTGAGGTTGTCATTTAAAAAGACAGTGGTTGGTGGGTTCAAGGGAGGGTTGGACAGGGGAAGGGGGAGTCAAGGTTAGAGGGAGGGAAGTGGAGCCCACTGTTATTTCTCACACAAGGAGCTCTACACTAAAGCAGACTCAGTAGACCATAAGGTCTTCTTCTGCTAGCTATTTCATATGCTCATATATAGGGACAACACTGACAGGTAAAAATTAAGGAAGTCAATCCATGGCTAAAGGCTGCTGAGGGAGGAAGGCTTTATCTGCTAAGGACTAGGGCTTCTTCTGGGAGGAGGCAGACTGTTCATGGACAGCATACCAATGTGTCAAAGGAAGAAGACAGATGTGGCAATTAGTAGTTATTTAAATTTAGTGGGAGAGCAGTGAGAGTTGGAGAAACACACACACACACACACACACACACACCACACAGATGGCTCTCCTCCAGTACACTTTGGGTGGTGTATAGACCACCCTCCCAGTCAGAGGAGTTGGACAAGGAACTTGTGAGGCAGATTAAAATGGCATGCAGAAAGAGGAGTGTGGTGGTTGTGGGAGACTTCAACCTGCGGCAGTAGGCTGGGAACCCCAGGCACCTGCAGTAAAAGAAGCAGGTACTACTGGATGCCTTTCAGGAAAGTTTCTCGACACAGATGGTCAGCGAACCAACCAGGGGTGGGAACCCCTAGACCTAGTGCGTGCTCACAAATGGGGCATTTGTGAGGGATATCAAAGTGGATGAACCACTAGCGGGAGTGACCATCACTCAGTATGGTTCAGGTTGACCATGGGCAAAGAGGGGTGGCAACCAACATGAAGGTGCTGGATTTCAGACAGGCAAATTTTGCAAAAATGGGGAAGGTAGTGCGTGGATATCTGTCGGGATCCAGCCTAGCATGGACACAGACCGAGATGGGAGCTAATAAAGAAGGATACTAGAGGCTACCAGTTCCTGTAGCAGGACTGGAGCAAAAGGCCAGGGCAAAAAGCCAAGCTGGATGTGCAGGGTGGTTGTGGAGAAGGTGAGGAGAAAAGGGTGGCCTTTAGGAGATACAGGAAATGGGGAGGGGAAGATTAGGAGGAGTTCCTGCAGGAGGCAAGGGAGGTCACAAGGGCAGTAAGAAGAGCAAAGCCACCAAAGTGCTCAGACTGGTGCAAGGCATAAAGAAGGGGAGAATAGCATCTTCAGGTTCATAAGGGAGCTGTAAAGAACAGATAGTAGATTAAGAAGGATGGGGTATGGGTAGAGAATGGGAGAAAAGGCAGAAGCACTAAATGATTATTTCTGCTCGATATTTACAAAGGAGAGGGGAGTGCTACCCAAGGGGGTGGGGGGCAAGTTAAGGCTGGGGAGGGATTAGCAGATGAGGAGCTCACAGGAGCTAGAGTTCTGGAAGGACTGAGAGCGCTGAGGGTGGACAAGGCACCAGGGCCGGATGGCATTCACTCCAGGGTACTGAAGGAGCAAGCAGAGATCCTGGTGGGGCCTTTGGCAGGCCTATTCAATGCCTCACTGAATCTGGGATGCATACCCAAGGATTGGAGATTGACTCACATGGTTCCCTGCATAAGAGTGGTCCCAAAGACGAACCAGGGAACTATAGACTGGTGAGCCTCACTTCCATCATGGGGAAGCTAATGGAAATGATCCCAAGGAGAGACTGGTGTCCCTTCTGAGTACAGTGGGCTGCAGGACAGCAAACAGCATGGCTTTGTCATAGGCAGATCCTGCCAACCAACCTGGTAGATTACTATGACTGGGTGACTAGGCAGCTGGACAAGGCCATACAGTGGATGTCCTGTATCTGGACATTAGCAAGGCATGTGATTTGGTGCCACATGGGAGACTTGAAATAAAACTTGAAGGCACGGGTCGGGGCCTAAAATGGTGGGATGGGTGACAAACTGGCTGCAGGGAAGGCAGCAGAGGGTGATGGTGGAAGGGAACTCTCACCCTGAGGGCAGTAGTGAGCGGAGTTCCACAGGGCTCGATTCTGGGGCCAGTGTTATTTGGAGTATTTATTGCAGACATTTTCATGGGCATCAAGGGCAGGATCAGCCAGTCTGCTGATGACACCAAGATGGGGGCGGTGGTGGATGACATAAAGGGGTTATGGGGTCTGCAGGAAGATCTGAATAAGTGGGAGACTTGGTTGGACACTTAGCAGCTGGGTCTCAATGCCAAGAAATGTAAGGTACTGCATTTTGGAGCAAAAATCCAAGAAGAAGCTACCAACTGGGGAGGTGCAGCTGATGGAGACTGAGGAAGAGAAGGATCTGAGGGTGATCATCATGGGATCAATGAACAACTCCGGCACAGTGTAGGATGGCAGCAGCAATGGCCAACAAATGATGGATTGCATAGAAGAATAACGTCAAGGAGGGGATATGATTCTGTTTCCTGTATAGATCACTGGTTAGACTTTGTCTTGAATACTGCATGCAGTTCTGGCATCTGTACCTGAAAGGGACATTAAATTACTGGAAAGGGTGCAGGCGTAGATCAACTAAGATGATCCATGGGCTGGAAGACTTACCATATGACAGTAGGTTAAAGGAGCTGGACATGTACTCTCTGGAGGAGAGGAGGACAGAGGGATATGATGGAGACATTTAAAAACATGAGAGAGATAAGACTGGTATGGAGGGGTTATTCAGGACAAGGGTGGGGAGGGACACTCAAGGACATGACATGAGATTGGAGGGGAAGGTTCAGGAGGAAATGAGGAGACATTTTTTATGCGGAGAGGGTGGTGGCAGGGTAGAATATGTTACCACTGGGGTAGTAGCCTGTAAAATGGTGGGCTGCTTCAAAGGGGCTGGGACAGGGCAAGAGGGAGGATAAGGGGGTGAGGATGGAGGGCAGCTGCAGAATAGGGCTGCTAGCTGCAAAATCAAGCAGACTGACGACCAAATGGCCTTTTTCTGCTGGCAAATTCTTATGTTCATACTTTCAACATGCTAGGAGGAAACAGACAGGGTGGGGCAGGTCCATCAGGAAAAGAAAGGATAGGTGGTATGTACTGTACATCAATGCTAGGAGACTGGGAAACAAACTGGACAAGCTACTGACAATTCTGGTTGATAATAAGTTAGTTATAGGGGCAGATACAGAAACATGGGCAAACCAAAATAACAATTGGGATCTGCAGGTCCCGGTATTGCTCTATTTAGGAAGGAAAGAGAGCCAGTGGAATGCACCTGTACATAAAAACATCTATAGCAGTGTCAGAGGAAAGGCCAAATCTGAGGGAGGGAGCAGACTTACTGTGGCTTCTGGTGAGTGGGATGGGGTTGCCACCAACTCAGTCAGCAAAGATGGATGTAGTACTGGAAAGGAAAAGGGTAATAAAAAAGCCGAAAGCCTTGAAAGACAATATCATGGGAGATTTTAATTTCACAGACATACAGTGGTAAATTCCACTGGGCAGGAATTCAAGAAATAAGAGATCTGTGGTGTCTACACAGGATTGATTTCTCAACCAATCAGTGAAGCAGGCAACCAAGGACGAGAACATCTTGTACCTTATTATGTCCAATCGAGACATTGTCAGTGACATCAGTGTGGAGGGTCCTATAGGTCAGAGTTATCATTACTCTGTGAGAGTTATTATATTGCTAGAGGCCTAATGTCCTAACTTTAGCATCATGGTCCCTGACTTAAAAACTGATTTCACTAGAACCGGAGAGTTAATTACTGATATACTAAAGGCCATAGATAATAAAGGGGACAGAAAACAGACAGTGATAAAGGTTACTGCATACACAAGGAAACTGAAGTATTTACTGTTAAAAAAAAACCTGGGATGTGTATGTAAAATTTGACCAGAAGCAAGACCAGGTAAGTATAATCAGCCTATTGTATGAGGCAGTCTTGAGAAGAAATACTTTTCACATGAACAGGCTGATCTCAAATCATCTGGAGGTCTAGAAAGACAGGGCATTACTGACTCTATTGTGTTAAATAACATTTGAGAGAAAGTAGCTTGTCCAGCAGTCATTGGCACCATAGTATCAAGGTTGAACCCCAGAACTCGGTGTGAAATTAGCTTCAGCTAATCAGATAAACTCTGGTACAAGGAAGTAAGGTCACAGGCCTTAAACTCAACCACACCTCTGGAAGGGGGAGTTAAAGGACCAACACAGTAGGTTCCTTCCTTCTTTCAGTGGGATTCCATTCCGATGGGGGCCAGGCACTGTGTCTGAAGAAAGTGTTGAGGAAATGGAGTGTAGTGAGCATAGTGAGATTAGTAAAAACTGTAACTGTTAGGAAGATAGCCAAGCATTTATCTGGACAAGTGTGAATGTTTTATTTTCTTATGAAATGGGTCAAGAAAATGCCTTGAACTAATTGGCTGAAAGGACCTTTCAGCCGTATCCATATCAGCAGATATCTATGTCAACCAGCACTTTTCTTCCCTGTACCACCTCACAACAGGAAATATCAATAACTTGCCAGAGCGTCAAACTGCTTATACAGGCAACACACCAAGCAAAACCCGCTATATAACCGTGCCTGTTCCTCCTGCTGTTCCGCAAAACAACGTCCATTACTTGAACCACAATTTACACTGCTCAGCACCACAAAAACTTTTTATTACTTTGCTTTGCCTTCTATAAAAATATCAAACTATCTGAGCAAAAAGAACTTCATCTGGACAGCATTACGACTCATGTGTAGTGCAGCTTTCAAATGAAACACATACCGCTCCTCCAGGAGTCACCAGACCCGATCCTTTCCCACTTCTCCACCAGGTCTTGCAAAACTTTTACTTATTTATTAATGTATTTGAACTTTCCCATTTCAGAGCTACCTGCCAAAGCGACAATAATGGAAGCTATTATAGCGGAGCTAAATACGGCAACTGGCGAGGACACGCTCACTCCACCCTAGAGCTTCCTACTTCAGAGAAAACTCACTCTGCATTGCCTCCTTTATTCAGAAAACACACACAGACACACAAAACAAAAGCCTATTATGGAGGCTTTGTGTGTATCATCTGTCGATGTGTGTGTGTGTGTGTGTGTGTGTGTGTGTGTGTGTGTGTTGGGGAGACTATCATAGAACCGCACATGCAGCAGCTGCTGAGGGCCTGCACTCCGTTCTGTAAATCAAACTCTTGGGTCATTTGCTCCCAAATAAAAAACACACACATGCACACAAATGCATATTGTGGAAGATTTTGTGCCTGAGTAGGAGTGGGAAGAGGAACAGACAGACATCAAAAGCCTCCTGGTTAATTGTAATCAAACATGTCCAAAACAATACAATGAGAAGGACTACTTTTCTCTTTTGAATTCATAACATATTTTTGTAATCTTTTTATTTAAAGTTCTTATGTGCATTTCTATTAAACTTTTTTTACTGTGGGACCCATTTATAAGTGCAGTAACACTCGGAGGTGTGGGTTACGTGCCGATAAACATGCACAGGTGCATAAGGCACTCGATGCCTTACAACACACCTGGGCATGCTCTGCACCAACCTACACCTCCTCATAGTTGCTTGCTTCAGTTCACTGCCATTTGATGTATGCTGTACTGGCAAGATCATTGCATGTGCATGGCCATATATGCCGACAGACGTCACGTACGCCATTTTATGACCCAGAAGTGAAATCAACAAAACTAGTTTTACTTTCGGCATGTGGATCGCTAAAGCGGACTTTCAGCTGATACTCAAAGTATATACGGGCAGGTTTGATCAGGTGTTTGGGTACACCTGGCCCAAGTCTGACCCCAAACACCCAGCAAGTAGTAGTCATCAGGGAGGTCTGTGCACGGAGCTGCTGACCAGTGCAAAATTCTACAATCAGGGGCTGTGGAGTGTTTCAATTAGGACATCGCTGAGGGCTGGAGCAACACTGTTGCAGTGTAGGCATGGTGTATTAACCCTTTCACAGCAGAATCCTTGCTCTATATGGAAAACAAGAATGTTTTGTCAGTTTCAGTCCACGTTTTGCATCACATGAAATTTACCAGGAAGATATTTATGCCCCAAAGCTAATGCCCTGCTCTCATAACAATATATATTGAGGAATGTTGCATAAATGGGGAAAGAGATTTAGGCATTTTAAATAAAAATGTGCGTTTAAAAAAAAATTATTGGCATTGAAATGGCAAATCGTCCTCAGCGTGAAAGTGTTAATCCTGTCATGTTTGTAGTGAAGCCCACCAGGATGAAGCCCAAATCAGGAATTCTGCAGTAGAGTTACTGCAGCAAACAGTCTTACTGCTGAAGTTCATCCCTTTTGTCATGCAGGAAACCTGTGACACTGCACTTCATCCTGGCGGGCTTCACTGTATGTATGGATTCTGGGTAAACACCATATATACAGTACCCGTTTAGGACTGTCATATCTAGCTAACCAGTGTTTAGTAATAAAATAGATACAGTATTTTTATAAAGATTGGAGAATAGCTGTGTGTGACTGCATCTCTTTTATGATGTCTTCGCGTGCAGCAGACAACATATTATGGTTGCTTCAGTGGAGAAGTGGGTTTCAGAGGTGCAGTACTGCTGCAGCCAATGGCACCAGTGCTTTTGTGACCGGGCTCTGTGCACCAATGGCATAGCATGCTGTCTATGACAGCAGTTGAGAAATGCCACCACTTTGAAAGAATTAGCTGCTGCAATCAGGCAGTGCCGCAGGTGGTCCCTGATTGCAGCAGCCAATCCCTTGCCTCATCTGGTGTCCCACCAAACAACAGGTGGTAGCTTCCCCATCAGCTTCTCATAGTTCCTAGGCCAGGGATAGCAGCTGCCCACAGTCTCTCTGAAAGCCGTGAGGGGTGCCCAATTTCCTGTCGGGCATGCCCCTCCTGTTAATTTGCCAAGTTTTAACTTTACTGGGCATAATGTGCCCACCCATTTCTTTGTGTGCCACATGCAGCCCAATCCCCTCGGCTCATGCGACCCTCCAACTCTGTATGGCCAATGGGGTGCCCAATCCCCATCGGCTACAGCCCTCCAAAAAAACACTCAGGTGGCATGCTGGGAGCCCACCCAGTGTGTCAAATGTCCCTGTAAAGAAAAAAGTCCTGCAATGTTGTTTTTTTTTTAACCTGTTAAACAGAAAGCGGTCCCTCGTTAGAGGCGGTGGTCCTTCCCCAACCAGCGCCCCACCCTCTGGGCACCTGCCCCCACCTCTCACCCCATACTTCCTCCGGGCCCAGCGTGGCGTTCTTCAGTGGACCGAACACATTTGCACTCTTCAAAGCCGACTGGAACTGAAGAAACATGATAAGCAGTATAATGGCATACATTTTTTTTTTCAACTTATGTAGATATCTCGGCCATTTGTGACTTTGCTACCAAATTTTCAACATAGGTTTTGGGACCCCTCCTCATGAATTGAGTCACTGTCATGGCATTATTCGTCCCGAAAGGTGATTTTATGTCACTACGGAATCACCTTTTGGGACTAAGTAATGAAATGACAATGTTGCTTTCATGAGGTGGCCTCTAAAAAGCCTATGTTGCAAATTTGGTGAAAAAATTCAAAAATTACTATGTTATGGCGTGCATTGCACAGTTTCCAACGCACTTGTAACTTTGCAATTTGTAATATTTTCCTCCAGATTTTCAACATTGCCATTTTTCCACTTCCTTATGAACAGTGCAGCTGTTATTTTCCATCCTGGCCAAAACATGTTTTACGCACTACCGGTGCAGAATAAGTAGCGATCGCTGTGGAAATTCAGTGTTTGGTACAGATTACAAAAATCACAGTGACACCGTTCATGAGCAGAGGTCCTAAAATGCCTATGTTGAAAATTTAGGAAAAAGTCCATAAAATGACTATGTTACAAGCATATGTTATGCAGTTTCAAGCGCACTTTAACTTCAACAATTTGTAATATTTTCACTCAACATTTTCAACATTGTCAATTTTGTATGTGTCCTTATGAACAGTACAGCTGCCATTTTCAGATCCTGCCCAGAATGTGTTTTCGCACAAGTGGCGCTCTATGGGCAGATCGCTGTGGGAAATCAATGATCAGGACAGATGAAGAAAATCAGAGTGACAGTGTTCATGAGCAGAGGTCCCAAAATGCCTATGTTGAATATTTTGTGAAATAATTCCTTTAAATGACTGTGTTACAAATGTGCATTACGCAGTTTCTATGTATGCTCATAAATTCGGGACAGATTAACAAAATCATAGTGCCACTATTCATGAGCAGAAGTCCTAGACACTTTCATGAGATGGGATCACAAAATTGCGTGTTGCAAATTTGTAGTGCAAATACTAACAAACAGCCAGGGCATTAGGGTTTCTAACCATAATGTCCCACCCTGTACAGACTGACAGGCATCGGGTGTGTCTTTGCATTGCTCTGTCATGCTCACGCCATACCATCCCCCCACCATCAAGCCACTGACAGGCATCCAGGTGTGCCTTGGACTCTTCTGCCCCACAGTTCAACTCATTCTCCTATGCTTCACCCATTTCAGCATATGTCCTTGTAAATGGGGTGACTGAAGTCGAACACCCAAGGCACACCTCAGCACTTTGTCGGTGTCTGCAGGATAGGGTGAGGTAAAATGCCATGAGTGTTATGGCCGAATGGGGTGAGCATAAGGCCCGAGGACCCCAAGCCACAATGCGATATTTGTCACACTGCAGGGTAGGGTGAGCTGAAATGCCATGAACATTATGGCGATGCCCAAAGGCACACCTCAGTGCCTGTCAGTCTCTGTAGGGTGATGTGAAGTTTGAAGTCACTTTCATACTTCACTGCCATTCCTATTAAGCATCTGTTCAACTCTTGTGCTACTGATGCCAATGTCAACAAGACAACATTCAGCATTGACAAATGCTTGTTTTATTTATTTTTTATTGCTTTTATAGCAATTCCTTTCCTCAGATCTGACTCCAGGACGGGCCAGCCATGTGCCTCGTAGGCATGGTTGGGGCCCCGACACCTCCACCAGCCGCCCGCCAGAGCCCCTGTCAAGCGGATCTGACTCCAGGTGGGCCAGCCGTATGCCTAGTAGGCACAGTTGAGCCCCTGAGCGCTCCATCAGCCGCTGCAAAAACCCTGACTCAAGCCGGTAAGGACTTCCACTGGGCGGGAAGCTGTGATTGGCTGCTATTGACCAACGGCCCGAGCTGCATGCCCATTGGCCACTGGTTCCACCCACTGCATTCCGATTGGTGCTGCTGAACTTGTGCTTTGCTGGGCTCAGGCGCCATTCACTTGCACTGCTCTGTGGCCGAATTTCACGCCTGGACATTTCTCTGCTTTACAATTTCTCTGATTACTGTATGTACTCCTAGTAGCAGCAGATATATCAAATTGTTCCAGCAAGTTGCCTAATCCGTTACACTGCACTAGCATTTACCGTTCCCATAGTGTTTTAATTGAATTATTTGCATCTGCTTTTATTGGTGTTGTCTGATTGCCGTAATGTTAAATTATTGTCATAGTACCTACAGTAGCAGAGTATAAGTTGATGTATTTTTAACTACCGTATTTCTGTTATGCAGTGCTCTAGCTCCTTTTAGTCCAAATTGATTGCTTTTCTCCTCATTTTTGTCGCGGATAGCCTGCACAAACTTGCTCTCAAACTATAAACTAAATTCTGCCCTGGTCTTTCCTACACAAGCTCACCACCTCGGACAGTCCTACTGAGGGCTGCCCTTCCTCTGTATCTCAAACTCTGTGCTGCGGTCAAGGCCTCGCTCTCTTGCCTTAATTTCTTAAGTGTCCTGCTTCTTTCTGCTGGTGGACTCCTATAGACTCTTGCTCTCTCTTCCACTTTTCCCTGCCTGCCTACCCTGTCTATTACCATTGTCCCTCAACCCCGTTCTCAATGCACCTTTATCTCACATTTTATATTACCTCCATCTCACTTTCATGCTGCTCTTTCCGTTTCTCCTTTCCCCTCCCTATTAGATTTTATTTCTGCCCAAACCAGCCCACCCAGCCGGCACCAGTGCCATTGACTCCAGACTTGATCATTCTCTAGCAATACCCCACCCCCCGCTGTTTCCTAGCTACTCCTTTGTTATTTACTTTTCTCTCCCTCTCTCTCAAATTCCTGTTGACTCCACATCTGCTGCCTCGCTTGCCCTGTTCCCCGCCCCATGATTTAACGATCTTCTGCATCACTACTTTATTGTTTTTGTTCTCTATTCATTCCTGTTAAAACTGTATACTCACTCTGCCTGTCTCCTTTACTCCAGATCTGACTCCAGGATGGGCCCAGCCGTGTGCCTCGTAGGGCACAGTTCGAGAGCCCCTGGCGCCTCACCAGCTGCCATAAAAACCCTGACTCAAGCCGGATAAGACTTCCACTGGGCCCAGGCTGTGATTAGCTGCTGTGGCTACAACCGCATCTCGAGCCCACACACCCATTGGCCACTGGTTCCAGTCACTGCATTCTGATGGTGCTGCTGAACTTGTGCTTTGCTGGCCTCGGAGCCCATTCACTTGCACTGCTCTGTGCCGAATTTTACGCCCGTCCCCTCCCCTCGACCTTTATTAAATAGTCTCTTACTCCGCCCTGCCCTAAGGACCCACCCTCTATCCTGCCTCCCATCCTGTCCTTCAGCTAAAACTCCCCTCCTCCTTTGCCCTGTTAGATTTCCCTACAGCACTAAGCATACCTCACAAAGCCCTGATTCCCAAGTTTCCTCCTATTTCTTTTCTTTTCTGCTCTTGCCTCACACTATCTCTAGCACATCACAGTGCAGTCTCCCTAAAATGCCTCTCCTTAGAAACCTCCTCATGACTCTTCTAGCCCTCTCCCTCTTTCTTCCACTATGCCAACTTCCAATTTCCTCCTACCCTCCCAACCTCTCACACTAACCATCCAAGCTTGTTACCTGCAGCCTGGCACCATGGCAAATCCTCCCACACTCACTTGTGGCACCCCCTACTAAGGACTGGGTGCAAATGGCAGCACACACCGCTGGAAAGATGACAAATTGACACCTGCCACTAGCCATTATCCTCCGCTGGGACCCAAAACAACTACACTGTACTCAAACCCGTGAGCAACAGAGGCATAATGTGTCATACCATGAGCTTAGCAGATGTCCTGAAACTCCTGCTCCTCCTCCTTCTAATGTCAGGGGGTCCATCCAAACCCTGGCCCTGTCTCTAACAGGTTAACAAATCTTGCAAAAACAGGAGGATATCACCATCACCACCCTAAATATCTGCAGCCTCCTTCCTAAACTGGCATCCCTTCAAGTCTTTGTCAGTCAAAACAATCCTGACATCCTAGCCATTGTTGAAACCTGGCTGTCACCAAGCACTCTGGACCATGCCATCTCGCTTCAAGGCTACAATATTTTCAGACTCGACAGGACAAATAAAGGGTGGAGGTTGTGCTATTTACATTAAGGACAACCTCTCTAGCCACCCTGTCAGATTCTCCTCCATGAAACACCCCAGTGCAATTTCTCCTGTCAAGCTACTACTTGGTGCCCAAAATAAAGTGTTACTGTGGCGCTGTCTATCCCTCCTAAAGATCCTGGGTCCGCCTCCAGACAGTTCTTGAATTTGTAAGATTGCAACCACTGACACTGAGCTCCTCCTTCTTGGTGACTTCAATATAAATTGGCTTGCATCAGACGTTGGGTCCATCAAGAATGCTATCCTAGCAGCTAACCTAATGCAGATGGTTAGCTCCCTACTAGAAAATACTACAAGACTGGAACTTGCACTCTCATTGACTGGATACTTGCTAGTCACCCTGCCCGCATAAAAACACAGCTGTTCTCCGGACTCTCAGTGACCACTCCCTGTGATCTGTACCTGGTCAAATAAATTCCAAAACCACCCCTAAAACCAGCTCAAGCAGAGTGCTATCCCATGGAAACCTCCACTAAACTCAAGACTTGTCTCTTACAGCAAGACTGGTCCCCAGTATACAATACTCTAGATGTTGACATAGCCCTAGACTATTTATCACAACTTTCAACACTGCCTGCGACACCTCCTTTTCCAGTAAAAGTGTAAAATCAAAAGTGCTCTCAAATCCCTGGCTCATGGCTAAACTACTGGCTCAACTCAAAGCTCGGGACCACCTCTGGGCCGCAGCCAGAGCCACAGGCTCCTTGACGGATATACAGAAGTATAAGCAGGCACATAACCAATATACCACACAAATCAAGCTAATGAAGAGCTCCTATTTCAAAAATGCCCTGGCAAACACTTGGGGTGACGGGAGATCATTCTGGGACAACATCCGAAATATTAAGGACAGCAGTCCAATCCACTCCACTATAATGAATGTTGATGGAACCACTACCCTTGACCCAATGGTCATGGCAAAGGCCCTAAATAAAACTTTCACTGACCTCAGTGGGGTCCTCCCCAGACTTCTTCTCTGACAAGATCTCGCCAAAATCAGTATCCCTACTGCCTCACCTGACCAACCGCTTTTTCACTTTAAAATAGTTAAGGCACATGAAGTCTAAAAATACATAAAAAGGCTATCTCTAAATCAAGAGCAAGCAGTGATACTATTGATCTTAAAATTCTGTCTCTTACCTTGGAAGAAGTGGTCCACCCTCTCAAAATTCTCAATCTCTCCTCTGCCTTAGTCAATTTCCCAGAAAATGGAAGTCTGCTATAGTCACACCAGTGTTCAAAGTGGGTGACAAATCCCTGCCAGGAATTATCAACCAATATCAATACTTCCACCCTCTCAAAGACCCTTGAATGCATCGTGCTGACCAACTCACAGACTACCTGCATAAGTATAACATACTCTGCTTGCAGCAACATGGATTTAGGAAAGGATACAGTACGTCGATGGCCCTACTGGAATTCTCAGGAGAAATTCACACTGCCTTGGACAAGGGATATCAAACCGGAGCTGTTTCATTGACCTTACAAAAGCGTTTGATATTGTACACCATGGCTTACTTATCACACAACTACACAGTATTGGGCTCTCTGAAGGACCAGGTGCCTGGGTTAAAAGTTACCTGGCCGCTCACAATCAGTAAAATCTCTGATGTTCTCTCAGACTCAAAACTGGTCCTCTCAGGTGTCCCACAGGGATCAATTCTAGGCCCTCTCCTTTTCAGCCTGTTCCTAAACTCTCTCTTCCGAATCCTGCCCGAAAAAATAATCCTATATGCTGATGACGCTGTAATTCTGTCCTCTCACAAGGACCCTAAACCATTACTCCAGAGCCTGCAACTTGCTTTCTCCAATGTAGAAAAGTGGTTCCTAGACCACAACCTGGTCCTAAATCACAAAAAACAAAAGCCATGCTTTCTCCAGTCCTCAAAACAGAAAAGACAAATTCCACTCACAATAAAACATACCCTGAAAATACACTTGAACAAGTGTCTACATTTATATACCTTGGAATCACTTTTGATCAAGGTCTTACCTTGCGACCCACATTGATAACACAGAGAAAACAGTGAACCAACGCATTGGAATCTTGTTCTGGAACCAGCAATTCCTTAACCAACCTGCTCTGAGGATTGCCATCCAAAGCTCTGTCATCTCAATCATAGACTATGGCTAATTATCTATGGCTCTGCCACTACCACCGAACTGAGGCACATCACAACCGCCTCTAAACAAGACCTGTCGACTTCTCACTGAAGAGCAAAGACGGACTCATACAGGAGCTTCACACGGAACCGGTTGCTGCAACTCTCAAATCGCTAAGGTACCCTCACTTGCTTGATGGCAAAAATCAATCTTGGACCTCACTCCGCCATGTATCCAAGACCTACTCTGCCCGAATACCAGCATCCGTCCCAACAGAAGATCTGAACACCAGCCTCCAGGTCCCCAGATGCGGACCACTCAGGGCCAAAGATCTTTTGCCTACATGCCCCCATCTGGTACAATGCCCTGAGCCGCCCACTATATCCTCCACATCACTAGGAGCTTTCAAATCTATGCTTTACACTCACCTCTCAGCCTCTAGCTCCTGTGACTGCCTTGACAAATGACTTTTCCCTTGGCCGCTCTGGCAGTTTTTTATCCTCCTCCTCGGTCCCTCACTTAACAAAGACATTATGAGTACCTCTAATCTACTCTAAGTCTGCTCCTTCCCTTAATCTCCTCTTACCTTTTCCACCTGACCCTTCCTTAAATGTTTTTTTCTTTTTCTCTTGGATGTACTGTATTATACTGACTTATTGTAGCCTTGTAAATTGCTGACCATTTCTATTGTAACATGTCTTGTTTGTTTGAACATTTGTTGACGTGGAACCTTTGGAAGAGAGCCATTGGCTCAAAGGTAATAATTCCTAGAACAATAAATTAAACTAAACTAAAGGTACAAATCATATAAACCTCCACAGAATGGCATATCAGAATAATGTCAAATACATATAAATCAATGCAGGGTACAGAGATCCACATTCCTAGATTAACCAGAGGAGGGTTACATTTAGAATAGGCGGTGGTTAAATTCGAAATGTTTAGGTGGGGTAACTCTCTCACCTAGATTTCTAAGTGGCAGAACTGTCATTTCTAGGTGGTGGAACTCTCCTACAGTAAGCAATGGAGAAAGATGACAGAGGTGGTGGAACTGTCATACAATTTTTTAAGAGGTGGTGGAACTGAGTTCCCATGGCTCCTGCAAAATTTAACCCCAAGTGTAGAACACTGAAATATTCACCAATTCATCATGCAACCAGTGCTCAGTGGGAATATTCACTAAGTTAAAATGCACTGAACTATGAAACACAACCCTAAGGCTATTAAATACTTCTCTTGTTCAGCTAGAATTTCTAATACACCATATACATTGCATTCAAATACTTGAACTCTTGAGCCTCTCAACAATAAATGTAAAAGAAGGCTTATTTTTATAAACTGCAAGTCACTATGTGTAGAATTAGATGAACATTTCCTCACCTCCAACTTGGGAGAAAAACGTCTGCAGGATTAAGCTGTACCTTCAGGAGACACGCTACTAAGTTTTGGTGAGTGGAAGGCTAGAGACCCACAAGCCATTTGTGTAAATATGCACAAGATGTGAGGGGCTTGCACACTAGTCATCCTGAAAATCAGAATTCCAGCAAGAGGGCCCCTCCACCATCCCGCACTGTACTCAAGGCGCCACAGTGTAACATTCACGACCATTTTAAGCCATTCACTGCAACACACACCTTCCATGTCTGGAGATTCAAAGAATTTAGCAACAGGCTAAACAAGTCTGAGTTAAAAACTACAACATTTTACTGCTATGTAAGTGGGTGGCATTCAGAACCCGATAATGCCGTAAAGCCTCCCACCTCATCATATGTAATATTAAAAACACACAAGGCATTTATGGAACATATAAAGAAGGACCTCCTAGGGAAGTACAACACTCTCCTGTAAGTCCGAACAATTCAGGTCCATAGGGACTGTAATCATTCTTTAAGAAATATACTCATTAAGACCAACGTACTGTAAGTTCATCCATCAAACATCTCAGTTTAGGGATTTGATTCACCCTGCAATGATTCTGGATTTGTCATAACATTTTGATTGATAGCAGAGAGTTTGGCAGTAAAATCATCAACCCGACTTAACATCAGTAACACTGTACATTTGTCCAGATAAAGAGAACTGCAGGCATGCTACAAAAGACAGCCAATATCAAATTTCTGCAGCTGTCAATTTAGATGCACCTCCTTTGAAAGCTTTTCTTTTCAGTCTTGTGAAAGAATAGTCTGCAAAGAAAAGTACCTTGTTTTCATCCAACACGATAGGTGAGCAGTCTCAGGTGGCTCAGGATCTTTGGTTTCAAAGTGTTGTGAGGTGAGTTGTGAATAACACATTGTGGTGTCTGTCGACATTATAGCAGTTGCCCTATGTTGGGTGATCCGATAAGCTTTCACAATGGGTATGGCACACTCCAGTCCTGTTGCCTCCTGTAACCATGTCTCCAAAAAGGTGGCCAAATGTCCCTCCTCTGCCTCCTCCAGTATACAAAGCAACCTCACATGGAAGAGCACGCTAAATTCTTGAGTTGTTCCAAGTCTGCTATGGACCATGCCTTGCTCTTTGATCACTGTAGCCATGACAGCCATTGCCATCCCTGCCACTCTGCCATGTCCCTCCACAGAACCTGCCATCACATCAACCCATTGCTTGATAATTACTCTTTTTTGTTTTGTTGGTCCAACTTTTGTCAAACTTCAGGATAGCCAGAGTAAATAAAATGACTGTGTGCTGTAGAGATTCAGTGCGCTGAAATATCTGCACCACCCTCTAATGTTGTTCACATGCCAGCAGTTTAAAAGGTTCCACCTGTCCAGCTGCTGAGTCCATTTTCTCAGCTCCTCTCAGTCTCCCCATCATATACAAATCTCCAATTATACCAGCTACAGGGTAAGAAATGTTCAAGAAACTAGTTACGTCTCAAAAGTTAAATTTTGTAGTTTTAAATGAGGTAACTCTTCAAGTACTGTACATAGAGCTTGAGTTTAGTATGTGTATCACACTTGGCTGCTGCCCACTCGTGTGACTGCATATCTGAGGAAAAAGTGCTTGGATAAGGTGTGAAGAGTAAAGCATATCTGAGAGACCAAAGACTTCCAACAGTGCAATGACCCAATATTACAAGTCTGAAGGGTAGAAATTGGACAAAGGGGTTATCATAGCACAGGGTATGTGCTCTTGCTAAGGAGAGGACCATGATGGTGGCAATGCTGGCCAGGTGTTCTAAGTGGCCAAGTCTGTGAGAGAGAAGGGGACTGTAGGTATTGTAAAGTGCTCTGACCATCACAGAAACAGTCAAGAAAAGAGGACTTTTAGGATCTACAAGGGGAACAATCAGACGACAACAGGGGTCACACAAGAAACAACTAGAGAAAAGCAGACAACTCATTAGGGCAAAAGCAAATACTGAGCTAAAGATAGCAGAGGTGTTAAAGGAAAACTACACCCTCATATCATTAAAATGTTATTTGTTTCCATGTCAACAGATAACTCCTTTCCTGTACTAATTAGGGCTATAACTGTTACCTTTAGTTTGTTTTTACTGCTCATGGCCTGGACTGCCCTGGGAGGTTTCCATTTCATGGCTGTTGAAATCTCATTGTCCATGAGAACTGCATTACCATATGAGAACATGTCAGATTAACCATTTACAGTACAAGTCACATTAAACTGTTCCCTCAACTCACTGGTGTAGCATTGTTCAATGAGTTTCCTAATCTGTGCAGTGTTTAATTCAATGAATTAGTAAAAGTTTAGTATTGGTTTGCAACTAGCTGTTAGGACTAAAGGCTTTTTTTCAACTAAGTGCTTATGAGTTTCATTTCAGAAGCAGACTAAACAACTCTTAAGAAATGTTGTGATATTTATAAACAATGCTCATAAGGAATGCTGTGATATTTATAAACAATGCCATGAAAATGCATTGCATAAGCACTACAAACAGCTACTGCCATATCACTAAACAGGTACAAGTGAGTTGAATAGGCAGTGAAGAATGGCTGGAAAATAATTAAAAGCTTCAACAATTCAAGTACCACTGCAGTAGAATCACACACAAAAAATGCTACACCAGTGAGTTGATGGAACAGTTTAATGTGACTTGTACTGTATATCATGTATCTGTATGCTGAAAGAACAAATACCCTGCAAAACTCTCTGGAAACACATAAACTGTATATAATTTAAAGGAAAAACCCTGCATTACAACTCAAGTAGTTTGCAAAGCTTACTGAAAGTAAAAGTGATAGTTCATACCTTCTTGCAGCTCGTTTCTTTAAAGACTAATTAAGCAGACAGGCACACTGGGGAGTTTAAAGGCTGATTATGCATCATGTTCTCAAATGTTAATGCAGCTCTCAGGGCAATGAGATTTTACACAACCACCAAATGGAGCCTCCCAAGACAGGTACAGGGCCTAGTATGAAGTGTGAAAGCAAACTAAGGCAGTTGCATGCATCTCTAACAGCAACATGAAAATAGTTGTCTGTTGACACGGAAACAAAATTTGGAAGACATGATGATGAAGTTTCCTTTAAGGAAAATTATGTCAGAGAAAAGACAGCATAGAAATGATGGTGAAAATGAGGAGATGGTGGAGGATGACCTGAGAAAGCAAATATTCTGTACAAGTACTTCAGTTCATTGTTTTCAATGGAGGCTTCAAACCCAATACCCAATAGGTTAAATCTGAGGGATCTGAGGAAAGAAACTGGAGACAGTCAGGCTAACCAAGGACAGGGTACTTACATGACCATAAAACTTAAGGTTAACAAATCCCCAGAGCCAGATGGGATGTGCCATATGGTGTCCAATGATTGGGTCATGCACTGACAGCACTCCCGACAGCCCTCTTCAACACATACTTGGCAACAATTTAGGTGCAGATGGACAGGAGGCTTGCAACCACAGTACCCTTGCAAAAAGGGTAGGGCAAATGGGATCCTGGGAATTACAGACCAGTGATTCTAAATGTCATTATGGACAGGATCCCAGAGACAATAATTAAGGAACAATTTGTTGAATTCCTAGAGGACAAAGGGCTAAGGGACAAAAACTAGCATGGGCTCATATGAGGCAAATTGTGTCAGATGACCTTGATAGACTTCAGCTCATTGGCACAATCTGTCAACAGGGGTGAAGCAGTAGAAATCATATATCTGGATTTCAAATCAGTCAATCTTCTTTATTTACTTGACTTTCCAGTCATTACATAAATAAATTTAAAACAGAACTAAAAGGCAGCATTTTGCAATAAATAAATACAGCACTTATCATCTCAGTCCTGTATCGACAGTACTTTAGTTTAATTTAGACTGCTTCAACGTTATGCAGTCCATTAAAGACAGATTACGTTAATAATCTTTCTATGTGCTTTATCTCAGTTTCTTGCTAAAATAGGCCTTCCTTATACAAACAATAACATTTCAAGTATAACTAAAACTATTTTGCAATATTATTGCACATTTTCTTGTAAATCTATTTTATATAGTCCAGCATGTACTTTCCTATAAAGTCTGGGGAGGGGTCATTAAGATTCTTAAAATCTGCTGTTCAGAGAGTGTATTTGTTTGGAAATATTGTGATAGTGCCTTACTCCTCATTTTATGTATTTTTGGACAATGGCATATTACATGTTCTTAAGTTTCTATATTATTTGTCCCTCAGTCACGAAAGATGTTTTCGACCTTTGTTTTGTCTTTTGCAAATACGTATTTTGCAATTTTAGATGGGTATAATTCCAACCTGAATCTTAAAAAAGAGCTCTGTTTTTCTTGCCTAGTAGGTACATTAAATAGGGTTCCAAAACATGATTAATTTTATTTGAAATGTACCAATGATGAAGTTTTAATAATGTAATTATTTTCATATCCTCCTCAAATGAAGTCTGTATGAGCCGTGTTTTGATTACTTTATTATAACATGTAGCTATGTTTATGCCCTTTTGTTGATCTGTCCAGAGATGTCATAAATCCATTTCTTAAGTACCTCAATCAATTGTGCTACTCAGGAGGGATGATTGACCTCTGTTTAGCCATTTGGCTTTTCCACCGAACATTTGTTAGTTATTCTGTTTTTATTTAGGTTAGAGTATCTTATCTAGTATGTTAGTTTGGTTATTTCTGCCAGATATTTAATCCGTATTCTGCCTAATTCAGCCCTAGCTCTTGAGATGGAGTTGACTTAAGTAAATTCAATATAGATTTGTAAGGCCCGTTAAAGTTTTTCCAAGTTTTGTGTATATTTATCAAGCCATATTTCCATAGAATAAAGGGCCACTAGGTTCATTTTCATTTCTGCTGGACAAAGCACTGCTGGATAGAATTCCCCATATTTTGCATCAAGCCTTAATAATGCACTTTTGCTTTGATTTAATTTGTTTTGAACATATTTCCTCTGTTTATTTTGTTTCCATCATAAGGTCCCCAAATATCTATAATTTGCAACAGTTTTCAGTGGAACATTATTTATGTGCCAGCTGTACTTATTCTTATGTTTACCTATTACTAAAAGTTTAGTTTTGTTAGTGTTGATTACAAACTTATTTTGTAAACAATGCTTTTGTAAAACCTTTAGTTGTCTACCTAAACCAACTGGAGATAGTGATATTAATGCCAAATCATCAGCGTGAATTAAAATGGGTACAGGAGTACTATTTTCTGATGGAGAATGGGTAGATACTGAAATGAGCAAATCAGGTAAACATTAATGAATAAATTAAATAATAAAGAGCTAAAATACAGCCTTTTCACACCCAGATCTGAAGTAAAAGGTTTTGTTAGATTTCCTGTTAAGTCGTATCTAATGTAAGTTCTATTTTGTGAGTATAAATTGATAATCAGCCTCAGAATTGTTTGATTTATGTTAAGAGTCAATAACATATTCTAGAGTATATTTCTATCAGTTTTGTCAAAGGCACCTTGAAAATCGATGAATGTAATGTAAATTGGCAAGTGTTTTTAACATATTTTTCATGACATGATTTAAAATAAAACATTGATCAACTGTAGAATGTTTCTGTCTAAAACCCACCTGAAATTTGTTTATGATGTCATTTTGGTCTACCCATAAATTAAGTCTAGCGAGAATTACCCTTGAAAAGATCTTGCCATAACTAGGGCTGCAAGTTTGGTTTGACCTGGTCCTTAAAATAGGCAAACTCCCTGTGTTCACGATTGTCCACGAAATGCAAACATTTTTGAAAAATGTGAACTTTGTTTGCTAGGTTCACCTACCACCTGTTAAAAAAACACAATCCCTACCAGCTCCATGCATGCTCCTAGTGCTCCCCAGCCATCTAATCATGTGGTATAGCTCTGCAGGAGAGAGAGTCTTTAGACCAACAGAAGACATCACCCCAGTGTCACTCCTTATGATTGGAGGAAGGAGTCCTAGGCAGTGACACCAGCTACCATTTGTGCAACAGGTTGTAATGTGGATGCTGAATGCTGATCCTGCCCTCCAGCCAGTCTTAGCAGAGTATGCGAGAGAGACAGGACTGACTGACTGCGTGGTGGACAGTGATCTTAAAGTTCTGCCCTTTTCAGTCACATAATAAATAATTTTCAAACTCGATCTTCTGAACTTACTGTGGCAACTCCTGCAAAAAAAAAAAAAAACAGCACTGGCGATGGCGACTCGTTTCTCCAGATAGAAACTAAAAACAAGTGAAGGAAAAGCATGAAAAAAATTACAGAGGGGCTGGGTTGGGACTGGGAGGGTGATGCAGTTATGGGTTGATCTGGGCTAGTATAGGGATAGGGCATTAACTGTACAAAACAGATTGCTTCACATAAGTAAATAATTCTCATAGCTCATTCTCAAAGTCAATTGTCGATTATTTGAACTTGTTGTGGCAACTCCTGGCCAAAAAAAGACATTGGTGTTTCAGTAGGGCAGAAAGTTAATAAATTGAGTGGAGCAGATAGAAAAAGTACAGAAGGGTTGGGAGGGGACATTTGCACTGCTCTCTGTTGATCTGGGGTAGTGTTGGGGCACTAACTACAAATTAAACATAATCTAGGCATAAAAACTTTTGGAATGCACTCACTGCAGGGAGAGAAAGAGAAGGGTAGGCTTAGGCTCAGACAGGGCACTAACTGCAAATTAAAGTTTAGATATAAAAAGCATCACAAAGGGCAGTGCTGCAGTCACATAGCCACACTAGACACAAGCACGTTTGAAATTTCCAAATGCTTTTTAACAGCCTACTGACCACCAACTAGTAACAGCTTACTGCTACTCAGAGAGTGGCACTTGTATGTTACTAGTTGGTGGTCAATGGACTGATTTTGAAAATAAAGCATTTGGAAATGTCAAACTTGCCTGTGTCTAGTGTGGCTATGTGACTGCAACACAACCCTTGCTTTGTGTTTCTTAGTGTTCGGGATAGGCAACTCCCGAGGAGCTGCACTGGTCTTGTTTACTATGTGGGTTGCAGACTGCACCTGTCTGTAATAAAAAAAAAACTTTTCTTTTGAAGTGCACTCACTGCATGGAGTGAAAGAGAAAGGCAGGCTCAGCAGAAAGACATCCCTGAGAGAGAGAGAGAGAGAGAGAGAGTTCTGAGTGCTAGTGCTGTGTTCACTGCTGACTAAATCTAATCTCTTAAAGGCTAACAACAACAATTTTAGCTGCACTGGAGAGTTGGGTTTGAATCCATCAACTCCCTCTTGCATACTGTTGACCCTGAGCAAGTCACTAACTTCTTTGTGCTCCCAGATTGCGACAAGATTCAACAGGCAAAAGTTATCAGGAAAGCACATGAATCATATATCAGCCCTGATCTTCCTTGCTTGCTAAATCTGTTTCAACACTATTTTGTAGCATCTCCTGGATTCTCCAGGTTCTACAATATATTATCAAGTTCTACTAATCTACTTAAATATAAAAACCACATATTTTATTTTGCATGTTTGGGAATGTACAAGTAGTGCAAAGATTCTAACTGTAAGAAAAGTAAGTTTTACAAAACTTTGGAGCACTGAGACGGAAAGAATCGTATGCACCAAAGCTTTCACACATACCATTCTTAATACTACAGGTAGTTTCCCAAACATGCAAACACAGCTGTGGATTTCTTTAATTAAGTAGTAGTAGTAGTAGTAGTACTAGTAGTAGTAGTAAATCATTTTTATTCAAAAAGAATACTGGAGACATTCCATTGAGCAAAGCTCATTTCCAATGAAGTTCCAGGTCCAATATAGTGCAAAGTTCACATAAATTAGACAACACTTACATACATACATTAAACATAATAAATATTCAGAACATAACCAACATCAATGTATGTGATCAATGGATCAAATTTCAAAATGCATTACATTGATTGTAAATATAAACAGACTTTGTCCGAGTGGTGCACCATTGAACAAGTTTAGGAACACTAATTCTAACCCTTTAATTCTTGTTTGCAGATGAAACCAAGATCTGCAACAGAGTAGATGATCCAGATGGGGTGGGCAGAATGAGAAGAGATCTGGATAAACTAGCAAAATGGTCAGAAGAGTGGCAACTGGGCTTTAATGCAAAGAAGTGCAAAATCATGCACATAGGAAGAAAAACCTTGAAGCCACCTATAGGCTGGGAGGGAGTTGCTAGCAGTCACAAAGGAAGAAAGAGACTTGGGCATCATCATCACTGATGACCTGAAATCATCAAGTAGACCTCTAAAGCAGTAGGTAAGGCTAGGGGTGTGTTAGGGTGTATTAGTAGGGTATCACAAGTCGTAAGAGGGAGGTAATAATCCTCTTTACAAGACACTGGTTAGGTCCCATCTGGAGTACTGCATGCAGTATTGAGGCCACACCTTCACAAGGACATTAACCAAATTGAGGCAGTGCAGAGAAGGGCAACAAAATGGTGCAGGGACTGCATCAGAAGACATATGAAGACAGATTAACAGAGCTCAATATGTATACCCTTGAGCAAAGGAAGGAGAGAGGTGATATGATCGAGGCATTCAATCACCTTAAGGGCATTAACAAGGTGAAAGAGTCTAACATGTTTAAATATAAGAAAATAGCAGGACAAGATGTCACAGCATGAGATTAGAAGGGGCCAATTAAGGGGAATGTGAGGAAATTCTTTTTCACAGAAAGGGTGGTGGATGCATGGAATGGCTTACCACAAGAAGTGGTGGCTATGAATACAGTGCAGGGCTTCAAACAGGCATGGATAGGCATAAGGGAGCAATACAAATGACTATGAATAGATAGGCCACTGACAGAGCAAAGGCCAATGGCACATTTATAAGGTAGAAAAGAAATGGGCAGACTGGATGGGCCTTATGGTCCTTATCTGCTGTCAACTTCTATGTTTCTATGTAACCCCTATATTTCTTAAATGTTGAGGCAAGTCATTCCAAAGGAAACTCCTCTAAATAAAATAGAAGCTCTTCCAATATCAAGTTACAATTAGGAATACAAAATTGAGCACCATGTGTCGATCTCAAGTTCCTCCCAGTTTTCCTAACCTCAAACAACCCAGCAATATAATCCAAAACCTTATGGTTCCATACCCCAATCATGAAATGCAATAAATGTATATTCTTTCTTACAGGTGGTTTACCCCAATATAATTCATTAAATAAGTAACACCTGTGAGTTCTATTTGGGACCTCCAATATGAAGCTAGCCAACATCTGAAACAGCTGGTCCACTTTATTTTACAATACCTCAGAAGCCTTTCATAGCATAAGTCTCCATAATCAATTGCTGAGAAGTAATAGGTTGCAACCACATTCTGACAGACCTCCCTAGACATAAACCTTTTATATCTGTAAAGGGCTCCTAATTTTGTATTCATACTTCCAATTAAGGAATCAATATATAAATCCCAACTTAAGAGGAATCAAGCCACATTCCCAAACATTTATAATGATCAACCTGTTTTATGACTGAACCCCCAGATGTAATAATTTCCAATTTTAAATCACAAGCTTTATTATATTTACTCCTAAACAATAGGACCTGTGTTTTGTTAGCATTCAAAATCAGGTGATGCCTCCTAAAACATTCCTGGGCCTCACCAAAGGTTTGTTGCAACCTTGACCCTATTATATCCTAGGAAATTCCTTCAACATACAATATGGTATCATCTGCGTACAGATGATACAGGATATCTGGAGATTGGGGCCTAAATTCATTAACATAAACATTGAAAGCAGAGGCCCCAAAACTGGCCCTATGAAACTCCACTATTCAATTTCAAAATCCCAGATTTGAAGGGGCTACCTTCACATATTGATTACGTCCATCAAATATGATGAAAACCATTTAGTTGAAAGATGAGACAAGCCAATCTCCTGAGTCTGGACAGGAGCACCTGATGGTTCATGGTGCTGAAAGCTTTGAAAGGTCAATAAACAAGGCACCTGTCATTAGCCTCCTGTCCAGATTCAGTTGGAGATTGCTGCCCACCTTCATTAAGGCTGTTTGAGTACTGTGTAAAGACCTAAAACCTGATTGAAAAGGAAACAGTTTATTATTATGATCCAAGAAGTTCTTCAGCTGCCATGAGACAACTCTCAAATATTTTAGAGACCTCAGGTAACAACGAGGTAGGTCTATAATTCCCCAGATTGGTCTTATTCCCTGATTTAAATACAGGTGTGACCCTAGCTATCTTCCACCCTCTTGGAATTCACCAGTCTTACAAGATAAATTAAAAATGTAAGCGGGGCGGCCAAACAGGGGCAGCATACTTTAATAACCTAGAAGGAATCTCATCATAGCCTATAGCCTTGGAGATATTTATTTTCAGGAGCTCCCAATATACTTCTTCCGGGAAGATATGAGCAAACTCAAACTCCCTTATTCCTTTAAAATCAGGTTTACTATCTACCAAAACCTGTTCTACACCAACCTTATAATCCTGAGTATCCTTATCAGCTAAATCCTGGGCACCAACTTAATGAAATACTCATTAAAGGCCTTCCCAGCCCCCAAAGAAAAAGTTGCTCCCTCCACTAAGATTTTAGTTACAGTGAAAGACTTACGAGTCCCCATTAAATTTCAAATAACCACCCAAGACTTCCTTGGATTCTGTTTTTGGTTATTGTCAAGCTTGGACCGTATAAAATCTTGTTTTGCCAACCTCACCTTCCTAGTATACAAATTTTGGGACTGTCTATAAAGGACCCAATCAAGAGCCTTCATGGATTTTTTAGCCTTGGACTATTTCTTGTCCCTCTCTCCTAACTCTATGGAGTTCCTTTGAAAACCAAACATTTCCTTTATGTTTAATCCTACTTGATTTCAGTGGGGCATGGTTATTGCATATCTGTAGAACTTCATACAAAAGTATTCCCGGGCACTAGAAGCAGTAGGTATCAACTCTAATCTAGACCAGTTAATATCTTCAACGTCTAACATAAATGAGACATAGTCAAACTGTTTAAAGCATCTCCAGGAAATTCAGGCTTCGGTGTAAACTTACAAATTCTATCTGGTAATAAAACTACTTGACCTTTCTCATTCTGGGAACTATACAACTAGGGACCTTATCTTAAACTGGCTGTCTTCAAGACATCCATAATATGTAATGATCTTGGAGCCCTGAACCTCTCAATTGATCTCAGAACCCACCCGCCTAGCCATAAGACCCAAAATCACTCCTGATTGACTGGGCTCTTACTACCCACCACCACAGAGTAATTAGCTCTGGCATCCTCTCCAGATGCTGTCAGTGACCACAACCCAATATTCATTGTCAGGAAACCCACAGACCAAAATCTCCACATAAAACCTTGCAGCTTCACTCCTTCAAATCCCTAGACCTCAAACCTCTTCAACACAACCTGTCTCTCTCTGACTGGTCTCCTTAGTCTCCTCCCATTCAGTTGATAGGGCTCTAGCCTACTTCAAAGAAATATTCCTTACAAATTGGAGCGCTTTTGCCCTTCTCAAACAAACCAGGGTTGAGGGTAACCAACTACTGTAAATTATTCCAGAGCTCTTAGCCTGTCTTAGGGCCAGAGATCATGCCTTGAAGTGCCACAATCCACCCAGCTTCCTAGTGACCTCACAGACAACCGTGAGCTCCAAAACACCTGTACCAGGGTAACAAGGCTAGCCAAGTCTGATTACTTCAAAAATGCTTTCCTGTCTAACATAAATTCTTCTTCCAAGTTCTGAAGGTGGTTCATGCCCTCTTTACCCCTCAGTCCAGCCCCTTCCCAGTGCTAAAGGTAAATGGCAATCTTGTAACTGACTCCCATGCAGTAGCTGCAGAATTTAACTCCTATTATACCTCCTGTGCAACCAAACTGCTGAAGTCCTTCCTAATTACCCTCCCCTTCAAATGTCACAGCTGCCCTCTATCCTCCCCAAAAATGCTCCACTTCCTATTTCCCACACCCCTCATTCTCATTCTTTTCTGTCTCCCTCACAGATTCTCTAAATGCCCTCCTCACCATCAACCCCTCAAAAGGATATTCCCCAGATGACCTTGACCCTAAACTGACCTCTCTCTCTCTCTCAGCCCTGGCCATTTCCTACTCCCTCTTCTTAATCTTAAATCTCCTTCTCAGCCTCCGAGGTCCCTTCCATGTGGAAGCAAGCAGTGCCCTCCCTACCCAAAGGTGGAGACCTCATCCCCTGGCAACTATTGCCCCATCTTTGCTACTCCCTACCCTAGCCAAACTACAAGAACATCTAGTCCTCTGTCAACTCACCTCCTTTCTGTCTGATACCCTTCTTCACCCCATTCCCAATCTGGTTTCAGGAAAAACAGTCTACCACCACCTCCCTACTTCAGCTGACTCCATCTTCTTTGGGATGGACAGTGGCCAAATCATCTCAGACATATTTGTCAACCTTGCCAAGCCTTTGGACACTGTTTCCCACTCCATCCTCCTTGGTTCACTCTCATATGCTGGTCTAATCCATTCTGCCACTAACTGGTTTAAGGCCTACCCTACTGGTAGAACCCAATCAGTTAAGATTGCAGATGCCATCTTGCCACCCTTCCCAATCTACATTGGCATCCCTCAGGGCTCTGTGCTTGGTCCTCTTCTACTCTCCATCTTCCTTAACAACCTGGCATCTGTCTGCTCCCCCATCTCCGCCATACACATGTACGCTGATGATACTGTCCTGTATGCATCTGGCTCATGCCCAGCTGAGGTTACATCTAACTTGTAGCACAACTTCAACAAGGTCCAGCTCTGTTTGCAACCATCAATTATTCCTCAATGCCAAGAAGACAGTCTCCATGACCTTTGGCACAAGGCAGAGACTCTCTAGATATCCTCTCTGCCCACTTTCTGCACTCTTGATGGGACTTTACTTGAGGACACCTCATTCTTCAGATACTCATTGATGCCATCCAGAAAAATTGTGCCTCAAGGTCTGTGCCTTGTTCAGGAACCACAGTTGCATCCCTCCCGTGGCTAAGTATAAGCTTTTCCAGAAGATGATCCTCCCCATTTTTTGACCACTGTGACTCAGTCCATGGTGCCACTCCTAGGTTCTCCTGGCCAGATTGGACACTCTTGCAACTTCTTCTGCTATTTTGTCTTTGATGCTCCTCTCACACCCACCACTGTGACCTCTATTAAGCCCTTTCCTTCCCTCCCTTACAAACAGACACCTCTCACACTGTGCTAAATTCACCT
This sequence comes from Neoceratodus forsteri, assembly GCA_016271365.2. Classification (NCBI taxonomy): domain Eukaryota; kingdom Metazoa; phylum Chordata; order Ceratodontiformes; family Ceratodontidae; genus Neoceratodus; species Neoceratodus forsteri. Next base: position 299,823,895 of record CM057453.1, on the reverse strand, counting down.
CTAAACACTGGTTGGGTGAACTCCCTTCCTACCTCTCCCCATTTATAACACCCTCCTTCCTACTCCCCTCAGATCTACTGACACTCACACACCAACTGTCCATCACCACTCCACCTTCTCTGGCCAGTCTGGGTACTCTCACCATTTCTCTAAAATATGGAACTCTCTACCTCCCCAGATCTGACATTTCTCCTCCTTTATTCTATCAACACTGTCCTCTCCAACTGTCTTGTACCTAATTGTTTCTGTTATGAATCACCTTAATTTCTTCATCTTGCTCCTATAGTTCGTCCCCCTTCAGAATTTAGCCAATGCCTCTACTGACCCTAGCCCTCCTAGGTGCTACTCCTCATATCTTTCTCCCTTCCCTGCTCTCACTCCTTTTTCTCTAGCCTTCACAGTCCCCTTGCAGGGTTCTCAGCATCCTGAAGGGGTCCTATAGTGCCTAGGCTTGCCAATTTTCTTTCCCATCTACCTATCCTTTTCCAGGCCTCTTGCAGGGTGCCCAGCATCCTAGAGGGTCCTTGGATCAGGCCTCATCCTCTCCTAGGTGTCATTTCTCATTCCCTCCCTCTCACCATCCTCTATAATTATAATACCTAACCACAGGAGGGTTTACAATCATCTGAACTTCCCTGCCCACTTGCAGGGTTCATCACATCCTAAAGGGTTCTCTTTTGGGTCAGGCCTTATTTCCCTCCTAGGTGTTAATCACCCCCCTCTCTCTCTCTCTCTCTTATCCCCACTCCAGTCCCCTGTCCCTTGCAGGGTTCCCCGCATCCTGAAGGGGTATCTCTGGGACAATGCTCTGCACTATCTGTCATCTTATCTCTCTCTCCTTTACCCCTTATTTCACTTATTACCATTGCACTTATTAATTGTTCTCACAAATTACATATAGATGCAACTCTGTTTGTAACAACTGCCTCAATTAATTGTATACTATGCTGATCTTTGTAACTTGAATGTAAATGTGTCATTCCTATTGTACCCCTTCCCCCAGGTCATACCAGGAGATGATCAACCTGTTGCTCAGTGTGCCTTCCTGGTGAACTATTTCAATAAATAAATAAAATGCATTTGTGTTGAATTTATTTTGATTAATCTTTAAGTTTTTCCTCTTCTTACTCTGAACTCCAACTTTCTTTTAAGTATTTTTCCTTCTGTTGCTACCTTCTGTAAAATGACTGCATTCAATTACACTTCCTTTCTTTTAATATGTTTTCTTTTTATTTCTTTTTGGACAACTGATCCCCATTCTGGAAGTAATGAATTTGTCTATCTCCTGGAATCATTTAGATGCCCTTGCTTCATAGAATGCCCTTCTGAGTCTAATTCAAACTTGACCAGTTCTTTAAATAGATTTCAAATTAGTACCTCATCTTTAAGGATAAATACAGTAATTATTCCAGGAGAAGTACATTTGCCATTTGCAGATCTTGTAAAGCTCTAATCAGTCTAGGGGTGAAAGGTGTAGGATAGTTTGCCACCAACTCAGAAATTGTTTTGGTAATTGTCCTTGCTCAGCTTGAGGGTGTTATAGCTTGACTACTGAGTCATGGGGGATCTTTTCAGGAGGAAATAGAATAGTCCAGCTTTGTAACTGATTTAGGGAAAGGTTTCCATTCAAATTCATTTGAACTGTGCAAAGAGATGCTACCATCAAAATGTACTGGCATAGTATCTCTAGTCAAGTATCTGAACTTCAACTGTAAAATTGAAGGGGGTTCTTTGATACAAAGACCTGTATCCATCAAAGGTAGTTCCTTGTTTAATTGAGGGTAGAGGTGCACAGAAATGTGTCAATTCTTATCTGCCCATCCTTGCTAATATGCTCCTGTTCCTCTTTTCCCATTTCCCTTTAGTTGTTTTGCTCCTGACAACAATTCAGACTCTTAAAGGAGTCTGCTTTTCCCATTCTTCACTTTACCTTTCTTTACCTCTTTGTTGTATAATTTTCCTTCCATCTTTAGGCTTTGACTACCTTTGCTCACTTGCCGCTTGTAATCACACTCCATTTAAAAATAAAGATCTTGTCTATGCAGTTACAACCAATGCAGTCAATAAAGAGGTAAAACAGTATTGCAACGAAATACTGTATATATACACATAAGTCACCAGATATACCGCATCCTGTAGGTCAGGTTTGGCAAGTTTGCCTATTTTGTTACCAAAATCCAATAGGGTTCAGCTTGCTCAATGTTCTTATTCAACCATGAAGTAAAAGTAATTAAGAGAAAAGGTTCAAGGTCATATTCAGATAAGTCCAGTTCATAGAAATGAAACTAAATTTATAGTCATTAGTTCCTCCAAAGCAAGGTAAATCTGGATGCTTGACCTCCTAAGCCCCAAAGGGTTCTTAGGCTTTTGAATTTTAATGGTTCCTCCATGGGTTTCCACTTGGCTTGCTGCAGAGCAGTACTATATTAAAAAGGAGGTCAATAACATCCTTTTAGCAAACTTGTTAATTTAAAACTAAAGCATCGCTAAACAGCAGTAGATGGAGCTAAATAAAAATAGCTAAATGACTAAGGGTAGTAAGAAAACAACTTAAATTTACCCTTCTTGCACTCAAGTGGAAAATAAAAAAGGTCTATATGAAAAAAACAACAAAAAAGGCTAAGAGCTAAGTCCTTTGGAATGTTATATTATCTTTATCTTCTATACAGGCTATGTTCCTTTTCAGCTATGTTCACTTTCTTAAGTTAATAAAATATATGTTTAAGAAGATGTGTGTCCAAGCAAGTTCACATAAAATCATATAAAGGTACTTACTCCTTCCTCAGTGTTTACACTTCAGAGATGCTGAACAGTAATTAATTTGAACTGGGGAAGAAAATAACTAGAGTTTTGCAAAACGGAGTCATCCTGCTTTACTCTGCTCTACTGCGCTGGTCTCACTAGCTAAATCTATATCTGCAGCAAAAGCCACAACATAAGAAAACTAATCAAAGTCACTTCAGGATATCATCAACAATGTATGTATCTACCTCTGATTAATTTTCCCAGAGATTATTAATGCAGGTTATAAAAGAGAGGAAGTAACTGATACAGGTAGGTACAATTTGGAGTGCATACCTGTCTGGAGGATAAGTTAGAAAAAAAAAGAAGCATTCTGCTAGTTTAAATTAGCTGCAAGCTGTGAGCTGCAAGCTTCCTGCTGCATATTTCTACCCCCAAAATGGTGATGGCTCTGAGCAAGCTGCGCATGCTCTCTAATATTTGCCAGGTCATGTGATTTGATCACTCTAAGTACAAAGTTTTAAAGTTATCAATGATGCACAACTGGCCTGGTGGTGCTGAGGGTTGAGGCACTGGATGCCATGCCTCATGCTATGCTGGGAACCCAGGGCAGGGAATGGACTTGGGTGGCTCAGGGGCCAGCTGGGAGAGGAAGGATGGAGTGTCCCAGGACAGCGCTCCTTCCTTGGGGAGGGGATGCTGCTGCACATTGCTTGCCTGCTGCCCAGTGGTGGCTGGGTGGTAGCACTTGCATGCCACAACAGGGGGATCCTACATACAGGTTGCTGGAGCCATCTCTGTGGATGTGGAACTCAGACATTGCACCCATTGCACATCTGTGGGCCTGGGGAGAAAAAGTGGAGGAAAAACCCTCCATGCGACAGGATGAGAGACCAATACCTCACAGGCACCGCACGGTGGCCAGGCACAGTGTGGTTCCAGTGGCCACTGGAGGAAGGAAGGAAGGAGCTAAAGAAATAGTAAACAAAAAAAGTTATCAATGCTGCATCAGTGAAACATTTAAATAATTTTGGATAATGAGGACTGGTGTAATAATAAATGGTAATAGATTTGGACAAAAGCACATTGAAATAATTTTGAGTAACGGCCCTAGAAAATAATAGATTCAGACAGAAGCATGAAGGACACACAAAGTACAGAGTAAAAAGAACACCGCTCTCCAACTTTCCATCTGAAAGGAGAATGCTCAACCGTGTCACAAACTTTGCACCAGCTCGCTCCAGGCTCCTAGTTCATCAAAATATCAATCTCCTCAGACTGTTCAGATTGTTCCGGATGGCAAACCACAAGATGTTTTAGGGATTGTAGTGGGATGACCTTTTGCAGGGTTCTTGATGTTTGCAGGTCTCTGACTCCTGTGACCTCCTCCATAAGTGGGTGTGCTGTTTCTCCAACATCCAGTCCCCACTGAACTCACTGTCTTCCCTTTTCCTTGTGGGGGTCTCCCACAGCTGGGACTCCCTTTGCCCTACAGAGGGAAAACAGTGCAAAATAAATGGGACACCTCTTACTAACAGTACAAGATGGTCTGGAAAAAGACCAAGAAAAATAAATAAATAAATAATGTGGCAATGGTGGTATATCTGTTGTTAAAATTTTCCAAGCCTTTCTCAGTCTCCTGCCCGTCACTCTCCTCCTTAGAGTGAAGGTGTGCAGCTGCGTAAGCTCCATTACCCAGAAATCCTGTGATCAGCTCTCTCCAGGAACAGGAACTGCAAGAGAGAAAAGCTATTGTTGGATCAGTTTTCACATCTGGATTTCAGTAAAGCCTGCTACTCAGTGCCACATGGGAGACTGGTAAGGAAGCAGGTGACCTGGCTTTAGTGGAAGGATGACTTGATTGATCAATTTTAAACTGGTGGATGGAAAGACATAGTGTGATCCTGAATAGCAAATTTTTAGGGATAAAGACATAACCAGTGGGATACCCCAGGGATCCATATTAGAGCCAGTTCTTTTAATAGTATGTCACACAATCGTCCAAGATGCCTGTATAGTCACAATGAAATGACTTGTCTAATTTATCAATGCTGCAACTAACCAGTAACAATTCACTCAGTGCAGCTCCATTCTCATGCAACCACTGGCTTTTGTGCACACAGTACAAGGCTTCTTTGGCATAGGAGACCCCTTAGTCACTATAGGTGTACCTTAGCCCTCTCTGTATCAGAAACAGGTTTAGCTTTTAAGCGGAAAGTGCTCTCACAAAGGTGGTTCAAAGAAACAGCCCATAACATAGATTACCTCTACTGATTAAAACACTGCAGTCACAGATACATATTATTTATTTGCCAAAATAGATAGATAGATAGATAGATAGATAGATAGATAGATAGATAGATAGATAGATAAATAGATAGATAGAAAGATAGAGAGAGATAGATAGACAGACAGACAGACAGATGGAAAATTTATTTATATAGTGCTCCTTTCCGGAGGCTCAGAGCACTTCACACAATTTAAAACAATTTGACATAGCACATAACAAAATTTTAACATATTGCAGAGATTACCATAAATTCCATCTATCATACATCAACCCTCCCCAATAAAATGACAATTCAAGACAATACAATAACACATCAATAAATCATTAACTCAATAAACAAATAACTAAATAATTGATTCACTAAATCACTAATTCTCTAGTTCACTAGTTCAGCAGTCGGACCATCTTTGTATTAACTAGAAAAATAAAACTGTGTACAGTCCCTATAAGAATGAAGAGCTACAAATAAAGCAGTTCCTTACATGCCAGGCAGAGCAGGTAGTTTACCTCTTGAGGTACCTTGAGACCTAGAGTATACAGCGAAAATGATGAGACCATTACATCTAAGATTAAATGACATGGAAGAGACATTAGGAGGTAGATGAAACTTCAACAGCAGCTAGACATTTTAAAGAATCCATACATCATTTGTTAATGCTGAGATTTGTGGGGTTGGAAAAGTTGAATGTCCCCCAGGGTGTAGAAAGGCTTACTAAGTAAAGTAATCCATGCTTGTGCCAGGAAAACTCTGATACACCAAAAGAGAGCATAAAGTTAAACAGCCTAGTTAGGAAAGGAGCAAGCTTGGAAGTGCAGGCTTTATAGAAGTCATTAGTAAATCCATCCGGCCCTGGCACCTTATCAGAGGAAGCTGCTGGATCACCTAAGTGACCTCTGACAAGGACATAGGGGACTCAACCATATTTTGTTGCTGCGCTGTGAGGGAGAGAGGTACCCGTTCTTGTTGACATAGGTCTCCACTCCATCACTGGTGGGTGGCCAGATGATGACATGGTGCAGTCAAGTCCAGTCAAATTCATTTGTTACATACACATATTTAAAACTTTTAAAACCACATTTAGCACTACAGACATCTTAATTGGACAGACTATCTACACAGGTAAAGGGAACAACTTTTCCAACAGTTCCAGGTATTATGTACAAATCATGGATCACATACTACTTATCCTAATCACATGCCCTTACCTTATAGATTCCATTATAATTACTGGTGACCCCTTTATCAACCTGAATTCAGTCACTCATCAAGCGCCGTAATACCCGAAATCAGGGTTATTACGCGTTCAACAAAAAGTCACTGTCACTATGCTCAAGAAGTCTTGGCGCTTGACACAATTCAAGCGCTAACTTACAGTCTTTCTCTCACAAAGCGCCACTCTTCAGCACTGCCGAGCTTCAGTTACAGGTCCCTCCATCAGCACACTATCAAATACTTTTTAAAAACTGAGCTAGCATCACTAATAAAATGGTCAAGAACTCCATAATTTGCAGAAACTCCTTACATTTTTTAATCTCTCACACCGGTCTCCACAGCAACCGGATGACCTTTGTCACCATAGGGACACTTCCTGTTCGTCAGCTGCAAATGGACAGCAAGATTTCACCAATGTTATAAATGTTTCAACTTTTTAGTAATTATTTTAGTAATTTAGTAAATATTCATAACACACACTTGCCTATCCATTATTCTCTATTTAATTTTTGTGCAATTTTATATGCAAAACTGGCCAATGCATATATCTGTTTGGGAGACTCTTATTTAATATTACTTTTAATTGTTCATTTTCTCGAGACAAGATAGATGTTTAAACATTGCTTGAATAAATAACTTCCTTTCATCGGCAAAAGCATCACATTACAGTACTTAAAGATCAAGTGTAAATGTTTGCATTGTGTGTCCTGTCTATGGTTTTCAATAAAACATTTATTTCTGAGCCATTTGATTGTTTTGCCATTATTTTCTGCGCTATAAAAATGATTTTTTACCTTTGTTTCTGCCTTCCATAATGTGCAGCCTGCCTGTTCTGTTTTCATGCTAGTACCCAAGGTGTGCACTAATTGGCATGCATGATGACGTCATTCAGAGTACTGCTAGCCCGACAGCAGCTCTTGCCTGTGAACACTGTGTATAATCCACCAAGCTTGCTTCTCAGCATCTAGATTTTATAACTTCTAAACTATCTTGTTTGTGTACTGACCAGCTAAACAGAGTTTTGTCTTGTATGTTCTTCTTGTAATCCTTTTCTGTTTGTTATTCTGTTGTTATTTCGATTGCTGTTTGCCGTGAGCTGCAAGGTGCTTCTGTCTCTGAATTTTTTTATGTATAGGTTCACCAGTCTTCCCCTGACATGTAACTTTGAATGCGAACCTATCTGAGTTGGACTGAGTCTTGTAATTATTTGGTGTCTGCATTTCACGATCGTGATTGTATTCTCCATTGCAGTGCATTTGTTTGGTTCATTTTTATGTTGATTGCCATGTGCAAGAAACATGTTGCATCAGCTTTCTCCAGAAGCAGGTTGTGAAGGTATGGCACTGTTGTGCCCAATCCCCCTCAACCTGCAAAGGCTTGTCCCTCTTCCCCAAATGCCATGGCATGCTGCTGCTGACACTAGTTCAGCCAGCGTGCCACAACTTTCTAAAATCAACCGCTGCAATCAGGGGCAACCGTCATTGCAGCGTCAGCCATCCACTGCAATGAGGGAGCAACCCGTCATTGCAGGGTGGATATAGAGATCTCGATATTGTTTGTGAACATTGCGTGTGGCTTGCTGCCATATTCACAAACAATATCTAACCCTATGTTTGTTGCTGACCGGGCCACTCCCGCTGCTGCATAATGTAATACCTCCGCTTAATTGTGTGCTGACAGGGTGCCCAATCCCCGTTGGCAGAAAGGAATTCACCCCCTTTGTTGTTTGCTGACAGGGTGCCCAATCCTCGTCGGCTACAGCTGTCCTCCAGACTCCAGTGGCACATTGTGAGCCCACCCAGTGTGCCACATGCCTCTGTACTGTTGAAAGCAGTCCCACGACATTTTCTAGTTTCTGTTGTACCTAGAAGAAGCAGTCCCTTGTAGTCTCCCCCTCCCACAACCTGCACCCACCACTCGCACCCAGCCTCCCCACCCCCCTCACCCCCATGCTACCTCCTGAGATCGGAGCGACGATCTTCAAGGACCAGGAACATGTCTTCACCCTTCAAAGCCTGACGGAACTGAGGGAAATGCCGGTAAGCTGTATAATGTAATGAATTGGGGTTTTCAACTTTAGTGCATATCTCGGGCATTTTGGGAATTTTTCACCAAATTTTCAACATGGGGTTTTGGGACCCCTCCTCATGAATGCTTGAACTGTCATGGCATTAATCGGCACCAAAGGGGGTTTCGCGGTCACTGCGGAATCACCATTCGGGGCTGATTAATGAAATGACAGTGCCAGAGTTCATGAGGTGGGCTGTCAAAAAGCCTATGTTGCAAATTTGGTGGGAAAAATCAAATAAATGACTGTTTTATTTATTAAGGCTATGCAGTTGCTTACACATTCGTAACTTCACGATTTGCAATATTTTCATGCCAGATTTTCAACATTGGCATTTTGTCACACCTCCTTGTGAGCTGTACAGCTTTCATTGTTCATATCCTGCCCGAAATGTGTTTCGCACTTCCAGCACAGAATAGCGGTCGCTGTGGGAAATCAGTGTTCGGGACAGATTAAGAAAATGACAATGATACTGTTCATGAGCAGAGGTCCTAAAATGCCTATGTTGAAAATTTGGTAATGATACTCCATAAAATGACTGTGTTACAAGTGCTATGCGAGTTGGCACGCATGCTCGTAACTCGCAAATTTATTATATTTTCAGTCCAGATTTTCAACATTGCCATTTTCCCAGACCTACTTATGAACAGTATAGCTGTCATTTTCCCATCCTGATCGAAATGTGTTTTCACACTTCCGTCACAGAATAGAGCGGTTGCTGTGGGAAATCACTGTTCGGGACAGATGAAGAAAATGACAATGATACTGTTCATGAGCAGAGGTCCTAAAATGTCTATGTTGAAAATTTGGTGATGATAGCCCAACAATTGACAGTGTTACAAGTGTGCGTTGCACACTTTCCACGCACTCCCTTGTAACTTCGCAGACTTGTAATATTGTCACACCAGATTTTCAACAGTGCCATTTTCACACCTCCACACAAGCAGTACAGCTGTCAATTTTCACATCCTGACCAAAATGTGTTTTCACAGTTCTGGTGCAGAATAACGTGGTCACTGTGGGAAACCAGTGTTCGGGACAGATTAAGAAAATGACAGTGGCACTGTTCATGAGCAGAGGTCTTAAAATCCTATGTTGAAAATTTGGTGTGAAACTCCATAACATGACTGTGTTATAAGCGATGCGTTGAACTGTTTCACGCACCCTTGTAACCACAAATTTGTAATATTGTCATGCCACATTTTCAACAGTGGCATTTTTCACACCTCCTTATGAACACTACAGCTGTCATTTTCACATCCTGGCTAAAATATGCTTTTGCACTTCTGCTGGAGAATAGCGCGGTCACTCTGGGAAGTCAGTGTTTGGGACAGATTAAGATCGACAAGTGAGGAGGGCGAGTGACCGAGCTCAACTGAGCTCTGTCAGAACTGATGCGAATTTGTTTGTGGGCAGACAAAGGCCCAACACAAGAGCCCAGTACAAAGGGCAGCCTGCAGCACTGGGAGAAACACGAGAGGCGACTGAGGGAGGGGAGTGAAGCGAACTCACCGAGTACTATCAGGACTGCTGCAGATTTCTTTGTGGGCAGAAAAAGGCGTCAATGCAGGCAGGGGCCCAGTACAAAGAGCCAGCCTGCAGCGGTGGAGAGACAATCTGGCCAGTGAGACAGGAGACTTGGTGAGCTCAATGGAGCTCTATCAGGACTGGTGTGGATTTTTGTGGGCAGAAAAAGATGCCAATGCAGGCAGGAGCCCTGTACAAAGGGCAGCTTGCAATGCCAGGACAAACAGAATGAGCACATGAGAGAGGAGACTGAGCGACCTCAATGGAGCTCTGTTGGGACGGCTGTGAATTTCTTTGTGGACAGACAAAGGTGTCAATGCAGCCAGGAGCTCCATACAAAAGCACGATCTGCAGCACCAAGAGAAACAGAATGAGCGAGGGACAGAAGCGGTGGTCACATGACTCAAGCGGAGCTCTGTTATGACTGCTGCGATTTCTTTGTGGGCAGAAATGCAGCAACGGCAGGAGCGACATAAAAGGCCAGCTTGCAGCGCCGCAGATGGAATGAGTGAGTGACAGAGGGGGAGTGAGCGAGCTCAATGGAGCTGTGTTGGGACTCCTTCAGATTTCTTTCTGGCTAGAAAAACGCCGATGCAGGCAGGAGCCCAGTACAAAGGGCAGCCTGCAGCGCCAGGAGACACAGAATGAGCGAGTGAGGGAGGGCGAGTCGGTGAGCTCAACTGAGCGCTGTTGGGACTACTGCAGATTTGTTTGTGGGCAGAAAAAGGCAGTAATGCATGCAGGGCACAGTACAAAAAGGCACCCTGCAGTGGCAGGAAAACCTGAATGAGGCGGTGAGTGAGCTCAGCGAACTGTATTTAACTGCTGCAAGTTTCTTTGTGGGCATAAGAAGGCAGCAACGCAGGCAGGAGCACAGTAGACAAGGGCAGCCTGCAGCACTGGCAGAAGCGGAATGAGTGAGTGAGAGAAGGGGAGTGAGCGAGGCTCAGCAGAGCTTTATCGGGACTGCTGCAGATTTCTTTAATGGGCAGAAAAGGCGCCAACAGAGGCGGCAGCCTGGTACAAGAGCAGCCTGCAGCACTGGGAGAACCAGAAGAAGTGAAGGAGTTAGACAGGGGGAGTAAGCGACCTTGGCGGAGCTGTGTCAGGACAGCTGTGGATTTCTTTGTGGGTGAAAAAGCCACCAACACAGGCAGGAGCCCAGTACAAAGGGCAGCCTGCAGCGCCAGGAGAAACAGAATGAGCGAGTGAGAGAGAGTGAGCCACCTCAGTGGAGCTCTGTCGGGACAGCTGTGGATTTCTTCCTCGGCAGAACAAGGTGCCAATGCAGGCAGCAGCCCGTACAAAAGAGCAGCCTGCAGCACCAGGACAGACTGAGCCAGTGACAGAGGTCCACTGAGCGAGCTCAGCAGACCAATGCAATCAACATTCGGTATTGACAAATGCTTGTTATTTTTCGGTCCAGTAACCACGCTCCTCGAGGCTTCATAATAACGCTGGTATCCTATCTGAATACTCGGTCACCTATCCTGGTAAAGTTTGACTCTTGACCATGCAGTAGTGATATCTGCCATTTGCCAGGTGACACCTTTGCATATATAGCACTGTGCATTACAGTTGAGAAGTATTGCCGGACAACTATCTGCCTGTGTAAGTCTTGCCCATTTACTATCTGTGTGCCCTATCAATAATTGTGGCAATAACTGAAGCATTCTTTACAGATACTACTGTGCCTCATATTAAGTATTACCTATTTATGTGTATATCATAGAAATGTGACTGTCTTACTAGTGATGCTGACAGGCTCAGTGATTTATATACTGTTCTCTGTCATAAATACTGTGTCTGAATTAATTTCTTTATACCACTTATTTTTTAAATTTAATATACTTTTTATTAAAGTTTTCAACCAACGAAATACAGACAACATACAAATAATCAACCCACGTACAACCCATATAAAACCACCTCCCTCTCCACTCCCGGAGATACCACCAGCAAATCAGGAGGAATATATAGACCCAACTCACATTGCTCTAAAACTACGGGACTCAACCATGTCTTCTGTAAGTCATTACTGAATAAAACAAGAAAATATGATATCTATCGAAACTAAAAGGTCTCCAAAATTGTGAATATAAACCCTAGGTGGCGTTATCAAGGGCTACTACCCTGCCTACATGGCTAGTTGCAGGTTAAGGGGCTTGAGTTCTGAAATGGGTGCTCCACCCGAAGGTCAGGGTCGGTAGTGGTCAAGCTAACCTGGGTAAAGCCCTCCTGGACACTGTAACCCCCTCTTTCCTTGCTAATGGTCTGAACAATATACAATAATCACTTTCACAATACCCCTCGTACACCTTACAAGTACCCACACTGTTTGCACTTACCACGGCCCTCTTCAGCATTCTCTGCCTCATGAGTCTCTTTCATGAGGTGACAATACTCGGGAGGATTAGCCTTCCTGTCTTGCAACTACGTTTTAACATCATCACACTGGAGTACCTTGCTGACTTGAGAATATGGTCTAATCTGACCCAATTCAGTTCCTTAGTAGGCACCCCTCTTTTCTGTGGAGCCCTCTGCAGAGCCTCTCAATTCTGGTCACAAGCACAGACAACTTCTCATTCTTCCATTGCTTTGCAGATGTGAATTTCCACAGTAAATCATCCCCGACTCAGTGCTTCCAAAACTCCCTCCAATGCAGAGAGGAATTCAGCCGCAGTAGCCTCTGAGCTAGTGGCTCGTGGGAAGTGAATGGCCTCCAGTGCAGGGCCCCTCAAAATTTCCATGGGTCTCTTTCTTTTTTGCCCCTCAGCGCTGCCACTGCTGAACCAGGGGTTAGCATAGTCCATCCATGTTTCAAGATCATCCTCCCCTGCAGGCACTGGGACTGTGCCAGAAAAGTCTAAGTCTATGGTAAGAGTCCAGGTGCACAGAGGGAATAATTATGGGAGATGACCATGGGGAACCTTTAGGGGTGCGAGAAATGCTATCAGGGACTGCAATGGTGTGGGTTCCCCAGAAAGGTCTAACACCTTCACTAACTCTTGGGCAGTTCACCTCTCAGAAGCTAACAGCTCAGGCAGCTTGTCCTTGAACTCATCTATGGGAGGGACCCACCTGGGGTAGTTGGATCACTGTGTAACTGGATGACCCTCCACCCTTCTGGGCCCCTTGGACTGAATAACAGGGGTACCTTCTCTGGATCTATGGGAAAGCTGCAGGACATAAGACTACTGTGGTTTGGTCAAACAGGTCTGAATCCTCCTGCTCACTTCAACTTTGCCCAAACATTTGACATGTCTCCACAGCTTCCAGCATTTGTGGTCCCTAAGGGGACATCCATTAACAGGAGGGCCTGTTGGGGATCCAACCCCTCAGTCTCACTTCACCCCATCATTCGGTATACTAACAGTTTATGGGAGGGCAATTTTGAGCTTAGGCGTAGCAAGCTCTTCCATTTTCTCACCAATTCTGAACATAATGGGGTGATTCCTCCTTTGGCCACTAGAGGATACTAATCCCAGTGGTGCCTCTAAGATGTAACCCCTAGGTGGTGCTATCCCAAGGGCTACTACCCCTGCCTGCTTGGCTAGTGGCAGGTTAAGGGGCCTGAGTTCTGAAAAGGGTGCCTCCACCCGGAGGTTAGAGGTTGGTAGTGGTCAAGCTAACCTGCGCACAGCCCTCTGGGACACTGTAACCCTCTTTCCCTGCTAGTGGTCTGAACAATATACAATAATCACTTTCAATTACCCTCGTGCACCTTACAAGTACCCACACTGTTTGCACTTACCACCAGGGCTGTTTCCTCTGGCTCTACCCTGGGGACCCCTGTAAAAACAAGGTTATGCACAGCAAATAGCAACAGTACAGTACTTTGAGCACAAACTGGAACCACAGTCAGATTAAATGCAGAAAAAGTTAGATCTGATTTATTCAGGGACTTGAACAAGGGAGGGCGAAATCAGGTTAATTAGTTTAAAGGTTATATCAATCAAATAGTTATGCATGCACTTTAAGTCCCCACAGTCACACCTCTGGGTACCCAGATAGAAAGCGATGGGCTAGCCAGGACCATTGCTGGGTAGGCCGGCATCACAGCTGGTTGGGGCCCTGTGATGGAAGGAAACAACATGCACAATATACACTATTTGTAATCCGGAGCCGGAGGGCTCAGTTTGTGAAAGAAAAGGCAACAGGACAATTAGATGACACACTTTAGATTATGCTGTTGTTGCAGGAGCTACCCTGATGATTACTTATGATACCCAAAACTGGACACAGGACAAATATCGAGACTGCAGGTGGTTGATCTGGAATGCCAGGAGAAGCAGGGCCCCATGAATCACCAGGTGTCGTTCCTGTTCACATGGAGCAGGGCTGATCCCCAGGCAGGTCTCTCATCGATTGTTTTCTCTGTGCAGTGGTGAGTCCGGCTGGGCCAGTGCGGCAAGGCCCAGGACAATCAGGGATGAATCTGGATTTTAGTCCGTGGAGCTGGATGCAGCCTCAGCAAACAAACACAATTCAAACACAGAGTGGGGAATCAAGTCACGACCCACTATCAGCACACAGCACATTTACATATAAGGAAAATTCCACTATACCAGCAGATTGCTCCCGGTCACAATCACAGAGTCTCTACACAAACCGGAAGTTCAGAGGTGGCTAGAAATTCTGACAGGCTGATTGCATTCAGCAAGTCTTGATCCTTCTTCAGGTTTAAGCCTGGTCACGATTCAGTGGCTTACTACGTTCTCCTGAAGCTGATTCAGTCTGAAATAATTCTCTTCTCCCTCTCAGGGCAGCAGGCATACAAGCAGGCCAAACTTAAGCCTTTCCACAGTTCTCCGGTGCTAAACTACAGGCGGCTGCTCAACTGTCTCAAGTTATTGCTTCTTCACTTCTCAACTTAGATCTGACTTCTGTTCATTGACCCCATAACTCGGGGCTCCAAGGAATGGCTTGGAGATGCAGTCTGAAAAAGGCTTTCTTATCTCCCCATGTGGGAGAACTGAAAGCAGGCCGTCAAGCCAGACTCAGTCTTCCCACCAAGTCCCCATGTTACCCCGCAGGGCAGCAGCTCCTCGAGCTGGAGCTGCTCACTCTTTCAGCTCCAGCTCACTTCTCTCCTTTGTTGCAGGCAGCTTGAGAATTTCCCCAGAATCCAAAAGGTTCGGTTGGCTGATCTGTCTGTCAAGTCACAACAAGGGCCCCCCTCAGGTGCAAAAGGTGCCAAAAGCCCAAAGCTACAATTCCTACAGATTTTGGCTCCACAAGCCCCTGTAGGCAGGCTCTGTTTTAGAGACCCAAAATACTGATTGGTCCAATTCGGCAGTCCCGGACCAAGATGGTGGAGATAAACAAAACAGTCCATGCTGAAAAGAAGGCAGGTTCGACAAACTACATTATCATTATCACTCTAATAGATTTTCAGCAAATAGTTACATCTTTCAACAGAGCTCCCCTCTGTGCAATTAGTGATGGCAGAAATACGAGCAATTATTGGGTGGCATAGGCAGGACTCGAGCATGGAAACACTTGGCCCACTACCAGAACAATTACACCTCTGCAAAATAAGCAGCTCTTAAAGAGACAGGCATGAAAGCAAGCGCTCTCATGCAATTTCTTTTAAACAGCTGAGTTACAGGACACCAGCTGGGCAGAGGGCATTTAAGCACACCCAAGGAAGGCTTTTCGGAACCCCCATTTATAGGGGTCACATAAACACAGGCTAAGACTTTTAATGCTCACCTAAGGTTAGATTTGATTGAAAAAAGGACATCCAGCTTGCTCCATTTTTATTGTATGCATTCATCTGGTTCTGTAGACTGGCTATCATCTTTTCTGCGTGAAGATTAAAAGTAGTTCATTGAGCCACTCCGAGTAGGTAATCTCATTCTGGTCCTTCCAGTGGTGGAGTATCACCCACTTCATTGAAAAGGATATTAGAGACATGACATATATTTTTCTTTGACTGGAATATCTGAAGTCTCCACCAAAGAAATTTCAGGGAAAAATAATTTTCCACCCCAAGTAAGGGTCAACCTGTGTTTTAATCCTTTCCCAAAGAGAGGCCACTTTCGAGCATTCCCACATTACATGTGAGGAAGCCTTCTCCAGGGTTACACCGGAACATGTAGAGTGAGGTAGTTTCCCATCTTCCATAGATGGACTGGGTAAAATAAATATTATGCAAAATGTAAAATGGGGTTAGGCACAATTTATCATTAGTCTAATAAATGTATACATCTGACCATATAAGCTCCCAGTTGGACTTCAAATTAGACGTGCAGAAGACCAGTACCCGAGAAGCCCATGGTCTTAGGAAAAAGTGTGGAAAACAAAGGGAGACTAAATGGGACACCGAATGGTGCTGCCAGTAGTGGATTTGGAGTAATGAGAGAAACTTTTCTGGTCAACGTTCCATATAGCTGATCCCAACCAGTAAGTTAGCATATGCCAGAGTTGGTATAGTGTGAATATTTGTGTAGCTGGCAGGTTAAAATGAATAAGAGGTCCTGGTTACTAGGAATCTGGCCCTCTACAAGGAGATCAGAAACTAACTGTCCGTTAGCCAGGGCAGCCTCTGAGGACACTGTGTGGCCTCCTAATTTAAAGTTGAGGTTATAACAGAGTGGTTGGGAAATGTCTATCAAGTTGTTGTAGTGCATTGCACAGTTGGGCATGGACTTTTATTGAAGTATGAATAACCTTACCTTTAATCTGGGAGGGAGATTTTAGGGAATAAAAAGAGGAGACCTTCTGAGGATAGGCCACCTTGTATAATTTGGTGTCACTCTATTTGAAGCCAAAGTGGTTCATATTTAACTGTATCACATAATGTGGGAGGTCTGGCCCATCATATTTGGCAATGTGGCTTTCCAGATAATAGAAATAAAAATTGGGCAGTCAAATGCCCTAAGGTGTTTCAGTGCCCGTAGTCTAGTGTAAGCTCTGCTTGGAGTTTTCTTTTTCCATAAAAAGTGGGAAATGGTACTGTGAAGTTTTTAAACCAAATGACAGGGAGGAACAGGTTTAACATGTTTAAGCTGTAAAAGATGTGGGGAAGCACATTCATTTTAATAATACTTATTCGGGCTTGCAGAGACAGGAGAAGAGATTCCACCTACTAAGGTCTTGCTGAAGTGTGCTAACCAAATTATCTAAGTTAAGTTTTTCATTAAAGTACTGTATATCTTTGTGAAAGGATAATTCCAAGGTATTTCAGTTTGGATTTCCATACCAGCCCCAGATGCACAAAATCAGAAGATAAAATTCTGGAATTCAGGGGCATTATGATAGTTTTGTCGAGACTGAGCTTGTAATTAGAAAGTTTGCCAAATTCAGAGATGATACCCAAGGCCATAGGTATAGAAGTAGCAGGGTTTGACAGGTGCAGCAGAATGTCATCCATATGCAGCAAGTCTGAGGTACAGCATGCCCACCAGGATGCCTGTATGAACTCTGAGGTCTTAAGCAGATATATTGGGGTTCCAAGTGAGATTGAAAATCAGGAGGCAGGGGCCCCCGCAGTGCCTGAATGGAGGTGAAGTCTGTAGATAATACTCCATTGCAATAAACTCTGGCCTGGGGTTTGGCATATGGAACTCAAATCCACTGTATGAAGGACGTAGGAAGCCAAATTTTTCCAGTACTGCGAATAAAAGGCCGAGTTAACCCTGTTGAAAGCTTTCCGCATCTAGCGATACCAACACCATGGGGTTCTTGGCATCCCTAGATGTGGAAAAATATGGAATCAATTCCTTAAGTGGTCCATCAAGGACCTCCCTTTATAAACCCTTCCTGCTCTGGTCCAATCAGACCCTCCCAAATCTACATAACTCTGTTAGCTAAAATTTTAGCAAATAGCTTCATGTCATAATTCATGAGGAAATGGGACGGTAGCTGGACACTTTGTCAGAGGGTTTATCAGGTTTGGTAAAACTATTATTACAGCTTCTAGCAGAGAGAAATCTGAGAGGCCTTTGTTGCAGAGGAGGAGGAGAATAGTTGATGGAGAATGGACCTAACTCATCTGCAAACACTTTGTAAAATTAGATGGGAAACCATCTGCTCCAGGAGCCTTATCGGAAGGAAGGGATCGGATGGCAGTGAAAATTTCTTGAAGAGAGATGGGATGGTCAAGAAAAGATTGTTGTTCTGGAGTTAGTGTTGGGATGTGTACTAGGTTTAGGTCATTTTGGATCATAGCGTGTGAGGAGGGTTAGTTGAGGGGCTATACAACTGGCGATAAAAACATCAAATTTTGGGGCAATTTCCTTAGAGGATATTTTGGGGTTCCATCAGTAAGGGATGTAAGAGATATAACCAGGCAGGAAGTTTCCTGCTGTTTTAAATGTAAGGCTAGTAAATAACTAGCTTTGTCCCTAGTCTACATATGTTGAGTGGGTTTTCAACAAGGTATATTCAGCGTTCCTCAGACTCTTTGCATATCGATTTCTCAATAGTCTCAACTCTATCTGCTCTTCTTCGGATGAATCCAAGGAAGGACTATATTCAAGGATTTTAATTTGCTCCAAAAGAGCTGCACGAACCTTCTGGTTTCTTTTTATTTTAATGGATGCTAATTTAATGAATTCCCTCATATCACAGCATTAGGGAGCATCAAAGTTTGTCTACATCGAAATGGACCCCATTAAATTCCAAAAATTGGTCAGTAAGGGTCTTAATTCTAAACAAGACATTAAGGTCTTTTAGTAATTGGGTGTTTAGTTTCAAATTTTGTCTCAGTAAAGTTCGATAAAGGGGTACATTCTAACCACATGAGCGAGTGACCAGAAAGTACTCTAGGGGTCACTCCTCCATCGACTACCCCTGGTAAGATAGTAGTACTTACCAGGAAGTAATCCAGTCAAGAAAGATTTATGGACAGGAGTAAAAAGTATAAGTCTGCTCGGAAGGGTGCAGTACCCTCCAAGGGTCACAAAGTCCTCCATCCTCCATCTCTAACAACTCATGTAGAGATTGTTGAGCAGGAAAAGACCTTGGGAGTGATGGCTGGATCTGTTGAGGTCTGTTGTAGAGTTACATTCCTGTCTCCAGCTAAAATAATAGGGAGGAGTATGTAAGGGGATAACAGATTAACTAGCTCGGAGAAAAACTCGGAGGAGGTGGTATTGGGACTATATATGCACCCTAGCAGGACCACAGAATGGTCCAACAACCCATGCAGAAGCAGATACCATCCCTAGGATCTTCCACACAGTGCTTTATCTGAAAATTAATCCCTTTAAAGATTAGTATTGCTACTCCTCTCTGGGTTGTGGGTCCCCAAGTGCATATACCTGAGAACCATCATTCTACGGAAAAGCAACTTCTCCATAGCAAGAAGTTGGGTCTCCTGAAGAAAGCAATTTGGCAATGACGTAACTGGAGGTGTTTTAAAATCTGCTATCTTTTCCCTTAGTGCGAGTACCTTTAACATTCCAAGTAATATACTTCATACTAACCTTGCAGAGCTTAATGAGACTACACAAAATAGGTCCAGTAACTAAAACAAATAGGTCTTACAAAACCAACTCTAGTATCTCCATAAGTCTACCACCCTCCCCACCCAGCAGGTATCGGACCCATTTCTGTAGACACACTGGCAAATTATACCTATGTATTATTGACTCCAGATATTGAGTAAGGCACTGTATTTAAAGAGGAACGATCCGTGTATAAATGAACATACATAAGGCCCCACTAAAGTCCCTCCCCATCCCAAATGGACAGTAGTCCTAATGAATCAAAAAAATTAACCCCATAGAAAAACTACTTAATAAAGATAAAACCCCAATACCCCAGGCAGTCCAGATGACTGACCTGCCATAGAACTGCCTACAGCACCCCCACCCCCCCCCCCGTTAGCATATTGTTGTGTTAACATTAACTGCTAGAATAAAAGTAACAGGGACCAAATACCTCTGAAACTACTTCAGTCACCCCAGACGTCCCTCCCTGTCTAGTAAACACGCAATGTTCCCTAAGACTCATAGCATGAGTACATTCTAGAACTAATAGGGAAATAATACACAGCAGATGCAGGAAATCCCAAGTTAACTGAATTACATATTGCTATTATACAAACACACAGTTGGAATCAGAAACCTATATAGCATCAAATAGTCTCGACCAGGTCACCAAATAGCCCTGTTTTTCATTCCTTGACACACAGGTTCCTGCCAGAAAACAAAAGGTCCCACATCTCGAGGTTATAAAATATCCTTTCCACTTATACCAAGTCCAGCTGGCCACTGAGAAGCAGTTCCTCTAGGTTACCACTAGATGGATCCTCAGGGCACAAAATAGATACAGTCAAAATAGAAAGAAACAGATGCAGGGCCAGGGGGCATTTCAGCCAATTTTGAAATGATGTAGATCATGCCTCCACACAGCCATCAGTCGAGCTGCTCTAATGTAAAGCAGTTCCAAACACAACTCCAAAATGTGCCTCCTCATTGTGTAACCCCCTACAAATGGGGGTTCCCAAAAAGTCTTCCCTCGAGCTTGCCCTAAATGCTCACTGCCAGGCTGGTGTCCTGCGTTTTTAGCAGTTAAACGTTATTGTCAGAGAGTGCCTGTGTACTGCCTCTTTAAGGGCTGCCTAGATTTGCAGTGGTGATTAATCTGGGAGGGGGCTGAGTGTTGTCATGCTCGAGTCCCACCAGGCTACCTAGTAATCGCTCTGTTTCTGCCATCGCTAATTGCACAGAGGGAGCTCTGTTAGAAGATATAACTGTTTGCTGAAAACCTATTAGAGTGATAATGAGAATGTAGTTTGTCTAACCTGCCTTCTTTGCACCAAGGACTGTCTTGTTTATCCCCACCATTTGGCCCAGGACTGTGAATTGGACCAATTAGTTCTGGTGGGAGCTAAAATGGAGCGGACTAAAGGAGCTGTCTGGAATCAAAATCTGTAGGAATTGTAGTTTTGGGCTTTTGGTGCCTTTTTGCACCTGAAGGGGAGCCTTTGTTGTGACTGACAGACAGATTAGCCAACTGAACCTTTTGGATTCTGGGAAGGTCCCAGACTTGCTGGCAGTTGAGTCAGATCTAAGTTGGGAGCTGAAGAAGCAACAGCTTGAGACAGTAAAGCAGCCGTCTGAGTAGTTTGGCGGAGAACTGTGGAAGGCCTGATTTGTGGCCTGCATGTCTGCCTGCTGCCCTGAGAAGGAGAGAGATAATTATTTTGGACTAAATCCAAGTTTGTGAGAGCAAGTAAGCCACTGATTTTTACCAGGCTCATGCCTGAAAGAAGACCAAAGATTTTGCTGAATACGATCGGCCTGTCAGGATTTCCAGCTGCTTTTGTAACTTGGTTTGTGCAAAGACATTGCGACCATGACGGAGAGTGGGTTACCTGGTACAGTAGAATTTCCTTACATGTAAATGTGCTGTGTATTGAAAGTGGGTTGTGCTTTGGTTCCCCATTGTGTGAACTGTGTTCTGCTTGCTGGTACCATAGAATCCTTTACATGTAAATGTGCTGTGTATTGAAAGTAGGTCATGATTTGGTTCCCACTATGTGAACTGTGTTCTGCTTGCTGCTACCGTAGAATCCTTTACATATAAATGCTGTGTATTAAAAGTGGGTCGTGATTTGGTTCCCCACTGTGTGAGCTGTGTTCTGCTTGCTGGAAGCTTTATCCAGCCTAAGCAGACTGAATCCGCATTCATCTCCATTCGCCTGAGCCATGCCACTGGTCCTGCCAGACTACCCACTGCACAGAGAAAGCCACCGACGAGAGACCTGCCTGGGGATCAGCCCCTGCTCCACGCTTGAACAGGAATGATGCCTAGGCAAATCGTGTAGGCCCTGCTTCTCCTGGCACTCCAGATCAACCATCCGCTGTCTCGATTTTCGTCCTGCCTGTGTCCAGTTTTGGTATCGTGAGTAAATATCAGGGTAGCTCCCTGCAACAACAGCTTAATCTAAGAGTGTCATCTGATTTCTTTGTTGTTTCTCTTTCTTCACAAACTGAGCCATCCGGCTCTGGATTACAAATAGTGGGCTGGATATTCAAACTGCGCCCAAAATGTGCGCAATAGCAGGAACAAGCACAAGTCCATTGCGCACATGCGCCAATAGGCAGCGATATTCAAAAAATGGAGCAAGCCAAACTGCGCAAACAGCCAACGTCTGAATATCACACAACCTGCGCTATAGGCGCAACTAGGAAGGGAAGCTGAACAGATACGATGCACTATAAGCGCAACAAGGGCAGCCCAGCTGAGCAGCCCAGAGGTGCCATAGCGCAAGCAGGGAACCCCAGCAGCAGAGCAATGGAACTGCACAACCAGGAGGTAGGCAGGGCCCACCACCCATGCCACAGATGGGCACAGGAACACACTGCAGAACTGACAATGCACCCCACACCCCAAGCACAGCACAACTGAGGAGGGACAGAATATCCACCCGCCATGGGGACAAACAAAGCACAGCTGGGCCATGTTGCCCTAGCACACCACTGGCAAGCTGAGACTGCCACACAAGGGCGGACCACCCCATGGTACAGCAGCCCCCGTGCACAGCACACCCTGCACCGTGACCCCAAGACACCCCCCATGAGCAGTGACCATCACTGCAGGAATCCCATGCATACCCCCCACTGTCACACTGCAACCTCATGTACCACAGAACCATACAAGCCAGAGCCACCATGAGCACCCAGCAGTGGTGGCAGCACACATCAATGCAACAATGGCAGACACAGTGCCAACACGCACAAACCCCTGAGGCACAGCTGAGAGACTGGACATGTGTCGCCACAAGAGGTACCCACATGGGAAAGGGATGCCCTGACACCACTGCCATTGATACAGCAGCCTGCACAGTAGACAAGTGTCACAGCACAACCCACCATGAGCCACAGCGGCACAGCACAGACACCCACAGTGGTGCGTGAAGCATGCAGCACACGGATGCAACACAGTGCAGGGCAACACACACCCATACCCTCGGGACACCAACACAGGGCGCGGTAGTATAGCAACCAAGCCCCCAGTGTGGGCACATGTAAACTGTGCACACACAGCCTGCCAGTCCAACATGGCACAGGGTGACACCCACCCCAGCATGAACTGTGGCCCTGTACATCACCAGCATATGCCTGGATCACAAGTCACAGACAGTGGTGCACAGCCCTTGCAACACACACAAGCCACAGCATGGAGGTGGGACAGCGACTGTGGAGGCCACAGTGTCACCTGAGGCAAACATGTACCTCACCAATGACAGGAGGCAACCCAGCATTGTAGACGGTCACAGTGGATGACCTGCAGGGACAGCCACCACTGACAAGGCAGCAGACCTCACAGGCCACAGACATGCAGGGTGTCAGCTGCACAGGCCAAGGACAGTTTGACAGGGGCACAATGGACACAGAGCAGGCACCATGGACCACTGCACACAGCAATGCAATGCACGGAGACACACACCACAGATACCGACTGATAGCCACTCCCACACCAGAGACACTTCCCCCACCACACACATACCCATGACTGAACCACCCCAGATGCCATGCACACACTGCAACTGAGCACCTATAGCCAGCTGTAAATCAGAGACCACCACAGTATTCATATCAAAATCTGTATTATAAAATATACAACAACAACAATAACAACAACAACAACATCTATATACATATATACATATATGGGGTGGAGGTACAGGAACAAGGTGAGGGTGGGTAAGGGCGAGGGTGAACAACTGGGAGAGGAAGGCGGGTGTGAGGGTCAGTCAAGGGGAGGTAATATGTGTCCATTGGCATCCAGCCTGCTCCTCCTCTGCCTGAGGCGTTCCTGGGTTGCCTGCTCCTCCTCACCCCATGCTGCTGGGAGTCCTGCAGTATTGCCAGGGATTCGGCGCCACAAGAACCAGCTGCTGGATGGGAACGCTCTATGCATGAGGAGTATCGCACACCTAGGACAAGGGATCAGAGTCAATGGGTGTGACTGTCCATCCCCTGCAGCTCACCCATCATGCATGGCATGCAGCCATGTGCCTCGCTCCTGTGATGGTGTGCACCCACCCACAGTGACTGTGTGCATAAGAGACATGCCCAACCAGGCAGCAACAGCCATGTGGACCACTGCACACACCCACCGCCCATGTCCAGCACAGCACAGCCAAGGCCGTGACAGTAATGCATGGCGGTGGGTGACAATGCCACATCCATGTGCCCAGTGCACGCATGGACCACCATTGACCTCCAGACATGCAGTGCCACTGGACAGTGCTGGACTGTCACATGTCACGTGCATGGCAGTGGTGTCCATGGATGGTGGCCATGCCCTGCTCCCACCCTGTCACACACATGCAATAGCAATCATGGTGTCATGGCACTCACCCTCATTAGGCTGTTGCTGGCATTGGGGTTGTTCTCGACATACTCGGTTCTGCACCTCCCTCCGCTGCTGCTCCATGGCCCTCCTCTGCTCTGCCATGCCTGTGGGAGGCAAGGAAAGCAACACATCAGTAAAACTCAAAGCATATATCCCTGCCCCAATGTTGTGTGCCCACCCACCCATCCAGACCCATCCATCACATACCCTGTAAACACTGCACAGCCAACCGAGACCATCCCTCCCCTATGTGCTGGACACAAAAGACAGTGCTGCCCATATGGACCATACAGGTGCGTAGATGGATCACCCACCTGGACGAGGCACCACGCCCTCCTGGCATGTGACCGCAGATGTGCCAGTAGTCTGCCTCCCTCAGTCCCCAGTCCCAGTACCTGCATTGCTCGGCATCCTCCTTCGGCCAGTGGCCGCTCCAGGTCAGTGGCCACCATTGCCAGACCTGAGTCCTGGCCCTGTCTAGTGGAACTCTCACCATACAGTGGGCCATAGTGTGGCTCACAATGGCCTGAAGGTTGGCCAGCTCTGGGCACTCCATTGGGGGCTCTCCTGTGCCATCTCCAGTGCTATAGTAGGCAATATGGCACTCTGCAGCACGGCAACCCCACACATGGAATTGCGTAGCACAATACATCGCCGCCATTCTACCGTGCTGTCGGCATAGCGCCGCGATTCCCTCGCGCTGTCACCAACAGCGCGATAGAGCGCAGACATGCCATACATGACAGTGCCAAGGGGCAAAGGTCGGGCACAGGGTCGCATGGGTCTCTGGCGCAAGGCCGATGTACAGCGCCATCGAGGACGCCTATGCATCTAGCATGATTGGTCGCCTGTGCATTGCCACAGCGAACTATTGCGAGGTTAAAGCCACAGCGCCCATGTAGTGACCATCGCCGTAGCGCCACTGGCACAATGGTGGCCGTGCCCTGAATTACCTACCGTGCGGCATGCACGTCATCAGCACTGCAGGCGCCTGTGTAAGCTACCTGGGCATGTGCAGTGCGGTGTACTATGCAGTCACAGAACTGCGCCATTGGCTCAGCACGTTCAACCTATTGGCAAAGCGCAACAGCGCGATATTCAGCCGTCATATGCAAATCATCCAATCAGCCACTCAATGGCGCAGCAATGCGTTGCATCTCATTAAAGTTGCTCCACACCTAATTTGCGCAGGTTGCGCTATAAAAATGCGACACTGTTCTGCAGTGGCCATATTCGGTTACTGCAGTTGATAGGTGAGTTACATGCTGTGTGCTGTTCTGGACTATGGTCTCAGGGAATTGCTGGTACTGCACAGTCACAGGTGACCCTCCACCCATACAGGCTGAGAAATGACCGAGCAAGGACTGGGTGAGGAGGATAATGGTGGCGAAGAGGAGGCCTAATTTTACTAAGGCTGAGATGGAGGCACTCTTCAAGGCCTACCTGGATGAAGAGCCACTGCTCAGTGGACAGCAGGGCACCCCTCAGGCCGTGCTGCTGCATGGGAGGGGGTGGCATGTGCTGTCAACCTGCATGGCAGCCACCAGCGCCTGTGCAGGAGTGTAAAAGAAGATGGGTACCGACAGGAGGAGGTGAAGGAGAAGGTGGCTGCCATCAGGGCGGCATGTGCTGCAACAGTGGGTGCCACCGGAGGTGGTGCAGCTGACCCGCAGAGGACAGCTCACTGCAAGCATGCAGCGCAGTGCCATTGAGGCGTTCCAGAGGTGGCTTCCAGACAGGTGGTAGCCCATCACTGCATAGTACGTCATGGTCTGTGGGGAGGTAGATCCCATGCACTAACATGTCTTTACTTTCTGTTACAGATCCTGTGCATCTGCAGGGTCAGTGGTGGAGGCCTGTCCACTGCGGACAGTCATCTGAGTTGGAGGAGGGACCATTCACCTCCGCTGGTAGGCGTGCATTGCAACAGTGTGCATGCCTGGCTGCCAACACTGATGTCATTGAGACAGGTGTGGGGGTGCCCTTCCCTGTGTCTCAGCGGTCTGGCATCCAAGCATGCCAGCATGCTGTGGCTGTGGCACAGACTTGCACCATTGATGATGCAATGACCATTATGGGCATTGTGACATGTGTCACAGAATGGACACACAGCAGGACAGCTCTCCGCCCATGGACCTGGCTGGTTCCAACGTGTGTGCCAGCACATCAGCACAGTCCCAGGCTGCACCTGTCAGCACCAGTGGGGCAGCACCGGTGGCTGTTCAGGTCAGTGGCACCTAGTATGGCTACAGCCAGCGGAACAACTGATCCCTGAGGCACAGCAGTCGGAGGGCAGCAGCAGCAGTCATCCACCGGGACTGGGGTACAGGGTTCAGCGATGGTGTATGTGCACTGCCTGTGGACTTGCCCATATCTGGTCCTGGTGAGCAGCGCCCACCCTCAAGGGTGCTGAACATCAGGCTGTTCCATACCCGAGGGACAGGTTGCGATGTGGCAGATGACCTCTTTGATGAGCACACCGCCTGCTGCAGGCATCAGTACCAGCAGCAGATGTGGGTTGCAACGTCCGTGGAGGCAATGTGTGGCTCTGGAGTGGTCAGGAGTGACACAGCAGGGACACTGAGAGGATCCTGTCATGGATTGATCATTTGCGGATGGAAGTGACCGCCGCCATTGACGAGGCAGACACAGGCATTGGTCGCTGTCGTGGCCACATTGGGCACACAGTCAGGTGCCCTTGCCGTCACCACGCAGCACGCTATCCACTCCCATTCCCGGTGTTGTGCGACACCCACCCCGTCGACGCCGGGTTCAGCTGTAGGCATCCTGAGCACTCCTGGTGCAGGTGTGCTTCAGTGCTGCAGACACCTGTGCGGGCACGGTCAGCACGACAGTGGAACCCCTGTTGGACCATCAGTGCCACCCCATGAGGCCCGTGGCTCAGCCTGCCAGTGCTGTTGGTCTCGCGCCGCCACCACACATCCGAGGCAGCCGTGGCACTGTGCCGCAAGACTGAGCTGTCTCCAGTGCAGTGGCCCTGTCTGGTGCTGCCCTGTGTGCAATGTGTGTTTTGGTGGGCAGTGGTCGGGTGCCCAGCCCTACACGCAGACAACGGACCACCTGCACACCCTCCTAACTGCTGTCCACAGGTGCGTGTGCATGATGATGCCTGCATTGCGCTGTACATCAAAGTGCAATGGTGCTCAGCATCTGACACATGCCCATGGACAGTCAGTGGACGGTGGCCTGTGGACATGTGTGTTTGTAGTGTCTGTGTTCGCCTGTTTTGCACCTGACCCTGTGCACTTTGTGCCTATGTGTGTGTGTGTGTGTCTGTCCATGGCGTGTTACTGTTCACCCTCCTGGTTGTAGTGTGTGCTTCTGTGCCCTGCCACTTCTCTTGCCATCATGCACCCCTGGTGTGTTTCCTGTGTATGTGGGTTGTGTCTCAGCCAGTGTTGGTTGCACATGGCCCCATGACTTACCTGTGTAGGGTGAAGTGCTCCTGTGTGATGGTGCAGCTGGGCCAGCTGATCAGTCGGGGTCCCGCTGTCCAAGGGGGTTGCCCATCCCCATTATCACCGGTGTCACAGGTTGTCCCCATCGCTGTCCCCTCTTCAACCTGTATGGCTATCCCACAGTCTTTGGCCATGTTGTGCAGGATACAACAGGCCAGGAATATCCCACAGGCCTTTGAGGGGCTATACTATAGGGCACCGCCAGAGGTGTCCAGGCAACGGAACCGCCTTCATCATCCCAAACACCCACTCATGATGTTGCATGGGTGGCATGTGCCTCATTGAATCGCTTGCAATGGGGTCGCGGGCCGCCGGGTAGTGTGAGCAGCTAGGGACGAGAGGGTATCCACTGTCACCTGTGTGGGAGATAGTGTAGGTTAGTGTCTGTTCAGGCTCAGACTGCCCCAAACCCTGTGTGCCACACCCATGGCACCTGTGGCTTACCCCCTGCCCACTATTTGTCAGTTCTACATGCATACTCACCCGCTAGATGTCCTGTGGGATGTCCCCACTCGAATCGATGGCACAGTGCCGACTGGTACCAAATGAATGAATCATGTGCTCCTCAGGGTGCGTGGGCACAGACATTGATGATGCACTCACTGGCATCACACACCACCTGGCAGTTGACACTGGCATATCCTTCCGGTTCATGGGTGGCCCCATCTAAGCGGAGTAGCGGTCAGATGGCCACATGGGTGCAGTCTATCGCCCCTAGCACACCAGGCATATGTGCTACCCCTGTGGAACTCCTGTATGTTTGCTGTGCACTCCGCGGCGGTGCTGGGGAAATGGATGTACTCCGCAGCATGTGACAGCAGTGCACTGAGGGAACTGGGTGAGGATGCGTGATGTGGCCAACTGTGTTATGCCTGTGGTGTCCCCTGTTGGTCTCTGGAAGGTACCTGTGGTGAGCAAGCACATGCAGGCTGTTACCTTTCATCCCACTGACAGAGCATGACTCTGGCTGTGGATGCCTGCATCACATCACTGCACAGCTCACAGAGCCGCTTCAGTATTGTCTCTGTTCAGGTGGTACTAGCCCACATCTCGACATTTGAGTATAGCTCAATGCTGGTGGGGGCTCAGTACTGCCTGTTGGGGTGTACCGACAGGCCCTTCCACAGCCACGTCCCCCTGCAGCATGCCCTCTCACCTCCCCATTATGGCTTCCATGTGGAAGGTGGCACTGTCCATGTCCCTGGTTTGTGTCCCCAAGCTGTTGTTGCTGTGTCCTCTGCTGTCCTGACTGCTACCTCCACTGCACTGGGTACACCTACTGGCCTCTGCGTCACTGTGGCCCCACACCTTCTCTTGCCCCATTCTGTCCTCTTGTTTCCTGGCCTGCCCTCTTTGTCCCTCTTGCCCTGTCTCTCTCTCTGCCTTATGTGGCTTCCTGTAGCATTCTTGCGCCTCTTCCTTGCTCCTTTTTGTTTTGGCTCATTTCCGCTATGGCGCTAACTTCCGCCGATCCACTGTTTACCGCATAAGTTCTTTGAACACGACCGCGCACTTTATGCATGGTTCCACCCTTCGGTTGCGCATGCTCATTATCATTACGCTGTTGCTCAGCATGTTTTCAGTGGTGCAACTGCCTCCTGCTGAATATCACAGAATGGCGATTTTCTGACTTGCGCTGGCGGAGCCCTATTGTGCATTGTGCAACCCTTTGAATATCCAGCCCGTGTGTATTGTGCATGTTGTTTTTCCATCACAGGGCCCCAACCAGCTGCGACACCAGCCTCCCTGGCAATGGTCCTGGCTAGCTCATCTCTTCTTCACCTGGGTACCCAGAAGGTGTGACTGCTTAGGACTCTGAATGCATGCATAACTGTTTGACTGATAGAGCATTTAAGCAAATTACCCTGATTATGCCCTCCCTTGTTCAAATACCTTAAATAAATTAGATCTAACTCTTTTGCATTTACCTTGACTGTGGTTCCAGTTTGTGCAAGAGTTCTGTACTGCTGTTATTTGCTATGTATAACCTTGTTTTACAGGGGTCCCCAGGGTAGAGCCAGAGGAAAGCCCTGTGGTAAGTGCAAACAGTATGGGTACTTGTGTGGTGTATCAGGGTATTGTGAAAGTGATTACTGTGTATTGTTCCAGCCACTAGTAAGGAAAGAGGGGGTTACAGTGTCCCAGAGGGCTGTGCCCAGGTTAGCTTGACCACAACCAACCCTGACCTCGGGTGGAGGCACCCTTTCAGAACTCAGGCCCCTTAACCTGCTACTAGCCAAGGAGGCAGGGTAGTAACCCTGGTTAGCGCCACCTAGGGGTTACAATTAAAATATATCACAAGTAACACAGAGCTACGCCATTAAAACCTGTGTGGTTCATTCACAAAATCTGTATTCTTGAGAACCATTTACTTAAACAGGTCAGGATAAAAGCTCTCTCACTGTGGTGGTTCAATCTACTGCCTCAGAACTGTGCCGGGTATCCCAAAGTTGCACTTGCAAGGTAGCTGGGTATTTCATTCAGAACTTGATTCCAGCTGCTATTAACTTAATTACAGTTGGAAGAAATGCTGATCTCTTCTGTCGGACTGAAAGTGGGAGGTCTTGTGCCACATGAACTTATCGCCCTTCCTATTGTAGCTCCTGAATATCTTTAATTCTCCCCAAAATATGCTGCTTGTCTAGAAAGTTCAGCATCCAAAATATCAGGAAAGAACCTGGAAGGGGGAGGTTGGGTGAAGGATCTGTGGCCCTTTCCATGACATATGAGGGGCCATTTGGTGAGGGATGGCTATTTTTCACAAACCTTTGGATGAACACAGTTGGCGATGGGCCTTCCTCTCCTTGTGGTAACCCAAGAATGACCAGATTATTCCTGCAAGAGCACCCCTCTAGATCTTCTAGTTTACCCTCCATAGCTTCACCCTCTGTTGTAGTTGACTATCTCTGTCTCTGCCCAATTCCTCCAGTCATCCAAAGAAGAAATACAAACTTCATGTCCATGGTAGCGTCAGTAAGTATGTCGAGTGAGGATCGATATTTTGAATATCAGCAGCAACTGTTTCCAGCCTAGTTTTTAGGGGAACCAGGCCTTCTTAAATGTCTCCTCTATGAGTACAACCTGGGAGATTGAGTTGCTAGCTGGCATAGTAGGTTGCGCCTTAGAACGCTTCACATTCTTGTCCCAACTCAGGGTTGGTGACGGTGTGGCAAGGCAAAGAATCTTTCATCTCAGCATCCATGCTAGCAATTTACTCCCAGTGATACTCTTGTGGATCTTCCCGACAAAGGACATGCCAGGACTGCTGCCCAAAATCACAGGATAGCGGTAAAAGGGTTTAATCAGGTGGTGAAATGGGTGCTACAGAAAACCCGTCTGCTCAGGCAGCCATCACATGCCTTCTTTATACCACTTGTTGATAGAGCTGCCAATCCAATAATGGTTTCTGAACCTGACCAAACGGTACTTCTGCATTTTTCTTTATTATAGAGTGAATTGAAATGCAGACCCGTAATACGCTTTGTAACATGGGAATTAACCATAACTGAAACAGAGCGCGATTGGTTCAAAAGCAGCAGCTGATCAACATGCAGTGGGTATTAATCCCACAGTAATGCCTGCAGCTGCTATTCCTGTCTGAGCTACACCAGAAAAAACTTGTATAATAATCACAGCTGATGTAGTACAGCATGAAAACCACCAAGAAATGTGCTGTGGAGTCCCCTAAATAAAGATATGTTCTGACCCATCCACCCATCGGCCATTATATTATGAACGTGGATATTGTAAGACACAAAACTAAATGGAAAATTGTATTTGTATGTTCTCCATCTGTGGAGTGAAAGGAGTATAGTGTATAGTGGAGCGTTGTTGTTCACTGAAATCTAGCACTCTCAAAATGTTGTTCTGCTGCACTAGTGACATCAGCACAGCAGAACAAAGAAAGACTTTTCGTTCTGCTATGCGGACATCACACATGGTGTCCTCGAGCAGCAATCTGACAGTTGGTCTATTTAAAAAAAGATATAGTAATTTTTTTTTTTTGAGTCAACGACGTTCCA
The DNA here is from genome assembly GCA_016271365.2 of Neoceratodus forsteri. Taxonomy (NCBI): domain Eukaryota; kingdom Metazoa; phylum Chordata; order Ceratodontiformes; family Ceratodontidae; genus Neoceratodus; species Neoceratodus forsteri. The sequence continues at coordinate 299,792,235 of CM057453.1, read as the reverse complement.
CTATACACTATAAGAATAGTATGAGTACCAGTTATAAGGGTTGTCTTTTCCTCATTGGTACTATGACGACTGATTACTTCTTGAGCCGCGCCCGTGAGGTAATCTGTCATCATAGTACCAACGCTGCAAAGAACAGCCCTGTTGTTAACTGGTACTCATGCACTATCCTATATTTAGCCTGCAGCACTTCACTGATCACGGTGCTGGGAATTTCTGCTACTATGCGGGAGGTAGACCTGAAGAGTAATAAGAGAAGTGCCAGCAGATCAGTGGAGGAAATGTTCCTGGGGCAGAATGGAGATAAGCGCCAGCAACATGTAATGTAAAAGCAGAAGCGTTAAATGTTAGCAGATTATTGTAGCAAAACAGAAGTGTTGTAAACAAGAAGGAAAGTAACCGAGTGAGAATGATTACAGCAGTTGAAATTCTCAATCGGAGACTGCATGACAATATGCAAATGAGATAGCAAGCCATCTCCACAGAAGTAGCACAGAGAGAGGAAATCAGACAATGGAGCAAAAATACAAAGTTTTGTACATCTAATTATTAAAAATACAGGATCACAGTAATCATTGTCTGTGCTGCCTATCAGACACATGTAATTGTTAAGAGAAAAACACACCACTGTATGAATAAATATGGTTGTGAGGAAAAGTAGTAGACATTTTTTTTATTGAAAACCGTATTTTGTAAAACAATGGAAGTCTCTGTATGTGTAATATACTGTATGACAGGTAACAATGTAACAGAAGTCCTTCAACATTTCCCATTACAGAACATTAATCCACTCCAGAGTTGGGCTCTACTACAGGATTAATGCCTGGTTGATGGTTGAAGCAGCCTCATGCACCACCCCCAACCAGGCATTAATTTCTAGAGAGCCCCCTCCTCTGTCGGATTAATGCTTACATCTTTCCTTCTTGTTATGTTGTGGCTGTCATTTTCTGTATCAGTGTGTATTTGCCTAACTACTTCCTGTTAGACTTTGATTGCTTATGTATTACTAAGTATAATTTACTACTTGAAAAGCTCACAAACTCAATAAATATCCAGCCTTTATAATAAAAGTTTACTCTGTCTATGTCTGTGTGTTGCTTTGTGCTTTGCCTAATAATTGTATACTGTCTGTGTGCAGCAGTAACATGCAACACTGCTGTGTGGTAGGGTGTAACAATGGTAAGGACTACAGATGTAGTTTCTACCATTTCCCTAAAGATGCCAAGAGGCAGAGGCAGTGGCACTGGCAGTGAGGCATTCTAACTGGGAGCCAATGACAGCACAGTGATATGTGCTAATCATTTCAGAAATGACCAGTTCGCCATCTCGCAGACCCTGCTTGATCTCATTGGTTTTCAGCCTGACAACGAAGCTAAAACCAGATGCGTGTCCATCTATTTTTCATTCAATACTCCAAAACCAGAGAGGAGAAGCACTGCCATTGAGAAGAGGCAAATGATTGAGGCGAGGATATTTCACGAATTTGTTTTTGTGAAAATTATCAGAGTACTTGTTCTGATTTTTGTACTACTGTCTTTGTGGTCTTGAGTATGTGTATATGTTAATTTACATACAGTTACAAGTAGGTATGCATATTCACACCATAGCATAAACAGTCTACTATGGTCTTTCTATTATGCTGCACTGTCTTTCAACAGACCATTACACCACTAATTTTATTAGTGATACAGTTGCACTACAACCGTGTGTGTGTGTGTGTGTGTGTCTCTCTCTCCTCTCTCTGTCTGTGTGGTGTGTGTGTGTGTGTGTGTGTGTGTGTGTGTGTCTCAGTGATCTGGCAATGGTGGTGTGTGGAGTGAAGTTTCACTCACTGCCGTACATTGTGTTCATAGCTGTTTGGAAATAGGTGCTTGCCACCACCTGTTGGGTTGGGACAGTGGAGGTCATTAAAAACATCCAGTACTTTCTAATATGTGTTGTTCACAACACATATGATCATGGTGGGTGGTATTATACCACTGGGTCAGTGCTGCCAGTATCTGAAGCGGGCAATGGGGAGTGTAGGAAGGGCCTTGGCACACCACATCACTGTGTGACCAAATCATAGTGGGGACTGGGGAATCTAGGCACGCGATGTGAGTGTGTTATACCAGGCATGTATGTACACCACTCTGCCATGCACCACTCAGAAATAGGATGAGATGGGAAAAGGAGGACTGGAGAATGGGCTGGCTTGTATGCCACATAGTGTTCAGGAGATCTTTGTCTGACAATCCCTAGTTATCCACCATGACCACATTTCATACTCTTTCCACAGCTGTTACACGTAAGTATGGTGCATCTGCACAGTCCATCCCCTGCCTGGTGTACATGGTGGCATATGATGCACCCATGAGGTTGCTTATAAAAACAAAGAATGTGCATCTTGCACCCCTGCCTATTGGTAGCCCACCAACCGCTGCTGCGAAGGGCCTTTGTCACATCGTATCTGGGGATGCCGTGGTCTGGCAACTAATATTGCAGTATAATTTCACTTGTGTTGCAAGTGACCACTTGCCTGACATGTCTTGTACCAAGCCCATCATATCTTTGAATAAGAACCAAAGTCTATGCTGTCTCAGCATTTAAAAATTGTCTATGGGCACCAAATGTCATGAAAATAGTAACAGTTGCTCTGGTACTGCCATTCACTAACCCCATCTGTATCACTGCGTTACATAAACATGATTTACATGATGTATGGGTGGACAGGGTAGACGGTAGCACAATATCTCAATGGGCCAAGGATGCCGACTACTAATGTGGGACAGTATCAAAATAATAGCAGGAGCAAGGAGTATTGGTCGGGAAGGTGTTCAACCAATCGATATGGAGTACTGAAATGGACGATGATGTTGGGACTCACAGGAACAGGCCAGAGTGGGGGGTGACCAGGAGCTAATGATTCTGGGTGTGATGGCTGCAGGAGTTTGTGGGAAAAGGTAAAATGGGTTGGTGTGAAAGGAGTGACAGAATGGGGCAACTAACTGAAGTTGCGCCCATGTGGAGCACATAGTACAGAGTGGGTGGAGGGTGGAAAAAGGTGGTGATGGAGTAATCATAGAGGGTCAGAGAACTTTGACAGAAATAGAATGATATGGGAAAAGGAGGACTGGAGAATGAGGCATGGTCAAAGAAGTGCTGGATGTGGAAGGGTCAATGAACACAGAAAGATCCGTTTGCAATGAGGTGCAGCCAGTGGGGAGGGAGGAGAGGTTATGGTCCTAGAGTACTTGATCCTGAAAGGGATCAAGTGCTGGTGAGGGTGAAAGGTGCAGTCAGATATGGTGTAACCTGTACTGGGCTTGACAGTGGACAGGGCAGGGCATGCTTTGCATAACTGTGAAGGGGGGGACATCAGCCGTGATGGTACATGTTTGTACAAATGACCTGGTGCACTGCACAGTGGAGTCACTTGAGGTTAGACTTGAGGATCTGTGAAAGTCAGACTCTGAAATGTAGAGGTCAGTAGCCTTCTAGGAGGTGCTACGGTTACAAGTGTAAGCAGTGCAAGAAGGAAAAGGAACTGTAGTTCAGCTGCTGTTTGGGACAGTGGTGTGCCTCTCATGGGTATGTGCTGCTAGCGGATGGGTGGATTAATGGAATAACAGCAAACTGTATGCAACAGACAGATTATACATCAGGGTGGCCTGACAGGGGTGTTGAAGAGTAAGTTGGAGGACTATATAGTTTCCATTTGGTTTGTAAACTAGGTAGTTGGGGAGGAGAGTGGGCAGGTACTATGCGCGTTTACCAGACAGGTGAGCTGAACAAGCTAACCAACTATGACAACAGGGATGGGCCACGGAGGGTAGGGGGCCACATCAAGGGACACAGGGTGAGGTGATGGATGGGAATGTGTGTAGGGTGGTTTTTCTGAATGCGAGGATGCTGGGTAACAAAACAACAGTGATTCAGGTGTTCTTTCCTGCGGGGATGGTGGATGTCGTAGCTATCACTGACACTCAGGCCACTAAATACCATGACTGTGATCTTGCAATCCTGGGGTACAAGATTTACAGAAAGGACAGAGGGGTCTGGAAAGGTGGAGGGTGGCAGTCTATGTATGGGATTGGATGACATGCATGATAGATGAGGTGGAGGAAGTGATGACAGAGGTGCTATGGATGCAGTACATGTTACATACGGCAGACTTATGAATGTGCATTGCAACATAACGCAATGGTGACAACTGATCTTTATGTCGATCGGGTTGGACAGGGTTGGACATACCGGGCAGTAGTTATTGTCCAAACGACCATCCTGCTGTTGTTGTGAAGCTTGGACTTTCATTACCTTCCTACAATAATTCCCTGCACAGATACATGTTACACTTCATCTGCTACGATGCGGAAAATTGTGGCTTTGAGGTGTGTTGCCTATGGGACAGTGTTGCAGCATTCACATCCTTGATGTATACCACTGCAGGTATGCACCTCTGTGTGTGGATGGTGGAGTGGGTGGTTGGATGTAATAATTCACTACGCGCCTGTCTGGTATGACAGTGATGGCACACAGATATGCTCACGCACAACTCCATGTCCTGGCACCACTTCTCCCTTGTGGTTGGTGTACCTATATTGGTTCCATTTGGTCTCACACTAAATGCCTTCATTATTATCTTCATCGTGATAAAATGCTGTCGTACATCGACAGGTGATTCATCACTTTACAGATGTTAGAATTGTGTTAGTGCTGCATTTTGATACTCATGAATTCCTGTGCTGAAAATTGCACATTACTATAAACAGTGTTTATCCAATTAAAATACAGCATGTCAAATTGTAAGGCGATGTATTCCTTCCCCAGGTCAGCTGAGTTAACAGCAGACAAACCAGCTCACCAGCAGCAGATATCCTTGTTTTTGAGAGTGCAATCCTGTTGATGCTGCAGACATGCCACACCTGTTAATCACACTGCAGTTTTACTAAGAAGAACTTTGGTGTCCTGACAGTACTAGAACAGTTGTGTGTTAATGGACATAGCAGAAGATAGCAACGCAACCAAGACTTAGTGTGCTACTGGTCAGAAACCTATTAACATCATGCGCCATTTTTTTCAGTGGTGGCAGCCTGTCTGAATAATTAACTTCATGAGACATTTAAACATGCTGTGCATCGCCCATAGAACTTATAACTTGATGTAGTCTGCTTATCTGCTGCAATTGGTGGGATGGGTATGGTGAAGGCACCAAAGAAATTTCTGCAAGAATTGTCCAAAGGACCAGCATGACTTGATGGGGATGCCAGGTGCTGCCACCTTGACACTCCGAAGTATGGTTAGTACCCATGATCGACCTCGTGCACTCTAAAATTGTCGATCAGCGATTGCTTCAAAGTAATGAAGTCTCCAGTTCAAATGCAGTGGAGCTTGAGGGACTCAGACAGTGTTAAAGAAAGTATAATCTGCTGAAGTCAACATTGAAAGTCTGACCACTGACCATCATGTGTCAGTAAAGAAATACATGCATGAACAGCAGACAAATACAGTACTCTGGTTTGATGTGTGGCATGTGGCGAAAGTAAAACTCTTTAAATGCTTGTATAGTAACATGGTTTGGTTGAAATGCCATTGCTTACTGCAAGACTTCTACCAACGTCTCATTATGTCACCCATGGACATAACTTTTTTGTATCCTAGGTGTTAAAAACAATTGAGGAGTGCTCAAAATGTAGAGTATGTCGAGTCCTATCACAGTGGTCAAAAGCAGTCAATAACCACGTGTACTGGTGTGCGAACTCCAGCAATGGCAATGGTGAACTGGTGGTTTGCCAAGGGCTTTCCAAACTGAATCACATGTGTGATATTCACAGTGGCCACGGCAAATTGTTCAGAGAATGTCAACATGGTCCACTGGAGGAACGTACAAAAGTAGAGAAAGATTAGCACCCACTTTCTGTACTTTCCTGGACACTGAAAGTTGTATTTTAATACTGCCGTTAGCACCACTCTTGTGAGGCATACGTGCGATTGTGCTTGTGCATTGGCTACTGGCCTCATTACACCAATGACACTGTAATTTCCTTAGTAAATTTGGCAGACACAATTGACTATAGGTACACAGCCACAACAGTATTGTGTTATTACAATGTTATGTGCATTACTGCCTCATTATCTAGTATGCAGTGAGTATTTAGACATAGAAACATAGACTGTGACTGACTGATAAGGCCAGCTGACCCACCAATCTGCCCATTTCCTACCTATTGAATAAGCTGCAGATCCTAATTAACCAACAGCCTACCTTTTCTCCTACCCCCAACAGAATTGCTCTTATGTCTGTCCCATGCATTCTTGAATTCCCCACTGTTTTTGACCCCAGGAAGGCTGTTCCATGTCTCCACCACCCTCTCTGTGAAAAATACTTCCTCACATTGCCCTCGAGCAGTCCCCACCTCTATCTTCAAATTGTGCCCCTAGTTCTTGCACTTCTCTTTTCTGAAAGATGATACCCTCTGGACTTTGTTGATTCCCTTGAGGTACTTGAAGCCTCCTTTCCTTGAGTTTTGTTAGTTTATTAGAATTGGTTCATTTAGTTTCCCTCCTCTGGACTGCCTCCATCCTGTCTATACCCTTGCGGAGACAGGATCTCCAGGAGTGAATACAGTACTCCAGATGGGGTCTCACCAACTGTTTGTACAAGCGGGACAACAACTTCTTGTTTTCTGCTGGTGATGCCTCTTACTATACATCCCAGTATACCCCAGCCCTCCTTACTGCCTTCTCACATTGCTTGCTTACCTTTAGGTCATCTGATATGACTACCCCAGATCCCTTTCCATTTTTGTAGGTGTTAGTACCCCCATTGTGTAGTCTTCCCCTGGTTTTTGTTTCCCAGATGACAGTAATTGTAACACAGCATGGTGAACAGCTTCATTGTGACTGCCATATGGCAAACTATGCAGTAACCTTTCATACTGGCTTACTTATCCACATAACATACACTGGGTGCCACAAGCAGAAATGCAGATAATCCAGCCTTGAAGCATACCTCTACATGTGTCCTCCTTTACGTAGTTTTGACCACACAGACTATTCCCCTATTGTTCTTTTTCCTCTTTCTGACAACTTGCACAACTGACACCTACTGGTTGTGGGGACACATATTGCTTTTAACTCTGGTTTTCCTCCATGCAACAGGCAGTGACACATAGCAGTGCGGCGTGTGGATGCATAGAAATGCCCTGTGGTACAAGCTGTGCCCCTTTGCCTTGCAGTAACACTGATGCTCGCTTTCCAGCTATAGTAACACACCAAACCTACATCCACTGGAAGCATAACTGGGTGGTGCCAAACCATCACAACCACTCCCGAGATAGAGAGCTTGTCATTGGCATGCTCAATACTCTTCAGCCCACCACCCCTACATGGCACCACAGCCAGATTTTGTTCAGTATCCCGTCAGGGCTGAATTGCCTGTGAAGGCATCCTGCACCTCAACCCTACACGACAATGGATGGGTGGTGGTGACTAAGTTTAGCAGTAACTGTTATTAAAGGTAAATGTGTCTTGTTGTTGGGTGTTACACAGCCTCACATCTTAGTCTTTGACAATATACGGTTTGTAACTTGGTTCATAATTGCCGTAGTGTGAAACACATTGTGTCACACCAGCGTATATGTCATTGAGCTGATGTGGTGTGAGTACAATTCTGAGTTTTGTGTCATCACAGCTCATGTCCAAGTACAAATAGTGCATATAAAACCTGTTGTGACAGGGACATATTACTTCTGTAAATATTTTCCTAAAACATTTTTGTGCTGTGATGCAGGTAGCAGGGTTCTCAAAAGGGCACAAAGTTATTGCCACAAATGCAAAGCTCCTCAGGGACATACCAAAGTTATCACCCAGTGAGCAAACATCTTCACTTGAGGCTTTCCACAAGGTGGTGATTTTCCTCGCACCATAGATGACCCACTATTTCTTCTCAATTATGGAGGTTGGTAAGTGAAAACAATGTTACATGGGCAGCAGTATGCCGTTCAATAAGCTCAATACAGCGACATCTAAATGCGTGTATAAATACTGCTGTCACCATCATGCAATGCATTGTTCTAGACGGTTTGGGACAATGGTTGACACTGTAAAGTTTTAGCCTTCCACGACCTGCTCAGCAGGTTTTATGCAGGGTGTGCGTTCCACACAGTCTGCCATTTACCACATTCTTGTTACTATTGCCTATGAAATCTTCCTTCACATAATTTTACTCCTTCCAGACAGGTGATGATGGGAACTTGGTGCGGAAATGACAGCATGTAAATTACTTTTACGCTTGGGCATAACTGTGGTTGTGCAGCTTGCCTAAATATCACAGAATCATGGAATCATAAAATCATAAAATCTCACAGCAGAAAAGGACCTCTGGCCCATCCAGTCTGCCCCTGACTCCCAATCCATCCTTCCATTTCTTGAAACACCTCACCCCCTTCCATTTAACCCCATATGTCTGTTCCAAGTGGTCTGGAATCCCTCCTCAGTCTCCAAAGTGACCACCTCCTATGGACGCCAATCCAGTATTCCACCACCCTCTCAGTGAAAAGTCAACCTCTCACATTGCCCATGAAATGCTAGGCCTGTAATCTCAGTCTGTGCCTCCTTGTTATGTTTCCTCCTTCCTGTGGAATCACCTCCCTGGGCCCACTTGTTCATCCCTTTGATATTTAAAGGTCTCAGTCATGTCCCTCTCTCACCCTCCTGGTCTACATTGTATATACCCCAACTCCTTGCATCTCTGTTAGTATGGTTTGCTCTTCACCCCTGCACCATCTTGGTTGCCTTCACTGAACCCTTTCAATTGAATCTATATCCTTGTGCAGGTAAGGCCTCCCAAACTGGACACCATACTGGGAGGCGAGTCTCACTACGACTTGGATACAGGTGCACCAGGACCTCTCACGCCTGCTGTAGATCCCCTGCCAATGCTTGCCTTCATCCCATATGCCCTCCATACCATCCTTGAGCATTGCTTCCCTATCTTGAGGTTGCTATACAATATTACCCCAGATCACTCTCATCCTCAGTAACTCTGTCTCTCCACTCCGAGCCTGTTCTCAGCCATTTGGTTCCTCTGTCCCAGGTGCATAACAGCACACGTTTGATGTTGAATTTTAGCTGGCATGTTTCTGCCCATTCCTCCAGTACTCTCACATCCCTTCTCATGTCCTCCACCCCAACAGTGGAGTCAACCCTGTTACAGATTTTTGTGCCATCTGCAAAGAGGCCACCTGCCATTGTAGTCTATCTGCCATGTCATGTATATAGATATTGAACGGTGGGGTCCAGCACTGATCTCTGGGGAACTCCACTCATCACCAGCCTGATTCCTGAGTGCACCCATTTACCACCACCCTCTGATGCCTATCTGTGAACCAGTTTTCTACCCATCTTGTTATTTTACTCCCTATGCCCATGCTGTCCATTTTTTGACCAACCTCCTGTGGTGTGCAGTGTCGAAGGCCTACTGAAATCCAGATAGGCCACGTCCACTGCATTCCCAGGTCTACTACCTGCATCACCAAGTTGAAAAATGTGATCAGATTAGGCTGGCATGGACTGCCCCTAGTGAACCCGTACTGTCTGTCATCCAGAAGTCCATTCACCTCCAGGTACTTTGTTACCCTGTCTCCAGCGGTGCCTCCATAACCATCCCCACCACAGCAGTTAGGCTTGACAGCATGGTACTTTTCATCTCCCTGCTACCTGCTTGTAGGTCAGCACCACTGTTGTCTTTTCAAGTCCTCTGACACTCTACCAGTGTCCAGGGACAGGTTGAACAGTTTTGCCAGTGGTGCTGCCTGCTCTCTCTTAGTTCCAAAATCACCCTTGGGTGAAGCCTATCAGCCATGGCCTTTGTCCACTTTCACCGGGTAATTCCTCCCTTGCGCTCAACATGGTGAAGAGATCTGAAACCATCCTGAGCCCCCCACCCTCCTCCTCCTCTGTCCCCGCCCCTTCCACTGTAAATACAGAGCAGAAATACCTGTTCAGTTATTCTGCCTTTTCCCCATCCTCCTCAAGTGCACCCTCCCTCAGCCTTTTGAGCCCTGACCAGCCTTCCTCTCTCTCCACATATCTAAAAATTGGCTTTTCTCATCTCCTGCCTGTTTAAATATCTTTACCTCTGTATCTGCCTTAGCCCTTCTAATGCCCTTACCCAATAGTCTCCTCGCTCTCTGTCCCCTCCCCTGGGTACTCTTATATCTCTGGAATACCCTCTGCCTTTCCCTTAACATGCTCACTACATCCCTACTGAACTAGAGTGGCTTCTGATTTTGCACCTTTCCTGACACTCTTGATGCATGATTGCGTGGCTTCCTGGACCTGGTCTCTGATAGCTAACCATTGTTCATCTGCATCACTTATATTCCCTATTCTTTCTATTGCCTCCTTCACCAGTCTTCTCAATTTCTCAAAGTCTTCCTGCCTGAAGTCAAGCACCATTGTGCTTGTTCGTGTCATTTCCTCCTGCCCTCACCTTTATACATCAGTGTCCTGTGGTCACTTTTCCCTAATTTTATCTCACCACCTCCACACTCTGGCAATTATTCAAGACCACATGTGGCGGTTGCTCCCGTTTGGCTTCACGACCAGCTGTTTCGGGAACAGCCCATGTAGTACTTCCACTATCTTTGACTTTTGCTGATGCTGCTTCGGGAATGGTCCAGCACACATCTGGTAAGTTTAGGTCACCTACCAGTAATGTTTCCCCTGAGAGCCATCCTCTCAATGTCCTGCATCATCACCCTATCATGATTTTCTCCTAGCATGGGTGGTCTCTCACAGCCTCAAGTACTCACCTGACCACCTGCATAGTTTCACCCATAGAACATCCGTAGCCCTGTTGCCCTCCACCCCATCCGTCACCCGGATGTCCTCTTTGGTGTACACTGCTACCCCTCTCCCTTCCTCTTTTCCTTCCTAAACTGTCTGAAGCCTGGTATAGCTGTCTCCCACATGTGGAGGTCCATGCACCAAGTCTTGGTGACAGCTATTATGTCCAACTTGTCATGGCTATGATGGCCATCTGTTCCCATCTTGTATGTCTGACTCCTAGCATTCACCACCAAGCACTTCCACCACCCTTCCCACTCTCCTGTTCCCACCTGCTTGCCAGCACCTTGTTCTTGAATCCTTCTAGGGGGCATAAGGTCTCCAAACATGTGCGCTGATAAAGAGGTAGATATATAAAAATATTTGTGCCTGTTTTATAAATTGAAGCACATTAAATAATTGACCATGTAGTGTTTGCAGTAAATTGATATAATCTGGTATTATATGAGTAACGATCAACATTTCTTGGTTGTTAAGTTTACAGCATGTTTTTGTTTGCAGGTTGTCCACTGCCGCTCTCCACTTTAATGAAAACTCTGCCCATGCTCAAGCGGTAACAAGGGATGGAAGCGAGATGGAGTGTTTCATTCCTCAAAGCAGGGGAGCACGGTGATCAAGCAGATTAAGGTCCCCATCACCTACTGTAAGTAAAATCATCTCCTAAGTGGCGATCAAATCTATGCAACTATTATGGTTACTGTAATGTGTTTCCACACGTAAACGTGTATTAATGCAAAATTGCTGCAATATGAGTTTCCAACATGTTCTCTGTGTGTGTGACACCCAGTTTAGAAAACATGATTAACATGGAAATTCAAGATTGACTAATGGTGGAACTCTTACTTTTCATCTTTGTACATTCCTTTGCTTCCTTCTCTGATAAGCAGGGAGATACAGGACAAATCAATGTGTCATTGAGCAAAGTACACAATGCATTTACCACTGCAATGTTGTAATGCATGCTTACTGGAGCACTGTAAAACATGTTTCAGCAATGACCATTAATTATGACGTTGCCTGAAAGCGTGATAGGCACAGCCTATCTCTATAACAAACTGTTGTTGCAAAACAAGCAAGTATTTTGCATTTAGGTGATATCTCCATATATACATACTTTAATTTGCTTTCACTGATTTGTAGCTTCCACCTTTCTGAGTACTCATAATACCGTGCCACATCACAAGTCACATTTACACACCCATCCATCGGTGTTAATCCTATGATGGTATTTCATGTCGCTGCAAATAGACACACCCTCCCATGTATACCCTCTGTATTGTCACCAATGTGTATGTACTTATGACCCTTTCTTACTGTGAATGCACATTTATCAAAACCCTAAGTGCCATCTACTGCAATCAGTGTACAACCCATTTTGTGATCTTGTTGCCTTCTTGCAATGCTGAACACTTTGCAAACCAGCCTCCTGTTCTATATTGTGTCAAAGGCCTTCCAGAAGTAAAAATCATCCCTTTGTAATCCCAAGGTACAGAGTCTGTGGCTCAGGTAGCACACTCACCTCTGAGGCTGGGAGATCGAGGGCTGTCAGAGGCAGTGGGTTCAATTCCTACCCCTGGCACTTGGGGTAATATCCCAATACTGACATTGTATTGCAGCGTGAGGGGGGTACTGCACTTCTGAGGTGCTGTCTTTCAGATGAGACATTAAACTGAGGTCCCATCTGCCTGGTTTGTTGGTAGTTCAGGTGGATGTTAAATGGCACTTATGGAACAGAGTCGGAGAATTTCCCTGGTGTTCTGCCCAAATTTCCCCATTCACTGGAAATACCACAAACAGCTTAGTCTGGTTCAGTCTTACTTGGCATCCATCTGTGTGGGGGTAATTGTGAGAGGGAGGAGGGGCAGCTGCAATGTGGGGTGCTAGCTGCACTCTACAGCAGACTTGATAAACCGTGGGGCCTGTTTCTGCTGGCAAGTAGTAAGTAAGTGTCCATTTACCAGTGTTGCATTACATTACCTCACCTCGTGACCGGTGACATCACCTTCTGTTATAACTGATTGAGCCCATGTGGGTGAATCATATCCAGGCCCATCGCCTTATACATTCTTAATTTACATACATATTCCAAGATCAAATATTGCATGAATGGAGTTGAGTACATCTTCCGGACCAAGATTCTGCTGATGTTCAGCTGCTGCCTTCAACCTTATACCACATACATAGTAATGTGAAGTACTCATTTAGAATATTGGCCTTGCAATATTCCCATACATCATTGCCACCAGTTAGCACTTTGCCTTGATAACACCCACCTGCAGGAGCAGGATTGAGCTGGATATGGACAGGTTTACTTTCCATGGCTTGATGCGATTCCGACCATGCTCCCATCAACAATGGGTTGAGGTACAGTGGTGCTGCACACAGGTTGTGCATGGCTTCTATGGTTTTGTGCACCACAGTGCTTTCATGTGTGCATGCCTCCACATGCTTGTGTCACACCATGGATGCGCTCTTTGGTGAACAATGTAAAAGTGAACAGTTGAAATCACCACTTAAAAAAAAAAATACAAAACAGAACTAATGCCTCTGTGTTTCCAAAGGCTCAGTCACATAATGGAACACAGTGAGGTGAAATACAGGTAAGGGAGACAATACAGTGTTTACAACTGAATGGTATGGTGGAGATAGGCACTACTATACTTCAGTCAGATGTGCTGGACGGAGAGTGATTACATGTTTTGCTCACTGGATGCTGCCGTATGTTTGTCACCATCACAACGGGCACACCAACAGCATGTGAACAAATATCAGAACCATGTTTCCATGTAATTGTTGATGCCTGTTCCATCATACACATGAGTTTGCGGGCATTTGATGTAACACAAAACTCATGTGATAGGAGGATTTTGCAGGTTAAGTGGGGTGGAGGGTGTGGTAGAAACAAACTGAAATTACACACAGGGCAGTAATGTCAACACAAGACAGTAATTATTATTGGAAATTTTAACACAAGATAAAATTCCTCTACTGAAAGATATTCGACATGCCTATATGTACAATTCTTTTTTCACATATTATGTAGCAGAATTGATAGACAGGTTTTCACTATTAGAATGGAATTCCCATCCTACAGGCTTGCCAGGACAGCTACACTGTTAGACACACACTTCCACCAATTGCCTCTAAATACGACAAACCTAACTAGGAGCAACTGATCAAGGATCATCGATCAAGATTCAATAAGACATAGGGCTGGTAACAACATCACTACACATTCCATGTCACCTTTTAGGTGTTACTAGAAACTGAAGTTGTAATGCTGTGTTTTCATATACTAGTTACTTAGGTTCGGTTAGTGAAACAAATACAACTAATGTTGTCTGACCTCTGTAAACATGTATTTCATGTCAAAGAAATTTGTGATGCCACCTGTAGTTGCATTCACCAGCGAGGTGACAATGTGGATGACTTGATGCATACCAAGATGGTGATACACAACAGTAAAAGCCATCCAACGGTCCAGTACCACACCTGGTCTGGCACCCTTATAGCCCACCCTGGCTGACAACCTGGCCCTCCTTATAGCCGCTAAACTCAGTAGATGCAGGATTTGCTACAGGGCTACCCTCTTGCTGACATATAAACCTAAAAAATCTAGGTGCCTTTCCCTGACCCATACTATTCTCCCCTGCTGAGGACCTTGCTACTACGAGCAGGTGACATACAACCTAACCCTGGCCCTGGAGTTGATAATACCTCCATCTCGACCCCCAGGACCAAACCTGGACTGGAACTAGAGGCCTGAGGCTAGCACACATGAACATTTGTAGTCTTAGGCACAAAACTCATGAACTACAAGCCTGGCTGGCCCTCTACAACCCTGATGTGCTGGCAGTCTCCGAGACCTGGTTAAAACCATCGATCCTAGATCATGAATGTGCCGCCCAGGGTACATCAGTTACTGGAAGGACAGAACCCTGAAAAAGGGGTGGGTGCTTATTTATGTTAAGGCTACCCTTATCTCTGCTCACATTAACCTTGAGGTTACAATGCCCCTGATATCGAGACTATCTTTATCGTATCACCCTTGGTGGTGTTAAACACCTTAATGTGAGGATAGTCTATAGTCCACCAAAGGGGCTCTCAAGTCCCTCAGTCCCTCACAAAAACCTACCAGCAGCATTCGCTCTGAGCTCGCATCCTTGATGACTTCAACGTGCACTGGGACATGGAGACTAGTCCTCAATAACAGGCCTGCTCCAGAAGGCTAAACTCTCCCAGATAGTCACCCTTCCTACAAGGTATAACTATGAAACAGGGAGCCACTCGACAATAGACTGGGTACTGGTGTCTAACCCTAATAACATTCAACTGGCTGGGACTATGGCGATGCCCTCAGCAACCACTCACCCACCTTCTGTATTTGGAGGAATAGGACGGTAAGGGTCCCTCTAGAATTCTCACATCCAGGACTACTCAAAATTTTCCCGACACTATAACACTCTCCTGGGCAACCTGGACTGGACCCCTATAAGAAATCTCCACACCTTGGATGAAGCGGTCGGACTTCTTAAACAGGTCAATCACGTGGGTCATGGATCTCTGGCCCCATTTTAAACCTACCGGTAAAGGGCCACTGCTATAAGTGGATCATCCCTCCCTAAAAGGCCTTGATGATCGGTCAATAAAGCATGGAAAAGTCCAAGGACACAGGTCTTCAATCAGACCGGTCCTTTATAGGACCCTCCAAACCAATGCAAACAGGTCACCAAACTAGCGAAAAAGGATTAATTTAACCACCTCCAAAATCCAACCTCGGCAACCCTAGGACCTTCTGGTCCCATATCAATGAACTAATGAAGGGGAAAAAAAAGATTACCTCGGGCCCCATCATAGCTAATGGAATGGCACTACATGATGTGGCACAAATTGCAGAGACCCTAAATACGCATTTCACCAACCCTGATAAACTCCTGGCAGGTCCATCGGCACAAAAACCTGGCCACCCCTGCCGGTTCCTCAATCACCTGACCACCACGCTTTCACTTGAGGCTTGCCAAAGTAAAGAGGTCCTGGCCATCCTTAAAACCCTGAAATGACAGGTTCAGGAGGCCCGACGGACTCAAAGAGACTGCTAAAAGATGGTGCCTCAGCGCCACAAGCAGCCACTCACCTGGCTGACCAATAGGTCCCTACCGAGGGTTATGTCCCTGAACTGTGGAAACAGGTGCACGTGGTTCCGATCCATAAGGGAGGGCCTGCAGAATCTATTGAAAACTACAGGCCTATCTCCTGCTCTGTACCCTGGCAAAATACAGGAGAAAATAGTGTATGCCCAACTCAAGGAGTACTTGGAAGCTCACCGCTTTGTCCCCATCGCAACACAGCTTTAGAGCCAAGCATGGGACTGACACTGCCCTAACCAAACTCTCCTCAGATGTACTCAAAGACCTGGATGCTGGATCCAGCATAGGGCAGTTTTCATAGACCTCTCAAGGCATTCGCCGGGTGGATCACAAACTACTCCTCCAAAACTCCTCCACTTAGGCCCTAGATGCCCACGCCCTCAGTTGGATAAAAGCTACCTCACAGGTTGGACTCAGAGAGTCAGGTGGCAGGACAGACTCTCCAAATACCTCAGTCACTAACGGAGGGAGTTCCACAAGGGTCCATACTGGGCCCCTTATGTTCTAGTTGTTCGTTAATGAACTGCACATGCACTGTGGATGCAGCAATTTAATCCAATACGCGGATGATGCTGTTATTTACATGTCCTCCAATAACCTGGGTGACTATCCAGTTCTCTCCAAAAGATATTTATATCATGGAGAGGTGGCTCATTAACAACAAAATGGTCCTTAACACCAAAAACCAAAGTTATGCTGTTCAGACCAAGAGCCTTAGGACAAGACAGATCACAACTCCTCCAACTCTCATCTCTGGATGGCAACAAGCTAGAAGTTGTTCCTGCCACAAAATACCTTGGCCTCATCCTCGACCAAGGCCTCACATTCAAACAACACGTGGACCAAGTCACACAAGTAATTCACTCCAAACTTGGGTTACTATATCGGGTTAAGGATCTGCTAACCCTTGAAGCAAGGACTGCTATAGCAGCTAGTGTCCTACTTCCTACATTGACTTTTGTTGCCCGGTCACACAGGGCATCTCAAGGGAATATAGTAAACTACAGGTCCTATACAACAAAGTGACCCGCCTTTGCCACCCTATTCCACTCTAGGAGCCACCACTGTGAGGCTAGTAAACTTAACTGGCTATCCTTCACATACCGCTTCAGCTACTTCCTTGCTCTGTCTGGCCAAAAGATAATTAGCCCTTCCTCCCCTAGCCTCAAGGACTCCTCATAGTAAAGAGTAACAAGTGCAGCCTTAGGTCTTCGTGCCAAACGTGCTAGAGGTTCCCAAGGCTAGGACTAAGGCAGGCCAGAAATTCTTTCTTTTACTGCCCTGTCCCTATGGAACCACCTTCCACTGGAGGTGAGAGAAACCCCTACAGTGCAGTGCTTCCAAACCAGACTCAAAACTCATCTCCTAGCTAAAGTGTATGCCAGTGCCACTGCACCTGACACTACCACCACGACCCATAACTCCACCCCCACCCCAACAAGGTAGTACTAACTTTCTTTTCCTTTCTTTCTTTTTCTCCTCCTACCTCTATAATTAACCACCCTAATGCCCGCTTTGGGCCTTACCTATGGAACCCTAATGTTGTTACGCCTACCTGCTTGACAAATGTTTAATGCTCTAAATTACAACTTACCAATATGATCTACAATAGCCTAATACTACTGCTATGTGTAAACAGCCAGATACTGTATACACATGATTACCTATGTTGTGTTACTGCACTAAGTTCATATATGTCTGTATTAGTATTCCCAGGTCGCCATTGAAAAGGGACTTCTCGGCCCAGCGGCCTACCCGGTCATCAAAATTCAATAAATAGATAAATAAAAGGATACAAGTCACGAAATTCCCTGGTAAATATGGAACAAGATGTCTAAATGAATGTGTTAAAACATATGGTGTTGTGAATCCTTTCACAACATCAAGAATTGTACATTACAAAAGTAACGTCACACTTCTGAGGACCTTGTTATGGATTACACACGAGCAATGTGATATGATGACAATACCTGTGCCCGCTTAGTTATTGTCCCAAATAGTGGGTGTGTGTAAGTGTACCCAACCCAATGTGTCTAATAACTGCAATTTTACCTTGTGTAACACCACCATAGGTATGATAACATAAGCATCACTGTTACAATTGTAAATAGTTTAAACCCTTTGCAGGCATGGAGTCCTTCTGACACACTTTGTGTATTATGTCACAGTATGCACATCCAGGTTACAGAGCACACATCCTTTTAATTACCTATACTGTGTGTCAATAATAAGGCACACAACTGTTACTGTACCCTCAGACAACAGAACATTGATTGTGCTTGAAATATCAATTAGGAAAACATGAACCATGCATTGTAGTGTGTGGAAAAAGCACCACATCATCAGGAAGTACATGCTACCCGAATGAGTGATGTTGTGGGATAAAGCCTCTTGTCACCAATTTAGCTAATGACGAGAAAACAGTGAGTGATGCCTTACTGTGATGTGTACCTGGTCAGTGTGTAAAAATTACAGGTAGTCAAGACTCACTGTTCAATCTATAATGGTAGTGTACTGTAACAGGCAAAATATTTATACATGAGGTGACTATTGGTATAACGGTAATACCTGCAGGATGGTTGTGCTTCCACTACTGCACTGGTAATAGGGGCACTGGTAACACTCAATGTTTACTTATGTGTTTAAAGCCAATAGTAGCTTACTAATTTATGAGGGAAAGCTGTATGAAGCATTCTACATTGTATCCCGGCAAAGGCCTAGAGTTGGACAATATATAGTTATTGGATTACGGTACTACAAATGTATCACTGTTGCTAAACACTGGTATGACCGCATACCACTACACATTATAGTTCCACAGTTTTCTTTCATCATAAGTATGCAGATTTATGCACAGATCTGTGTGCCAAACACTGGTAAAATGTTGAAATTTTTCTCAACAGGCAGCATGTAGCTGACAAATGTATTTCCGTAACATGTGCAAGTACTATAACAGCTGGCTTCCTTTATTCCCACAGCCCCACCAAAACCAATGCAATAATTACACACAGACAATGTAAATTTGCTCAAAAGTTTAGTTATTGAACTACTGTATGCTGATATTGCAGTTACAGTTCTTGGTTCAGAAAAAAAATCACAAACATGATCACTCGATGTATTTTTCTTTATTAATTTCTGTAATGAACTGAAGACATTTACTGGATTTATTTTGTCATATTGTATCTTCGCTGAACCACATCCAGGGAACCTGAAAAGAGAACAAAAGAAAAATTGAATTTCATGTCCTGTTCAAGTGATCATTGTGCAGCGCCAGGAAAGCGTGTGATGGATATTACAATTGTTCACGGGACGATATGACTTACACATGGAAGCCACCCACCTTACATGTTCCTATCGGTACAGTGTCTGTAATAAGCATGCTGTATGTAACTTGTAATATACTGGTGGTAAACAGACACGTGTATCAGAAACATTTTTGAGTTACACCAGTACCATTGTGTCTCTCCTCCCGCACCACAGCGCCTCCACTTAAAACACTGTCACATCCATACATATGCTTTCCTGTGTATTATCAAATAACTCATGTCAGTCAACATTTCAACAATGCTGATGTTATACAGTATGATCTTTTCATATTAAATGTTGACAAATAATAATGTATTCCTGCTGTTAATTTCATACATATTTATGTTTTTCTGAAATTTTAATTCCAACTATTTTGTTAATGTGATGTAGAATGTTTTCAATGGTCACTTTTAAACACAGTCATTGTGTTGCAGTTACTTTGACTAGAAACCTAAGTACAGACAAAATCAATGAGTACCACTATGATACTTAGGAGTGCTTCAACAGCGTATGACAAAAGGTTAAAATCCGCACGAACATGTGTGACCGATCATGCTCAGTTTCAAACAAAGTAGCTGAAAACAACATCGGGGCCATGATCTCAAGTGCAGTTTAAAGTGGGACACTTCCAACCAAGAGCCACTCATGCAGGTAGGCGGTTCATGTGACAAAGAAATCCAAACAGAGTAAGTAATCAAGGCTCACCACCCAATATCATATTTAAATAACTGCTGTCCACACAACAGTAAAGTACAAATGTAGGTAGTCTTTACTTGAGGAAAATGCAACTCACAACACCACCTTCATCGAGGTGAACAAACGATATTGATGTTTCACCAATACGCTTTGTCAAAGTATACGCTCCCTAAGGAGACTCTCCATTAAATACACTCACTGTGATAAATTAATTAAAGATTTAAAGTGGCAGTGCATAAATACATGGACAAATATCCATCATTTTACAATTTGTGCAAAGAGAGAAACAGGGTGCATTCATGTGCAGATAAATGTTTAAAACACCAATCTACCAGGCTGTTTGTATCATGTATACTCTGTGTTTACATCATCAGGTTTCTAACCTTACATTTCTATACAGTAATCTCTTTTACAATGTCATAGTCACACCCATTCAAATTATATTCCTGATTTTAAACAGTCTGGTCATAGCAGCATATTATATTCCTATGTATATTTCCCATTTCATTAATACACTTTACTGTTGTGTGGACAGCAGTTATTTAAATACGATATTGGGTGGTGAGTGCTGTGACTATTTTTTCAGTTTAAAGCGTATCAGCAGATGTTAGGGGTGTGGTGGACATTGGATCATGCTCCACCTGATGAAGTTGTTTGTCACCTAAACCTTATGGGTGCTTTCATAAGCATCAATGCATGTTGGATGTGCAAACCGATGGAATGCCGTGAGGCAGATGCACCCGTAGAACTGAGAATGGAAGTGGTGATGCCCTCCCCAGTGTCACATGGAGCACCTGTGGGCTCATCCCCTCCAGAAACCCCAACAGGTATACCAGAAGAGCCATCCTGTGGTATCGTAACCACTCCTATGCAAGATCTCCAATCATGTTTCCCCATCCCAACATGACACTACAGTGAAGAACAGAAAGAATAAAACCAACATGTGCAACATAGCCCTGTTGGTGTACTGCCTCACCTGCCACCCCATCAATGCCAGCAAACACTGCTCACCATCCACCACAGATTCCAGGCCGTAGAGTGGCACAGGCAACCTCTCAGCACCACTGCGAACAATAAACTGATGTTTGTCATGAGCATGTGCAGTAAATATAAGTGTTGGAGGTAATGACAGCAGCTGTCATTGGTTGTGCACATATATTTATTGTACGCATTTATGGCTAAGCTCAGTCTGCAGCTGGTCACAGTGTTGAGCGGTTGGCTGTGACAATTCATTGCCTTATATGGGTGGGGTGTGGAGTGTGTGTGAGCTGCACTGCCATGTGTGGTTTTTGTGGGACAGTACACCTGTAGGGCAATATTGGACATGTGTTTTTTTCCAAGTTCATTACTGACATTGCATTTCATGGATGGATAATGGCATTATTGATCAGGGCTTGAGGTGTGGTCCATTATCCAGCGATTGTTATTCTGGTATACCTGTTGGGATTGTGAAGGTTTGCCTTGTGCAAGAGCAAACACAGTCCTCCACTGTCATGTTGTATTGTGGTCATGTTGGAGGGTGGTTGTCCGCAACCACATGTGTGGTAAGCATAGGATATACTTTGGGAGCGTGGCTGCTGTGGGACTGTAGCTACCCAGGGTCTATTTATTATACATGGATATGTGCACATTGTCATCACAGTTTTTGGAATTGGCAGGCAACATTCCTGAATAGGGTGCAACTGCAGCCATAAACCCCTTATTCCATATCACAAGTTGGTTATAGGCACATTACACCACTTTTGGTGAGGCATCCGCTAACGTGTCAATGACTGTTTGGCCTAATCACAAATGTCTTAACGCAGATTATAAAGTTCTACGTTAACAAATTTTAACATGCAACTCAGTTTACTACACAAATCTGCCTTTGTGTGTCAGCCCCATTGTGTTTGGTTTTCACGAACACAATTCAGCTTTATGTAATAATATGGATGAATAACTTTGTGAAGTAGGCTGAACAGCATTATGCTTACTTTTCTGGATTTCACACTTCATGAAAACTGGTCTAGGTTTCAGATGGGAACTTGACCCATATGGCCAATGCTGCACAGGCAGACAGCACTTTCTGAGTTCCTCTTCCCAGACTTTGCCACTCCCAATATACAAATTTTCTGTAGGCCATGTAATGAAGCAACCTATAATGAAGAAAAGTAAAAGAATAGGTAAGTACTTCCTTGATAAGAAAAAGTGTCAATGGCCACAGTTTTCAGAGATATTGCTTTTTGAATTGGAACACCACTGATGGAAGAGTATTTAATTTCTTGCATGTATTACTTGTCACCACACACTGGATGTGAAAACATGTTCACAGCCATGTTACCATTGCTACAGCAACATAGTGACACCGTGATAGTGACACCGTGATACAGTTATATAAGATATAATACCCAGGTATAGGATATTGAGACAGGATGGGGTAAATGGAGAGTGGTGGAGCCACCTATGTGGGGGAGAATAGGTGTGCAATGGATGAGGTGGAGGAAGGCAGGACAGAGGCCACATGGATGCATTTTCAGGAAGTGTACCACAGGTCTGGATGATGGACCATGTTGCAGTCATACAAAATATTGCCCGATGGATGAACCAGAAAAGTACAGAGCTCTGATTGTAATGTCAATTGTGGCAAAGCTCACGGAGACAATAATGAGGTACAAGCTGATGACACTTTTGGAGGACAATGGACACCAGGATGGGACAGCAGCATAGGTTTGTCTGAGGCAGATCCTGCCAGACCAACATCATTGAATACTACCTTTGGGTGACAATGGAAGTAGACAAAAGCAATGCAATTGACATGTTGTATTTCAGCAAGGCGTCAGACTCCTTGATGCATGGGAAGCTGGTAAGGAAGCTGTAATATGTTGGGGATGGAGAAAAGATGGTGAAATGGATAATGAATTGGCTAAGCAGCAGGATGGAGAGGTGGTAGTGAGAGGGAACTCTCAACACCGAGGGCAGTGAGAAGCATGGAACCACATGATAGGTGCTGTGTCCAGTATTGCTGTAGTAATTCATATGTGATATCCTCATGGTATCCAAAGTAAGAACCCTGTGTCTATAGAAGACAGGAAAATGGGGCCGTGATTGATGATATTAAAAGATGGAAGTGGCTGCAAGAAGACCAGACTAAATTGCAGGAATTGTCAGAAACATGGCATTTGTTGTTCAGTGAGAAGAAATGCAAGGCAATGTAATTAGGAACTAGGGAACAGGAGGAACTATCAGGTGGAAGGGGAACAGTTGGAAAGCACCGGGAGGAATGGACCTAGGAGTAATTATAATGGGGATCATCTACAACTATGATCATTGTAGGAAGTTGGCATGGAAGCCAACCAGATGCTGGGGTGCATAGCGAGTGCAACATCCTCCAGAAGTAGGGAGGTAATCCTCCACCTTTAGAGGTCACTGTGCAGGTCACACCTTGAGTACTACATGCAGTACTTGTGCCAGTTCCTGAAGAAGGGTGTCAAATCCTTGGAGGATGCAGCGAGAATGAAAAAGATGATCCCAGTATAGAAGGCAAGCAGTAGGAAAGGTTGATCAAGCCAAATATATACTCCTTTGATGAGAGAGGGATAGAGGGTATATGATTTGGACATGAAAGTATTTCAAAAGGATAATTAATACTTGAACAGAGGGATCTTCCACTTCAAAATAGAGACCTTGGATGTCCAACAGCCTCGTGGACAATGGATATCGATAGAGTACAACATACTCACGAGCCAAGTGAGACAGTGCTGGAGGAAGGATCTGGAGAAGCAGGGATGGAAAACCCTGCAAAGGAGAAGATAACAACATTATCATTTCCATGAATGAAATAAGACCGCCAGCTGTGAAGTTCCAGTACTTTGCTCTGGAGAGCTAGACAGAGGTAGCCAGGTGGTTAGCCACAGGCAAAATGTGGCCAATAAACATGGACTCCAAAGGTGCATGGAGACAGTCTCTCCTAGGATGGAACAAGGCTCTGATATGGGGACAAAAGGAATAAACATCTGACAGGTAGATTGATGTCTACACGAAACATCGGAAGTTGGGCCCGAAACAGACATAAAGGCCGATGTGGAACAGAGCAACTGTTTCAACAGTTCCTGTGCACGAAGCCGCAAACATTTATCTATGTTAAAGGGCAAATAATGATGGAATGCTGCACATCCTGTGTAAAACTTTAGAACAGTAGACCGTCATGTTGCTGGAGGCAAACCCAATACAAAAGTGTCACGAGTCAAAGTATCAAGGGCATCTAGGAGGAAATGATGGCAAACAGCACCCACTGCAGAAAGCTTTTCCTGAATGGCCTCACTGGGTACACTGTGAAATGGAGCAGATGGACTCCAGAGTATCCATCAGGTTTTGATCCTGGTACTTGAGGAAATGTCACATACTGTACAGCTGAGGATACGAATGGCCATGATAGTGGAAGCATAAACCTACTTCTCCATGATATCATCGTCTTGGATTCGATATCGAGGCTGAGCACTCATGTGCTGATCATTGGCCAATGTATTAGCAGCCACCTTAGAAACATAGAAACATAGAATTTGATGGCAGATAAGGATTGCTTGGCCCACCCAGTTTGCCCATCTCCTACCTGATGGATAAGCTGCAGATTCTAGTTAATCAACAGCTTACTTCCTCCTGCCCCACACTAGAATTGCCTTATGCCTGTCTCATGCATTCTTGAATTCTCCCACTGTTCCTGACTCCACAACCTCCTCAGGAAGGCTGTTCCATGCATCCATAACTCTCTCTGTGAAAAATACTTTCTAACATTACCTCTGAGCTGTCCCCCATCTATCTTCAAATTGTGCCCCTTGTTCTTGCACATCTCTTCTTCTGAAAGATACTATCCTCTTGCACCTTGTTAATTCCCTTGAGATACTTGAAAGTTTCTATCATGTCCCCTCTCCTCCTTTCCTCGAGGGTATACATATTAAGCTGCTAGTCTCTCCTCATATATCTTCTGGTGCAGACCTTGCACCATTTTATTTGCCTCTTCTGAACAGCCTCCACTCTGTCTATGTCTTTGCGGAGATGGGGTCTCCAGAATTGCACACAGTACTCCAGATGGGGTCTCACTAACTGTCTGTAGAGAGGGATAACAACTTTCTGTTTTCTACTGTTGATGCTCTCTCCCTATGCAGCCCAGCATCCTCCCAGCCCTCCTTACTGCTTTCTCACATTGCTTGCCCACCTTTAGGTCATCTGATATAATTATTCCTAGGTCTCTTTCGATGTTTGTTGTTGTTATTAACTCACCCCCATTGTGTACTCTTCCTCTGGGTTTTGTTTCCCAGATGCATTACCTTGCACTTCTTTGCATTGAATCTGAGCTGCCACGTATTTGACCATTCCTCCAACCTTGCCAAGTCCCTTTTCATTCTTTCCACCCCACCTTGTGTATCAACCCTGTTGCAGATCTTTGTGTCATCTGCAAAGAGGCATATCTTTCCTTCCAGGTGCACTCAATGTCACTTATAAAGATATTAAAGAGGACTGGTCCAATGCGAACCCTGCGGCACCCTCTAGTTACCCTCCTTTCTTCACTGGGCTCGTTTACTATTACCTTTGCATCCTGTTGTCCAGCCAGTTTTTTATCCAGGTTACCACCCTGCGACCCATTCCAAGGCTGGCTAATGTGTATATTAATCCTTTGTGTGAGACTGTGTCGAATGCCTTGTTAAAATCTAGGTGGGCCATATCCACAGCCCCTCCCCGGTCTACTACTTTGGTCATCCAGTCAAAGAAATATATTAGGTTCATCTGACATGACTTTCCTGCTGTGAAACCATGCTGCCTTGGGTCCTGTGTCCCACTGGCCTCTAGGTACTCAACAATTCTTTCCTTCAGAAGTGATTCCATCATTTTCCTACCAATGAAGTCAAACTAACTGGTCTGTAGTTTCCTGCCTCTGCCCTGCTCCCACTTCTGTGAAGTGGAATCACATTTGCCCTCCTCCAGTCCTCAGGTACCACTCCATCCTCCATGATTTGTTAAAGAAAGTAGTCAGTGGTGTTACTAGTTCTACCCTTAGTTCTTTTAGTATTCTTGGGTGAATCCCATCAGGCTCCATTGCTTTGTCCACCCTCAGTTTCAAGAGTTCTTTCAAAACCCTTTCTTCTGTGAATGGACTGGTATCGACCCCTATTCAGAGTTTCTCCCTTGTTTGGTTTAGGCACCTCCCTCTCCTCATCTATTGTGAATACTGAGCAGAAATATTCATTCAGTATCCCTGCTTTTCACTGTCACCCTCTGCCCACATTCCTCACCTTTATTAAGTCTCTGTATCCCTCCTTTGGTCTTTCTTTGCTCCCTAATGTACCTATAAAAGGTTTATCCCCTTCTTAACAGGGATGGCTATCTTTTCCTCAATTTGTGCCTTTTCATTCTGACTACCTTCTCTGCCTCCTTCTGCTTTAGCTGATAAAGTTCTCCGTCCTGCTCCTTCTGTGTTTCCTTGTATTTCCTGAATGCTGTCCTTTTCTCCTTAACCATCCCTGCCACCTCTTTTGAGAACCATAGTGTTTTTTCGTTCATTTTGTTTTGTTGATTTGTTTCACACAAAGGCTTGTTGCCTCTGCGATGGCTGTTTTGATTATTCCCCATTGTTCCTCCACCCTCCTTCTTGCCCATTTGCTAGTGCTTTTCTAAGGCACTCTCATTTCCCAAAGTCATCCTTCCTAAAGTCCCAATACTCTGTTTTGTATGGCTTGACTCTATGGCTGTGTTTATTGTGAACCACACTGTTTGGTGGTCACTTGTTCCCAGATGGCTACCCACTTCTAAATCTGAGATCCTTCCTCCTTCCCCATTTGAGAGTGCCAGGTCTAAGATTGCTCCCTCCTGAGTGGGTTCCAACACTAGCTCTCTGAGGCATGCCCCTGTAGGGCATCAAGAATGACCCTGCTCTTGGATGTGCCTGCAGCAAAGGTACTCCAGTTAACATCTGGCATATTCAGGTCCCTCATCAACAATATCTCTCCTTTTTCTGCCATTTTAAGGATGCCTTCTATCATTTCCTTGTCCATTTCCTCCCCTGAGATAGGGGTCTGTACACAACCCCATGCAGATTGTGGTGCCATTTCCTGTCTCTAGGGTGACCCATAGTGACTCATCAACTTCCTGTTTACTCTTTAGTTCTGTTGCTTTAATCCCTTCCCTTATATGAGAGCTACTCTTCCTCTTTTACCCACCCTGTCCCTCCTGTAGACTGTGTATCCTGGTATGTTGACTTCCCACTCATGGTTCTCTGTGTACCATGTTTCAGTGACTGCAACAATATCCAGGCATCCCTCTTCCATCAAGGCCACTAGTTCAGGGAGCTTGTTGAACAGACTGCGGCATTGGTACTCATCACCTTCCATTTATTTTTTATGGCCTTACCCTTTTAGCCCCATCCTGCCCTTAACACCTTTTTCTGCATTTATCCCTGCTCCTACAGATTTCTCTGCCTTGGTGTTTACCTCTCTAACTACTGTGCTTTGTGGGGAGGCTGGATTTCCTGCTCCTTTCAGTGCCTTCCCTTGGCTAGTTTAAATGCTTGCCAATGAAGCATTTAAACCTGTCACCTAGATCCTGATCCCCTGGACAGATGCAGACCATCATGCCAGTATAAGCCTGCATCCCTCCAGGTGACTCCCCAGTCCCCAATGAAGCCAAAACCTGAGCTCCACACCAGTTTTCAACCAGTCATTGAATCCCATGGTGCGGAATACCTAGAATCATCCTTGCCATAGACAGGCAGCACCTCCAAGAAGGTTACCATATATGCTACTTGTCTAAGGCCCTTCCCAACTCCACAAACTCCTCTTGCATGGCTCTGATCCATTTACAGCCAGATCATTTGTCCCTAGGTGGACAATGACATCCAGCTCCCTCCTTCTGCAGCTGCTCCTGCAATCCTGAGGATTCACTTCCTGTCCTCCAGCCATGGTGCCAGGCATGTACCTTACCTCCCTATCCCTTCCTCCCCATGTCTACCCCCAATGATTGAGTCCCCACCAGGAGTTGTTTCCTTCCTGTGGGTCTCGTGCCACCCTCCTGTGGGTCTTCTTTGTGGAGGTTCCCAGTATCCTCCTTGGTCTCCACTGCAGGTGCCTCCATAGAGGAACCACTCTTTGCCAGAACAGCATATGAATTGTGGAGAGCTACAACTGAAGGTGATGCACCTCTGTTCCACCACCTGTCTCTCACTGAGCCCATCTTGGTCCAACCGCTCCTCTTGGCAACTTCTGAGGTAATGATGGTGGCCCTGGTGGTCCCTGGGTGGGGTTAGATGTTTCACAAATCTTAGCCAGGTCAGCCTGGAGACCGGCAACCTCCTCCCCTCAGACCAGAGGGGTGCCTCGCAAACAGGGCAGCATCGCAGCCTCCAGAATGTCTCCTGGAACACTGCTGCCCTACAGCCATTGCACTGCACCACTCCCATCTTGACTTATTTTGTGTCCCTCTCCTGTTGCTTTGTATGCTAATTGTCTCCTCCCCTCTATGTATTTTTACACTTACTTTCCTACTGCCTATGTGCCTTACAATTCTCACCCTTCCTGTTCTGGGACAGGAACTTCCTGTAGTCTTCAGTAGTCTCCTTCCTCCGTGCTTGATTCAGACTTCCAGCAGCCGGGTGGGAATAAAGAGTTATTTTTTTTTAAGGTTCCTTCAAGGTTGCCGAAACTAATGTGTCTCAGTGATCCTTCCTTCCTACTACCAAACAGGAAGTTCCTGTTGTCAGTCAAATTCAGTGGCTATAAAACTAGAACTGGCTTTGGGTGGGAGGGTAATTAGTAAGAAATTTGTAGTTCTGGACTTCTGTTTCTTGCTCTGCAACCAGTTCTCTTCTTCCAGAAACAGCCAGAAGCTGTATTGGAGACAGCTGCTTTTGTACACCTAAGCTGCTAAGTCACACACCCAATTAGATTCACTCTCTGCTCTCAGTAAATTAAGCTGATACTGCCCTTCCTCATAAAAACGCTTTTTTTACTTACGTGAGACCCTCTTCTTTCTAATAAAGTATCTGTTTGCCTAATTCAAACAGATACTACTCCTGTTGAAACAGAAGTGATTAATTAATAAAAATCTGTAGTTCTGGACTTCTGTTTCTTGCTCTGCAACCAGTTCTTCTTCGAACAGAACAGACCACAGAGTCTGCCAGTGAAATCATTACAAGGTAAGGGTGATCTACAGGAACCCTATAAAGCCTGTCAGACTTGTGTGGAATAGAAGCAAACCTAAACATCTGTTGCCAACCAGCAGTGATGGCCTCCTGAAAAGACTCCACAAGGAGGGGCCACAATTGGTCGGGCTTTGGGAAATACCAAGGTATGATGCCACATTCCTCCTGAGGCAACATGCTCCATCATCTCAAAAACATAGTTTTTCTGCAGGTGGACCATGATATCCACAAAGGAAACTGTAATCTAGAAGGTAACAGGTATGACTGGCATGTGATCCGAGCAAGGGATGACACTTCATTGGAGTCATGCTACACCTAATCCTGTTCCTGCTCATCATCAACTTATCACAACAATTCACATTCATACATGGAGTGGTCATCCCTATCGACCTCACGAGGATGATAGGCCAGTGAGGCTGAAAGGAGCCCTCATTCCTGGTGGATGCAGGGGTCCTGTAAGGGTAGAGGAACACCGCCATCCCAGAGGGATGAGTGCCAGATCTATTAAGGCTGAGTACAGAATGTACTACAGCCTGAACATCCACAATGGCCAGATGACACTGAAGTGGCAGTGGTCATTGACGGAATGGGCACCACTGATGGGATGACAGAGGGCAGAGGACACAGCCAGGCAGTTGAGAAAGATGCAGAGGTGTGAATGAAGGACCACAAAATAGAAACACTCTGGGAAGCCAAAGCATATCTTACATAAGTGGGCACAGTCTAGTGGAAGTCACTGGTCCAGATGATATCTGTAGCAATCAACGTTGAAGGTCACACCGCCAATGCAAAGCCAACAAGTGCCATGAGGCAGGACTACTGTTGACTGAAGCACCATCACAGGGAGGCTAAAAATTGTCCTGTTGATGGGAGGCACACCGATTGAAGGATAAGGCAGTGCCCTTTGACTGTCCTGCAGCACCCAGTAATGGGGGAGCAGAGACCAACGTCGATGCACGGTACCTAAAAAATCAGAGAGTGTGTGTGTGTAGGCTGCGGTGGAAGCTGCAAGAGGTTCACTTGATGAAGATGTTCACTGAGGGAAGAAGGTGTTCAACACATGCAAGTGATGCACACATTTAAATGCAATGGAAAATGGAAAAGCCAAACCATGTGTGTTCTATAATATGAAATGCCAATATGAATTGTGCCATGACAGTGAGCACTACCATGATAACCTTGTTATGCACCACGGTCAACAGCAATACTTTGTATGGAGACCTACAAGGGGTGTGTGTGGGGAGGGAGGAATAGGGTGTGGATGTGGAAACAAAACATGGCAACCACTGGCAAACCAAGCAAAACAAAAGAACATGAAACATACTCATTAGTAGACTCATTATCCACACCGATCCATCTATTTCGATGTACTGTACAGACTAGATATGAGAATGTCTTCATCCAGACATATGTTTTGGAACCACGAAGATCAGCTATGCAACATGTTCCATTCATGTATTGCAAATTTTTGGAGACAGAGTAGAAATAGTAACATCGGTTCTCAATTGTAGTCGGCATTGGCGCATAGTTACCACAGTTGCACCTCCATTAGAAACACATAGTGAAACCTATTAGTAGGTATTCACAAACAAACAGGAATGTGTTTTAAAACAGATCTTTCACAAAACATTTTTCAAAGCAGTACATATTGAGGGTTCTATGTGATAACGTCGACTGCCTAAAGGTGAGCCGATATCGCGACGTCGAGTGGCTAAAACATTTTCGCACTCTGACATCCTTGGCGCCAGAACAATGGTGCCAGGGACTTACACTTTCACAGCTTTCTGTGGGGCAGCGCTCCATGCCACCCCCACATGGGGGACATCATCCACTGTAGCCCCTTACTAAAGGATTCTCAGTCTGGGGGTACATGTCGGGGGTGAAAGCATGAAAATAAAGCTGGACAGGCGCAATAAAATTGCACCAGTGCCTATACCCCAACCCAGTACTTTACCCACCTCAACCGAGGCCAACTCCCAATGCCACGGCACAGCTCGGCAACCCACCTCCACCCTCCCAGCCCACACTGGCTGTGCTCTCTCCCCACCACATGCTCAAGTGTGCAGGTAGCCCATCATCTTGATGCCATTCCCTTCCCCATCCCAGTACCACTTCCCTTACCCTATCCCAGCCCCTGTTGAAGCTCACTCCCTCCCTGACCTCTGTTGTTAGCCTACTGAGTTTCTTTGCGATGCCCTTCTGCCTTTTTGTCTTGTGTGCAGGGCTCGTTAATTCCACCAGCCACATTTATGATGTCCAATTTCTGGTCTGCATCCATGTGTGGTTCAGATGCCTGCCAGGTGCCTGTTCACATTTCACCCATCATCCAAAAGTCTGCACCCCAAACTCAATCACACTTGTACCCGTGCCATCTGTGTCCCTCCCAATGTTTAGTGTGAACAACACCAAGAAGTGGTCACTCACAGTCAGTAGCTCCTCCACTTTTGGGTTCCTCAGAGCTTCTTTATTATCCATGAAACAAGGTCCAGAGTCCTTTCTAATCACGTTGGCCCCTGTACCAGGTGCGTCATGAAGCTGTGCTGAAATGCTTCAAAAGGATTACCTCCCTCAGAAGTCATTGTGCCCAGTGTGCTGCAGTCCACCTATGGCAGGTTGAAGTCCACCACCAACACTGTGTTTCCTTTACTGCATACCTCCGAATTTGTTCCCTGTTTACCTATCCAGGTCACTCCCTGTGATGGTGGCCTGTTCACTACCCCCATTGTCAGTGTCCTATTCTTTGTATCCAGGAACTGCATGGACAGAGCTTCTGTACTCACTGTACTCTCCTACTCTGCTTCATTCATTACACATTTTATTCCTTCTTACATAGATCCCCCCACGCCCTTTGTCCCTATCCTGTCTGAATAACCTGAACCCAGTATCTTCATATCACAGTCCTGGTACTGGGTGGCAATGTTTCTGTGATGGTTGCCATGTACACCATCTTCACCACCAAGACAGCCTGTAACTCCATCTGTTCTGCTGCTTGGGCATCTTGCATTCAGTGAGACCACCATCCAGCCTGTTGCCTCCCCCTCCTGCCCTTCCTCTCCCCACTTTTTAACCCAGTCTGACTACAATCAGGTGGATGTGGGTAGAATGTGAAACACGGCTGACAAGAATTTCCAATTGCCATTTAACACAGTTGCACAGGGCTTATTCAATAAAATACTGTGTAGCCGTGCTGCTGGACATACAGGAGTAAAACAGATAGAAAGTTGTTTGTTTAGTGTAATTAACAGCACTCATGTCATAAGTTCCAATCAAGGCCATATCTTGAGAAACAACCTAGTGGAATGCTATGATAAGTTTAGTACAGAAGTGAACACGGTATCTACAGTGTATGTACTATACCTGTACTTTGGTAATGCACTGCATTCTGTGACACATGAGACAGTAGGTGGTAACTACAAGCTACAGTGTTGGTGGTGCAAGATGTGTGCATGGAAATGAACTGGCTGTGAGGGAGTAGAGAGTGAGAGTATTGTTGTTTGAAGGTCATATAATCTTCAAGGGAAGTGTCAAATGTAGTTCTGCAGAGCTTGGTGTTGGGACCAGTGTTGTCTGTAATATTCATTGTGGACAGTTCTATAGAAATAAAGAGCAAATCAGTATGTCTGATGATGACAGAAAGATGGTAGCAGTGTTGGATGACCTAGAGGGTGGTCAAGGGTTACAGTAGGATCAGTGAAACATTTAGTTCTGGTAGGACAAATGGCAGATGGTCTTCAATAACAAGAAATGAAATGTACTGTATTTTGTGGCTACAAATCATGGTGATTAGTAACATGTGACTGAGGAGGAGGAGAAGTATCTGTGGGTGCTCATTACAGGAGCAATGAACCACTCAGCACAGGGTGGAGATGTTGCTGCGACTGTATCAGTCTCTGGTGAGATGCCCACCTTAACAACTCATGTATACAATTTTCTCGACATCAATGCACAAAGACATAGGTCTGGTGACAGTGTTCCAGAAGAAGCAAGTATAAAGGTGCAGGGTTTCCATTTGAAGTTGTACAATGACAAACGTGGTCATCCCAACATGTACAGCCTGCAAAAGAGGACAGACAGAGAGATAGAGAGAGACAGAAAGAAAGATAGAGAGAAAGAAAGAGAAAGATTCAGATGGATGTCATGATGGAGACCAAATAGTATCTCACAGGGTAAAAAGGTCAGTGGGAGGTGTTTAACGGTGAAAGAGCCTCAACAACAATGGTCAAGTGATGACATGAATGGATGGGAGAACGATTCATGACCTGTTTACTGAAATGAGGGTAGATGACTAAAACCAGACTGACACCAGAACTAGTGATGGATCACACATTGTGGGCTTCCACCATGCAGTGAATGCAAAGATGTTATAATAAGAGACATACCAGGATGACAAAGGGTCATCAGACACTTGATGGCCTATGTGGAGGACTACTAGGAAAGGAAACATTTGGGCACAGTGTTGTGTATGTCTGACAACTTAAGGTCCCAAACTAACTTGTTTATATGTTGTGTGGTCCCTTATGTGCCCTCACCTTCTGTGTATCCGAGTGTGTGTGACATGTATGACAAAACATTGCTGTGTTCACACCCTAGTACATATTGCCTCAATACTCAGAATACATTTGTGCACAATAACACTTGAAAGCAAAACAAATGCAGCAGAAGATTGTTTTCATGCAGTTTTACATGACCGAAAAAAGAATTAGAGCATGATTACCCAAACCAGCAGCGGAGGAGTGTATCGAATGCGATGGGTGAGATTTGCATAGAACACCTCATCTGGATGTTCTGAATGCATTGTGTTACCATTCAGCTGCAAGAATGAGTGGTCGATGACCCCCCTTTGGCACACCACCTATGCACCAAACATTGTGCACTATGTTCAATACATAACATTTGATACTGGTACTGCATGACACATACAGACACGGGACTTGCATATTCAGAAATCACATGATGACAGATGAGTGACAACACACAGCATTAGTAATACAGAGACAGTTGCTGTAGTGGATTGAATACCATGACAGCACCATACTGTATAGGTGTGCATGTATGTTGATTGGTATTTTGACATTAGTGGCCATGGTGGGATTTGAACAAAGACCGATAACAATGTCCATGACAAAGAACTGTACTGCACATGTTACCAATCAGACAGTGCCACCACCAGACTGTCAAGCAATACTGGAACCACAAAAATATGTGTTCACCATATTCGTATGTGTTTACACTGGCAGAGGTGTCCGACAATGAACAATTTCTTGTAGGTAGATGCTGTACTTGTACATGATAATGCATGTCATTAGTCCTCCAAAAATCTAGTTATACATCATCACATGGACAAGTACTGACATGTGTAACTTTTCTTGGCGCACAGTTATG
Organism: Neoceratodus forsteri; assembly: GCA_016271365.2. Classification (NCBI taxonomy): domain Eukaryota; kingdom Metazoa; phylum Chordata; order Ceratodontiformes; family Ceratodontidae; genus Neoceratodus; species Neoceratodus forsteri. Next base: position 299,757,711 of record CM057453.1, on the reverse strand, counting down.
GCCTCAAACATGGGATGTACACAAACATGACTGAAAACAAGATATGTTATAGGTGGTGGTGGGGGGATTTGTCTGTCCACAGCAATAATATATAAGTACATTATATGTGCTCCCATGAGTGCCATCTTGGAGTGTGGCCTGTAGTGTCTCTGTCTGTCTCTAGGATTTGCCTGGTTAAAGACGGCCTTTTATAGGCAGTAATTGCACAGTGCTCAGTGACCCATGCAAACCCGTATGCACAGCACAAACACGTTGAATATCATGTTGTGCTATTATGTGCATATACTGTCCCTGCCTTTGTGCGCTGCATACAACATTCTTGCACTGGGGCACTAGTAATGTTAGTGCATGCAAAGGTACCCTTTTAATATTGCATTTTGGTACAAACCGACGCGCAGTGCAGGTGCAAACACTTTGCACCCGCACAAAGCTTTGAATATCTGGGCCTAAGTATCTCTTCATGGAGAGTATATGACTCAGAAACTATTGACCAGTACAGTGCTCCGGATAGAAAAATATTTAAGGCAGAATAACATTACATGGGAGAGAGTTTCAAAGTTCTCAGACTACAGTTACATTTTAAACTTAAATTCGTCAAACTCTGTTTTTGTTGTTCCAGTATCTAAATTGTAGGACTTTTGAAGAATAAGTGTCTAACCTGAATTTCAAGAAAATGTGTCTGTCCTGACAATCCTTGAGGTAGATAAGATATGTTTCTAAAGCGTGATTTATTTTGTTTTTTGTATACCATCTGTGAGATTTTAATGTTCTAATTTTTTCTGTATTTAAGTTTCCTGAAATTTCACATCTATCTGTCATTGCTGTTGTATAACCTGAATAATGCTTATACCTCTCTGCAAGTCTGACCATAGATCTTTTATAAGTTTTATTTTTCCAGGATAGTTTCAGCATCCTTTAATTAAGGTGAGAGAGTTATTTCTCAGCCACCGGTCTTTCTTCTAAACATTTCCTAGTTAAGTGTATTTGGATCCATGTTAGTACATTAATCTAGCATGTTAATGTCTGTGATTTAGCAAAGTATTCAATTTTAGATCTTTCAAGTTCTACTCTTACAATCTCAGAAGGTGAGGGACTGGAAGTTTGGAGAATGGACCTGTATAATTGTGGAAAAGGTTTTCAACTGAATCAAAATTCCCTCCATCCCAGATTTCAATCACATATAATGCTGTACTATTCATTTTCATTTCTGCTGCACAGTCATTAGACTGGGGATGTTTAGGTGGGAACTCACATTTGGATTTCAAGGTGGTGGAACTCTCCCATAGTGGTCAATGGAGAAAGATGACAGAGGTGGTGGAACTCATACAACTTTTAAGAGGTGGTGGAACTGAGTTCCTATGGGTACCTGCACAATTTAACCCCATCTGCATGAAACAGAAAAGAGAATACTCTCCATACTGTATTTAGCATTAAACCTGAGTAAAGTATTTTTAGTTTGAGTCAATTTATTTACTATATAGGTCTTATGTTTTGATCAAGAGTTGTTATTAGAGAAATTTAAACCAAGATAACAATACAAAGAGACAATATCCAGTGTTTTTTGTTAATATGCCATTTCCATTTGGTGTTCCTTTTGCTACAGTATATTAAGAATTGGCTTTTTGTGTTAACATTTAGTCAATTATCATTATAATATTTTTCCAAAAGGCTCAGTTTTCTGTTTAGTCCAATGATTTATCGAGATAAGAAGTAAGTAGTCTGCCATACCTCTTAACCCTTCTTCACCAAAATGTATTTTAAGATGTGTGACAAATTAACAAAATGTGTGACATATTACCAAACATTCCTCTGCTAGCTCAGAACACTATGGCTATCTATGTACTAATGTTCATAATGTTTGCTGATATTTATTTATGCATGTACTGTACGTATGTATGCATGTACAGTATGTATGTATGTATGCACGTATAGTTAGGAGGACCTTTGAGCTCTAGTCCTTTTCAAAGGTGTCCAAGTCAATACAACAGAAAAAAGTTACATTCGACAGCATACTGTACTAATATAAATACAATAATAGATAGGGGTCTGTGTATTAGAGGCTATAATACTATTGAGAGGTTCTGGGGACATGTGAACCTTGAGAGCGAAGCTTGAAAGGTTCCAACATGTCCCCAGAACCTCTAGAAAGATATTTTAGCTTAGTTATCATAGCCCCTGTCTGTTATTTTTTTGTAATATATGGATCCAAGAAGGATTTCAAGTGAGGGAGCTTAAGGAGCAGGAATTTATCAGTAATATAAAGCTCCCGTCAGCAGCGGAGGCAGCAGGAGCCACCAGAATTAAAGTTCCTGCTACTGTGGCTATATTACCGTGTCTGAGAGAGCTTTACATGCAGGTTGGGGAAGAACCAGCAGCAGCATGGCAGAGTCAGACATGTAAAACTGCACCACAGGTAAAATGAAAGCCCTGACTGGGCTTAAAAAATTAAAAGCCTGTAAGAGGCAGAAACAAGGCACTCCCTGAGAGGAAGAATGTAGAAAGTCACTTTGCAGCTATATGTGGAACGCCAAAGAGTTATCTGTTTGAGAATGGGAGGAGGGTTGTCACTGGTTCTGTTAGCTGTGCAAATGACTAGTTTAACTGCACAAGACTGTTACAGTGAAAGTCTGATTGCAGCCAACTGTAAAGTGTGTGTGTGCTGCGCGAGGAAGGAGCGCTCGTGCTACTATGTGAGAGGAGAAGCATCTATAGTATTATGGGATCATGTAATACTATCAATGAATAGCCAACAATAGTATTACAGGATCTCGTAATGCTATTGCTGGATTTCATTAATGGTATTATGGAGAAAATATTGTATGAGTTTTGATAGTATTATTTTCAATACCCATATATTACAATACAATACACAAAAGGAATAAGAATAATTATCATATTATAAGGCGCGAGTGAGTTAACAAAAGACTTCCACAATTGTAGGAGACATCAACAAGGGCTGCAGTCAAATGCAACTAGCAGTTACAGTTCAGGTGCACATGCCATGCAATTTCTGGAAAAGGTGGGCGGGAGAAGTGGGGAGAGCAGTGATGACTGTGAACAGGGAGTTCCAGGCTTTGACTGCTCTAGTTGCAAAGGAGTGTTGGCCAAGAGTAGTTTTCTGAACGACAGGGAGAGTTTTTGATTCTCCATTAATCTAGTTTCATAGCTTTTCATGACTGGGGAGAAGAGGCTGCAGACACCTGGTGGCATTTGACCAAGAAGTACTCTCTTGCATAGAAGGGCTTCATTGAGGTTAACTTGGAAGTGGAAAGGAAGCCAGTTGGTGGTGAGATATACCTGTAGGTCACAGCACTAGGGGTCAGGTTTCATACCAGGTGGAAATCTGCAGGCTCAGTTGAACGCAATTGAGATTCCTTTGAGTACAATGTTATTAGCTGAGGAGTGTATGACCACACCATAGTCAATCCTTGTAATGATGAGGCTGGATACTTGGAGTTTTTTACTCAAGGGTGAGGTTGTGTTGTATCTGAATGGCAAGCCAAGGTGTTGATGGATACATTTGACCAGGGAGTTGGTATGAGATGCAAAAGATAGGGTCTTGTCAAGTTGTATGCCCCGATACTTGAAGACCTGAACCTGTTCAGTGGGGTCCCAGCTGGTATTGTGATGTGCAGCTCAGGGCTTTCTTTCAGGGCATGGGTGCTCTCAAACAGATGGGATTTGGCTTTCTTAGCATTAATGACCAACCTGCTAGATGTAAACCAGTCACAGACCTTGCAAAGTCAGATTGTAGGTTGTATTTCAGTGTCTCCAGGTTGTGGTGGAGGTGATGATGACTGTGTCATCGGTATTAATGCTTTGGAGTTCATATAAACTTCTGGGACCTTGTTGACCGAACAGGCTGAATAGCAGGGGCCAAGGACTGAGCCTTGTGGGATTCCAATGGTTAGAGGTTGCCAGCTGGAGAACACCTCTCCACATCTAGCCTTTTGTAATCTGTGGGCTAAGTAGTCAGGGAACCACACTGTGGCCTCATCTGACAGTCTCAGCTCTCAGAACTTCATTATTAGAAGGTCATAGCAAACTTAGTCCAAGGCCTTGGAGTGATCAAGAAAGGCTGCGCTGATGTTTTCATCTTTGCCTAGGGTCTTGTGGTGTTCTTCAGATAGCTCAATTAGGGCAGTTGTCATGCTGTGCAGTTTTCTGAAGCTGTGTTGTTCAGCAGTGAGGAGGTTGTAATCAGTGATGTAAAACACCAGCTGGTTGCTGACAATCTTTTAAGACCTTAGAGAGTGAGAAAAGAAAAGAATTGGGACTTTAGTTAGAGATCACTGTGCTGTCACTGGATTTAAAGACTAGGAGTACACTTGCTTGTTTCAGACACTGGGGAGGAGCCAAATTGGAGGAAAAGTTGAATATGTTTGGATAGGTTAAGGCCGGTTCCTCAATGGCGATTTTCAGTATCTTGATGTTCAAGCAGTCAGGTCCAATTCTTGTTCTGGTTGCTGAACTTGGCACATACTTTTAACTGCATTGTGCTTACCCACTTAAATTAGAATTTGGACCTATTTGTACCGGAGGAGATTGGGGAACTATGGGGACAGGTGTGGTATGGTGGGTGCCAGTTGGCAGATCTTGCCCACGTCATGAAGAAAGAGTTAAATGTGTTGGTGATGGCTTGAGAGTCAGTGGTGTTCTCTCCATTGACATTAAGGATGTTAAGGGCAAAGTGACTTTTCCATACTAGGACTTTGTTGATAGAATTCCATAGGCTCAAGGGATTGTTTCCCAATTCAAGGATTTTAGTTATGCAGAATTTACTTTTGGATTTATGAATGGCAGATTTACACCAGTTTTCAGCTCTTTGTACTTGTGTATGGCCTGGCAGGGAGACCGATTCTCTTTATGAGCCTCCACAGTGTGTCTCACTCTTGGAACAGATTGAGAAGTTCCTGAGGTGAGGCAGTGATTAGTGTCTCCTCTGACTCTCTTCTTTCTTAGTGGAGCAAAATGGTAGTTTGGAATGACTGTGAGAAGAAGTCAAAGACAAGACTGATGTCAGGAATGCAGTCCAGGTATTGCCAATCAGTGTTACGAAGGTGATTTTGAAGATCAGTGAGTCTCTCTTCCTTTAGACAGTGGGTGTAGATGAATTTTAGAGGCAGTCTCAGCCTTCTGGTGGACCTGGAGCAGAAGATAGGAGAGTGATCACTAATCAGATCTGGTACCTCTACACATGGGAGACTTTCATGGTGGGAAGCCAGGATCCAGTCAATGAGTGTTTTTGTTGACTATTTGTTAACATGAAGAGGGGACTTGATGATCTGGTACAGGTAGAGGTCGACCAGTATGGTTTTGTACCGCATGGCATGTGGTGAGAGCCAGTTGATGCTGAAATCACCTAGGATGAGCTTTTCATGGCATTGGTTTAGGCAATTGACATGACTAAAATGGAGTCTAGACTAGAGTCAACCATGTTGGGGGACATAGGTAACAACCACTGTTAGGTTTTGCTTTTATGTCTGAGTCCGATGTTGACCACTAAGAACTTGCAAGATGGGTCAGTGTCCTTGGTAGTGAGCAGCAAGGCCTGTAGGTGGTCCATGATGTATAGAAGACATCCTTCTCCTGCTTACTTGCACTGTCACATCTAAGGAGGGTATAAAATGGAGTGCTACCTCACTGTTTGAAATCCTGGTAATCAGACAGGTTTCTGTTACCACTACCACTTCAGGATTTTTGGCTGTATTAAGGCTTCAAATTCTGTGAAATTGGAAGCAGGCTGCAGATGTTGATATGCAGGCAGTCATTAAATCCTCTGTAGGTGCTTTGTAGGGGTGGAGTTATGTTAGAAGGCACTGGGCCAGGGTTGGGTTGAATGGTGTTCAGTAACAGTTGAACATAGATGGTAAAATTTTGCATGACTGCCAAGGAGTGCATGATGTTGAGTTTACTCTGTTTCTTGTTGAGGGTGCCCTTTGGTTAGGCCATATGCCTTTTATAATGTCCTTCAGGTTAAAAGCTGTGAGTATGGGGCCATAGAGATAGTTGCTGACAGTTTCTATTACCAGGGGTTGGCAGATGCCCTGAAGCTAGAGGCTTGGGATGTACCGGATTGGTGGCTGATGTATATATGTAGTTGTAGGTTTCCTATTGCAGGAGGGATAGAGCAGAGACAGGATGTGTAATAGGCAAATGCCTGGAGAGAAAAGGACATCCCAGAGGGTGGCATTGTTTTTATTTTTAATTCTTTGTTGACCAGGTAAGGCCCACTAGGCACAATTCCTATTTTCTGGGGTGACCCGGAGCACTGGAGAGGTTAAGTGACTTGGTGAGAGTCACACAGTATGCAAGTGGAGGTTGTGGTGATCAAACTCAGGTCTGCTGAATGTACCATGCTCATTCACAGCTCATTACTCTAACCTCTAGTCCATACTGCCAGTCCCATTTCAGTCACTGCAGTGAATTAATGTCTTAATAACTGAGCATAATAGATTCTTATGAATTTCTGCTTTAAAGTCTCAGTGGGCAATGTGGCATATCACTTTCCCCATGTAGGGCAAAGGATGTCTGAGAGGTAAAATGAGTGACATACCTCATAATGTGTGACAATTGAGAGGTATGCCACCCACATACTTCAGTGCAGGTGCCAGAGTACACTTCTTTCACTAGGTGAATGGGTAACATCAGTCAAAAGGAGCATTGGTTAATTATTTACAAAAGACAGAATAATAGATCATGGGGTCATAACATTACAGATGAAACTGCGCACATCAAGACCGAGCGCGGCACGATACAGTGTCGGAAACACCCAACCATTTTTCTTGCACTTTGTGGGGCTTTGACATGTTGCACACATGAAGATAACATTTAATAACAGTATATGTCAATGGAATATGCTTGCCAGCCAGGAGAATCAAAAGTTGTTCCACTGGAATAAGAACCAGGGCTCATGGAATGCAACTAAGAGGTGAACGATACAAAACCACCAAGAGAGGAAAGTGGTTTAATCAAAGGGTTGTGAATGTCTGAACAAACTCCCTGCAATAGTGGTAAATGTGAGTAGTATAATGGTTTTTAAAAATCTGTTGCATAAATATATGGCACAAAACAAATGGAAATTGTCCACTAATTAGTGACAGGTCTGTTACACGGCTCTTGTCGCATGCATACCTGAACCCATCCTATGAACCTATATTTAAACCACTAAATGAATCAAGCTATTTCCTTCTTATTTCACCTAACAATGGGCGGTTAAATAACAAATGCAGACTGATAATGTTTACGTTTCATTACATTTACACTTCTTGGGTTCCTTAAATCACTCCCATGAAACATATACTGATTTATAATGAAAGTGTATATCAAAATACAACCTTAGAAACACTTTCCTATGCAGGTAGCTCTAACACAATAGAAGATAATCTTGTGAAAATCAAAATTATAAATTTGTTTACACTGATAAAAAAGAGCGTGTGTGTAATTTTTTAAGCTCCTCTTGCAAGTTAATATCTATAAATCATATAATTGTGTCCTCTTTATATCTCTTTATATTAAACAGAGTCCAGTTATTTATTTATTTGTTTAGAATTGAAACAACCTTTGAGCTAGGAGCTCATTTACAAAGGTTCCACACCAGATAACATACACATCAATCAACACAAACTCAACAGTATGCGATAAGAAAACAAGTAGTGAAACTGCAGCTGGGAACATTATATTCAGCCATTTCACATTACATAGTCATCATTTTATTACATGACAGTGGTGGTCAACATCTAAATAAGTGCTCGGTACTCACAGGCACTATTAAAGTTAGGATTGGTCACATGTGATTAGCTTAATAAGTAAGGTAAGCAAGGTGGAGCTCAGTGCACAGGATTGTGGGTGGAAAGGGGGGCTGAGCAGGTCTAGTACAGAGATGACATGTAAGGTTAGGAGAGGGAGAAGGATATTGTTATTTATTTCTTCATGACAATGGGGTGGAGGGAGCACACCTGGCAGGACATGTGTACATATGAGGTTCAGGATTAGACTATCATGCAAGCCATTCAAACCAGCTTTCTTTAATATTGCATTTAATTTTGTGAACCAGGAATGGTATAGAAAAGTATGTTTTATATAGAAATTTACCCCAGTCAGCTTAGCTTTCCTGGGGATATACCATGATACGGTGATATACCCTTCATTCAAGCCATATTTAGGATCCAGGTTCCAAACCTGTCAATCCAATATGCTCCTCTAGTCAGAAGCTTTTTACTCTCTGACCCCACTATTAGGTTCAAGAAGATCATAGACACCTTTATTTATGAGTCTGAATGTGAAGCTTATTGACAATAATGAATCCAGGTACCTTACTGTTGTTGTGCCCATTACAGCATGCATCTAAACACTACCCGAAATTCACAAAACTCTGAGGCATCCTCCAGGCCACCTTATTGTGGCAGGCATAGGCTCCTGGTGGAACCTTTATCTACATATGTGGATGCACATATCAAGGAATATGCACAGATGTTGCCCTCCTATACAAGGGCACTGCACAGATATTACACATTTTGGGTGAGATGCAAATTGAGATGGATTGGTGGCTGGTATCTATGGATATCAATTCATTACACACCAACATTCCCCATGAAGATGGCCTAACTGCCATGGAATTTTGGTTGGACCAGGATCTAGAGGTGGATGGGGGTAAAAACATTTTTATTTAACTGCGCTGAGAATGTGTTAAGCAAAAACTATTTTATGTTTCATGACTCTTTCCATTTACAGCTCAAGGGAACGGCAATGGGAGCTACATTTGCCCCAATTACACCAATCTCTATTTGGGACTTTGGGAGAGTAAAGTCTATGACAGCCAGACAAATCCTTTTTATGATAGGATTGATGTCTGGTGTCATTATATAGATATTTTTTGGTGTGGCATGGAACAAGGGTAACATTGATGGAATTTGTCCAATACCTAGAGGCTAGCAATCCAAATTTGAAATTTTCAGTACAGTGTGATTTGCATTCAGTTTTCTTCCTGGACCTTACTGTTCATAAAGAACCTGATGGTACCTTAAGGACTGATCTTTTTAGGAAGAAGACTGATCGAAACTCACTTTGCTTGCCTCTAGTTGCCACCCACCATATAAGCAGTAATGAATCCAAAGCCCAAATACTTAGGGTGCATAGAAACTGCAGCAGTGACAGGGATTTTTTATCTATGGGGAAGCAATGTGAAAGATTCCAGGAGAGGGGTACCCAGAACAGAATGTTAGAAGAGCTATCCAAGAAACATTTGAGATAGACAGAGAGAGCTTATTGTGTGACAAGGGATCTAGAGAGAATGAATCACATTTTAATTTTGTTACTAAATACTCTAACCAGTGTAAAGATTTACAAAGGATTATTTATTCAAACTGGAATATCCAGTCAGGGGACCCATTGATAAAAGATATCACACAACAAAACCACGTATGGTTTTAGGAGGGGTGCTAATTTATTTGATAAATTGGTATGTATCTTTCAACCAATGACAAGCTCTAAAGATGGGGGATACACACAAACCCGACCAACTGGCACATTCCCTGTGGGAACTGCAAGTTTGCAGTTACATTCTTAAATCCCACACTTTCAAAAGCTGCAATAGTCCACAGAACTTTGACACTAGGGATCTCATTACTTGCATACAGACAATGTGGTATATTTAGCCACATGTCAGTGTGGGGCATTTTATGTGGGTAAAACCACTAGCCCCCTGAAGGTGAGAACTGGTGAACATTTAAGATCAATTGAAAATAATGGCAAGAGAAGTGCCTTGGCTATGCATTGTAGAGAGACAAGGAATAGACAGATACAGCATACTTTTAAGTTCTGTGGACTTGAAAAAGTAGTTTTCAGCCCTAGAGGTGGGGTGTAGATGACAAATTGAAACAGAGAGTCTTTTGGATTTATACACTGGGGTCCTGGTCTCCGGCCTGAATGATAAAACTGAATTGCTATCATGTACATGCAGATAAGTTATTGTATGTTAAATAGTCCGAAAAATATAACCCTTTGTGTTTCCTTGTGTATTTGTATACTGTGCATTAGTTTGGCAAAAGTTAGACATGTATAAATTTTATAATTTGTTGTTAGATTTAAACAGTAGAAATTATGTGATTTCTCTCCTGAATACAGTTTACATTTCTTTTATATGTGTATATAGGTCATTGGCATAAGCACTCTTGTATTAATGACTTTTTATCTTCCCTCTTTTTACACTTAGAAATTAGAAGGAAGCCCTGACTGTTTCAAAATACAGTTATGGTGATCAAGACTGGATGGATGCCATATGATCACCAGTCTTAGGATCACAGATAATGAGTAACATAATATAGCTTTATAATGATGTTATGAGCCACTTGAGATAATGTAATACTGCTATGGATCGATAACCCTAAACACTTTGAATATAATTCTAAACATGAACAGATAAGAACAGACTATTTTCATACTTTTCAGCCTGCACTTGAAAGGATATGTTATGTCAGACGAAACTTCGGTATGCCAACGTTCAACATACCGAGTTTACAGTCCTGAAAACACAGCCCAAACAGATTGGATGCCTGACAGTACAATGTCTGGCATCACGCAAAATAGTAAGACAGCAATAAGGAGGACTTGCCCTTCACCCCCATGTGGGGGCTCTACACCCCCACACCCCATTAACTAAAATAACAACCTCCAAGGGGGAGCAGACCCGGAGTAAAAATATATTCATTATAGGAGGTCAGTAAAAGATGTAACCCGGACCAGAACCTGGTCTCACAAAAGCACGCTGTCTGAGTTGCTTGCAGTTTAGCCTAGACACCACCAGAGCAGCTTGGCCAAGTGCCCCAACCAACTGCTCTGTACTGTGCACCACCAGGGTAAGGCAGCAACCCATCACATCCGCTACCTTACCCCTGTCAAAATCCATCGGGTATTTCAGCATCGGGATGATCACTATCGGGATACCGCACCTGTTGGGCAATAGTGCCGTCAGGTGAGTGTCGAGATAGTGAGCCGCAGGCTTTCATAAGGATACCGCTGAAATTGTGCTTTGAGGGTTTAAATTATGGTTTGTGGGTAGGGTGAATATAATATATATATACTACAGTATGGTGATAATATGAATTCTTTCACTTACATTGTTATTTAAATGGCATTAGAGGCTATGAAGGAAATGTATGTGTTTGTAGTTTTTGCACTAGGCACTTTACTATTGTGAGCACTTTGGATAGATACTGTCACTTTCAATAATTCCTGTATTTAAAATGCACTATGACCCTGCCTAGGAACCACCCCTGAGGACGTACTGCATACGAAACTGATTCCTTGTACTTTGTACCAGCTGTTACCACAATGGTGGTGCGTGTTTTAATATAATTTAATAAAGTCTTTTTGTATCCATCAGAGGTGTGCTGGCATTTGCTGGCTATGTTTTGGAGGTTTCTCTTGCAAAGTGCACCCTCCCAGCAGGAGTGAACTGTCTTGCCGCTGTCATTGTCACTCTCCTTCATAGCCTTCTTTTCTTTAACCTTCTCCATTGCCGGTGCCCTTAAGGTGACCCCAGTTTTCTAGCTGCTTAAGGCCCATTCCCAGTTGGGTTCATACTTTAGTCTCTCTTGGTCCAAGATGCATATAAAACCTTTTTGGTAACCCTAATATTCAAATAGGCCACAGCCCCATTCCATCTTCCTTCTGCCCTCAGCTAAAGCCCCTTTTCTGTTGATGCCCTTCTGGAGGAGGATAAACTTTTGTCTTTTGCCTCTTTTCTGGAGCAGTTCATCTTACCACAGTCCTTCTCCTTTAAATTTCTCCAGTTGACCTGTGCTCTTGAGTTTCATTTTGGACCTATTCCTGGTCAAGGGCAGTTGGAACAGCTTGAACATGCTTATCTCCACAGCGGTGCAGCCTCATTCCATTTCAGACCTATACAGTGCCTTCAGGCTACGGATTCTGCTAACCCTTTGGATTTGTTATTATTTGCAACAGGCCTCTACGATTACAGTGGGATCAACAAGCCTGGCATGCCATTTGGCAGAATCTTTATAAGTATATTAAACAAGATTGGCATAGATTGGCTCAATTTAAAACCTTCCATAATCTTTATTTTACCCTTCAGAAATTATACAGAATGGGTAAATCTGCTTCTTTATGTTCCAGACATGGTCTTGCTGTGTAGTCTTCTACATATTGTGGGACTGTCCAAAATGATTCCTTCTGAACGCCATCAGTAACTTTCTTGACCCCATGATGGGCTTGAGGACTTTTTGTCCTGGAGGTATGTTTGATTGATTCATATCCTCCCACTCTCTTTGGTCCCCACAAAGTCATGCAGCCTTAATTGTGGTTGTTACGATATTCGTTATTCTCCGACATTGGTCAGATGATGGGTATTCCTCATGGCAAGAATAGGGAGTTTTTACAAGTCTTGAATATGGGACAGCAAATATCTTCCTTGGCCATCATCCTGACCTGTTTTGCACCTGTTGGGAATCACTTTATGCTTTAGTGTCATCTCTTCCTATCGGAGAATAACTGGCTTAGTCCTATTTTTGTTTATGTGTTAGGCTTTTGCTTATGTGGCCCTCTACTTCTGTCTTCCTGCTTTTCATTTTCTTTACACTTCCCCAGCCCTTTGTTTTTCAGAGAGCCACACTCCGGGAGTAGGTGGGCAGGTTAAATGGGGTACTGGGGTTTATATTTGTTTGTACTTTGTTTTGTACTGTTACTGTATTTTTAGTGTTATTGTTGTGTTTTGGTGTTTTGTCATGATGCTTCTATTTTCAATAAAGTATATTAAATAAAAAAAAGAAAGTGGTACTATTCCATCAATTGCCAGGTGCATAATCAATGTCCTGGCATTGTACCCTAGCAGCACCAACAATGACTTCATCTGGCACAACTCCATCCCAGTGCAGAGGTTTGAAAGTGGGGCAACACTAGCTGCCACCTCATCAGTGAATGTACTACAAAGGCCCCCACCACCCTAGGTTGCACATGATGACACTGACCAATGCCCTTTACCTACATGGGGAGTGTGCCTATCCCTGCATCCATCGCTACTCACACCTGTCCACAATCTGCATCCATTGCAGAGGACAAGTGCAATGCGCACACAGCACCATGCGCACATCATCAAGTGTGTCTTTGGAATGCTCAAGATGCAGTTCCAGTGCCTTGTTCATTCCAGTGATGCCCTAGTACACCCCACAGAAGGCCTATGCCATATTTCTTGTCATGGCAATCGACCATGGGATATGCATGCAAGCCTCAGAGGAACAACCTGCAGTGGATTCAAAGCCAGAAGATCATGGGATGGCTGAGCAGCTCAACAGGTGTGACTCCAGAATGGCAAGGATAGCCCAGGAGTACTCAGCCCAACTCATAAGACACATCTTCAGACATGGACTGGGAGTACAGACCACACAGGAGACTGTAATATGTTTACTCAATGTATTATCATGCCAATACCAGTACATACAAATCATCAAGCCAAGCATGGGTCAGTAACAAAGGGGATACAGAAATGCACTGTAACTAGCGGGGTAGCAAATGGGCACACACAAAATGAAGCACATGTTAGCAGGGGGTCATAAAGGGGTGCCAACATAGATACAAGCCTTCCAGGTTGGGAGAGGCAAAGAGAGGGCAATGAAATACAAGCCTTCCAGGGAAGGGGCTAGAAAATGGAGTATACACAGACAGGCCATGTTGGGATGGGCCAAGGGTTCTACACATAGATACCCACCAGCCAGATGGAGGTGTTGCAGTAGTACCAGGCATCCAAGCTGGGGTAGGACTGACTGGGCTAGGTCACATGGGCAGATTGCAGTGTCACATGGGTACTAGGGGAGGAAGGAGGAACATGCTGGCAAGGGGTAGCCATGTGTACCCTACCATCTCCCCGGTACTGACAGTATGCCTGCGCTTGTACCTGCTATGGTTGAAGGGAACTCATTCACGGTATGGGGATGATCATAGGGTGGTGTTACCAGCCCCCACCATGGTACCATGGGGTACTGACCCTGGGGAAAAGCAAGTCATGACCTGGTGTGTGTGTGTGGTGTCCTTGTTGACCTGGGATCCCCAGGTGTGCTGGGTGTTCTCATTCCAGGATTGTGTGGCAAGGGCATACACAGTGGTGTCCGTTGTGGGTGGCACTACTCCTAGTGGACAGGCCAAAACTATGGCTGGCCATCACAGTGCCTACCACCATGGCTGCAGCCTCCAGCACAGTAGCATGCAGATGATCTATTCAGCTGGTCATGTTCCAGCATCATAGCTCCATGCCAACAGCCAGATCCTGCTGTAGGTGTGTAGGGCCATTTGAGCTCCACATGACACGCCTCCAGCTCCTTGGCATGCTGCATGTACTCATGCAACATGTGGTGGAGGCATGTCGGTTCCTGCTGCGTGACACTGTATCTCCATAGCTGACTGCAGCAGCTGCAGGTTGTTGGTTGCATCCTGCCATTGCAGGGACTGTCCATCAGGACAGGGCCAGACTACACCCTCGACTATTGAACAGGCTGGGGTTGCAATGCAGTAGGTGCTGCAGTCCATTGTAGGCCCTGTGGGCTGGTTGTGGCCAGCCTAACTGGATGGGCATGGGGTGGCAGGGCTGTGGCCTTGCCTGAGGATGAATCATGGGGCAGCACAGTGGTGGATGGCCCTGCAGTATTGGCCAAGGGAGGCAGGGCAATGGCAATGCTGCAGTTGGGGTCATGGGGTGGCTGTGCCAGGACTGTCGGGTCTGCACTGCTGGGCCACATGAGGACAGAGGCTGGGCCCCATTTGTATGGTAGCTGGTGGGGACAACCCTCCTAGTCTGGGCAGACCCTCCTGTCCCTAGCCTCCATGTGGGTCTCATTGTCCTCTCCTTCTACATCCTCCTTGCAGCTGTCTGCCAGATGGCACAGACAGGTGGACAGCAGAGCCAGCTGCCACTGAGATGGTCCTGGGGCATCTCTGCCATGTCCAGTATGCCGTGAAGTGCTGTTGGACGAGGAAAGGAGGCTATATAGTACCATAATGTACAGAGCTGTGTGCGGCTGGGCGGCATGCATGCCTGGTGTGTGGTGACACTTCACACATGCTGTTTGTACAGTGCACTGACTATACCTTGTCCCTACACACCCACACTTTCACACCAATAAGCACACATCCCGTCACCATGGGGCACACATCCCAGCACCAGTGAGCACATGTCACAGCACCAGTGAGCACACTCTCAACATCTGTGAACAAACACCCAGCACCAGTGAGCACACACCCACCACCGTAAAGACACACCCAGCACCATTGGGCACACACTCAGAAGCATTGTGCACACACCATCCTCAGGGAGCACATCCTAGAACCAGTGAGCACACTGGCATTAATACATGGGGCACAGGCGAGATCTTCACACAGATGGTTGCACACTGGGTGACATGCAAACAGTAGTGCAGCCTATACCCATGTGTCACACAGTAGTGGCATACGTATGCACACACATATATACACACACAAACACAAATGGCCAATGAAACATCACACTGGCAGTCACTCACATGCCTGGGCAGGTCACATTGGCTCTTACAGCCACCATCCAGCAATCCCATCACCTGCAAGGGCTGTAGGGTGGATGCTATGTCCTCTTCTGCAGGATCCAGGGTATGTGCA
The DNA here is from genome assembly GCA_016271365.2 of Neoceratodus forsteri. Classification (NCBI taxonomy): domain Eukaryota; kingdom Metazoa; phylum Chordata; order Ceratodontiformes; family Ceratodontidae; genus Neoceratodus; species Neoceratodus forsteri. The sequence goes on along the minus strand of CM057453.1, from coordinate 299,742,072 downwards.
GCCTCTGATGCCTGTGGGCCTCTGCCTGTGGCATGCAGCTCACTGCAGTGTATTGCCATGATTTGCTTCATCCACCTCCTCAGGTCTCTGAAATGCTTGCTACTGCTTCCTCTGGCTTGTTGGGCTGCCAATGGCATTGACTGCATCAGTAATCCCTCCCTGTTCTGCTTTACCTAGGCATTTGTAGCCTGCCCTGGGGATTACACCTCCTCCCTGGCCATGTAGGCCTGTGCCAGTGCTTGTAACTCCTCCACAGAGAAGTGGTGGGCCTCAATTCTGTTAGTATCCTCCATGGTACCTGCTGGACAGGAAAGTAGAATACAGGTGACTGGAGAGTCACACAGTGGCACACAGCTGAATCGGACTATGTTGTAGCCCCTGGACCATGTGGGTGTCCTGGCAATGCATGTCCTAACACAGCCACTGGCCACCTGACACAAGCCTGACCATGTGCATATACAGCCACTGTCAAGGTCACAGATAGACAGGGATAAACATGGGCCCACAGGAACCCAGGGCCATCACCACCTATGCATCTATGTGTGTGGGGGTGACTCTGCTGTCAGTATGCAACATGGACTGTGGTAGGAAAGTGCCTCCACCCACACATGACAACACTACCACCGCTAGATATAGATGCCAGTGGCCACCACCGCCACATGTCCAGTGTACAACTGCACCCAGCACATACATGCAGGGTAATAGCGGCAAGAATCACAGGAACTCTGTCCCACCCCAGATGTACAGGGCTTCCTGCATTGTTCAGGACAACTGAGACATGTAGAGGGAAATTGCTCCAATGGATGTACATTGGCTACACAGGATGGCAGACTACTTTGTCCTGCATTGTACGTGATGGAAGCTACAGGAACATTTAGAACCTGCCTGAAGGTACATGGAAAATGCCAAATCAATCTTGGAGCCATGCTTGAGCCATTACATACACACAGTTTGATGCTCACCCATCCTTTTTAGGCTATGCCACAGGACACCTGTCATGTTCGACTACAGTTCTGCTGTGGCATCTAGGTGGTGCACTCTGCTCCTTTATATACTCCAGACACAATCTCCCATGCTAATGTATGCCTACCTGCCAGTAATGACGTGCTGTTGTTTGCCCAATGTGAATGTGAAATTAACATATTTGCATACCTTGGCTGACTATCTCACTTTCACCCTCTATGCTAACAAGTTTGCACTAGTTATGTGTTGAACTGCACCTGCACTTGTGCACAGTAGTGCCATGGCACAGGGATGTCATTACCTGCCACCTATGACATCATCATTCTGTGCAGCCCTGCATACTAGGCCATTGCATAATAGCAGTGCACTGCACTGCTGGGCTACACATGGGCAATACATGCATGCATACCCCACACATGTACCACTCTATGCCTGGTGTATGCTCCCATTTGGCCCCCTTTAGACATGCGTGTTGTGCAGAGCAACATGATGCAGTGCAGTGGTACCATGCTAATGTGCTGCACAGCACTACAGAACACACCCAGTCCACCCAGAACCTGCAGGAACATCTACATGTGCTAGACCTACTCAATTTATAGCAATATATCAGGCAGGAGACAAAGGGCCATGCGGCAGTGAGATCACAGATGGTCCAACACTGAGCTGGAAAATCTGGTTGACCTTGTGGTGGCCGAGAGGACCTGCTGCTGGGAGGCCACAGGGTCAGACACACCCGAGCAAGGTGTGGGCATCTGTGGGCAGTGCCTCACATTCCACACTGACGCCACCTGCACCAATGACCGTGTAGGCACCAATTTAATGACCACAGTGGAGGAAGGCATGCTGCTTGCAGCAGCTGCAGGTGATAGTGGGCAGTGGCACTGTGTCCAGGCCAGATGAGTACAGATGATTGTATGTATTCTGTGTGTAATGGACTGTGTATAGGCCTGTATCATGATAGTATGTGACAGGTTACTAACTGTCCATGAGGCTCTGTGCACATTACCTGGGTGTCCATGTTGTTCCCCATGTGCTATGGGATATAACCCACTGCAGCCTACCTGTATGTATGCAGGTGTCTAGGCCCCCCGTCTCATGGGGCATCCCAGCCCAATATACATGACAGGACCTGCCATGGGCTGCCTGAGGAGTGCACCTTCCTGGGCTGCACAATTCTGTACCATCGCAGAAACATGGCAGCAGTGTCAAAATGCATGACTGGCCCATGTATGGTATCATGGTATGTTCTGCAGGGTCTGTTTACTGGGTCAGTGACCCAGACATGTCACTATCCATTGCCGGATATGACCTAGGAGGGAGTCACTGTCCTACATGTGATTGTGCTGGTAGGTCTTCGGCAGGACACAGATGTGACCACTGTCTGTGTTGTGTGCACTATCCGTATTACCTCTACATGGGCACTGGTATGTATAGTCCAGGTACAGCATGGGGTACTTCTTAACTGCACATGGGGTTACATACATGTACCGGTCACTGTGCAAGGCTGTACCTACTGAATCCCGCCATCTCAGACATTGCACAAGTATGTTGTGCCTAACTTTGTCATATAAGAACTGATGCACCATGCATACTCATGCATACTATACCTTTAAAGGGTCTGGAGCCAACTTGTATGGGTTTGTTCTACAGGGCTGGGAAGCAGGCAGGATGTGGGCACTACACAGGCCAGCATACACTGTGCAAGGCCATATCTACTACGGGGTATCATACCTGCTGCACTGGGCCATAGCATGCATGTATGTGGTGCCACAGGTGGTCCCACAGGTATGTTGCACCCCACTCAGTTCTGTCCATCCACACCATGCACATGTGGCTGTTGTACAGTACAGGTGTATCAGCATTTATACAATGTAGTGTGAACTGAACCATGCACTGTGTTCCACTGCATGATACTGATCACACCTCCCTTTCCTCTTCTCACCAGCCTCAATGGACTGCGGTCCCGCAAGAGACACAGGTCAGCAGGACCAGCCAAGCCACAGTGAGGACTGGTCCAGATCTCCATGCCATGATGGGGCATGAAGAAGTCAGTCACAGAAGCAGAATCTATGTAAGTGCCCTGCACTGTGTGTCACACCTGAGGTTGCATGTTTGCACATATAGGCGCTGAAACAGGCTGGAACACTAAGGCCATGGCCCTACGACTTTCATAGGTTATAGAGCCTGGTTCTATCTGTTGTTGCAATCATTTCTCTTATTACAGTGGTGGACTGTGCCTTGACATAGCAGCATGTGCTGTACACAATGCTACTTACACAGCACCCTTTGTGTGACATGCAAGGTGTCAATGGAATTGTAGACAGTGAAGGCCTTGTTATTGTCGATGAGGATGGAAGGGGTCATGGCCTGCTGGAGTTCTGCACAGTAGCAGATTTTGCCAGTGTATGTGATAGGTCTGGCAAGGGGACACTACACAGGGTCACACTGTCGGGGTAGGGAGGTACACCACGTTCTACACCTGCTCAAAGCAGCAATATAGGTGTGGATAAACCCAATCCAAAGGGAGAATTCACCACATCATCCTTGACCCTGCCACAGTGTAGATTCTTCTGCTACCCATGTCCACACTATGTTGCATGTTTCTGTGGTCAGCTATAGATGTCCCTGTGTGGCCCACCATGCAGGGTGCATGCCTCTGAGGGCATCACCCCGGGTTGTGGTAGAGGGCACTCACCCTGCACTTGGCCCACCAGTGCCAATGTGTTGTGTCATGATCTGTGCAGTCTACTGCTGTGCACCTACTCTGCTGGTATGGTGCCCGTGCTGTCTATCATGCCATGGCATGCCTTCCACTCATGCGTGTAGCATGTCCCCTGTGTCACCAACTTGATGCCACAGGAGCTGGCAGTAGAGCTCACAACCCCTGTGACCCCATCAGTGTTGGTCATGCCTGTACTGCTGTATACCCAGGACTACGATACGTGGCTGTCACCAGGTGGTTGTCATTGGCCACTGTAGTACCAGTACACCACCCTGTCCTGCCATGCACATCATACAGCCTCCTCGTTGTAGTCCACCTGGTGTCATCTGTGGTGCCATATGCCCTGTATGTCACACTTTGCAGGTCACTGAAGCTTTCCACAGGCATGGATCGGGCGGAAGGTGGGGCCACCAGGGCAGTAAGCCTGTAGTGTACCATATATGATTGACATTGTTACGCATATATGGTGGTGTCTAACTAACACAGTGATGACTAGGGTATGATTACTCAATTGTATATGGGCGGGCCAGCATACATTCATACATGACTGGACATTGCAGGGCCAACAATCTGCACTGGCTCTGTACTGGGGACATCCTCTACTTAGGTGGAACCAGCATCTGCTGGAACAGAGGTTGCCACCAGGCTGCTCTGCATCATACACCAGTGTTGTGGTGACTGGGGAACAATGTAGGTGTCCACTCATGTATGGAACTGCTACATTTGTCTGTTACCATGCCTGCTGCACACAGTGCTGTTTGACAGTCACAGCCATGTACAGCTGTGTTATATGCACACGTCTGTCTGCCTGGGCCCCATCCCTTCTGTGATCCAGGATGGCTTATGGATGTCTGTGTCCTGCACACCAGTGTTGGCCTGTGTGCTGTATGCCTGATAAGTGGGTGTGAGGATGTGTGGGTGTGACTCCTTGCCACTCGAGCCATGACACTGCCTACCAGGCTCTAGTTAGCACTGCTTTTGCATGTCGTTGAGCACAGGTCAGGAAGCATAGAAAACCCAAACAGTTGTAAAATTCCACAAAACTGTTTATTTGTAGTAGCAATAACATAAAATAAAATAAACCCATTCAAAATAACTATATATAGAAGCAAAATAAAATATTTCTTGTAAAATCTGTCTTGCAGCTCATCGTAGCTGTTTTATAACTCTTTTCAATCTCCATCCTTTGCAAGCATCCTGCCTTTGTAAATTTCAGGAGCTGCTAGAACATTGAGCACTTTCTGAGGTCCCACAGCAACTGCAAAATGCTCAGGCAGTCAAATAACCTCTGGCTTTTTACAGTTATCTCAAATTATAAATACATATACATTTCAACAGCAACACTAAACATTTTCTAAACAAATAGATCCCAATATCAGCTACATTTCCATGCATTGATTCTCATATTCTTATATTACCAGATGTAGATATGCAAGGAGAAAAACAGACAGCAAGAGAAAACAGAGAGACGAGGCAAAGGACTGCAAGACTGTTTGGGTTGATTAAGTCTAAGTCTCACAGAGAAAATTTGGTCGCATAACCAGAGAGAAAAGGACAGAAAAGGAAAATACAGATCCTTGCATTTAAATACTTTCTCCCAAACAAATGGAACAGGGTCCTATTCTACTCTGTCACATGCTGCATTCATACATGTGGCATGCCTGCCAGTGGCTTTGTCCATTTCACAGATCAGACTCGCTCCTCTGCAGCATGGCACACCATTGCATGTGCATCCCTGTTCTGTAAGGGTCCATGATGTTGTCCCTGCTTTGCCATGACCAGTCCCTGCACCTGCTTGACTCCATCACCCATGTGTGTGGCATGGTGGCCCACGTATTGGCAGGTTTATCTTGGTTGCACACATTAGGCCACTCCTGAGTCTCTCGTCCGTGTGTGCACAGTTGGCCGAGTTCATTTATTTCTGTCCACACCTGCCCGGAGGACTACAAGTCACAAGGGTGCATCGAGAATTGAGAGGGACAGGATGACTTGCTATGCAGACTGATCCACCTGCAGCACATTCTGATCAGGCAGGTAGAGCACACCAACCAGGCCATCGGGATCTGGCCATGGCTCTGGCAGAACCACAGCCACCACCACCAGCACCACCAATGTCAGCGTTCCCCTGATGTGGGACTGGCACCAGCAGGGAACAGGTGTCCCTGTAGGATTTATTCCTCCATTTATGGGTGATTGCCCCAGTTTTGTTTCCCCATCCCCTTTTATGTATGAAGTTGCTGCTTTGTTTTGTATTGCACGGCCTGTTGCCCGTTTGTTCTAGTAAAGTTTATTTTGCAACATATGCTGCTGTTTCATGTGTCTGTCATTGGTGCACTCCTTGCCCACCCACCATCCCACCCCCAGTGTGCAGCTCTGTACCCAGTGGTCTGGTCATGGCTGCACTACTGCAGGACCCCTTTGTTCAGCACTATCCTCAGTGCTATATTCAGAGCTGCTCTGCTGTATTACAGCCACTAATAGTGCTTGCCATAAGCACAGCATGCAGTCTGCCCTATATTCATACAGTGTAGCACTGGCGCAATGCCTCTGAATATGGCACATTAAGGACTGGCACAAGCACAGGCACAGCGCAAACATTGTGCTTGAATGCACTTGTGAATATCTGAGCCTTAGAATCTTAATGAACTGAAATAATCTAAAAGCTTTTCTTTTCATATGACTACTAAAATCAAATAATCAGACTAAGTTTCATTTACCTGATCCCACGTGCTAGGATTTGTAGACTAAATCAATATGTCATTATGAAAATTTCCATCTGTAGAGCAACCTTTATGGCTTTTTGTTTAAAAGCCCATTTTGTCCTTTTAAACCGGATGTTGTAGATTACAGGCTATAATAGACTTGTGGTATTCCCGGACACAGAGTACCCTGTTTACATGCTTCTAAGCTACCTTAAATATCAGGTCATTTTAAAGTTTCACTCAGTGGAATATTATAATCCATATAAACCAGAGAAGGAAGGGATGGGTGGGTATAGTTAGATTTAGGACTCTCGTAGAGATCTTTTCCGTCTCTTGTACAACTCAAAGTTTGGCTTTGGCAATTTGCATTTGTAATTTTCTGTTGGAACTGTTATCATTAGGTTGATTACAGCTTAAAGAAAATGATGTGGTTGGCTAAGAGTCCACTGTACAAGGCAAAATCTTTTGAAAAATATAACCATAAACAGCATTTACTGTATCTTAAAAAAGTTTCTCTTAGCTCCCCAAACGGCGCTGTATTTCATAGGAATCTTTTGTCACATGCATCCCAAAAAGAAATAATAGTGAAGCTCAGTGCCCAATCAACACAATTTCTGAGCTGAGTTTAATCTAGCCCTTATTTAAAAGTGTGATGTCTCTCTCTCTCTGTCTCACTCTCTCCTCTCTCCACTTTCTCTCTTTCTGTTGCTCCTTCTCACTGTCTCTTTCTCAATCATCCACCACTCATGATGGGAGCCCAGACAGGTGCTTCACAGGAGCCCTGGAATTATGTTGTTGTGTCACATAATATGTATATAACCCCTACAAATGGGGGTTCCGAAAAGTTTTCCTTGTGCTTGCCTAAATGCTCACTGCCAGGCTGGTGTTCTGCGTTTAGCAGTTTGAATGTATTGTCAGAGAGTGCCTGTATAGCCCCTGTGTACTGTCTCTTTAAGAGCTGCCTGGATTGCAGTCATAATTAATCTGAGAGGGAGCTCTGTTAGAAGATGTACTTGTTTGCTGATCATTTGTTAGAGTAGTAATAATATTGCAGTTTGTTCTAACTTGCCTTCTTTGCAGCATGGACAGTTCTGTTTGTTTCCATCATCTTGGTCCTGGACTGCAGAATGGGCCAATCAGTACATTTGGGACTCTAAAATGGAGCCTGCCTTCAGAGGCTTGGTGGGGCCAAAACTTGTAGGAATTGTAGTTTTGGGCTTTTGGCGCTAAAATAACCTGGAGGGAGCCCTTGTTATGACTGACAGACAGATCAATCAACTGAACCTTTTGGATCGTGGGAAAGTCCCACACTGCTTGCAGTTTCAGTTAGATCTGAGTTGGGAAGTGAAGAAGTAACAGCTCGAGATGATTCGAGCAGCAATCCATAGTGGATTCACATGGGAGAACTGTGGAAAGGCCTGAGTTTGGCCTGCATACCTGCCTGCTGTTCCTGAAAGGGAACTTGTGCTTTCGGACTGAATCTGAATTTGGAGAGCTAATTAAGTAACTGAATTGTGACCAGGCTTTAACCTGAAGAAGACCAAAGATCTGCTGAATGCGATCAGCCTGTCAGGACTTCCAGCTACCTCTGAACTTCCGGATTGTGCAGAGGCTCTGTAATGAGACCGGAGAGCTATTTGCCTGGTACAGTGGAATTTCCTTACATGTGAATGTGCTGTGAGCATATAGTGGGTCATGATTTGGTTCCCCACTGTGTTTCTGAACTGTGTTTTGCTTGCTGGAGGTTATATCCAGCTCCACGGACTGAATCTGTATCCATTTCCGTTTACCTGGGCCCTGCTACACTGGCCCAGGCAAAATACCTACTAAGCAGAGAAAGTCTTCGTGAGAGACCGGTCTGGGATCAGCCCCTGCTCAACGCCTTGAACAGGAATGATGTCTTGGTGATTTGTGTGGGTCCTGCTTCTCTGGGCACTCCAGCTCAATAGGCTGCAGTCTCGATTTCGTCCTGCCTGTGTCCAGTATTGGGTATCGTGAGTAAACATCAGGGTAGCTCCTGCAACAACAGCTAAATCTAAAAGTGTTGTCATCTGATTGTCTTGTTGCCTATTCTTTCATAGAACTGAGCCCTCAGCTCTGGATTACAAATAGTGTGTGTTGTGCATGTTGCTTTCTTCCATCACAGAGCCCCAACCAGCTGCAACGCTCCTGGCTAGCCCACTGTTTTCCTACCTGGGTACCCAGAGTGTGTGATTGTGTAGGGACTCTGAACTGCATGCATAACTGTCTGATTAATATAGCTTTTAAGCAAATCAACCTAATTACGCACCTCCCTGTTCAAGTCCCTGAATAAATCAGATTTAACTTTGTTTGCATTTAACCTGACTGTGGTTCCAGTTTGTGCCAAAGTATTGTCCTGTTACTATTTGCTGTAGCTAACCTTGTTTTATAGGGGAGTCCCCAGGGTCAAGCTGGAGGAACCAGCCTGGTGGTAGTGAAAACAGTGTGGGTGATGCCCTGTGGTTAATAAGGGACATTGTAAAGTAATTATTGTATATTGTTCAGGCCACTAGAAGGAAAGAGGGGGTTACAGTGTCCCAGAGAGCTGTGCCCAGGTTAGCTTGACCACTAACAACTCTGACCTCCAGGTGGAGGCACCTGTTTCATTACCCAGGCCCCTTAACCTGCTACTAGCCAAGCAGGCAGGGGGAGTAGCCTGGGATAGCGCCACCTAGGGGTTACATGTGTTACCGTGGTTCCACTCCAGGTGTCTGCTTGTTTATTCCATTCCACATAAGCAGTTCTTCTGTATATTTCATAGAAATTAGGATTCAAAGCATTGCCTTTGCCCCTTCTTTGAATAATACAGATTAGGTTGCTTAGTCTACATTTTGGGTATTTCATTCACATTTTATTTATTTATTTAGTTTTGTTTACTGGGTAAGTGTGCTAGCCATAGCAATGACTATTTTCAGGCATGATCCGGGAGAGTACAAAACAAACTCTGGAGATAACAGTAACAGTACATTCTTAGAAATAGTCAAAGTAATGGGTACATACAAGCAGGTAGCAACATAGGTAATACAGTATCACAGGTAAGTGTAAGCAGCACAGACTATATCGTAAGAAAAATTAGGGCTTATACTAACATGAGGAGGAAATAAATTACAAAATGCAGCGTCACTTTAAGCAGACAATAACTGGGTAGATTTGAGAGGAAGAATGGAAAAGTAATTTTTCACGACCAGAGCAGGTCTGAGAGAAAGAATAAAGTTAGGGAAGTAAATAGTGAGCGTTGTGGTGGTGGGAAAGATAGAGGTGTGAGAGGAATAGGATTAGGAAGTGCAAAACAGCACGGTTATGGGAGTAACCCTATCAGATTGAGATAAAGTGCCAAGGCGGAATGGTCAAAATTAAAGGGAGGTGAGGGAGTCAGTATAAAACCTTGCATCTATAAAGGTTCAAAACAGGAGCAAAAACAGCGAGATAAGAGCTGGTGGCACAGTGCTTTCTTAAAGGAGGTGTGGGAAGAGACGCTTGACAAATGGTTGGAGTGAGGGAGTTCCAGTACTGGGGGCCTGACAGGCAAAAGCACTAGAGCCCTTAGTGGTAGTATATAGGGATACAGACAGGGGCATTGTCAGCAGAGCGAAGGTCACAGCAGGTGGCCTGGCTTTGGAAAAAGTAGCTAGGGGTTTAGGTATCTGAGTCCTAATTATATTGCCAATGATGGAACGAAAGAATAAATGCATGTCTATTAATAACCAGAACTAATCAAAAGCAATCAGATTCCCCTGTGTTCTTGGTCTGAATAAGCAACAGAACCTTTGGGTTCTGCTAACCTAATTATTATATAGTAGTAATCATATAATGGTCCAATTCCTTCCACTGCCTCCTCTTCCAGTTACACAGTTACTGTTGCAGCAAACACGAAATACAATTTGTTCCACAGGAGCCCTCAGTGGTCTCCTTCTGCCTCTGGCCCAGGTTCAGTTTCTGTACAATACCTATGGAAAATCCATTCAGGCTTAGAACACATTCATATTCATTGAATACCAACTAGTTAAATTTACCTGCAGAGTACCCAGCATCAGGTTCCTTCATGACTAAAGATATCTAGATACTGATGTCATGATGTCCTCAATCACAACTCATTGTAATACTAGGTATCATTTGGTGTCACTGTTTTAAATGCAAAAATATATAATATCATCTAGCAGGGTTTTAAGAGTCAACATGTGGCATTGTACTAAAACAGTACTCCACATGTGTGTGCTGCCACAAGCCCGTTAGTCCACAGGCTGAAGTAGTCAACTGGCCAGTTACCAGTAAAGAGGCAACTGCAAAGTGATGGCCTTAACTACTGTAGGCCCAATGGGACTATTAGCATGATAGGCTGAATATGGCACACAACAGCCCAGGTGCTATCTCATTTGGAATGCATCATCTCCATTGGGCTCCTGTGGGCCATCTTCAGTCTGGGCCTGTGTCACTATAGCCCATGTCTGATCTGAAACAGATAGCACAGTGGTCGTTTCCTCCCAGGGCTCCTCCACCTTAATGTCCTGAACATGCTCTCCATTTGTTAGTACCAGATCCAGGATGGCCCCTCCTTGTGGTCTCAGTGAAACCTTAAACCAAGAATCCACTCTGAACAGCATCCATGATCAACTGGCTCCTGACACAGGCTGTGGATGGGACCCTTCAGTCCACCTTAGGCAGATTGAAATCCCCACTATCACAACCTCACCCTTGCCCACAGCCATCCAGATCATGGTCCTAACTCCCTGCCTCTTTACTCTTCCTGGTTACGTGGTTTTATACTACCCCCAGCCTCAGCTTCCTTCCCTTTGCCATTTGGAATTGCAACCACAGCACCTCTACCATCCCATCACATGTCTCCTCCTTTGTAAAAATAATGCCCTGCCTTATGGAGATCACTTTGCCCCTTGCTTTCCCTTTGTCCCTGTGCCTACTGTATAACTTGTACCCTGAAAGAGAGCAGTCCCAGTCATGGTTCAAAGTAGCCCAAGTCTTGCTGAACATTGCTCTGTCCACTTTCCCTCTGCCATCAGTGACTGCAGGGCATCCATTTTGTTCCTGAGACTTCTAGCATTTAAGGACATGAACCTCCACCACAACTCTCTACCTGTCTCCTCCTCAGCCTGGCTACCCTCCTCTTTTCTCACCCTGGTCTGTCCCTCTCACCTCCTCCTCCCCCTCACTCTCCTCTGGTCCTCTGATTCCCCATTTGAACCAACTATGGCCTTTTCCCAAACACCCCAACCCTAGAATTCCCTCCTCCTGCACCTGATGCTAACTGCTCTCCCTTCTTCCCTGATTTTGCTGCCATTTCAAATTGGGGATGGCTCAGAAGCCTCCTCCTCCTCGTGGAGATCTGCGTGCAGTGACCTATTCTATCCCACTCTTAGATTAAATTCAGACTCTTGTTTATATAATCCCCAGTTTTCCATAGGTATCTTGGATCCCCTCTACTAAGACATAGCTGATCAGGTGCATAGATATTTTTATTGCTCCAGGCCCCTCCTAGCTCACTATGCACCCAAAACCTTCCTCTTTGCATCACTCCCTGTAGCTAGTTGTTAATGTTTCAATGCTACGCTTCCTTGCTGTGCTGCCTCTCATACTGAGAGTACTTCTGAGAGGCAACCAACATAGCCACCTCCTGCAACTCTTCCCCCCACACCCTAAGCTTCTCCTGTATTACCCCAGTCTCCCGCACCAGCATTCCCAGTTCCCAACTTAGCAGTTGTACTGCTGCCATCAAGTAGATTTTAACTTCGACTTCCTGTACAGTTATACTGGCTATCCCCTGCCTCTCATATTGTTCTAAGGAATATTGCTGCCCCACTCCCTCTATAGATCACCACCCTGCCCCTACCTTCCTGATGTCTATACATGTTCCTTCCCATGCTGTTTTTCAGTAGTCCAGAACAGACCACCTTCCTTGCCTATTTATAACCTACTTATCCCCTGCCTTCACATTCCTACACTTAGATAGATGGCCTCACACTCCTGCCTACCCTCCTAAGCCACCAGCTTCTGCCAGCTTACTCAAGATAGGGAGTAGCTATTGTCCCCAATTTATTCTGCCACAGCAGGCCTGCCCACTCAGGACAAGTAGGTTTCTAGTACCTACTTTATCTTGTTTCTGTGGGCCTACCCCGATAAGGAGTAGTTATTGTTTCAATTTTGTCCTGTGTTTTCAGGCCTACCCCAAATATGGAATAGCTACAGTCGCCACTATTGCCTGTGTCTGCAAGACAACCCCAGACAGGGAGTAGCTATTGTTTTGATTTTGTCCTCGTCTTCCTGCCTTGACTGCTGTGTCACACAGTGAGGCAATGATTAGCCTAAATGCACATTTACCTCAAACAGAGTACATATACCACACAAAAATATGATTTTTTTAGTCGACGATGCACCCTCAATTTTGATTTTCATATGAGTTCACAGCCCTGGAAATGATGCAAGCAATGAACTGTGTCTGAGTTAGTAGCTCTGAATCTCAGCTGTGTATACAGCCCATAAGATGGCTCTCCCATGACTTGTACAGAATGGCAAATTACATTTTTGAAAATCCTAGTCATGCAATGACAGCATAGGTCTTCAGCAGCTGTAATACTAAGTGTTTAAAGTGCTCTCTGTCCTGTGCATGGTTTGGATCGGGTAAGCACAGAGATTAGGTTGTTGCATATATTTTGCTAGCACTCTGAGCATGGTTGAGCCTGGGGCTGTCTGGGTTTGGAGTGTGGGATTACTTTTGTGTGATTTGTTGGGTGGAGTGCTTTGGGACAGTTTAGCATTAGATTCAATTTGTTGACCCTGCATTTTGCCCCCTCCTTTTCCCTTGTACTGGGTGTTACATTGCTGCATTCCCTGTGTTAACTGGGCAGAAGCAGTTTCAGTGCATGGATCCTGCCCTTCACCAACCGACCAGCTCGATCATGGCTTACCTCTTGGGTTTGCCTGCTTTGCTGTTCCCTCAGGGTGGCTGGCCTGGTGGCAAAATGTAGTCTGGATCAGCCTCTACTTGATCTGGTTGATCTGCCAGAGGTAGACCCCAGCTCAGGCAATTTGGTCAGCCGCACTGGTAGGTGGTTTCAGATCGCTGGGTACCAGGTCATGAGAAACAAAACTGTGCGGAGGGTAGTGGTGGAAGGGATCACTTAGCATTACTGCCTCCTGCATGTGGTTTGTATGAGTCATGGCTGTGGCACGATTGGAGATGGTGGTGGGTCCGGTGGTTCACCTAAGCAGGCCCAGGTCCACTCACTTTTTGTTTGTCTGTCACTGAAAGTGCTGTGGTATTCTTGTATTAATAGTTGATTCGCAGCACTAAGCACAATTTACTGGCAGTTCACCTGCCCTTGTGTTGCTGCTATAGCCTGACAATTTTACAAACCCAGCATATCGCTTGACAGGACATCAGTGATGTCACAGCTGGAGATGGAGTTTCAGGATAGCACTCTGGTACTGCTACAGGTGATAAAAAAGAACTTAAAATTTGTTTAAATGCTTGATAGTTGCACCACTGTTAAACACCTGAAATCCATAGGGCACAGGATCCAAGACAGCATGGGTTTACAAAGGAAGGTCCTGTCAAACTAATCTCATAGATTTCTTTGACTGGGTAACCAGAGTGGTGGACCAAGGGGAGCAGTTGATGTCGCCTACCTTGACTTCAGCAAAGCTTTTGACACTGTTCTACATAGAAGATTGATAAATAAGCTGGGTAGGCTCGGGGTGGGTCAGAAGTTGGTCAACTGGGTGGCAAACTGGTTGACGGGCAGAAAAGAGAGTGGTGGTAAATGGTATACAGTCAGAAGAGATGCAAGTCACAAGTTGGGTACCTCAGGGATCAGTCCTGGGGCCAGTCCTCTTCAACATCTTCATTAGTGACCTTGCAGATGGACTAGAGGGTAAGGCTTGTCTGTTTGCAGATGACACCAAGATCTGCAACAGAGTAGATGATCCAGATGGGGTGGGCAGAATGAGAAGAGATCTGGATAAACTAGCAGAATGGTCAGAAGAGTGGCAACTGGGATTTAATGCAAAGAAGTGCAAAATCATGCACATAGGGAAGAGAAACCCTGAAGCCACCTATAGGCTGGGAGGGGAGTTGCTAGCAGTCACAAAGGAAGAAAGAGATTTGGGCATCATCATCACTGATGACCTAAAATCATCAAGCAGACCTCTAAAGCAGTAGGTAAGGCTAGGGGGTGTTAGGGTGTATTAGTAGGGGTATCACAAGTCGTAGAGGAGGTAATAATCCTCTGTACAGAGACACTAGTTGAGGCCCCATCTGGAGTACACGTGCAGTATTGGAGGCCACACCTTCACAGGAACATTAACCAAATGAGGCACCCCAGAGAAGGCAACCAAAATGGTGCAGGGACTGCACTGTGAAGACATATGAGGACAGATTAACGGAGCTCAGTCATGGCACCCTTGAGCAAAGGAGGAGAGAGGTGATATGATCGAGGCATTCAAACACCTTAAGGGCATAAACAAGGTGAAAGAGTCTAACATGTTTAAATATAAGAAAATAGCAGGACAAGAGGACACAGCATGAGATTAGAGGGAGGCCGATTAAGGGAATGTGAGGAAATTCTTTTTCACAGAAAGGGTGGTGGATGCATGGAATGGCTTACCACAAGAAGTGGCTATGAATACAGTGCAGGGCTTCAAACAGGCATGGGATAGGCATAAGGAGCAATACAAATGACTATGAATAGATAGGCCACTGACAGAGCAAGGCCGATGGCACATATATAAGGTAGAAAAGAAATGGGCAGACTGGATGGGCCTTGCGGTCCTTATTGCCGTCAACTTCTATGTTTCTATGTTTCTAGAAGCATTTGTGTGGGCGGTTGGGCTATAGGACTGAGAGGCTAACATTTGTAAATTGGTAACTGTTCCCCTTTAATCCTTATGAGTCCATCCCAGATCTGCCAACCTGCCACCGTGATTCCTGTGTCTGTGTGGCTAGAGCTGTCTTTTTTTAGGGGGTTACCTTGGCATCCCTTTAACTCTTCAGCTTCCTTCATTTGCATGTGTACTTGTGTAGATACACAATACTGTGTTTTATTTATTTTATTTATTGAAAAGTTTCACCAGGAAGGCACACTGAACAACAAGTTGCTCATCTCACACGGTGTGTCCTGAGGGAAGAGTAAGGGGAAAATAGCACTCAAACATCAACAGTATTTACAATCAGCTGACATAATACAGTTTGAACAATTTAACAGTGATGTGGGACAATCAGCAGCATAACAGGTTACTTGATACTGCATAAAAGCAATACACAAAATCTGCAAGGTACATACATCCAGATTAGCCATTGACACAGTTTAAGCAGAGAAAGCAAGACATTGTAACATCATAGTAGGATACAGAAGCACTGAACATGAAGCACTGTTCAAATAAGTGCATTACTGAAGTACATTAGTTGACAACCAGAGGGAATAGTTTAGCGCAAACTGTTAGGGGACAACATATTGATGGTGCTAAGATGAAGGAACGGAGGGTATTATAAGGCAGGTGCAGCTGAGCAGAAAGGGGAATGTCAGTGGGATTAGCTGCAGGTACAGTTTACAGAGAGGAAGTTTTTAGGCTAAAGATAGGAGTAGGGGAGGAAGATAAGTAGATTTGGGGGAGGGTATTCCATAGATTAAGGAATTGATACGAGAAGCCGACTGGCCTATTGTATTTGAACGTGAGGAATTACCAATTGACAAGAATCATATCACCTAAGACAATGGTCCGTGGAGGAAGAGTGGCTAGTGGGGTAGAGAGAGAAGGGGGGAGACCCAAACCAACATTTTGACACAGATTTGGCACACTGGAGAAGATGGTGATTTTCTAGAAGTAAGGGATAGAGAGTAATAGAGGTTACAGTGGTGGGTACAAGAAGGAGTCAAGAGCAAAACGACAAAGAGTTGAATAGGGTACCTAATAGTGGCTAGGGAAGACTTGAGAGAGGCACTGTAGACTCTCGCTGATAGTCAAAGATAGGTAGGATCATCTTCTGGACAAGTTCACACCTTGCTGATAGTGGAGGCAACTACGGTTCCTATATAGTGCACCAAGCTTGGGAGCAGTTTCTTAGGATAGCATCCACAAGTCCAGAAAAGTTGAGGTGATGATCAAGCCAAACCCCCAAGTACCTAAATGTTGAGGTATCCTCAATGACTGTCCCATCAAGGGTATGGAAAGAGGGAGAGCAGTGAGGGGAGCCTAGAGAGTCTCTGCCTGGTGCCAAAGGTCATGGACATGGTCTTCTTGGCATTTAGAGAGTTGATAGGAACTGAACCAGCACTAAACATTATTGAAGTTGAGCTGTAATCTGGATTCATCATCAACGAGAACTGGCCAGATCGAAGATGGCCATATAATCTCGTACATATGGACAGATAAGGAAGAACAGGCTGTGGGAGGGATATGGAAAACAAGATGAGGTCCCAGTACAGACCCCTGGGGTATGCCAATGTTGATAGGGAGAGAGAATAGAATCATGATTCTGACCAACTGGGTCCGATCTACTAGGTAATCCTTGAGCCAGTTTGTGGCAGATTCAAATAGGCCAGCCAAGGAGAGGACATCTAGGAGTAGGGATGGAGACGGTGTCAAAGGTCTTTGCTAGGTCAACAAAATGACAGAAGTGGTTTGGCCACTGTCCATCCCTGAGAGGATGGAGTTGGTGAGCCATATCAGGGAGATGGTTGTGGAATAGTTCTTCCAGAAACCAGACTGGAATGAAGTGAAGAAGTTAGAGTCATAAAGATAAGAGGAGAGGTGGGATAGGACCAGGTGCTCTTGTAGTTTTTTTAATTTTTTATTTTGGTAACCAGGTAAGGCTCACTAGGCACAAGTGCCTGTTTTCAGAGGTGACCCGGGAGCACTGTGGTGGTTAAGTGACTTGCTCAGAGTCACACAGTATGCCAGTGGAGGTCGTGGGAATCAAATCCAGGTCTGCTGGATGCTGGTTGCACCTGAAAAGGACTCAATGTCCATTTGTGCCTACCCATTAAAAAAATAAAGAAAGAAGGAAAAAGGAACGCTCATTCACAGCTCATTACTCTAACCTCTAGGTTATACTGCCAGCCCCAAAGTTTAGCAAGGGTGGGTAGGAGAGAGATAGGCCGATAGCTAGATGGAATGGAGGGTCACCACCCTTGGGCAGCAGGAGTACAGTGGCATGTTTCCATACAGAAGGGATGGACGCTGTAGTGAAGGAGAGGTTGAGGGTAAAGATAGAGGAGTTGTGACAGCTGGAGCTGATAGGCACAGTAACTAAGGGTCCAGACCATCAGGCAAGCTATCTTTAGTGGGGTTGAGGGCAGAAAGTGTTTTCAAAGTGTCAGAGGGCGAGATATTAGTAAAGGAGAGGGAGGCTGGTGAGGCAGGATGGCTATGAGTGGGGAGGTCAGCTGGTGGATGTGATAGTAAGGAGGGAGGAGGCCAAGGTGCAGGAGGTAAAACAAGAATTAAATTCAGTGGCAACATTTAAAATTTAGATGCTCGGCAACCAGGGTGTTGTTAGTCATGAGGAGGGTGGGAAGGGAGGAGAAAAGGTGGATCACTTTCCAGAATTTGGAAGGTCTATTAACATTGGTCTGGAAGGTTGAGGAGAAATACTCAATTTGCAAAACAAGTGACTTTAGTGCACTTATTGCACAGTGAGCAGTAGTTATTTATAGTCCCTGGCTCTTTGGCATGCCTGGAGCTCAGAGGAGATCCAGGAAGGTGATTGCCCCTGACCCTGGAATGTCACAGAGGGGCATGTTTGTTGCAGCACTCAGAAAATTAGCCTGGAAATAACCTAAAGCATCATTAGTGGTAGAGGCTGAGGCAATAGGTTCCCAGTTTGTTTGAGCCAGTTCTTGCAGAAGGGGCAAGGTCCAGTGACTTATATGGCGGTACTGTACAGTTTGCAGAGAGGACTTTGCTCTATAGATTTGCGTCAATACAGGTCATATGGTGATGCTGAGTGCATTGGGTAGCAGGCCAGATTTAACAACTCTGTGGGGGTGGCAGGTGAGGGTCCAGTCAATTAGGAGTGATTTCCTGTTTTTCGAGTCAAATGGGTTGGTTCTAGAATGAGCTGGGACAAGTTTAGGGTGTTGATGTCATTTCATGGTTTATTGAGAGAGGGAGAGCCAGTTTTGGTTGAAATCACCCATTATGTATATTTCACCTAATGGAGAGTGAGAGACTATGCAGCTAATGAGCTCAGTAACAGAGGAGGAAGAGAGAACCAGGTGCAGTAAGCACCAGCAATATAGATAGGTATGGAGAAAGGGAGGATAATTTTAGGACGAGAACCTCGTATGCTTTAGGGACTGTTCTGGCTAGGATGCTGGTGAATTGGATTTTTGAGGAGACATAAGTAGTGACTCCACCCCCACCCGTGGTTCAGTCTTACTGACAAATGGTGAACCTAGCAATAGAGAGGTGTGGTCACCCATTTTACTGTTTAGCCATGTTTCGGAGAATGATAATATCAGGGGCAAGTGGAAACAGCTAGTGGCTGGAGAAGGTTCAATTTAGGGAGGGACTGTAAATATTAAGGTGTAGTATTTTAAACTGTGGGGTAGGGCAATGGGATTTTGTAGGGATGGGTCAGCAGTATTAGATAAGGATGAGGAGGTATTTGGAGGGCATGGCCCAGGGTTCGTGTTACTGTCACCTGATGATAGCAGTAAGACAGCAATGATTAAGAGGTGAATTTTAGTACTCTTATACCAGGGCTGGATACAGGTAGAGGTCAAAATGTTGGGGTGGGAGGAGGAGGTTGAAAGTTTAGTAAATGTATCAAGGTGTGGAAGGAAGGCATAGGAAGGAGAGGTGGCACAGGGCTGAATGGGGTAATGAGATCTAAGTAGTGAGATTGATGATGGGATCAGTATGAGGTTATAAATAGGGGTGATGGGCAAGGAGGGGTAGGGACAGACATAGTAGGAGAGGAGATAGCACATGGTGAGCATGAGAAGAGGAAGTACAGTGCAGTGAGGATTGTCATGGATAGCCTATAAGGGGTTAAGGGAGACTTGAGTAGGAGAGATGGATTAAAGATATAAGAAAGGCGAGAGACTGCAGCAAGAAGTCACCTCCCAACTACTGCAAATTGGGAGGAGGTGCTTGTGAAGGGGAAAAGAATACAGCTAAAGATTATTTTATTTAATTGTTGGGTAGGTAGTGTCCAGTGAATGCCTTCTAGGGGTTTGCAATGCTGCGAGGGATGTACAATTACAATTGAAGAAGGAGGGATTATAAATTTCCTAGTTAGGGTGGAATATGGAGATGGGATGCGATTGGGTGGCAAAACTTGAGGGCGGGCATTGAGTGAGGCAAGGGGATTTACAGAGTGGCAGGGATGGTGGGCGGGAGAAAATTTTGAGTAGTTTCAAACAAGCAAGCAGGAGAATAAATCAGGCTACAGTAACTGCGGCAGGGAAATCAAAAAGCAGCCAAGCCAGTGGCAGCAGAGAGGATTGAAGGCGGCCAATCATCTGGGCCCAGTTACTTCAAACATCCACTGCCAGGAGTTAAGTGCCTGGTCCGGGGCAATGGCTGAAGGCTGAATCTTCGTCTGAACTGCTGGCAGAGAAGGAGGGCAGCAGCAGAAGGAGAGCTGCACTGCTGGGAGTTAAGTGCCCAGTCCAGGGCAATGGCTGAAGGCTGAATCTTCAGCTGAATTGCTGGCAGGAGGCGCATGGTGGCAGAAGGAGATCCACACCGCTGAGAGTTAAGCGCCCAGTCCAGGGGTGTCTGGTCACAATATGAATATTTGTCATTCTTGCTTTTATTAGGTAATAGAAGGCACCAAGAAAGACTCTTCTCAGTTGCCTAGGGTGCACTGGGGAACTACTGTCCCACATGAGGGTCTGATTTCACCTTCTCTAACCATCTAGCTCAAGACAGACTGCCTCCTGGCCTACCTGCTGTCTTGATCTCAGATGCCTTCTGGGTACTGCCTTGGTGAGAAGACATCTATCATGAAGGCCCTCGGCCAGTGGTACCCCTCCCCATAAGGTTTCTCCTCTGGCTCTTCCTTGTGATACTGGCCTTGCGGGTGACATCGAGCTAAACCCTGGTCCCACAGATCAGGCTCCCTCAATCCCTGAATGTTGGAAATTAGGAAGGGTTAAAATTGCTCACCTTAACATTCGCAGTCTACTACCCAACCATGATGAACTACCTGCCTGGGTCGTCCACTGTAAGCCTGACATACTAGGCATTACAGAGTCCTGGCTGAAACCCTCAGTACCAGACTTGGCCTGTGTACTTCCTGGCTATGAGTTTATTAGACAAGATCGACGGAAAAAAGCGAGGTGGTGGTATCCTAGTTTACTATAAGAGTCACCTTAGTGTATCTCTGGGTAATCCATCAGCAGTCCTCTCTGTCTACCTGTGAGCTGCTGCACAGTGACTGCTGCTTGGAAATACAAAGAAGCTGCATGTTGTATTCACATATAATCCCCAAAGGTGGTCCGCCTGGACTTACCCACCTTCTGGATACATTGGTCCTTCTGTTGGGGATAATGAACTTTTAATCCTAGGTGACGTGAACTTAAATTGGACAGGAATAACTCCAAGCAGTTTGAACCTCTGTTGGCAAATCTTGCCCTGACTCAGCTTATCCAGGAGCCCACTAGATGGGCTGCTAAAGGTGTACTAGCTCCCTACTGGACTGGGTCCTATCTAACCGCCTAGATAGGATCAGCTCAGTTGGAACCCTACCTGACTCCATCTCAGATCACACCCGGTGTTCTGTGTGTGGAAGGTCCCTTCCAAAAATTCCCCACAAAATCATTCATGTTAGGGTTTCTCTAGGTTTGATCTGGGGTCATTTTCTTGATGATCTGAGGACCACTGACTGGTAAGGAGTGCTCAGCGCCCATGACCTGTCCACAGCTGTCTCCCAGATTCTCACTGTTTCGGTGCCCTGCCAGGACAAACATGCCCCCTTATTAGATGGAGAGTGAGGGGACTGCCACAAAATGGCTGCATGGAGCCTCCTAGCCCTTATGCGTGCAAGGGACAAGTGTTGGGCTCACTTCAAATGCACGTTGGATCAGTCCATCTTCCAACAGTATAGGAAGCTCAGAAGCAGGTGCAAAAATGCCATATGGGTGGCAAAAAGTGAATATTGTAAATGTGCCCTGCTTAGCTCTGCTAAGGACCCACGAAGGTTCTGGAGGAACATAAAAAACTTAGTTAGCGGCTCCTCCAACTTGGGAGTTTCTGATATGAACATTGAAGGGTCAAGTTGTAATAATCCACTCACGATTGCTAATGCTTTAATTCCACTTTTCAGACTTGTCTGCACTTACCTCCTTTTTCCTGCTGTAGAGGATACTAGAGGCCCCAGCTGCTGCCCCTCAGGAGGCTCACCCCTTTCACCCATTATTTTATCTAAGGGCTGTGTCTGTTAAGGAGACACAGAAACTTCTCTCTGGTCTTTTCCCACACTCCAGTGCTGGCCATGACAACATGGAGCCCAAGCTTCTGAACCTGGGTGCTCCTGCATTGCCATCCCAGTGGCACATATCTTCAGTCTGTCCCTAGCCACTGGTGTTATCCTTGGTATTTGGAAAGTAGCAAGGATTGTCTCCATTCTGAAGCAAGGTAACCCCAAAGTCCTGGACAACTATTGTCCAATTGCCATCCTATCAGCCATTAGTAAACTCTTAGAAAACTGGCTGAACAGCTTACAGAGTGTATTCAGACTCATGAGTTGCTGTCCCCTGCACAGCATGGATATTGTAAAGGTATGGCATGACTACTGCCCTTGTCTCTGTCTCTACTAGCATCAGGGCGGCCATGGACCAGGGTGAACTCTCTGGGGCTATATTCATTGACTTATCCAAGACCTTTGACCTTGTGGACCATGCATTACTCTGCTCACAGATGCAGTCCTTAGGCCTGTCCCCCTTGCCTTGAGTTGGCTGGAGAAACTACCTCCAGGGCAGAATACAGCAGACTAAATTTAACAAGGTCCTCTCTGACCCCACTCCGGTGACCTCTGGTGTCCCACAGGGATCAGTTTTGGGGCCCTTCTCTTTCTGCATTTGTTAACAACCTCCTGCTGCTTCCTACTGTAGTGTCACCCTTTATGCAGATGATCTTGCCATCTCTGCACATTCCCGAGACACTGGGGTTCTTAACCTTCAGCTGAATGAGGCCTTTAAGAATACTCAAGCCTGGGTAACATCTCACAAGCTGGTCCTTAATCTGAAAAAACTCAGGCCATGCTGTTTGGGCCAGCAGCCAAGATCAAGGCCTCCCTGTCCCTCTATGTGTCAGTGGTGTGAATGGCTCTCCCTCCTAACCACAGTTTCAATGAAATACCTTGGGGTTACACTTGACCCCCAACTTGACCTGGAGTCACATCCTAAATGTTTTCAGAACCGTAAACTACAAACTGGATCTTGCCTACAGGGCAAGAAAATTTGACATCTGCAGCTCGCTTGGCACTGGCCAGAGGTGTGCTGCTCCCTTCACTAAGCTATGGCCTTCTCCTGTTCCCTGGCACCTCCAAGGTCCACCTTGCCAGGTGGAACATGACCTATAACAACATCAGTCGCTTGCCCTGGCTGTCCCACGCCTCACCCATCATTGTAAACTATATCGACAAACTGAGCTGGCTTTCCCAGCCAATCACTTGAAATATGGGTTGGGCTGCTTTGTAGGAAAGGTGCTCAGAACTGGCACACCACCGGGCTACGCAACTTCTCATGCCTGCTGTATCCTCCTCATACTCCCTCAGGTCTCAGGGTTCAACGGTGCTCAAAGTTCCTGATACTTGAACCCTAATGGGGATAGAGACTTTGCTACATGTGCTCTGAGGCTATGGAACTCCCTTCCTGACCATGTACATTCCTCCCTCCCAACTGTGTCTCCGAATTCCTGTGGAAGCACTTGAAACTGTCTCAGTGTGTGGGTGTCCCAAGCCACCCTAACCAGGTCTCCAAATTGGTCCCGTCTGACCACTGCCTACTGTCCTTTAACTCTGGGTAGCATGTGATTGACCGCCATCTGGTTATGAATTAAGTGGCCCTAGTAAACAGGGTCACTCATGCAATGTAATTATCATTGAATGTGTTAGTCTATTTCTTCTGTATGTATATGTATATTTTACCTATTACTGCTCACTGTAGACTATCTATGTTTATCTTGCTCTCTTGTAACTCTGTACATTGCCCTCTTGTTGTTATGTACCTTGTTTGAACCCATATTTACATTGTACTGTCTCGGTCGTACCTGAAAATAGGCATACACATTGTCTAGTGTACCTACCTGGTCAACAAAAGCTAAATAAATAAATAAGTAAAAATAGGAGACAGCTAGTCATTGCAAACTTTACAGCATCTCCTCCTATTAATTTTCCAGTTTCTTATGAAATACATTACAGTTGGCAACTGCATGATTCACACTAAAAAAAAAAAAACTGAATTCCAAGACAGTAATTTTTATTACAACACAAATTACATGAAAACAAGCTTGCTGATGCATGGACATTATCTGTCTCTTTTACTTTTAATGCTCTAAAGTCATAATCCTCTGCTTCTGACATCAGAATAATGTTTATTGCAACAGGTTGTGATGTCATAAGTAGAGAATTATGGCTTCACAGCAAGTGAAAGTAATGGGGATATATAAAGTGTAAGAGAAAAATAACCTGTTTTAATGATAATGTCTTTTATAATAAAAGTGGAAGGTCCAGGAATTCTGCATAGCTGTATTCTGTTGATACCAGCTGTGAAAGTTTTGTTGGAAACCAGAACATTTCTTTAAGAAATAGTGCTTTTGCAGCTCAGTGGATATCTGAACATCTGGAGGATACTTTCAGCGTTATAGATCAAGAAAGTGATCACGACCGTTAGAGCATTCCTCTTCTCTGCATGTGAGACTGTCTTATTTTTAAAATATCTCATGTTCAGGTGCCAAAAAACGGACACATCCAGTGCAGAACTTTTGAATGTTATGTATTTTATTGATTGCCCTTAATATGTAGTAGAAGCATGTGACCATTTAGGGAGTGGTTTGCTTGCTTCTTTGACATGGTATAACTCAGCTCTTAAATAGATCTACCATCTGTGTGAGTGAGAGAATACTGTGCAGGTACTTTGATGGAGCCTTTTGCTTCTTGAGCCAAAATTAAAGAGGCTGTTGTATGCAGGACATCTGTGACAGAACCCTTATCCAGCACCTGAGTGATTGGTTGTGCAAGGGGAGCCACCCTTCCACAGAGCCTCAAAGACAAACAAAGAGCAACTTTGCCTAGATCTACAAACAGAGCCAAGTGGCCTAGATCTACAAATGGATTCAGAGGGGTCTGGAGCCACCAAGCCACTCCAAGCCAGGTGTGCTGCCTTAGGGTTTCCAGTGCAGGAGGAGAGCTTGCCTACCTGCTGTTCATTCAACCACCCTAAGAGACTGACAGAACATGTGCAGAGGTGTAAGTGAGAGTGATTGTCAGAGGGAGCTGAAGAGCCATCAGTGGTGTGCCAGAACAGCAGAACAGAGCTGGTAAATCCATCCAGGACTGCAGCATCAGGGTAAAACCTATTGGGTCTGTGATCGTGAGCAATCAAACAGGACTTTGGGTCCTGTGACCTGCTCGTTAGTTTAGTTAGGACCACAGTTGGTCATCTTGTTTTATATGGACTAGGTCATTTGACCAAGATTGTTTAAGTGCATTGTCACTGGCCAACCACAGCTGGACACAGCTGGCCTACATGGATTCCACACCTGGGTACCCAGGGACAACCTCAAAGAGGCAGAAGGACACTGATACCAGTTCGGAAGGGGTAGTAGTTCAACAGTGCAGTTGGACCAAGCACTGTGTGGGCAGAGGGCATAGGTATACTAAGACAGGGCAAGCCTCCTGCTATTGTGGTGTTTATGTTATTACTACATTAACCCTTGCTTCCTCTTACAGAACCTACTTTCTGATCTCCAACAAAACTCCTTGTTATTGTATTTGTAATTACTGACTCTGAGCATATTATTAGTAGAGCCATTAAATTGTTTATCTGTGGAATTATTCACAGCATTGTGTGGAAGTGGGTGGGGTGTACCAGCAGGTCACACAAGGGTTGAGGTGCTTCCCAGGGTGTAGTACTAACTTGTCACATAGCCCACTTATGTTTCCCGAGTGGAGGTATCACACATATAACAACTTCTTTCGTTGGTTAATGGATCCCCACAAGAGTTTTAATAACAAAGGCGCCTTAGCTTCATTCAAGCCCTTTAGGCAGTGGGGTACATGCACATCATTATCTACAGCACCCAGTGTCTAAGCAAGCATGATAAACATCATTTATATTAAGGTTTGCCAACCTTTATTTAACAATTTCTGCACCAGAATAGTTTCATTTAGGTGTAGCACTGAGTTTGGAGGTTTAGCGGACACAGGTTGCAGCACTAGAGGTACAATACATATCACAAAGCTACACAATAAGTGGATAATAAAAACAGGTGATATGCAGCATTTAAGCTCATTACTTACGGCAGATATGGTGAATGCTGACATGATTCTGTATCCCGCATTGCAGACTTATATGAACAACTGTTAAATCAACAAAAAAGATGATTTCAAGATGCTCTGAACTGAATGACTGCTGTTCAGAATGAGTCATTATGGGAATGAATGCAAGCAGTCTCTCTGGGTTCAGTCTTGTGAAAATTGAAAAATTAAAAATATCTGATTTCTGCAGTCTTACTCAGATAAAGAGATGCTATCTTTACGGATAGGTATGTGGCGTGTGGTATATACCTTAGCCCTATTGGTATTTAATTTTTTTGTTGACTAAACTGAACTAGACAATAAGATTGTGCTAGTCCATGAGTCAGAGAGTGCAGTGCTGCTGAATTCCCCATTGCTCTATCTCAGCTTATATTCCATGGGTGCAAGGTCATCACTTAGTTACTCCACTCATACAGCCCCAGAGCATCACTTAACACGAAAACGATATACACTTAATGATCTGCATGTTCAAACTCAAGTGCAAGGGACATATTTTTTCAACAAAAGTGACCTCCAAGGCAGCCCTGCCTCAGAGGCAGCACTTGCACCCTTCTTTCTCACATGTAAGCCCCTTGTCCTATATATATACTAGTCTAACGCCAAACTGCCATGGATCACCATTCTAGTGAAATTCTGACAAAAGAAAACTGAAAGGATCTTGTCTTATTAAAACTCACAGGGTTCGATTTTCAAAGAGCCATTAATGTGACACAAGTTGCATCGCTCTAGGACTTTGTGAACTCTGAGCATGTCAGGGACCCTGAACACAATTTTATAAAAGGGGCCTTGCACCAAAAGCCAGGAGTCACTACAGCCGCAGGCTACTGCCAAACATTTGGGACACCTGTGCGGAATTGCCACAGGCTACCCCCCCCTCATCTGGTGCCACAATTGAGGGGCCACAAAGGCGGTGTGACTGTGCATGGCAGGAAAGGGGCTAGCTGGGGCAAGAAGAAGCATGGGGGTGCACTGGAGGGCATGAGAGAGATGGCAGAAGACTAGTGTAGTGATGTGGCCCCAGCCAGGTGCATGTTGCAATGACTGGTAGTCGATCATCTGGTGATCCAGCCACAATGCCTGCCCAGAGATGCCACTAGCCAGAAGTCTGTACATGGGAAGCAGCCTGCCACAACCCAGGGGTCTGGGTGCCAGTGCACAGCTGCAGTGCTCTGAGGTTCCCCTCCACCACTGGCAGCTCTCACCCTGCAACCAATGTGTCCCATGTACAGGCTTCGGCTAGTGGCATCTCTGGGGCAGGTGCCACAGCTGTGCCCACCTGGGGCCAGGTCAGTTTCCTCCTGCCAACCCTCCTCGGACTGCCAGCCAATCGTCTGCCAGTCATTGCAACATGCACTCTGGCCAGGTGCCACATCATCACACTGGTCTTCTGCTATCTCCCCATTCCTCCTAAGGTACCCCCATGCTCATTCTTGCCCTGACCCTCTCCTGGCATGCCCCAATCACCACATATTCATGCAGGGGAGCAGGGCCCTTAGACCACCTCATGGCTGGTCTAAACAGAACCCCTGTTGTGTTGATGGTGGGGCTTGCAAAATTCAAAAAGGAGATGGTGCAGCCCCACCATGGTGCAAGCCCCTTACTACCTGGCGCACCCGATTTTGGTTGTGAATAATGTTGGAGGCAGGCACCTTGTGCAATACTCAGGGCTTTGAAAATTGGAGCCCACTGTCACTTATTTATCTGGCTGTAGGTCTTTCCACTATGCTGCCAGGCAGCACAGCAGTAAATCTCAGCTTTTTAGCTGTGAACATGAAAACCCTGTCTAGGAGGCAGCCTACCATAATGCCTTCCTCTAAGTCATTCTCTCTCAGAGGCAGGGCTGTCGTGGAGGCAATTACTGTTGAAAGAGTGTCCCTTGCTACCCATGTATCCAAGCATGAGGAACAGTTTATTGTCCCATAGATCAATACTTACAATGCAGCAGTACTCCTCCAAGTACTCCATGTAAATGGATAGCGTTAGTATTACACCTGGAGAGTATCTTATTTATTTATTTGAAAATGTGTTACTGGGAAAGGTTCACCGAGCAAAAGCTTGTTTCCAGGTGCAACCCTGAGAAAGTGATTAATCGGATGATAGCACAAAATCGTAAAATACAGGCAAAATAATCCAGTAATACAAATGTTAAATAAAAAGTACAGATACATATGTGAAGACTAAAAATAAACAAAGTCAACATAACGCTGTTAAATAATCAAAATATAGCATATATAAACAAATAGCACATACACTGTAGATGATTCAAATGTGGTAATCAAAAGTGCTGTGGCAGTGACAGAAGCCTAGAATTAAGTGCTGCAATGTGGAATAAGCTTGTGCAAAAACCGTGAATGGGAGGGAAGCAGGAAAGGGAAAAAGGCAGAGTTTTAGCAAGAGATAGGACAGAGGACAAGAACAGGGGCCAGCACAGGAAGGTGAGAAAAGGAATCTATGGATATGTGTAAGAGAAAAGTGGAGGAAGAATGGCAGATAGAGAGAGGAGGTTGTACCAGAGGTTGGGGAGACAGACAAAGAAATCAGATTGACAAGTGGAGGTTTTACAAGGGGAATGAAACTGGGTTTTACTCACCTGGTAAAGTTGATTATGTTAGTTTGCATCCATGGCGCTCAGACATTACATCATGGGTTTCAACCCACCTGATAGGCTAGTGATGCACATGTGACCCTGGATCAGATTTTGCAGTATACCTTGGTCTCAGGGTCCCTGTCCCTCAGTTTGATTCTTCCATAGCTGAAATAAAGGTTAACCTAACCACCCTTCACTTTGAACCACATATAGAAAAGATGATAGACATTGTAGTAAAAGAAAATCACAGTCCTGTTTATTACCTATTACTACAATTCTAGAACTCGTTGCCTAGTGTAATGAATGGCATTCTACATCCCTATTGTAATAATCAACTCTAATATGAGTGACCATATCAATTATTAATGGACTGTATCAATGCAGCACTGGTTATTAAGTGATCTATAGGCCCAGCGACCACATAGTCCTATGCAATCAGCATGAAGTTTTCTGCCATGATCACCCTGAAGGGAGGGGCATGGAGTGCCATGGATACAAACTAACACAATCACCTTTATCAGGTGAGTAAACACCCAATGTGTTATGTTTGTTATCTATGGCATGCAGACATTCATCATGGGTTGCTTTAAGTAGCAGTACAACCATTTCTTCAGGGCAGGTCAGGGCGATCAGAGTGGAAACTGTTAGGACATACTACAGTCAATACATTACTGGCAAAATGGTTCTTTGTCTGTACAGAGACTCAAGTCTGTAATGTCTGGCAAAGGGATGGATGGAAGTTCATGTTGTCACTCTGCAAATGTCTTCTGCAGATACACAAGCTCTTTCAGCACAAGAGTAGCCACTGCCCCCTGGTTGAATGGGCCTTTATTCCCTCTGGTGGAGTTAGGCCTTTTGTATATATGCCTCCTGGATAGTCTTTTTCAGCCAGCTGACCATGGTTGTTTTGGAGGCTGCCATGCCTTGCTTGTGGCCTTGGGCTATGACAAAGAGTCTCTCAGATTTGCGAATTGGTTGCATTCTGGCAATGTACTGTGCCAGTGCATTCCTAATGTTTAGGGATGATAGGATAGAGTATCTCCCTGTTGTGATTGTCCATAGCATAAAAACTAAACAAATCCTTTCAGAATAAATAACTGCTGTAACCTCGAGCAGCTAAATCCAAAAGCAAAACTCTGACTAACAACAGTGTTTAGACTTTCTTCAAAACACATAATTAGCTAAATGCCCTGCTGAGCTAACTAGGGCAAAGAACTAATTAAAGCCTCACAGGCAGAGCCAGAGGCCAATTAGACTAAACAACTTCAATTAAATAATCACTCTAACAACAATCCATTTACATTAAAACAGGATTCAGGCAGTCATAGCTAGCAGCAGGGACAAACTAATACTCTGAAAATTATTTGCTGTGGGCAAAAAATCCATAGGCCTATCTTCAGATAATTAGTCCTTGGACACCAAAATGGGACTCCTGTTGTGCTTGTAGCCTTCTCAGATGCGAAGAAAGAATTTAGGAATAGGGATTCCTGGGACCAAGGTATACTGTGAAATTTAATCCTGGATTACATGTGCATCACTAGCCTATCAGGTGGGCTGAAACCCATGATGTAATGGCCAGAGTGCCATGGATAACAAACATAATGGAGCAAGTAACAAACAAGCAGAGGTAGTAGCAGAAGGGGATAGAGGGAAAGGAATGATGAGAGATAAGAAAAAGGGCAGAGTACAACAATGTTGAGAGGAAAGTGGAACAGTGAGATAGACAGCAAGACTCAAGAGTGAAGTTGAGATAGAGAGGATAGTGAAGTTTAAGACATAGGTTGTTTTTAGGCAGCACTGTAGATCATATCTGCATAGTCAATTCAAAGGACTTAGATCAATGAATATGTGTGCAATAACTTGGCCTTGATTCATCCCGTAAGTAAGAGTCAGTGACCCTGACAAGGGTGGAAATGGAAGAGTGGGATTTATGAAAGCCCGTCTGGCAAAGGAAGAGGAAGAGGAAGTATCAAGGAAGAGGAGAGCTGAAAGAGAATAAGCTTCTCCTGCACCTTGACCAGTCCAGGAAGCAACAAGATATATAGCTCTCAACAGTGTCACACTACAGTGGATGTCCCTCATTTTAGCTCTCAAAACAATTGCTCTATCCACGTCCATCTCACATGAGAAATTTGCAGCTCACACAGACAAGGTGCTGAAACTCAGACTTTCAAGCAGAAATTCATAGTATTCTAAGATGGTTGCTCAAAATACATAAAATAAAAATTACTTGCCATACTAATATTGTTTCTTCCAGGGATAGTAGGATTAGACAATTAGCAGTAAGTCCAGAGCTTCTGACTGCCCTAGAACTTTGATTTAGAATGTATATAAACCAGAGAATTTGGAATGCATCATTTAAAACTGCTGCCTCTAGGTGGCATCTAACTGCTAGATTCAATTTTGTAGATGAAAACACTAGGCTATTAAATAAGCAAGCAATAACACATGACGAGGTGTAGGTAATCTCCTGAGAAGGCATGCCCAGGTGCATTTATAAGGCATGGGCGCAGCCGCGAGTGCCTTATGCACCGGGCGTGTTCTTATTAGGAGATAACCCACACCCTCATTGTGTGTTCTGCGCTTATAAAATGGGTTCCCCAGTAAAGAAGTTAATTAAAAATGTACATACAAAGTGAACATAAAAACAGTGTAAAAATATGATCAGTAGAAAATAATAAAAAGTAGTCCCTGACATTGTCTTTCAGTAGAGATCTTTAATGAAAAGTTATTACAGGTTGGTGCCTGTCTGTGTCTAAACTCGCCAGCCCTCCCACACACAAACACTTAAACTCATATCTTTTTAACACTCCCCAGCCACCACCTACACACAGAGAAACACTTGAACCAATGTTTGTTTTGTTTTTCGTATTTCTTACTTTGCTCAAACAGTTTGAGTTACAGCCTTTGGAAATGAATGTGTCCTATATTGACTGACCTATTTACTAACATACTAACATACTATTTGCCAGCAGATTAGGCTTTATGGTCTGTCGAGTCTGCTCAAACTTTAGATCCTTAGTTGGGTGCGAGACCTTCCCATCCCTTGTGCTCCAGAAACCCTTATCATCCATCCCCACCCCTGGGACAGGTCATCATCTGATACATCCACTTTCTGTGTCTGTCCCATCCTCTCTTGAAGCCCTCCACTGTGGATCTCTGAACTAGCTCACCAGGCAGTGCATTCCAAGGGTCCACCACCCTCTCAGTGAAAAACTCCTCCTCTTTCCCCCTCACCTTCCACCTTCCAACTTCAAACCATGCCCTCTGGTGATACCTCCCTGCTTTAGTCTAAAGATCCCTCCATGTTTACCCTATTTATTCCTTGAGGTACCTGAAGACCTCAATCATGTCCCTCCTGTCTCTCCTCTCCTCCAATGAAAACAGGCAGAGTTCCTTTAGTCTGTCCTCATCGTCAAATCCCTTAGCCCTCATATCATCTTTGTTGCCCTCCTCTGTACCCTCTCCAGGAGCTGTATGTCCCTCTTCAAGTGTGGTCTCCAGTACTGTACACAGTACTCAAGGTGTGGTCTAACCAGTCCATTGTACAGCGGCAGTATCACTTCCTTGCTCCTAGAGGTGATCCCCTACGATGCATCCCAACATCCTGTTTGCCTTGCTACGCTCTCCTGCACTGCTCAGAGTTATTCATACATGCATCCACCGTGACCCCTAGGTCTTTTCCCCTATTGAGGCCTCCAGCGCCTCCCCCAGGGTGTACCTGTGTTTAGAGTTTCCCCGACCAAGATGCAACACCTTGCACTTGGTGATATTAATTAATTTCCATGTGTGAGCCCAGCTTTCCAGGGTGTCCAGGTCCTTGAGGGCCAACCTCCCTCTTCTCCCTCAACTACTGCTCCCATCTTGGAGTCATCCGAGAAGAGACTCATTTCACACCTATACCCTCCTGATGTCCGATATGTATGCATTAAACAGGATCGGACCCAGGACGACCTCGTGCACCCCACTACCAACCTATCTAGGGTTTGAGAGCTCCCCACAGACCACTACTCTCTGAGTGCATCCAGCTAGCCAGTTTTCAATCCATCTGACCATCAAAGGGCCTACTCCTAACCCCATCAGTTTCTCCACCAGACCATTGTGGGGACATAGTCAACACGCTTGCTGAAGTCCAAGAACAATACATCCACAGGCTTACCTCTTCCAGTTCTGATGTTACCCATTCATAGAACTCCACAAGGTTGGTTTGACATGATCTACCTGGCACAAACCCATGTTGCCGACTCTCCAGACCTCCACCTTCTCCAAGTACACCCCAATCGTTCCTTTAGTATACTCTCCATTAATTTTCCCACCACGAGGTCAAACTGATGGGTCTATAGTTACCTGGTACTTCCTCGACCCCCTTTATGGATTGGTACCACATGTGCCTCACCAATCCTAGGTACCTCCCTGTCTCAAGTGACCTGCTGAAAGCTCCGCTGAGGGTGCAGCCAGTATGTCCGCCAATTCCATAGTACTCTTGGATGAATGCCATCCAGCCCAGGAGATTTGCCTTTCTTTAGGGCCTTGAGGATAACCACACCCTTTTGGTGGAGATAGCATCATCCGTCCCTCCACCTTACTGGCCTTTTATCTTTACCCAGATGGCAGCACCTAGGGTACCTCTCTCTCCCTCTTGCTCCATTTCTGTTGCTCCCTAGATCCCACTTACTGACGTTTCTATCCCTTAGTTCCTTGCTTTGTAGATATCCATCCCTTCCTAGTGAACACAGAGGCAAAGTACTGCGTTAAATACCTCTGCCCTGGTCCCTCGCCTCTTCACCCACCCTCCTTCTGATCTCAATCTGCTGAGATGGCCCTTAGTTTTTCTCTGCTCCCCAATGTACTGGAAGAACCCTTTTCCCCTCCATGTTCCCTGTGCAATCGCTGCTCTTTACTGGACTTTGCTCCCCTCACCATCTGGGTGACTTTTCTAGATACAAGCTGGTACATTTCCTTATCCCTATCCCTCTTGTTGTTTTATATTTTTGTAGGCCGCCTTCTTTTCTCTGACTGCTACCTGTACCTCACTGGACCACCAGCATGGTTTATGTGACCTTGCTCCTACGTTTCAACTTAGCGCAGATCCTGACTGCCTCATGAAGTCCCCGTTTATGACCTCCCATCTCCTTTCCACACTTGTCATTGAGGTAATCCCATCAAGTGATCCTTGAGAATATTTACCATGCCATAAAGTCTGCCCCTAAGTCACTGCCAGTGTCCTAGATCTCACCCCTCCCCATGCTTCTTATTTGAAACCAGACAGTATTGTGGTTGCTCCCAGTCAGGGGTCTTGTACAACCATGTCCCTTACCAGATCCCCATCTGCCAGAACCACATCCAGGACATGCCCCTCCCTTGTGGGCTCCATCACATGCTGTGTTGAGAACACATTCTGGAAGCCATCCAGCAGCCTCTGCTCCTTGGCCACCTTAAGGACATGGTTCCCCAGTTGTACTTGGCATATTAAGGTCCCCATCAACACCACTCCTTCCTTTTGATCTTACTGGGCAATGATGTTGTCCAGCAAACCATCCTCTAGAACATCACTCATCCTGGGGGCCTATATCTACACCCAGCTTGACCTTATCTCCTGCTGAGGATCGTAGGTGACCCATAAGGCCTCCACATTTCCTCTGCCTCTTCTACCCCAGCAATTTCTATGTCATCTCTAATGAACACAGTCACTCCACCCCTCTGCCCTCCTTTCTATCCTTCCTGAGGCATAGTGTACCCCGTACGTTTAGGTCCCAGTCATGGTTTTGTTGGCCCACATTTCGTGACTGCCGCCACATCCACCACCCCCTCGAACAGCATGGCCTGGAACTCTGGCAACTTGTTTCCCAAGCTCCTGGCATTTACTAACACCAACCCCACCCCTTATCCCTGATCCTCTTTGTCGAACCCCACCCAGATTCCTTATACTTCCATCCTCCCTCTGCTCCTCCTGAAACCTCCATCCCCAATCTGTTTCCCCTCCCCCTTGGGCATGAAGGCTACTCCCTCATCTGGAGGAGAGGGCTTCTGGTCAGCCCACCCTTATCCCTTCCCCCTCACAAGTTTAAACCCCACCTTTCTTGTATGTAGTCAGCCATCCCTGTTTAAGGACTTCCTTCCTAATGGGGCAAGATGAAACCTGTCCTTGGCATATAGTCCCTTATCCTCCCAAACTCCATTCCAGTTCCCTAACACCCCAACCCTCTCTTCACCTCACTTCCTGAGCCAGTCATTAACCTCTGTGAGCTTCATTTTTTCTCCACTGAGGCCTTTTGGTACTGGCAATATCTCCGAAAAATGTTGCATCCATTATCCCGACAGACTCTGGCTAGTTCTTGGAACCTTGCTTGGATTTCCAAAATGCTATTTCCTCTAGATCATTAGTTCCCAAATGCACTGGAAATCTGGTTTCCTCCACAATCCCTAACCATTTCATACACTATGAATTTGCTCTGTGCACTGTCAGCCCAGAGATACTCACTACCTTCACCTGGCTATGGCATCCACCCCTGTCCCTCCCACTGGATACCCCTAATCATCGAGTCTCCCAATAACAGAACCTTAACACCGCCATCATCCTTATAGTTTACCTCCACTATGCCCTCTCAGCCCCCTTCCCCCTTTATTCATGATCTCAATTTGTGAGAGTCTTCCTGCCTTATTAGAGACCCCTTGTCACCCTCCCTTTCTGCCTCCTTGCTATTTTGCCCACTTAACTCAAACTCCCTCTGAATAGGTGTCCCCTTTAACCTCTCTTATCCGAACCATTTATCCTGGCCCTGATAGTTTCTCCTTCCCCCACACGGCCATCCTCCCCCTTGTAATAGTACCCCTGCCTCCAGAGGCTCTCTGTGGGTCCCTTTAGCTAGGGCCCCATCCTGGTACTGACTCCCAGCTGAAGTGGGGCTCCTCTCCCACCTCCTTGTCTCCCAGTTTCTCTCCAATCATGCTCTCCTCTCTCATGTCTGGAATATGTTGCATCTCCCCATTTGCTTAACATATAATTTTCCCTTCTCCCTCTGGGACTATTTCTATCCTTTCCATAGCTGGTCTGTGATGCCCTATGGGTATCAGACTCCCTCCCGACCTCTGTATAAGTTTCCTCATTTCCACCAACCCCTTCCTCCCCTCTAGGTTGCTTAGTAGCTCAAATTTATTGTGACACTCTATGTCAGCCTCCATCAAGTAACCCGAGTTTCCCTGACTGCACCTCTAAACTGCCCTCTTCCTCCCCTCTTGCTCTGTTCACCTTAGAGCTCCTTCCACAGTCTGCTGTTTTAGGCTTCCGCACAACAGCCCCTCCTGACTCTTTCCCTCCACTCTCTTTGTATTCAGAATGTTCACCCGTGCGCTTTCCCCTTAGCATCAACTTCCCTATCTAAGGGTCCTCTGTCCCTAATATCCCCCTCCTGCTTGTTGTAACATAACGTCCTGTAATTTCAGGCGTTGCCCCAGCCTCCTCAGCCCCACCCTTCTGCTGTCCATATCCACATCCCTTATCCTTGGACACCCCAGCTCCACAGCTTACTCCTTAACCAATATACCTCACTCCTGATACAAGATAGCTGTCTACAGAGTAGGCAGCCTCTCTCTCCAGGCCCAATTTAGAGTTATTGCCATCCCACAGCCTGTGCAGCCTACAACCCTTCCGAAGATGCCTGCTATGGTGGAATATGTCCCCCTGTTTATCCTCTCTGTTTATAATGGCACCCCCCTTTCTCAGTCCCTTTCCCCTGGAATACAGTTTCTCTCTATACTGACTGTAGTTATTTACAAACCCAATTTCAACCCCACCAATAAAGTTCCAAAGTCTCACAAACACATACAGTTCAGTGTGTTCGGTCCTTCTAACAGTGTGTAAGCAGACATCAGGTACCGTGTGATATCACAGGCCCACCAGCTCCTGTTGCTTAATTTCAGTCCTAAAACAGAAATACTCAGCCTTTCAATCCCCACCCCAGTGGTTTTCAGTATTTAAGAAAGCCTACAAAACAGGGTGGGTGGAAGGCTCTTACCAAACACCAGGCAAACAACACATTTAAATTTCCTCTAATTAACCCTGACAAACAGTCCCCAAACCTCCAAAGTTACAATATCACAGCCAAGTAACAGTTCTAATTCAAGGTAATAATTTTTCCCGTAGAGCTAATTTCACTTACAAACTATTCAAATATTTCAGTTAAAACAGAATATAACCCCAGACCTCTGTCCAACCAACCTGCTGCTTTGAGTTCCCAAGTGAACAAAGTCTGTGATGTTTCTAGGCTTCCTTCCCTCCCAGAGATACAGAAATAATTTTTTTGATGTGTTTTATTTATTTATGCTCTGTGAGTTTGCTACTTTCATTTCGTTAAACAGCTGACTGACTGGGGCGCACATACCCTCAGTGGCCACCATATAAACTCTCGTTTCCTGCTTCGCCGTCTCAAAATGTAACAATTACTGATGTAGAAAAGAAACTTCAGCTGAGTTCTGTGGTGACAGTTTAAGTATTTTAAAATGGGAGCCAGAACAACAGAGAATTTGCTATACAAAAGTGCAGCACATTTAAAGCTGCCATCTCATTCAGTGGATCGCTAATGGAGGACCACTGGTGGATGTGGAGCAGGATTTTAAAACTGGCTCGTGCTTTGTTTTCTTCTTTGCCTTCGCAGAGGTTAAGACTTTGTTTTAAATGTTTACTTGGCTGTGTATGTGGCTACTGTTATAGAGTGGTGGGGGCTGCAGGTCAGCCAGTACAGGTCCCGTATGGTGGGTGTTCACTTGTGAAACCAGTTTGTGCTACCATAGGTTATTGGTATTTCCTTTTTGTGAGTTCACCCAGGGAAGAAAGGTGCGGTTGGCATAGGAGAAATTTTTAACCAGGAAGGCACTAAGCTGAAGCTTGTTTCCAGGTGTGACCTGCGAGCACAAGGAAGTTAAGGACTTGCTCAGGGTCACACTGTATGCGGTAGTGGGGCTGTGGGATTCAAACCCAGGTCTCCAGATTTGCAGCTCAGAGCCCTAAACCACAACACTATACTGCCTCCATCTAGTTATGGGCTGATAAGGATATGGCTCAAAGGTCCTTTCAGCCAATCAAATTAAGGTATTTTCTTTACCCATTTTAAAATTGTAAGTAAAACTCCCTTAAAGAGCAGCGAGCCTTCAGGTAAACTTTAGAAAACATTATATTTAGACATAGTTCAGCTATTGTTTTACATATCCTCTGTAGATTTCTCCACTCCATTACTTGTTACTGAAAAATTCCCACAGAAACAAGATCTTTATCCCACAGAGTTCATCAACCTCTGTATCTTATTCCCTACTTGAAACTATAATGCTCTATTGTGACGTCACAGTCTGTTGCCATGAGAATAACTGTGATGTCACAAGCAGAGTATGATGACATCAGGTTGGGATGAAGCAATAAGAGCTGAAGAACTCTCAAGGAACAACTCTCCTGTTTTCATGCAGATGACCTCAGTAATAAACAAGCTTCTGGCCAGAGCCGACCACGGCTGTGAGCGACTTAGGAGCTCTGGAGAGAGTGCCGCCGAGTGCATCTCAAGATGAAGCGGTGACAGAACTGCAAACATGGCAGTCACGCATGCGCAGTTGTGGCAATGGCAACTGCCATTCACAAGATGGCAGCACCAGCGGAACTGCGAATGCGCCGCAAGGCCGCATGCAGTTCTTGCCCCAAAATACAGAAATAACAACTGAAATAGTGTGGCTGTTACTCCATAGTGCCCGACTTGGTGGAGTTACAAGCTTCATTGGACTTTTTGAAGGATACTTCCAAAAGTCCACTGGAAGGTGCCATGATCGGCCGTTTCGGACCAGAGAAAGTAAAATGACTAGGCTCTGCCCACAGCCATAAAAATTACATCAAAGAGGTACTTAACCACACAAAGTACTGGACTGCCTGATCTCAGGAGAATAGTTATTGCTATAAGTATATGTCTACCTTATAGTACCACAACAAAATACCTAGATGGTATTTGTGTGCTTTTGCTGTTCTTAGCACTTGATAACGAACAACAATGTCACTTATTTTAATGGAGAACTGTGCTGAGCTTGCATGCCCTTTTCCCAAGTAGAAGCTTTTTTCTTAAATACTGCTTTCAGTTCTGTTATTGTTCTATCCTTATTGGACTTTTAGTAAATTCAGTAATTATCTGTGATACACATGCTAACTCTAAGGAACATTTCAGAACTCTGTGATGAAGTTCATGTCCTTGCCAAGCTCTTGCACAGTTCTCACCAAAAATAAAAGTGTTCTAATACAGAATTCTGCAGATAAGAGGAAAATAAACTATATCCTAGCGCCCAAAATGGTACTTTTGTGAGTATGTAATGTCAATATGTAAACAGAACTCCCCACTACAGTCATAGATGGCAGAGCTAGGGGTCAGAGGGGTCAGGAGACCTCACTTTTGTGGCTGAAGGGTCTGACAATGAATTTTGATCACTCACATTTCAGTCAGTGGAGCAGAATTAAACAAGCACTCGTCAATGCTGAATGTTTGATGCATTGGAAGATGTCCACCCCTACACCTTGTTTATGCCCTTGAGGTACTTGAACATGTCTGTCATGTTCCCCGCCCTCCTTTCCTCCAGTGAGTACATATTGAGGTCCTTTAATCTCTCCTAATATGTTCTGTGTTGCAAACAGTGTACCATCTTGGTTGCCTTTCTGTGGACTGCCTCCACCCTGTCAATGTCCTTGTGCAGTTGCGCCTCAAGAATTGCACATACAGTAGTACTGTAGGTGAGAGCTCACTAGTGCATTATACAGTGGCATCACCACCTCACGCCTTCTGCTAGTGACACCTCTACCTATGCACCCCAGCATGCCACTGACCCTCCATGCAACATTTGTGCTCTATTTTGACACCTTTAGGTCATCAGAACTGGTAACTCCTAGGTCCCTTTCTTCCTTGGTGATCGTCAGCAGCTCCCCATCCTGTATCTCTCCCCAGGTTTCCCTCTTCCCAGGTGCATTGTTTATGCTTCTTTGCATTTAATATCAGTTGCCACTCATCAGATCATTTTCAAGATTTTCCATGTCCCTGCTCATTTGCTCCACTCCTTCTGGAGTATTCACTGTGTTACAGATATTGGTGTCATCTGCAGACAGGCAGATAGACATTTCCTTCTAGCCCTTCCGCAATGTCTGCAATGAAGACATTGAACAGGACTGGTCCCAGGACTGATCCCTGGGGTACCCGCTGGTCACCACCCTCTCCCCAGATTGGATCCCATTACCACCACCCTTTGCCTCCTGCACGTCAGCCAGTTTCTAACCCAGTTTATCAGCTTATGACCTGTGGTCAGACTACCCATCTTGTTAATCAGCCTTCTATGTTGGTTGGTGTCGAAGGCTTTCCTGAAATCAAGGTAGGTGATGTCCATGCATGCTCATAATGCAGTAATTTTTTAAATTTTTCACCAAATTTAGAAGCGTGGATTTTTGGGATTCTACCTCATGAATAGTGTCACTGTCATTTTGCTAATCAGTCCAAAATGATGATTCCATGCAGCAACCATGAAATCACCTTTGGGACTGAGTAACACAATGATAGTGACAGTGTTCATGAGATAGCATCCCAAAAACCCCATGTTGAAAATCTGGGGCTAAAATTCCTAAAATGGCTGAGATATCAACATAAGTTGCACCCCATTGACTGCCATTATGCAGCACTTGCCTTTGATTCGGCTTTGAAGAGCGTAAACGTGTTCCGGTCAGGAGAAGATGACAGCTCCAACCTCCAGAGGTAAGTTCTGTGTGTGGGAAGAGGGTGTGGGAGGTGGGTACTCAATGGGAAGGTGGGGATGGGGGAGGGCGGACTGAGGAGACCATGAGGGACCAGTTTAATTTTTGCAGGTTAAAAAATATGTCGGGGGACAGTTTTCTTTATTCACAGGTAAAAAAATAAATACTTTTGGGCATACTAGAGTGGGTTCCCAGTGTGCCACAAGAGTTGGGGAGGTGATACATGCTGATGGGGGAGATTGGGCACCACTGTTGGCAAAGAAAGTGGACTTTGGGGTAAGGGCATCCAACATCAGGAGGGCATCCCGTGTCGGAAAGATAAATAAATATAAAAAAATGATCTTGGTACACTTGGGTGAGCTGCTGGTGTGTCACAATGTGTGTGGGGTTCGGGAATACATGCCAACTTGGGCACTTCGATGTTGGCAAAAATACTTTTGGGAGCAAACCAGTTTGATGCAGGATCCTGCATCAAAGAAAAGATGTTGGGGATGGTTTTCTTTCACAGGTTGGGGTGGGCTCCCAGTGTGCCACATTAATGGGGAGTGATATATGCCAACACGATTGGGCACCCTGATGTCAGCTTGAACAGAAAGCCACACCATGGCTCATGATGAGGCGGGGAGCACAGAGAACTGAGCACTGGGAGACAAAGCCACACCACGGTTTATGTTTAAGCTTTGTGGGTGGTCAGAGGGAGCAAAGACGGGCCACAACTTTGGCCATGCACATTGGTATGTAATGCTCTGATGCACATGGCACAGAGTTCACGAGGCGCATGCACAGTTCTTGCCCCGAAATGTGGAAGTAAAAGCCAAAATAGTGTAGCTGTTACTCTGTAGCAGCTGATCATGGTGGAGTGTTACAAGCTCGTTGGACTTCTGTAAGGATTTGTATTTATTTATTTATTAAATTTTGATGCCTGGGTAGGCCCACTGAGCCCAAGGTCCCTTTTCACGGGCAATCTGTGATAACATTACATGGTAAAATACAGAGAAAGGAAGCTGGTTACAGAGTATAGACAGATACTTTACAGGTTTTCATAGATAGCATTTTACATTACTTCCAAAAGTCCAATGGAAGGTGCCATGATTGTCCGTTTTCAGGCCAGAGAAAGTAAAACGACTGTAGGCTCCACCCACTGCCATAATAATGGGGATAAGAAATACAAAGTAAAGAAGAAGAATAATAAGCCACTTTACGCCTAAATACTATATTTTAAAAGTTCTTCTCGAGGTCTCAGTGATCTTTAACAACAATAAACTCCTCTTGAAAAGGAGGCCATGTTCCAAACAGGACAAGAGAGACATAAAAAGGAGAGCTAAGTATCTTAGCCATGCTTGTGTCCATTAACAAATATATGAAAAGATAAGCCAGTGATTAATAGCAGCCTTATAAACTTCCATAAAAGTATTGCTGAATCTATTCAGGTTATGTAAGGGAGGTAGGGATGGGAGATCTAACCTACTAGAAGATCCCTGGAAGAAACAATATTACTATGGTAATTCTTTCTTCAAACCCCAAGAATCTCTAGTAGTATTAAACAATTAGCAGACTACCAAACAGTCCCTTGGGAGGTGGGTACAGAACTTATTTGGGAAAAGGTTCTGCAATACTGCGGCGCAAATCTAGAATCCGTCCTGGACTGGACATCCAGGCAGTAGTTCTTTGTGATGGTGTGGACGGTATTCCAGGTAGCTGCTTTACATGTTTCCTGCAAGGATGTCCCTTGCAGCTGCCACAGAGGCAGCAGTTCCACGAGTGGAATGTGCCTGAGTCCCTGTGGTGGCTGTTTCTCAGCCTTACTGTAGCAGAATTGGATGCAAGATACTATCTAACGTGCAACTGGCCTCTTTGAAGCAGGCCTGCCCTTCCCACCTCATCATAAGTAATGAACAGTTGTGAGTGGGGATTTCTGAGGTCCTTAGTAAGTGTAATGTAATAGCTGAGAGATCTTTTATATCCAAGTTATGCAGTTTCAATTCACCTGAACTGGATTTGGCTGTGAAAACTACAGGCAGGGTGATGGACTGATTCAAATGAAACCAGTTGCCACCATTGGAAGGAGCATCTTGTTTGTCCTAAGGACTACTTTGTCCTTATGGAAAATAATGTAATTAGGATCAGTGTAAAGAGCTTGGACCTCACATACCCTTCTTGCTGAAGTGATTGCCACCAGGAAAATAGTTTTCCATGTGACATATTTCAGGTCAGCTGTAGCCATTGGCTCCAAGTGGGTAGGGGTGGGGTCCATGAGTTTGGCTATGCACATATTTAAATCCCAAGGATGTACTGCTTACCTAACAGGAGGGAACATATTGCCAACCTCTTGAAACTTTTTCTAAAATGGGATGTGAAGCTATTGTTCTCTGAGCACCTGCAGACAAATAAGCAAATACTGCTGCTAAGTGAACCCTATGGACAAACCTGCCTTAAGAGGATTGATTTTCTTAGACCTGCACCAGATGGAAAATCTTTTCCATTTTGAAGCACAAGTCTTTCTTGTGGAAGTTTTGCAAGAAACTTTCAGCACTTTCAGTACCTTTTCTGATAGGTTAAACTCAGAAAATTCTAATGCCTCAAGAACCAAGCTTTCAGGTGAAGGCTCGAGGTTCGAAAAACTATCTGCCCCTGAACAGCTGTTAGAATATTGTATCTCTGGGGCACACAAATGGGTTACTTGGTGGACATGGTGAGCAACAAAGGATACCATGGCTGCCTGGCTCAATCTGGTGCAACCAGTATCATGGTTGCAGACAGACTCTTCGACTTGAGAAGGACTAAACACCAGTGGAATTGAAGGAAGGCATTAAGAAATGTTCCTGTCCATTCCAGGGTGAGTGCCTCCATAAGCACTGTGCCCAAGGAGTGTGGCCTGCAGCAATAAAGTGGAAGTTGGTGATTTTCTTTTGAGGCAAACAGATCTATTTCTGGGGTGCCCCAAAGCCTGAAAATTATGTCCAGTGCTTGCCTGTTCAAGGCCCATTCATGATGACCTTGGCTGATTCTGCTGAGTGAATCTGACAGTGTATTGTCTTTCCATGGAAGATGAATGGCAGACAGATGCACTTCCAAGGAGTATGCTAGGGACAAACTTTCATGGCTTCCATGCACAGCCTTGAAGATCTGATACCCCTTGTTTGTTGATATTCCACATGATGGTTGTGCTGTCTGTCCTGACCTGGACTGACCGACCTCTTAACTGAGGGCAAAGGCCTTTAGGGCAAGGAGGACTGCTCTCAACTCTGAAAGGTTGATGTGCAGTTTGGATTCCTGAGGAGACCAAATTCCACAGATTTTAGATCTCCTGTGTGCCCCGGTACTTTCTATGCAAGGTCTGACTGGAATGTAAAGTAAGCTTCTTTCAGATCCAGAGATGTTAGCCAGTTTCCTTTCCATAGAGAAGGAATAACTAAGGTCAGTGTGACCATTTTGAACCTGGGCTTTGTCAGGTGTTTGTTTAGATATCAGAGATCCAGGATTGGCTGCCAATCTCCATTTTTCTTTTGTCAGAAATTATCTTGAGCACATGCCCTTCCCCTTTTGGATAAGAGGGACTGGTTCTATTGCCTGGCTTGCAGGAGTTTTTACCTCTAACCCCAGCAGAATACTCTTTGCTGGAGATGAAGGCCAGAAAACCCTGCAGCCCTGGTGTTCTGGAAACTGAACTGAAGACAGAGACCCTGACTCACTGCTTGCAGTACCCAATTGTCTGTTGTAATGTTTTCCCGTGTTGGGAGCAGTGAGCCAACATGTCCCTACTGGGTGGTGAGTCCTGATCTGTGCAGTCAGGGATTCTGTCCAGACTGTGGTCTGGGAGCAGGAACTGGACTGGCCCATCTAGCAGACCTCCACCCTGCCCCAGTAATACCATTTGACCTGTGTGTACTCCACAGGCATAGAGTATGGGTCATATGACCTGTGGTAGTAACCCCTAACTCCCTTCCTGTGGATCTAAAAGAAGTGAAGTCTCTCTCTCTTTCTCACTTCTGTAGGTGGTTTTGTACACCTCCCCTTTTTATGTATGCCTCAGTTTTGTCACCAAAAGGAATTGATTTTGCAAG
The DNA here is from genome assembly GCA_016271365.2 of Neoceratodus forsteri. Classification (NCBI taxonomy): domain Eukaryota; kingdom Metazoa; phylum Chordata; order Ceratodontiformes; family Ceratodontidae; genus Neoceratodus; species Neoceratodus forsteri. Next base: position 299,697,757 of record CM057453.1, on the reverse strand, counting down.
GGAAGTCCATAGCTTTTAATTGAGTGTCTGGTGCAAGGCTGGTTGCTCTGAGCCAAGCAAACCTTCTTAAAGAGACTGACAAGACCAACATTCTGGATGCAGTGTCATTTGCATCCACAGACATGTGAGATTGGTACTGTGGCATCTATAGCTGTTCTGGCAATATCTGCCATATCGTGTGCACATCCCCTGGGACTTTATTGATTAAAGCCAGCAGAGAATTCCATAGGGCTTTCTGGTACTGACCAGCATAAGCCATGTAAGCTGCCTGTCAGAGGAGAAGGAAGAGCCCAAGTAATCTTTTTCCCCATAGTGTCAGTTTTCTGGAATCTTTGTCTGGTGGATGAGATGCCAGGGTACATTTGCTTTATCACAGGCTGTGGCCTGTATTTTTTTATTTATTTATTATTTACTTCTTGGAAACAACCTTTGAGCATGATGCCCATTTACAAAGGTTCCACGTCAACAGCGCAAGACAGTTCCACTGAACAATTCACATAGACATAGACTCGTAATTACACAGACGACAGAAAACACGAAATTGGCAATTAGCTATAAAGTAGGTTACTATGAAATAACAAGATTAGATTCAGACCAGGAATTAGATCAAAAGCAGCCAAGTAAATTTTGGCTGCTTCTGCTAATTCCCCAGGTTAGAAGCCTAGTCCTAATGTGACTGTGAAATGAACTTGTCTACTGGCAATTTATGATTCCTAGATGTGCAATGTCTCGATTGTAAAAATGTGCCATGTTTTCTTATGTACTGTATCTTGCAAAAATGTCCTAACTGTATGTAACTAATTCGGGTCGCTCCTGAAAAGGGACCTTGGGACCCAGTGGGCCTATCTCGTTATCAAAATTGAATAAATAAATAAAATAGGCATTGTCAATTGTTAACATTCTTGCTGAGTATAGTGAGGAGAAAGACATGGGAAGGGGAGGAAGGGACCTAAGTATAGCCAGGTGGGGAGGTTAAAGGAGTACCTGGCTTTGGAGGGGCAGTCAGGGGAGGGAGTAAGTTAGTGATATAGAGCAGGAGAGGTATGGGATGCAAGAGGTTAGAGCATATTGTTGAAAAAGAGTTGGGGTGAAGGCACAGAGTAAAGGGCAACTGGATGGGAATGTTAGGGAGCATACATGCATACACAGGAGGATATAGATCATTTGGAGACAGAGGATTTAAAGCTTCCTCTCATTCACTGGGGATTATTAAGGTGTATCATGCCCTCATGATCTGGATGGGTATACAAATAATCAGTAGAACCCCTATCCAGCTGGTATTGTTTCTTTACCTTCTTGTCCACCCTAGGGACAGTGAAAGGTGTCTGAAGGATTTTAAAATAGCCTCTTTAAGGGAATTGTGGTTTGAAGACCACCTTTCTCATAGGAGTCAAACTCACCATATCTAAAACATCTGCCTCTTTCTCATCATCCATAGAGTCCTGTGAGGTGCAGTTCAGAGTGTAAGCCATTTGCCTGACAATGAAAAATGGGATGAAAAATCATCATGCCCATCAGGAGGGGACCCGAACTCCTGGTCTGGGGATACCTCTGGTTCAGTGGGTTCCCTAGATCTGGTTCCTCCTCTTCCTCCTCACTGTACACTTCCAGGCCTTTGTCAATGGGAACCAGTGGTGGGATTTGAACCGTGAACCCAGTATGGATCCTGTAGTCTGTAGAGCCTATATAACTTGCAGGGTTCTGGCAATTTTTCTCTGCAGAGGGTATTTTATCTGTGTCTGTTGGGAGATCCTTTGCTTTTTCAGCAGGAGGTCAACAACATGTTTTCCTTATATTTCCTTTTGGCAGGCACAGACTCAGGAGCCTGCTCTGTTGTTCTTTTATGCTTACCATGTTCAGACCCTTTTCAAGGATTTTGGGGTCTGAGGAATCAGAATCTTTAGAGGAGCCTTTTGAGGGTCTCTCTTTGTTTTGGAATGAGATGAAGAAGGACCCTCTTCAGTCTGCTTTGGTGACACTGAGGTAGAAGCAGAAGCAATTTCCTTTCATCTTTGGCTCTCTTTTCATAGTTTTGAACAAAAGTACTGCACACTTCACAGTTAGAGAAAATATGACTAGGATCCAAGCACTCTATGAACATGTTATGGGGATCAGTCTTTGCAAGGATTTGAAAGTACTTTATACAGTTTTAAAACCTGTGGGCTTGTCCTCTTTAATTCTGTCTGACATGCCAAAGGTCAGGAAGGAGACTGTAAAAACTTCCCCAGAAAAGGTTTTAAAACAAATTACAGTCAGTTCCTATGTAAATAAATGGAACTGTGATTTAGTAGTTTGCTACAGTACACAGAGTCAGACTGGCGTACCCAGTTGACTGGATATTTCAGATTGCCCTACTCTGTTGGGTAATTGGCCAACACCTAAACTCTGCGAATATGTGGTGTTATCATCCATTGTCTGATAATATTGTGTATTATGGGCCCTGCAAATCAAAGCATAATGTAAGCACACAGCTAGAGTACCAAAGTGAACTGAAATACTGATATGGGTGTGTTATCCTGGGCCATCCCTATTGATTATCCAGATGGGCCCTTGCCACATTTCCAGGTGGGACCCTGTACTGCAGTCCAACCCTGTTGCTACAGTTTAAATGAAGTGCAATTGGTTCCTATGCAAGCAGCACACAATGTCAGAAAACATGAACTAAACACCAAATGGGAATGGTTCCTAGGTAAGAACAGGAACCGATTACAACATAAACTACAGTTGTAAATAATAATACTTTAAAACTAAGCATTAGCGGTAAGAACCGCAACAAACTGTGTTTTAAACTAGAAAACTCAGCTTCTGTGAACCGTGAGAGAAATGTTCAAAATGAGCAAATAATACCCACTAAGTTAAACTTTACAAATGAAACTACTTGAGGCAGAGTATGAATAAAAAGTGAAGAAATACCACTTTTAAGTAAAACAAACAATCTTGCAGCAAAGTTGCTGTGCAGCTCTTGTGGAAAGTCTTGCTATCTGAACAGAAGAATTGAATCTGGCAGTTACAGGCCACTTAGAGACAGAAGTTTTGAATGATGCATTTCAAATTCTCTAATTTGCATACATTCTAAATCAAAGTTCTGGGGCAGTCAGCAGCTCCAGGCTGACTGCTGATTGTCTAATACTACCAGGATATTCCTGGAGTTTGAATCATTAGTTTCATAGTACTTTCTGAGCATATATCTTCATCTTTGATTATGTGTCCCACATTATGAAGGCCATTTTCTCACATTGCCCTGCATTTTGAGTGTTGGTGTCCCACATTTTAGTGACAAAAGGTTTAGAGGTATGGTGAGATGGGGCAGTAGTTCCATGAAAGAGGAGACACCACCTTTGTATACGGAAGGCATTTAGCTAGCTTTCATGCCTATGGTGCCTCTTTACTGTAGACATCACTCTGAGAAAACAGACACCATAATTCATTCTGTCATTGCTGTACCTTGTCGAAACAAATTAGTATTTTTTTCAGTCCTATGAGGATTAAACCGTGATTTGTTAATGCTTGAATAAACCAGAGTAGTGCATATATAATTTTACTACATGTATAGACTAATCAATATTGTAGAATGCAGTCTTGTGCAATTCGTCAAGAATGAGATGCACATCTATATATTTTCCATTTAAATGATTTGCCCTCTGAGTTACTCTAGTTCAAGGATGAGGCATTTATTAAAATTAAACGAGACAGAACTTGTTTCTCGTGCAAATATGACCATAAAGTATGATATTTAAGTTGGTGAATCATGTGCTAGAGAATTTCAAGTAAGAGCTCTGGGCCAGACTTGTTTTACTGGTGTGGTTGTTATGCCAAACATGATTTCTACCACACCATGTCCAATACCTACTGAACATTGATTCTGCACAAATATGTGTTATGGAAGGCAATGGAAATGAGGCACAGGGCAGTACTAAATGGGGTAAGTGGCCAAGGACATTCAAGCCAGGAGCAGGCTCCAATCAGAGAGTGGGAGATCACATGGTTTGCTGCACAAAGCCTGTGAAATCATGCATGTGTGGGTGGAAAAGGAAATAGGCAGAAGTAAGGTATATTCAGGGAAACATTTCTGGGGAAAGATAAGAAAAACAATAAAATGAGACATGAGCAGGGATGAAGAAGTAGATGGAGTAATGGCGTAACAAAACGTTTCTCTTCCCACACTTCACTTTATTTCACACACTTACAGTGTTTTAGCATTCTGTTAGTACAACAGAAGTCACTGAACTCCCACTTTTTTCCAGCAAGTTGATTCAACCAACTTGCAATATTTTCTGTTCAGGAGGCTTACTTCAAAAGCATGATGGAAAGTAAAATGTGCTCTCCAAAGAGTCCAGTGCTCAAAAGGATACTGTAAGACATTTATTGTTGCTGAAGTATCGTATGTGGAGTCTGTCACGATTTAGCTGTCAAGTATTTATTACAGATGAAGTATGTACAGAGGAAAACATTCAGTACAATTCCAACTGGTAGTCTCTCTGTAGTTTATACAAACACAATACCAGAGATCGTAAGTTAAGATGTTCACCTATAAATGGCTAGCTTCTCCTCCTTCATATTTTCATTGTTATCCATAGTAAACCCCAGCCCTTGAAGTCTCCTCATTCCATGGCCATACCCCAGTCCCACAAGTCCTTTTGTGTCATATCCCTGTTGTTCCTTGAGGAGGTCACTGAGTTATTATGTGACAAGAGGTACGTACTGGCTTGGGACAGCTTTGACTAATGAATGTGAAACAGACCAAACAAAGCTTATCTCACTCTGAGTTTTTCTTTTAATTTAATATGCTTTATTTATTTTGTTCAATATAAAACAAAGCAAAACTCACTCTGAGTTTTACATGAGAATCAAATCTATTTTGTTGATGGTTGATTTGCTTTTAGTACTATATAGCCCATCCTCTCAAATGCAGGCACAGGTCATTTTAAGAACTCATCTTTTACCTGTATGAAACCCTCATTGCTTCTTGTTACAGGGTAGTTCTTCAGTGATCAAGAGTGCAGTATATCCTCTAATGACCTTGCATAACAACAATTTTATAAATCACCCCAGTGTTGAAATACCTGTTGCAGTTTTCACAAGCATATATTGTCATATATTTTAGAGGTACAGTACTGTATGTCATACTATGTTACCATTACCTAGTGAAATGTTAGCCTTTGTTTTGACTCTGCACCCAGTACGTGCTTAGATTGTGTAACTATTGTTAGAATTTATGCCTGGAGACAGTTTTCAATTGTTTCTTGCTGCATCTGTATTTGTGGAACATATCTGTATTCTGGTTTGTGTCATACTTCATATGGAACCTGTGAAAGAGCTTTCTACTCAAGAGTGTTAATCCAAGATCTTAATAAATATAAATTAATTAATTAATTAATTAATACTGTCACTGTTTATGACACAGTTCTTTAACAGTTGCCACATTGGGCCCATGTAACACAGTGAACACTTTTATGCTGAAGTCTACGTGCAATGCAGTGTCTCAGGTTACTGCATAAAAAGTTATTAACTGCCATTGTAATTGTCTTTTTCCTGCAGTACTGCTTCTGCAGAATTGTGCAGTATTATGTTGCATCCAGGAGGGCTCCACTGCACATTAACTCCTAATGTGCTACAAAGTTTGTATTCTATTGCTGGTGGAGCAAGCATTTCCTAAGTATCGCACCACTGGAGTCCATAAAGGACTGTAAAATTTGGAATTTAGGGTGTATTTAAAACATAGTTTCTCCAGAGGAAAGATCCAGCAGGGCTGGGTTGAGGCTAAAAACCTCCTGTTGCAGACACAAAACAGATGCTGATGAACAATAGCAGGTGCCTTGACAGCCACCACCCTGAAGACTCTTGATGCCATAGAGCTTTTGTTTCTAGTATCCAGGGAAGGGACAGGCTAGCTCAGGCTGTTGCATGCTGTGCACCAGGAAGAATAAATGCTCATTGCTGGCACACCATGAACAACTATGTGCACAAATCCAAAACCTGCTTAGATGGGTGAGCCTGAGGAGGCCAAGCAAGGCCACAGGCACCACTAGTAGAAATGTCACCATTGCCAGGATCATCTTTGCTCTAGACACTATACTGGAACAGAGAAAATCACAGCAGGGCCAGGACAGATGGACCAAACTGAGGAATATAAGAACATGAGGTTGTCTCTGGCAGACTGAGGACATGCTGGAAAATTCTTCAGTCTTTCCACAAGCAAAAAGCCTCTCAAATGGTTAAGTCCCTCAGTCTCCTGAGAGGGTCTGTCTGACTGTCACCAATAAATGATTATAGGCCTCACTTTCTGGCACATAGTGATGCACTCCAAAGTCCTAAGAACCATTTTTGACTACATGGCAGGCTTCTGGAACCTAATTAACTGCTGAGGTGGCCTCTTACCCAATTACTGTGGTGAGCAGTTTCAGGGGGACAAAGGTGCTACCACTTTTGTAGTTGAGAGACTCTAGTTCAAAATCCTATTTGTAAATGGTTCCTACCCAGAAATAAGTATTTCTGCCCCATCAATGTTTATGTAGTGGTGCTTCAGTGCCCAGTTTGGTCAGGGCTAGGAGTGGGGAAGTCCCAATTTTATCAAGGGTGCCCATTCCTCCTTATCAATAGCAGTGGCACCACCATGGATACACCATGCATCACCACTGAAATGAATAGTGTGGAGTCAAAATTTGCTCAACTCTTCTTCACCCAAGTCCACATCAGCAGTACTTGGGATCCAGAGAGCAAGCAGGGTGATGGTTGCAGTCTGGGCTCTGCAGAACTTTGAGGTAAGCCCACATTTTGGGGAGTTAAACTCTCCTTGTGTTTAAACACTTGACATCCATATCAAAGTTAAACAGAGTCCACCTGCAAGACAAACAACATTAAGTGTCTATCTAGGCAATTGTTTCCGAGGTAGAATGTTATCCTGCCCAGACAAAAGCTTCCTATCTAAGCAAATACTTTTCTGACCCAACAGCAGTCTTAAGGCTTACATTTTCCCTTAGTGTATCTATCACTTTTGGTGATGGAGACAGACCAGTAAGAGCCTACAGAGACAGATTAGGCAGGGAACATCTGGGCCGACTGCATCGGCCAAGCAGTCCTTTTCTGACAGCAAATTCTGTTTCTATGTTTCCGTCATGTTGCTGAGTGGGTGGGGATGTTTTAAGGATTATTTATCTGAGGGTGGGGATGCTTGTGTGATGCTGAGTGGGTGGGGACAGGGTCACCATGATACTGGTTGAAGTCAGGGAGAGAAAGCTGGTATGGGGTGCTAAAACAAAGTGAGGGAGGGTACCTTACTATTTTAAGACATTTGAGGCTTGTTTAAACAACTGACTTTGCACATTTAATTCTTGGTGGTGTGCATGTGTAGCCCAAAGTTTGGCACTCTACTAACAATGTAAAACTTCTCAGCTCTCCTAGCTGCAAGTCTTTCCCTTACTTGACTGTTGGAGTCCATTTTCAGGCTCTCCATACAAGAGTGTGTGGAACCAGTTTTGTTAAATGAGCCACCCAGAACCTGAGCAGCTCAGCAGTAGCCAAGTTCAAACCAAACCTTTCCGGTACAGCTCAGAAACAGTTCAGAACTTTTCTCTTAAAAAACTTTTCTTTTAACCTTGCTTCCCCATCCACCTGCCTGTACCTTTTGGAGAAAAGACCCTGAAACATGTTGCCTTCCACAATTGACAATAGTTGAGTGAGGGGCAGATGGGCAGCAAGCTGAGGAGTCCTTTACCATTTCCTCCAGGGCTGATTCAGTCCCTCTCTTTCCCTTGAAGCATGCCACTGTGTCAGTAGTTGAGCAGAGTGCAGAGAAGTTTACACTGTACATACACACACATTTCTTATAGACAACACTACGAAAACAGGAGCTCATGTATCTCCTTGGGTTCTATGTCATAATGGTGATTGCCAAAAGGCAACAGTCATTATGGCAAGGGTACATTGCTGAAAATCAATCTCGTGATATACATCCACTGCGCACAGGAAACGGCACGGGGACTTAGATTTTATTGTTAATGCAGGGGCTGTGCCCTTGCACTCCCCCACTAAAGGATTCTTAACTCCAGTAGGGTGCATGTGGAGGGTTCAAATTCTGGGGCAATTAAATTTCGGGCAGGGCACACTAAAATGTAGGCATGCCCGACCCGAACCCAGAACTCTTGCAGCATTAGGCTGTCACCCACCCACCACGCTATGGGGCCAGCTCAACAGCCCCACACCAACCATGCCAGGCCAACCATCCCTCCCTCTCATCACACTCGCTTCCCCACGCACGTATACATATAGCGACGCCCTGTCACTATATGCACGAGCCTTCCCCATCATGTCACCTTCCTCACACTCTCACCCTATCTTTCCTGCACCACAAGTGGGTCACTGTTTTGGTAGGAGCCCACTTGCAGATAGCCCACATCACAGAATACCATCTCCTCATCAATGATTTCCGATTGCTTATCACTGTCTACAAGAAAGCATGCATGCAATGCAGAACTCCTCACCATGTTGCAACACAAGAGGGTGACTGAGCTAGCCCAGAGAAAAGTAAAGGGCCACTAAACTTGCTGTCCAACAGGCCCTCCTCCAATCGACTATTAGTGATCATGGAGGTGCAGAAGATGCTTCAGGTGCTCTTGCCCAAAAAGTATTGGCAGCCAAGATGGTGAGAAGGAGGGGAATCTAAAAGGCTGTCAGGAGAGAGAGAGAGGTCTAAAAGGGGTGTCAGGAGGAGGGAGACAGGTAGAAGACCAGCTACACATCATAGTTGGGGGTTCCAGTAAAGGCAGACTGGGCAGTGAGGTTACCCTCTAAAGGCAATTTGGTCTAGTGGTTCGAACAAAGCTGTGAACCCAGAGCTCCAGATCTGAATCCCTTCACTGCTGCTTACTGTGTGACCCAGAGGAACTCCTCTAACAGCCCTTACTTAACTTCTCTATAATCCTACTGTTTGAATATTGCACACCTAAGGGCAGCAACATTCCCTCCTCCTTTTCCAGGATTGTAAAGTGAGGGGACTAACTAAATGTGTCAAGTCAGAGAAGACCAGCAGACAGCCAGATATACCATTGGAGTCTGAGGAGATCACTGGCATTGGACTTTATCCCATAAAGGGAAAGCTCGGTTACAGTTAGTGAGGAGAGAGTATTCTTAAAACTGTTGTGGGGAGGGAGACTGACTTGAATCCAAAACCCAAACCGGGGTGATTTCACAAAACCAGAACTAGAACCTCCGTGTTTTGCCCCTTCTACTTCAGACTAATTGAATCTGTTAAAAAACTAGGCAGCTCTGAAGAGAACTCATCTACAGGTAGTCACTTGAGACAAAGCATTGGAATGACGTAACCAGATCTGAGATAGAGTTACAGTGTATAGAACACTGTCATTCTGTACTTGTGGGTTTAAAACAAATGCTCACCCTGAATTCCATCAAGGGTTTCTACTGACATAATGAACAAGAGAAAGCACAGCAGAAACTATTTTCAGGTATAATATGAGGTCAATCACTGTTTGGGTTTGTCACACATGAACAATTAAGAAATAACTCATAACAGGGTGTGGGTTTATGTAAGCAGTGCGACATGACAGAGTGCTGGTGTGGTATCACAACAGAACGCCAGGGAATAGTCAGGATGAGGCCCCAAGCCAAGTACTTTCAGCCCCTGGAAATATGGTTGTGACACCACAATCAACACCCTGGAGTATCTTATTTCACTTATAAAATGGGTTGTGTGTGGATATTTTAGATAATTCTAAAAAATCCTTTACATTTAAAAATGGTTATTTTGAGAAAGTAGACCCTCTGCTGGAGGGCTACACCAGAGGGGCTAGTCTGTTTATTTCAGTTTGTAGACTAAGAATTGTCATTCATGATTGCAAGTCAATCCAGTTCAGTTTATTAAGGAATAATCATAGAAGTCTAATTTATAATGGCATCCTCAAACAGCATAGTCACAAACATTATAACAACATTTCAATACAAAGACACAAACAGTACAAAATTAACAACAGCAGTAAATACTTTCACAAATTAAAAAGCCAGTTATTGTGCAACCCCAGAATACTTTTATGCAACTATATTGTACCTTTTGCCTCTACACTGCAGATGTCATGTTAGGGCAATATATCCTTGAACCAGTTTATAAGAGAATTCACTGGTGGCTTGATCTTGCAATAACTTTAAAGTAACTTTAAAGGAATTCCACAGATAGGGGTAAAATCTATGAAAAATGTGTAGCTCATTGAGTTTTGATTCTTGGAACAATCAGTTTGAACTGTCCAGCGGTTCTCGGAAAAGTTGTTTTATGTTGGCTTCCACATGCTCAAGCAACATCTTGTGGTAGTAGCACATTTCAGAGGTGTGTCAATGTTGTGGCCAGTGCAGGGAACGCTTTAGTGGGTGCATTCCTCGGTCGCCAATCAGTGAACATGCTGGCAATGACAGCTGTTTCAAAGAGAGCCATGGAGCTGAAAGAAATCTGCCACTCCAGTGAGATGCAGTTTCCTCATTGCAGCAGCAGATGACAAAACTCCAGCCATGTGCATTACAGTGCACAGTAGTGTGCATGGCCAGAGTTACCAGTGGAGTTTCAGTGTACCTTTCCTGGTGAAACATTTCAATAAGTAAAATAGCCATGGTATGGCTTTCCACAATGATGACTCCTGCTGCCCAACACCGCCCTGAAAAGCCAACATGGGAGCCCAATCCCCATCGGCATGTTTCCCCATTATGTGGCACACTGGGAGCCCACCGTGTGTTGAAACATGGTGGCTCCTGCCACCCATCACATAGTCTTGCAAAGCCAACATTGGGGTGCCTAATCCCTGTGTCGGCATGTATCCCCCACGACATGTGGCACACTGGGAACCCACCCCAGGGTGCCAAACTACTGTTTCTGACACCGGATGCCCACTCCCGGTGCTGGATGTGCCGCCCACCAACCTGTTATGTTATTTGCCGACAACAGGGTGCCCAATCCCCGTGGTCGGCAATGGCATGTGCCACTTTCATTGTGGCACACTGGGAGCCCACCCCAATGTGCCTACATTTTTTTTGTTTTCCCTAAAATTGAAAACTGCCCCCATATTCTTTTATTTTACTTAACCACCTTCGTAGTCTCCCCAGTTCCCTCCTCAACCTGCACTCTCCTCTGCACAACCACTCCTCGCACCCCTGTCACCCCATACTTACCTATGGAGGTATCTTCTGTGGCTTGGGGATATCTGCATCTTCAAAGGCCAACCGCAAACTGAAGAAATGATGATAAGCTTTATAATGGATCAACGGGGAGTTTCAACTTGGGTTGATATCACAGCCATTTTTTTGAATTTTGGCCCAAATTTTCAACATGGTGTTCTTGGGCCACCTCATGAACATGTTACTGTTATTTCTTACTTGGTCCCGAAGGTGATTTCACGGTCGTTGTGTGGAATCCCCTTTGAGGTCAATTAATGAAACAATAGTGCCACTGTTCATGAGAGAAGGTCCCAAAAGTCCATGTTGCAAATTTGGTGAAAAAATTCGAACAATGACTGTGTTATGAGCGCAGTGTGCAGTTCCTATGCAAGCTCATAACTTCATCAATTTTTATATTTCCAGTCCAGATTTTCAACATTGCCATTTTTTCACACCTCCATGTCAATGGTATAGCTGTCATTTTCACATCCTGCCCAAAATATGCTTTTACGCCGTGGAGCAGAATGGCACGGTCACTGTGGGAAATCAACTTTGGGACAGAGTAACAAAATCACAGTGCCACTGTTGATGAGGATAGGTCCAAAATGCCCATGTTGAACATTTGGTAAAAATTCCAAAACTGATTGCATTACAGGCTCACGATGAGCAATTTCTACGACTATAACTGCGCTATTCTTTCATATATTTTCACCCAGATTTTCAACACTGTCAGATTTCACACTGCCTAATGAACAGTACAGCTGCCATTTTCACATCCTGTCCAAAATGTGTTTTGCACTTGTAGTGCCAAATGGAAGTCGCTGTGCAAAATCACCTTCGGTAACGAACTGATAGTGCCACTGTTCATGAGGTTGGGTCACAAAAGCCCATGTTGAAAATTTGAGTGAAAATACTAACAAAGACCAGGGCATTAGGTTTCCAACCATAATGCCCCACCCTGTAGAGACTCCATAGGCATCAGGGGTGTGACTTGGATCATCAGCTGTAATGCTCACACCATTCCACCCCCAACCCCACCCTTCAACCAGTGACAGGTATCGAGGTGTGCCTTGGAGTCTTCAGCCCCAAAGTTCACACCATTCTCCTATACTGCACCCATCTCAGCTTATTTCCATATGGAATGGGGTGAGTGTAAGGCCGAAGACCCTAAGGCACACCATGACACCTGTTGCTGTCTGCAGGGTGGGTGAGGTAATGGCTTAATCATTATGGCCGATGACCCAAAAGCACACCCTCAATTCCTTTCAGTCCTATGGGGGTGGGTTGGCATTAGTTCAATACTTCACTGCCATTCCTATTATGCATCTCTCTAACGCCTGCACTACCAATGCCAATACCAGCAAGCCAAAATTCAGCATTGACAAATGCTTGTTTACCTCCTGCTTACTCCATGAATCTAAGGAAGGAGAAAAAAGAGATGTATTGTTATTTACCTCAAACCAGAGTTAGACAATTAACACATACTGCATATTTTAAGATAAAACAACCACGGCAGATCCAGCACATTGATATTATACTATCTTTCTAAATAACAGCTGATATTTCCATCATATCATTTAGACCTGGTGGATAGTAACCACCAAGTTGTACTATCCACAACACCTAAGTAGAAACAAACCATTAAGAAATGTATCCCATTTTTTATTCTGATACCCATAGTAAGATTTTGGTTGACTTGGAATGGCCATTGCTGGCCCCAGAGATGACAGGCACGGTCCCAGTACCAAAGATAGACCCAGTCCCAGCACCAGCAAACAAGGACTAACTTCTGACACTGTTTGCAGTACAATACCATCCAACCCAGCTTTGTTTGCTCCTGATGACACCCACTCCACACTCTGTTTGCCTCCAACCTCCAGTCGAGCCAAACTAGTTTGTTAGTTTTGTAACAATCACACAGGAGTGCAGTGTGCATATTTATGGAACACATACAAAGAGAGGAGAGAAAGAAGTAAGTGCCTCAGCAAGGGCTTGAATATTTGTGTTGCCACTGGGTTGTGCATTTGAGAAAGAAAGAGTGACATGCTCAGGGACAGCCCGGTTCCAGTTGTCTCAGTGGTGCAGCTGGTTAGCGCAACCAGAATGCTATTCCAGGCAGTGTGGGTTCAAGTCCCAGCTGTGTCACTTACTTCTTTCTCACCTTTGTTTGTATGTGTTCCACAAATATGCATACTGCACCCTTGTGTGATTGTTACAAGCAAATATTTGTGTTGCCATTGGGTTGTGCATTTGAGAAAGAGTAATGTGCTCAGGGACAGCCCATGTTCCAGCTGTCTCAGTGGCACAGCAGGTTGAGTGCAATCTGAATGGTATTCCGGGTGACCTGGGTTTAAGTCCCTGCTGAGACACTTCCTTCTTTCTCACTTCTGTTTGTATGGGTTCCTAAATATGCACACACACTCTTGTGTGATTGTTACAAATACTGTATATAGTTGTGTTACCATTTGGTTATGCATTTGAGAAAGAGAGATGTGCTCGGGACAGCTCAGGTTCCACTTGTCTCAGTGGGCAGCTGGTTAGCACAATCGAATGGTATTCTGGGTGGCCTGGATTCAAGTCCCAGCTGTGGCACTTACTTCTTTGTCACCTCAGTTAGTTTGTTAGTTTGTCTGCTCCTGACCCCCTACCCCCACTCCTGGAGAAACCATCCACTTGGCACTTGCCAGCCTTCAAGTATATATTATGATTATTTCATGAAAATTCAATTAGCCCTAGTTGTGAGACTGTGAAATTAACCAATAACCCTAACCAACCTGTGTGTGACATTGTGCTGGCTTATAGGGAGTGAGTAAGGTGGTCATGAAGGTGGGCTGCATCAGGCTGCATTTGTAAAGAGTGGGGTGTTGATCACTCTCACCCTTAAATTAATTCAGGCGTACTAGAAGTGTCATCGGAAAAAACCTCCACTAAGTGATTTTATACTCATACTCTATGTCACTAGCACTTTTCACTCATACTAAATGTTACCAAACTGTGCTGTTTACATCATTATATTTATAAGTAAGTTCTGACTATCACTATTTTGCCAGTCCTTTTCTCCCTTTCTTTCAAGTAACACAATACACTTTTGACACATACACCATGCAAGGAAACATTCGAACTGACAAATGCTTGTTTAATAATAGTAATGTATTTATGGCAGAAAACAAAAACATACCCATTTTCTTTTCATTTAATTTCTTTCCTGAACTGAGGTATGTAAGTTATGTGGGTTTGAAGGGTTGTAAAGATCTTGCTCCTTGTCATACCCACCAGAACAAACTCTGGGTAGAGCCGATACAGCTGTGGCGAGCTCTTAACTGTACAGGTAGGCGCCAAGAGCAGCTGCAATAGTGGAGCAGCAGCAGCATGGATCATGGGTGGCAGCAGCGAGTGGAACGCAGTCATGGTGGTTTGCCACTCAAAAGGTGGTGGCAGGAGCAAAACTGCGCATGCGTGATACTCACACATGTGCAGTTCTACCAGAAGTACACTCACAAAGTAGTGCACTGTGGAGAGGGGTGACCATGCTGCAACAGGGGAGCCATCCGGGAGGACAGCACCTATGGGATCACTGCTGCCTTGATATTGCCGCATCACTGTAGGAGAACACAGGGTCACGTTCCAGAGCTGACTCTCTGTTCTCCTACAGTGATAGCTAAACATCTGTGGAGCTCCACCCACACAGCCATAAAATTTAAACATCTTGCTCTGATGCTGTGCTGCCTACCATAATGAACATGTGCTGGCAGCATACTAGGACATGCACAGTATAAATCCAGTTTGTACAGTCAAAAAGTAACCTCAGAGGAAGGGATTTTTAAATGTTGCAAGTTACAAACATTTTATTGGATTGAGTCATTATTTCATCCGGCTTTAGGAATAACATCTGTTTTAAAAGTCTGAAGCAATTAAAAATACACTGACAATGGGAATCCAGAATTTCAGAAGACATTATAACTTAAAATTACTGCATATGATTATATTTTTCGTGGACTAACAATTGCTGCTTCTTTAAAAATAAAGAAAAGCAGAATTAGACCAAGAGTACTTCTAACAGTGTCTGGTTATGCAAGTAAAGCTAGCTACTGTATATACCTGGATGAAGGAGAAGAGGAGTAGTAAACAGTTCATGGAGGGTGGGTCATCCAGTCAAAAGACCCCCAGGAAACGCTTAACGGAGGAAAGACAAATATGATCAGTGACCAGCATAGAGGCTATGGATGGAATAGCTGAGATGAAAATTAATGTACAAAGAGTGGGTTCATGTCCCTTTCCCCAGTCCCTGAGAGACTGTGTCACAGACAGATGAGGGGTGAAGAAGTTGAGACAAGAGGTGTGAAATTGTTTTGAGGACACCCTACTAGAAGCTCCTCCAGCAAATTAAGTTAAAGGAACATGCTCAGAGGTTTCTAATGCTCTTTGATCTCTGAGACATCTCTTCTCTTTAGCATTCCCTGGGGTCCACTGGCTGGATGTTGCACCTTCAAGCCCCTGAGGGATGCTGCTCATGTCCTCTGCCTGTGCAGCACTCCTCTCTGTTGTACCTTCGGAGAGCTAGAAACCTCCAACAGGCTAGAACTCTCCAGCATATAGCTCCTTTATACTGTAGCAGAGATCTCTCAGCTCATCATGCAGGGGCACTGGTGTAAATTTACAGAGCTATTCCTTTAGGAATAGAGATGCAGCAAAATTAAACTTAAATGAGGTTGCCACGAGGTTACTGAAATTTCAACTTGCGAAGTTCTTAATGGCATCACCAACTTTAGCTTCACCAACTTCACAATGTTTTTTCAGATGAGGTGGCACTTTTCCACAAAGTGGCAACTTTGTAAGTCAGTCTGGTCACTTGTGGAAAAGTGCCACTTCACCTGGCAAAAATGTTGTGCAGTTGGTATTTTGAACTTCATGAAATTGGTCAACTTCATGAAATGCTGATGAGGTGAAGTTTTCTCAGCTTCACACATCTCCACATAGGAACAATATATGCACGTTGTTTGGTGTTCTGGCTGCCAGCTGTTGTACCCCCACCCACCCATGCCTACTGAACATACAGAACATACGAAATTTGCCAGCAGATAAAGGCCTAAAGGTCTATCAAGTCTGCTCAAATGTGCAGCTAGCACCCCTTATTCTGCAGCTGCCCTCACTTCCACCCTTCCCTTCATTAACCCTCCCCTTGTCCTGTCCCATCCTCGTTTGAAGCAGTCCACTGTTCTACTGGATACCACTTCTGCAGGTAGCATTCCACCCAGCCACCACCCTCTGTAAAAGGTGTCTCCTCATCTCCCTCCTGAACCTTCCTCGCTCCAGTCTCATATCATGGCCCTGGTGGCCCTCCCTCCTTACTTGAACAGCCCTCTGTACCTGTCTTGTTTATTCCTTTCATGTATTTGAAAGGTTTCAATCATGTCCCCCTGTCTCTCCTCTCCTCCAGTGAGTACATGTTCAACTCCTTCAACCTCCTCTCATATGATAAGTCCCCAGACCCTTGATCATCTTTGTCGCCCTGCGCTGCACTCCTCCAGTAACTTAATGTCCCTCTTCAGATACGGGACACCAGAACTGCACGCAGTACTCCAGGTGTGGTCTAACTAATGACCTATACAGTGGCAGAATCCACCTCCTCCCTCCGAGGATATACCCCTGCAATACAACCCAGCATTTTGTTGGCCTTTGCAGCTGTCTTCCTACACTGTGCTGAGTTGTTCATTGACCTGTGATGAGCACACCCAGATCCTTCTCCTCCTCTGTCTGGGCTAGCTGCACTCCCCCTAGCTGGTAAGTCCTCCTTGGGTTCTTCATCCCAAAATGCATCACCTTGCACTTTTGGCATTAAAGCCAGTTGCCAGGTGTCTGACCAGGTTTCAAGCTTTGCCAGATCATCCTGCAACCTGCCATCCCCCTAGGTCATCCACCACCGCCAACCTTGGTATCATCAGCAAACAGACTGATCTTGCTCTTGATGTCCCATGATATGTCTGCAATGAATATCCCAAACAACACTGGTCCCAACACCGAGCCCTGGGACACCGCTCGTCACTGCCCTTGGGTGTGAGAGCCCCCACCACCACCCTCTGTTGCCTTCCCTGCAGCCAGTTTCCTACCCATCTCACCAGCATTGCACCTGCCCTGTGCCTACTAACTTCCTTCCCAGCCTTCCATGTGGCACTGGAGTCGAATGCCTTACTGAGTGTCAGATACAGGACATCCACTGCATGTCCCCGTCCAGTTGCCTAGTTACCCAGTCATAGAACCCGACCAGGTTGGTTTGGCAGGATCGGCCACGTGTGAAGCCATGCTGTCTGCTGTCCTGTAGTCCTTTGGCCTCTAGAGGGCCCCAGCCTCTCCTTCAGGATGGTCTCCATTAGCTTACCACGATGGATGTGAGGCTCACTGGTCTGTAGTTTCCCGGTTCATCCTTGGGGCCACTCTTGTGGAGGGGCACCACATGAGCCATCCTCCAGTCTAGGTACACACCCAGGTAGTGAGGCATTAAATAGGTCTGCCAAAGGTCCTGCAAGGACCTCTGCCACTCCTTCAGTACCCTGGGGTGGATGCCATCTGGGCCTGGTGCCTTGTCCATCCTCAGTGCCTTCAAACCCTTTGAACTCTGCCCTCCATGATTTCCCCATCTGTCACCACTTCCCCCCTGCGTCTGCCATTTCACCCATCTTGGGTGTCACCCCCCTCTTCTCTTTAGTAAATACTGAGCAGAAGTACTCATTTAGTGCTTCCGCCTTATCGTCACCCTGCTTCCACCCAACCCCTCCCCTTCCTAATCCTTACTATGTGGTCCTTACAGCTCCTTTCTCCTGATGTGTAAAAGTCCTTCTCCCCTTCTTAATACCTTGTGCCAGCCTGAGTTCCGTAGATGCTTTGGCTCCCCTTGCCTTGTCACCTCCTTGATTCTGTCAAGTACTCCTCTCTGTCCTCCCCCTCCCTGTTTTCTTGTATTTCCTAAAGTCAGCTCTTTTCCTCCTTACCTTTTCCATGACCTCCCTGCTCAACCAGCTCGGTTTCTTAGCCCTAGCCTTCTTGCTCTGGGCTTTGCAGCAGGTTTTGGTTGCCTCCACTACTCCAACTTTATGAGCTCCCATCTCTGGTTAGTATCCATACTAGATTGAATTCTGGCCAGGTACCCTTTTACCACTTCCCCCATCCTCCCAAGTCAGCCCTCCTGAAGTTCAGCACTCTTGCCAGATTCCCTCCTTCCTTGCCCATATCCAATGTGAGCCATACTGAGTGGTGGTCACTCCTGACAGCGGTTCCTCCACTGTAAGTTCTCTCACAAAGTCCCCATTTGCCAGCACAAGGTCAGGGTATTCCCTAACCTGGTTGGTTCACTGACCATTTGCAGCAGGAAGCTGTCCTGGAAGGCATCCAGCAGTACCTGCTCCTTCTGTTCCTGGTTGTTGGGGTGCTCCAGTCCACTCCTGGCATGTTGAAGTCCCCCACAATCACCACACTACCCTTCTCGAGTCCTCCTGGTCTGTCCCGCTAGTTCCCTGTCTAACTCCTCCATCTGAGATGGTGGCCTGTACACCACTCCCATTCTAAGACTCTATTCTTGGAATCCTGGTTTGCACCCAAAGTGACTCTGTACTACCCTCCTCCCTTCCTCCCTTACACACTTCAGTCCTTCCTTCACATATAGTGCCACCCCCTCCTTTCCCAGTCACCCTGTCCCTCAGAAATAACCTGTACCCTGGTACAGACAGGTCCCAGTCATTATATTGGGTGGCCCATGTTTCCGTGATGGCTGCAATGTCCACCTCTCCTCTGCCATGAGAACCTGCAACTCTGCAGTTTTCCTCCCAAGGCTCCTAGCATTAAGGGTAACCACCTTCCACCCTTTCCCCTCCTCCCATCCTGCCCTCCTTTCCTAGCATCACCAATAGTACTTGCCATTTGTCCTTTGTCACTGTTATGGGGGTAAGCTCATATGATTTCCCAACCTGTGGTCTCTGCATATCTCTTCCCCAACTGCCACCCCCACTCCTAGTTTAAACTCCCAACTTCCTCTATATATTCTTCCATCCTCTGCTTCAACACTTTCTTTCCTTCCTCACTCAAATGTAGTCTGTCCTTGGCATAGAGACTACTGTCCTCCCAGGTCCCTCACCCCCAACAGCCCATACCCTTTAGCACAACACCAGGTTCTTAGCCATCTGTTAAATTCCTCTATTCTCAGCTTTCTTGTTGTGCTTGCCTTTGGCACCGGAAGTATCTCGGAAAAAGTTACTGATCTTCCTGCCCCTCACATAATTGTGCTAGTTCCTCAAACCTCCTCTAGACTATATCCACTGTCTTGTCAGCCAGGTCGTTTGTCCCAAGATGTATAATTAAATGAGGCTTGTCCCTACCCTTCTAGCATATTTCAGAACAGACTGTCCCACCCTTTCGCTGTCATTCCTGGCATGGCCTCCACCTAAATCGACTATGCTCTCCGCCTTGCTACCCCACCTAACTCCTCTTAGTATTGAGTCCCCAGCACTAAGATTCCACCCTCTTACTCCTGCTTGCTTCCTTTCATCTCCCTCCCTCATTTCCAGCTCTCTTCTTCCTCCTGCACATTATTTGCCCTTTACCCCTGTTGCAGTTCTCCCAGCAGAACTTCCCCCCTCCAGTTTGGTCCAGGCATTTATCAATTACTCCTCTAATTTCATCACTTCCCTCCTCCACCTTCTTCCTCTCTAGCATGCAAAACTATTTTCTGAAGATCCTTCACAAATCCTGCTCCTCTCTCTGCATAGTAACCTGTTCTCTCCTTTCCACGCCATGACTTTTGCCCACTTCTTTGCCTCCCTCACAAGTCCCTATTGCCTCCTTCCATTTGACTTTTGTCTCCTGACCTGGTTTCCCCGGCAATCGTTCTTCCTGGCCTGGGCCCTTTGTCTCTGCTTCCCTTCTTCTGAGCCTCTCCTCACCACTGTTGGCTTAATTGCCCTCCCTCATCTCCCTTCTTCTTCCCTCCAGTATTGGGCTAAACCCACCCAATCTGCCTTGCCTGTCTTAGTTTCTCCTGCAGACCCTCAATCTCCTTTCTAAGTTTTTCTATGTGTTTGCACACTAAACATCCTCCACTCTCAGGCAATGTTTAGAAAGATTGGTGCACTGCAGTTGTTGCAGCCTACCACCCTACCCATTGCTGTCGTTGCCCACCAGCGACCCCACCCTTCAGATGCAGGATACCAAACACTCCCCAAGTCCCCACTCTCCCCCTCTATCAGTGCAAAACATTCTTTATGTCCCTTACCTCCTTTGTTGCACGTTTAGATATGCTGAGCAACTGCTTTTATATTCCTATCCACACTCAAAAATACTTTAAGCAGCCTTTCTATTACCAGCTAGTTTCACTACAAAGCACATTACAAATCAATCTTTTGTGACCCAAAATTGATATAGGGGTTACAGGTACATTATGACAAGTCGTGTCAGTCAGTATATAGGTTGGTAGAACAAGAGGCTGTAACCTACAGTACAGTAGAAAGGACACTATCAACTCTCCTTAGGACTCAGACTGTACCTATTGTGGTTTGAAACACACACATGACCAACATCTGCAGAATTTGCTGATATAGCTTGCTGTTTTGTATTCATTTTTTCTTAACAAAGTGAAAAACTGACGGCACACCACACTGGTGCTACCACACAAAACCTGTTTTCAGTACTTCATGTTCTTGCTGCATCCTTCCTGAAGCTTTGGACCCCCCACCCCACATATACACACATACAAACATATGCAGTACACACAGTCTAGTCTCTCATAATACTGCTGGATGATACTCACGGCATCATGAGAGCCTGGACTGTCTGAGGGAATCTCTAAGGTTCGATAGACCATTGACCTCTTTCTGCCGACAGATTCTCTGTTTCTAAGTTTAAATCAGAAGCATTCATTAATAGGGGAGCAAGAGCTATAACCAACAAGATTTGATGTGATGACACAAAGAGCAAGTTTTCAGTTTTACTAAGAAAAATGAAGCCTATAAATAACCGGCTACATCAGTAAATCCTACAAAATATGATTTTTAACTTGAAATAATCTGAAGCTGTAAGTGCTGATAGTGCCCTCTTTTGTATAGGAACATTTTTCAGTTTTGTTTAAAATTTCTAACAATTCATGCCAAATCATATTAATCTTTTTGTGTATGTGACAATGGAAATAGTACTATAAATATAGTGGATAATGGATGGGCAACAGGGGACAACAATGTTGTGTTCACTTTGAGGGTTGTCATACAACCTTGAGAAGTGAGCACAACATTGTTTTTTACTGTTACCCATCCATCATCTTTATAGTGTATGGACAACAGTAAATCACTAGTGGACCACTTCTTGAGCATTGCACCATGTTTTCAGACTTTGCCCCCAAACCCAAGAAAAGCCTCACTCTATCTCCAGTCCCCTGCTCTCATCGACTCAATTTAAAAATAAATAAATAAATCTACATGTGCCTACTGTTTTATGGGCAACAGTAAATTAGAAATATGCCCCTACTTTGTGTGCTTTGATGGGTGCTGCTCTTGTGGTGGACGAGCTGTGGTGGTTCGTATCCTCATAGTTTAGGATGATGCCAGATAAATCTAGAAGGAGAGGCTGGCGACATACTTAGAGCCAAGATGCAAGGTTTATTAGCCACAGTTGGAGCACACAGAAAAGACTTAGCATTCACTAACACTATACACATAAGAAAGAGTCAATAAAGTTACCAGGACCACAAACTGGCCCCACTAATGTCCTACAAAAGGCCAGGTTATTCAGGTCTTTAAGGTGTAGTGATCCAATGCACCAAGCTTGGGTTTCTAGTATTTTGGTTGTCCAACTGCTTAGGGTGAACCTAAGGAAGCACTTCCTACAAAGGCCATAAAATGGGGCGTCCCCAGTGAACCAAAACCAAGTGAAACACTGTAGGCCTCCTGGCCCTGGGAAGAAGGTGACTCCTGGTGTTGCTGAGGCAATGTCAACAGGGCAGCACCTGGTTGAGGATGGGTGTTGATGCCAGGTTGTAGGGAAGAGAACCTCCTCTGGGGATGTTGGCTTCAATGACCTTGGGCAGGTGATCTCCAGTCGAGGAAAGGATGCTGGGTGTGATGATCCACTGGACGACCTCTGGGCAGGTCTCTGGAACCCTACCACCTCACCCGTGCAGCTTCAGAATCTGACAATCTTGGTGTGACCTCTTGATGCATCACTGGAACACGAGCCACCTATGGGCAGTACAATCAAGAGTTTGCTGACTTTTGGTGTGGCCTCTTGGTGAGCCACCGGTACTTATGCCACCTCAGAAAATGGGGCACAGAGCCTTGCAATCCCTCGGCAAGGCCTTGGTATAAACCACCAGTACTGTTGCCACCTTAGGACAATGTCTACTCAGGAGAATGGGCAATGTGACTCCGAGTTCAGTGGATGACTTAAGTCCCTCGAGAGCTAGAACTGGGGCGGCCCTAATCTGACTCACTTTGGTGGGCCCTAGCTACCTTCTGGCTACCACTTGACCCACAACTCGAACCTGGGGCATCATGGTGAACACTTGGGTTGTTGGAGGTCATTGGAAGTGAGTGCGGGTGATACTGGGCTTCCAGGGACCTTCCTGGGTCAAAGAAGAGACACCGGAGGACTTCTGGATGAGGTGTGAGGTGTGTGCAGGAGTCTGGAACAGATAAAAATTGAAAGGCAATCCCCCTTGTATGACTTAGAGTTCTGCCATATGGGATGGGTTGGCCCAAATGTCTTCAGAGGAAGTAGCAGTAGGCAAGTGCAGCAATCAATTCCTCAGGGCAGTGACAATTGAGAAAATAAGGCAATGCAGTCATTTAAACTCCTCAATTGAATATAGCTGTTCAGTCATAGCAAGCCATTCAACAATTTAAAGCAGTTTGATTGAATACAGCAGTTCAGACATAGCAAGCAGTGGGCCCAGGCAACCATACCTCTTAACCTCCCTCATCACAGGGCAGGGACAAATTACCAAAATCAGGAACACATCAGATAAAACAGTAATATTAGTCCCAGAAGTTGTTTACCACATGTTTCTTAGTGCTAATAGCATTTTATTAATGAGAATTGGACTGTAACATCAATGGCTGGCATTATTCTGTGAACCCAATCCCTACTCTTTAGTGCCAGGAAATACCAGATTTAGGAGGGACAGAAGAAATTTCTGAGGCAAAATCGGGACATCCCTGAAAATTAGGAACAGCTGAAGGGTAGGCAATAACAGGAAATTGCAGGCAGATAAATAAAATACAGTTTGCTTCATGGGCATTGAGACAGTTTGATGACCCCCTTGTGAAGATGGAGGCCAGGGTACCTAGTGTCTCTGTCCCATCTATGGGATACCACGCCTTCTACTACATGGACAAAGGACTACGTTTTTCCCATTACTTGGGCTTAGATTACCCTAGAACTCTGAGCAAAGCATGCAATAAGGCTCTGCCAGGCTTTTAGTAATTAGCTTCTTACAGCTAAACAATTAGAAATTCAGCAGGAAATGCACATTCTCACCAATTTTTGACCTGGCTTTACCTAGCACTTCTTTGATTCTTGGTTAAGAGGGAGAGCTCAAGTCTCTATATGGACCTCAGACTGCCTAGAATAAGTTAAACTAGCAAAGATTCTTTCAAGAGAGGCGTCACAAACACCTTTAATCTTGATCTAACAATGATTTGGTTTGAACCCTTCTAGCTTCTGCCTTTTGGTTCTCATTTCTCTCTCTCCCTCTGTCTCTATACAACTGGACAAGATAGCAGCTTCCTTCACCGGGGATACAGTGGAAGCAATTTAACAATTTTAAACAATAATTACACAGTGCAACAATACAGTTGCTAAATAAACAATCCTTCCCTGGATGAAGCAGGTCTAGCTAGGACTAATTATTAAAGGAAATGCTGGCTAACAGCCTACTCACCCCTGGAGTTCAACCAAGATTTCTGTCCTCTGGGGAATGCACAACCAAGAAGGAGTGATAAGGCTTATTCTCCTGGAGACTGCTGCATGAAAGGTTCACTGGGTCTGTTCCCCAGCCAAATGAACTGACTTGACACACTGGGAGACCTGACTAGATGGCAGGTTTCTGCAAAAAATGACCAAGGCTGCTACTGGGGATCTTCTGGAGGAGTTACACCAGAGGACCCAGGGATTTGCTTCAACCTTCTAACAGGGAAGCCGACATCCATTGCCATACTGTCCTTCACCCTCCCTGGTCAAACTCTTTCTCACCTCTCTCCAGTCTGTGAAGAGCTGGGCGGTCCTGGCTACCTGCCAGGGATTGGTCCTTTGTCCAGAGGTTAGCCTCCTAAAGCTGGGTCAGTGGCTTAAAAAAAGTCTCCAGATTTGAATCTACCCTGGCTACAGAGATTGGCTGAGAGGGCTCAGCCTGACTTCCTTCCACTGGGGACAGGAATATTGCCCAACTGGTTTTTCTGGCTGGGTGTTGGTCTTGAGCAGGGGAAGTGGGGAAAAGAAAAAAATGGTTTTCTTTTAAAACCCTGAATTTAGACTTCTAGGACTGTCTGCTGGAGTTGGGCCTGTTCTTTTTCAGAGAGTCACCACAACTTTCAAGGGTTTCCCATTAAGCTGCCAGGGTCCCCATAACTGTTTGACCCCTCATATCTCTGAGGATCCCCTATTTTCTGTGGTGCTCCCAATTTCCTTGGAGCACTACAGATTTGGGCCCTCCTAGCAATACATGTCCTCATGTATTTCCCAAATTTTACCTTCTGAATCTTAAACTCTTTGACAGTTCCATCCATAAACGATGACATATTCCTCACCCGTGTTATGGTACAAAACATTCGTAACAGCCTACAGATTATAAACTTTAAATTTTAATTCCATGTTTTCCTAACACTATAAACATTATGGTAGTGGTTTTGTCAGTGTATGAGAAAACATGTATGACTCTTGCATCTTTAAAGCTAAAATTTACATCTCAGAACATTTCAATAAACCATATTTACAACTGGACAGTGGTCTTGGCCCTTCTTTCATTTCTCT
Organism: Neoceratodus forsteri; assembly: GCA_016271365.2. Lineage (NCBI taxonomy): Eukaryota > Metazoa > Chordata > Ceratodontiformes > Ceratodontidae > Neoceratodus > Neoceratodus forsteri. Next base: position 299,672,605 of record CM057453.1, on the reverse strand, counting down.
ACTTGTATGTGGACACCCTTTGTACCACTTCAGTCACATGCATCTGGGGGTACCCAAAGTTTGACCTTTGGATCTACATTGAGGGGCTCTGCAGCAGTGGCTACTGGAGGGTGTGGCACCATTGGATACATCCATGAGTATAGTAGCAGGGTGGGAAATGACTCTGGGTGTTTTCCTCAGTTGGGAGTAGTTCCTGCCTCTTCTCCAGATTACTGTCCAGGAGGTGACTTCCAGATGGTGGAGCAGCTCTGAAGGTGCAGGGTTTAAGTCTGTTGTGATGAAAAATCTGTGGTTGCTTCCTGCCAGACTCCTCTTGGATCTTGTAAACAGGTAGTTCGGAATGAGATCTGAACAATCAAATATGGTTCTGACTCCCATTTGATATCCAGCTTGTGGCAGTGAGTCTTTCTTAATAGTACCCTTTCCCGATGACCAGAGGCATTGCATGGGCTTGGACATCACAGTTTGCTTTCTGTCATTCCTGCACTTTCTCAATGTTTTGTTCCACAATTTTCCAGCATCTCATAATCGTTGATGGTGCTCAGTCACCCATTCGGTAGTGGTATGGAAAGGTTTCACTAAATTTGGTTTTACATCTAGAACCAAGTCCATGGGGAGTCTCTCATGATGACCAAACATTAGATAGTATGGTGAGTACCCAGTTCTGCTGTGAGTTGTGTTATTGTAGAGGTACACTAGCTCTGGGAGAAGTCTTGACCAGTGCAGTTGTTGAGACTCTGGTAGGGTTCTGAGCATGTCAAGGATAGTCCAGTTGACCTTCTTGTAGAGCCCATTGCCCTGAGGGTGATAGGCAGTGGTGTGGATCCTTTGCCTCCATACAAGGCACACAGTTCTTTAAACAAGTGAGACTCAAATGCTGAACCTTGATCAGTCAGGATTTTGGTAGGTGACCTTAGGGTTGAACAAACTGCCTCAGAACTTTTCAGCAGTGGTTCAGGCTGAAGGATTACGGACAGGCACAGCAATGACAAACTTTGAATAGTGGTCCGTCATGGTGAGAATGTAGTTTAGGCCATCCCCACTGAGGTCTACTTTAAGATGGTCCAGGGCCACCAGCTCAAAGGGTGCATGAACAGTGATCGGATGTAATGGGGCACTTTGATCTTGCCTCAGTGCTCGCTTGAGGGTACATGTCGGGCATTTGTCACACCACTCTTGGATGTCCTCATGCATCCCAACCCAACAGAATCTGGTTCTCATATGAGCCTCTGTCTTTCTGCAGCCAAAGTGTCCAGATTTGTCGTGATATGCCTCTAGGGCAACATCTGCAGCTTCACGAGGAGGACGACTTGTCAAACTTGGTCATGTGTCTTTGGGTCAGTGATGGTACGGATAAGCCTTCCATCCACAACTGTCATAAGAGCCACATGTTGACACAGTTTCACAGTTCTGGGTCAGCATGCTTTCTGTCCTCCAGAGGTAGGGTCTGCTGGTTACTAATGAAGAACTTTAGCTGTCGGGTCACTGGACTGTGATCTTGGATCTGCTGCCATAAGTCAGGGTTTCCTTTAATGTCTCGGGCATGTCATCTTCCAGTGCTTCTGCAGTTGCAGCAGGGAAGACAGCTGTGGGGAAGCTATAGCAACAGACTTGTACCACCTCCACAGAGATCTGGAGAAAGGGAGGCATCTCTATAGCTTCTCTGTGGTTGTCATTCTCCTCCATCTCATCTTGGATGGGTGACTCGACAAGGCATCAGCATTTGCATTTGATTTACCGCACGATACTTGATTGTGAAATTGTAGTTGGCAAGTCTTGAGGCCCACCTCTGCTCGAGTGCTTCCAGTTGTGCAGTGTTCAGATGAGCAAGGGGTTGTTGTCAGTGCAGACTGTGAAGGGTCTGGCGGCTAGGTAAGCTTTGAATTTCTCAGTGATGGCCCACACTAGAAAAAGGAATTACAGCTGGGGGTCACGTGATGTGGTGCGGAGAGTAAGACGTACTTCTCAGAGGTCCGCTCCTTTGCCTAATAACTGCGAATATTGCCCACTTACATCGGCTATTTAAAGATAATTAGATTGCTAATTAAGTGCTGGTCGGAAAACGTTGTCCTCAGAAGGTGTGTTTACATCGGCATCATCTCTAATCTATCGGATCAAGAGGAGGCCACAGGAGTCGGAAGCTACACCCATATTTCTTCTCACCAGAGCACAGTGGAGGAGTTGTCACCTTCCCACTGAATTAACTTTATTAAAGAAGCTCTGCTGAAATTAATAGAGGATGTGGCTGATTTCAAGCCAGCGCCCACTCAGTTAGCCCAGAGGGTTACAGACACCAAAGCGAGAATAGCTTTGATGGAGAGGAAGCAGGATAAGTTGAAACCAGAACTGGTGGAGTTAGAAAATCTGTTACCAAGCTGGAGGATGCGCCGAGGACCTGGAGGGAGGAATAGAAGAAATAACTTGGTACTGTTAGGGCTCTCTGAAGGAGAAGAGGGGTCAAATACAATTCAATTTTTGCAGAAGTTTCTGAAAAAATGGTGGGACCCTCCCGAATGGCTCTGAGTTTATTATATAAAGAGCCATGGGTCCTTCGCTATGAAACCACCATCCTCTGATCCACCAAGACCAATAATATTTAGCTACTGAATTATTTGGACCGGGAGTTCATTACCAGAGAAGCCAGAAACTAACGGCTATACTATGGGAGGGTAAAAATTAAGACTTGTCCCTGATTTGACAGTGAAAACACGCCAGCTTAGAGTGGCTTATCGCCTATCACTTCCAAATTGTGGGCTGCAGGTATTAAACACCATATGCTGTATCCAGCTCGACTAGAGGTGACTCTAAAGGATGGATCGAACGGCTTTGATACTGTGGAGGAGGCAGTCAAGGCTCTGAAAAAAATGTTGCCGGACTTATTCCCTAAATGAGAGGGCCAGACTATTTACATGGAAGTTGAAAGTCGAGTTGAGATCCTTCTAGAAGTCCTGCTACAGAGAAGCTGATGGCTGACTCTAGTCGGGTTTCCCTTGGTCTGACTGGCTGCAACTAATATATATTTTCTTCCGCTTATTAGAGTTGTTTGTATTGGACACTAGTATTTTCGTGGTTTCAATTTGTAGTTTGATCCTGTTTTACTTCAATTTTTATATACACCGTGGATAGATTTGGGTAACGCTTTTGACCACTAGAGGAGGTTCTACCACTGTGTATAAGTCATGATAGCTGGACAGCCTATTTGGGCAGCTGTTCATTTTAATTTATTTTCCAATGTAGCGAGGTTGCTATCTGGTCTCTATCGAGTTACTGATTGTTGATAGGGCTTAGCTTCCCTCGATTATGATTCTGATAACTACAAATTCAGGTTCATAAATCTACAGTAGCTCTTTGGGCAGTATATTATAAGCTTAGACTGCACGCTACAGGCTACGATTCGCCTTTAGTTTCACAGGTGTTTCCCTCTGATCTGCTTTTCCTGTTATAAGCTTTTGTTGTTTGTTAACTATTTTATCTAGGTGGTTTCAGTGCGAACAGGGAAAATGCAGCCTCATAGCCTTTAGCTCAAACATTCCCACAATTTAAACAGTACTCAGGGCTCAGTACAAATGGGAAATAAGTACAGTTTGTGTGTAGCGGGCTTATTTTCCCATGTCCTCCTGTAGCTCTCTAATGTTTCAATCTTGTTGGAAATGTTTATTGTCGATATTACTTAAGTTTGATCATGTTTATGGGAAAACGAGGTAATTATGATATGGGGTTTAGGCTATTTTTACATATACCTCTTTGCCTCACGATCTTTCACTCTGATCACATGGGGCAATGATGTCTGAGGCAATAGACCCTATCAGACGGTAGGCAGGAAAAGGGGTTTGATATGAGGAGAGATTCCCCAATGTTCTAAAGTTGGAATTGTTCGCCTGCCTTTTTTATTTAATCTTCATGTTTTGGGGTAGGCGGGGAGGGAGCTCGCTCTTTGCGCCACACATGGACTATTTGTTTTGGTGTAGGCTATGGGCCTGGGTATATGGATATGTAAATAGGTTAAACTTTTTGGGTTTAAATTGGTGTTTGGGGTTGGGTTAGGCTCTCGGAATTCTTTTTTATTTTGGTCAGGGAGGGGAAGGCAGCAGTACAGGCCTCTATTCAGCTGTGACTGTATGGCACATTTGTAGACATTGCTATGGCTAACTGTTTAAATGTTCTTTCTTGGAATATAAAGGGAGAAAGAGACAATAAGAAGAAATATGTCATTCTAAACCATCTTGCTAAATATGATCCTTCAATTGTGTTTCTTCAGGAACTCATATGCTTCCAGAGCAGTTGCATTTTTTAAAAGAAGTGGTAGGTCAGGTTTTGGGTCGGGTTCAGCTCAGATAAACGTGGGGTGGCCTTGCTCCTAGCTAAAGATCTCCTTTATGTTATTGGAATTCATCCCCGATCCTGAGGGAGATTCATTTTTGTCATGGTAGATTAGGTAACCTGATATATTGTCCTGGGTTCTGTACATGCCCTAATTTAGAAACTCCATCCTTTTTTGTACATCTAGCCATGGTTCTCGGCTCCTTTTGCACTACCCCATTTTGATGGGTGGTGACTGGAATCTGGTGCAAACCAATGACCTAGACCACACTTACTACAGGGGGCAAGCGTTTAGCCTGCGCAAAGAGCATTAAAGAATTTACTTCATCTACTGGGCCTGTTGGACCCATGGAGAGTGCTTAACCCTCTAAGTAAAGAATTTACATTTTTTTCTACAATACATAAAAGCTACTCTCGATTAGATTATTTTTAATCAGCCAGCAGTTATTGTCTAACATGGCTGATGCTAAATCTTGGCTCGAGTGATTTCAGACCACTCGCCAATCTTAATGCAGTGTGCTTTACCTAATGCTTTTGTCCAGTCTCATTCTATGGTCAATTAACAATAAATTGCTAAATGACAATCAAGTTGTGGTACTATTTCAAAGTTTTCTACAAAATACTATCAGTTTCAATTAGGGATCGATTCCTGCGTAGACCAGGTCTGGGCAGCTTTGAAGGCAACCTGGAGGAGAGTTAATTCGCATAGCTTCGGTTCAGAAAAAGAAAAATAAACTTTTGAATAACTGTTTGGCTAAAATTAAAATGCTGGAAAGTAAAGAGGTCAATAAGCTCTCACCGTAGAGGAACAAGAGCTATCTACTTTGAGAGCTACTTATGCTAGTGCTGTACTAGAGAGTAGAGAGATCTGGCTCTCTGTTGAAGGCTTCGTACATCGGTCAAGGGAGTAAAGCGGTGAGCTTCTGGCCTGGCAACTACAAAACAACATTCAGTATCTAAATGTGTTACAGCCTAGACACCCCAAGACAGAAGCTTTGGTAACTAACTCTTCAGAGATATTAGCATTGTTTCGAGATTATTATAAGACATTATACTTTTCAGACCCGAGGTCCATGTGAGACCAGGACAATAAGATGTAGGCTTTTTTGGAGAAGGCTCTTCTACTATCTCTGTCTGAGTGAACCATGTGATTTCCTGATTGCCCCAATTACTGGAGAAGAAATTTCAGGAGTTATTGACTCTTAAACCCTGACAAAGCACCAGGTCTGGATGGGTTTACTGGTTTATTTTATAAGACTTTTAAATCTCACCTAATTCCTTGCTACCCAAGTGTATAGCTACTGGTGTTCTCACGGTTTTTGAGCAATCATTATTTGAAGCGAGAATAATTCTTCTGCCCAAACTGGGGAGGGACCCATTTAAGATTGATAACTATAGACCCATCTCACTCTTAAATATCGATTTAAAATATAGTAAAATCTTAGCAAATAGATTGGGAAGGTGTGGAAGGGTCTGTTAAGTTCCAAGCAGGCAGGGTTCATTGCAGGATGTTCTTCAGCAGAACATTTTAGAAAGATATTTTACTTATTTCTGCATCCAGAGTCCTGAGCTGGAGGCGGCTCTGGTGTCCCTGGATGCAGAAAAAGTTTTGATAGAGTGGAGTGGTATTACATGTTTGCGGTTTTGCAGAAGTTGGGTTTTCGCAACCTTTATTAATCAGATTCGTCTTGTATTCTGTCCGTCAGCTAGAATTCAATGTAACAATCTTATTTCGACACACCTCTCACGTCAGGATACGCTTGTGGCTGCCCTTCTCCTGCTTTTTCTTATTCAATTCTATATAACGCCTTTAGCTAGAGCTCTCAATCTAAATGAAGCAATACGGGTATCCACTTGAAGCGCCTTGAATGCAAGTTATCCCTTTTTGTTGATGATTTACTCATTCATATAGTGAATAGTAGAAATCTCTCCTCGTGTCCTACAAAATTATTTCGGGCTTTAGTCTGTTTTCAGGTTACAAACTCAACAGAAATAAACTATAGTGTATTCTTGTATTCTCTCTCTATCGAGGATTGGTGTGATTCTTTGGGTTTACAGTGGAAAGTGATTGCTAGTCTATCTCGGTATTAAAATATCTAGAGACTTTACTAATCTCATAGACCTCAACTTAACTCCACCACTGTCCTTTTGGGGTCTGGCCAACATTCTTAAAATGGCAATTTTACCAGATTTTTTACCCTTATATAATCTTAATCTTAATATAATCTTTATATAATCTTAATATCTACCTTGCCAAGTCTTTCTTTATGCCCCTTTGTAGGCTCTGCTCTGATTTCTCTGGAAAGGCAAAGCCCTACATCGGGTGTGTATGCAAAGCTTATCGCTTCTAAGGTGTTGGGGGACTCCAATTACTTGATTTTTATGTTTACTACCTAGCAATTCATACTAATCAATTTTTGTACTGGTTATCTACTCGGAGTCTATACTGGGTTCCCCTCCTTGGCTGGTTCTGGACCAGTTGTTAGCAAATTTTCATAGCTGTACCCTAGAGGTCTTGTTATATACCCATGGTCTAAGATTCCATTGGAGGTGAGGAGCTCTCCGTTAGGTTGGGACATGAGGGCTTTACAGCAACTTTGTTCCTTATTTCAAAAATCCAACCTAAAGGACCTAAGGCAACCTATTCTGAATAACCCAAACCCACAGATAGGCAAGCACCCAATTCAGATCTTTCCAGGCAATTACTCTCTAAGCTACACCTAGCAAGCTTTGTTTCGGGCTAATCCCTTCTACCTATTTCTGCTCTGGCTTCAAAATTTGGGTGGTCTACAAGGGTCTATTTCAGCTGTACCAGATTCGCCAATGTATACATCTTTTTTGGGAAACCTCCATGGTCTGAGGGAGCTGGAGCCATGTTAGAAAACCAAGGACCGGAAAGCAATAACTAGATGTATAAAGCAATCCTGTCTTGTGTGACGTCCAAGTGCACCCCCATAGCCTATTATTGGGAAAACAATTATAACAAAGGCTGAGCAGTTAAAACCTGGGAAAGGATCTGATTGACATTTATTCCCTGATTAAACAGGATTGTCTAAAAATATCCAGTTTAATATTCATAATTTATATTTTATGCCCGCCAGTTATTTCAGATCCATAAACTACCTTCACCTGAGTGTGGAGATTGTGGTGTGAATTCGCCACTTATATCACAAACTCTGGGCATGCCCCAACATTGCTAAACTATGGAACCGGGTCAAGCAGTGGGTGGCTCCTTATCTTAACATTCTGTTTTTTTAACGAAGATACATGTCTGTTAGGGATGTATGCTCAGATTCCTACCCTTTCACAAAAGGCACAAGTAGCCATAAGTTGCTATAGTTTACTAAACTGTTAATACTGACATTGGCAGAACAAATGGGAACCTTTCATTTAAGGAATGGTGGGACGAGTTTCTTAATGCTCTAAATGTGGAGAGATGTGTAGTCTGTCTCGCATTTCAGTGAGAAGTTTCATATGTGTGGGGTGGCCTTTTGTTAAGCCATAGGTGTAAATTTGACATTCATGTCAAGATCAACTGCTCATTTTCCTTCACTCCCATCGGTCTCTTTATAGAAGGCCCTTGGGGTAACTTCATATCCTATTTGATAAACTCCACTCCAGGATAGATTAATTGTCCTGACTTTTTTTGTCATTGGTATTTACCTTCTATTCCTTTCCTGTGATATATTTAGTACCCCTGGCAATATTTCCTCTGATGGGTCTCCTCTCCTTCTTCTACAATATTGCCTTTACTTGGTTATTAAATCTGGATTTGTGCCATGCCATTGTCCTTTTTCTCCTGCAATGATATTTCAGAATTTATTGGTATAGAACCATCAGGCCATAACACGGACTGCTATCTTTTAAGGGGTCAGTAGGGTATCTGCTGCCAGTGGGTTGGGATGGGGGTGGTTTTGTATAGTTTTCTTGTACTGGTTTGGCTAATTTTCCTTATTTTATATTTTATGTATGTTTTGCTTCGTGCTGTATGGCTACCAGGTATTATCCACTCATGGGGTAATGTTGGATTATGTTTATGTTAAGCTAAAATAAAGTTAATTGCAAAAAAGGAATTCCAGCTTGAAGGAGCTGTAGTGATCATCATTCTGTTCAGCTCCATGGAACCCATGGCTTGCATAGGGACGATCTTCTCAACTCCATCCTGGTCCTGGGAGAGGACAGCCCCTAGCCCTCAATTGTTGGCATCAGTATATAATTTGAAGGGAAGTTGATAATCCAGATAGGCAAGCACTGGAGCTTGGATCAACATTGCTTTTTAGAGCTGTTGAAGGACTCTGCTGGGCTGAACTCACTGCACTGGGCTGCTTTTGCACAGTTGCTTTGTTCCTCTGAGCAATTCATGCAGTGGGGCAGCTACTTCAGGCAAGTTTAAGGGACAAACAGCAGTGATACCCTCTGAACCTCAGGAATCTCCTTACATCCTGGACTATGACTGGGGTTGGCCACTCATGCACTGCTTGAATCTTGTCTGGGTCTGGTGGCACTCGTTACTTAGGTACAACATGCCCCAGGTAGTGAACTTCTTCTTTGAGCAGGTGACAGCTTTGATGGCTTGACCTTGAGCCCATAGTCAGCTAGGCAGGTAAGAACAGTTTTGAGGCATGCTGGTGCTCTAGAATAGGATTTAGAGTAAATGAGTGATGTCATCCAAGTAGAGGAGGACCATGTGAAAATTATAACTCCTCAAGCAGTGTTTCACTAGTTGCTGAAAGGTCCCCAGGGCATTACACAATCCAAATGGCATTCGAGTAAATTCATAGAGGCTCATGGGGTCACAAATGCAGACTTCTCCTGTTCTCTGGTGCGGAAACTTGCCAGTAGCCTATAGCAAAGTCTGGGGTTGAAAACAGGGATGCTGATTTCAGTTCTGCCAGGAATCCTCTATCCGTGGTAATGAGTAGCATCCTTGTGCGTCACTTGGTTTCAGCTTCCGATACTCAACACAGGCAATTTCCCATCCTTTTTCTTCTCAGCAGTACTACTGAGCAGCCCATGGGCTATGACTCGGTGATGACATTGGTATCCTTCATCTCCTGGAGCATGGTTTTCACTGGTTGGTACAGTGCAGGTGGAATAGGTGGAATCATTCTCTGATGGTTGGGTGCTGTCTTGTGACTATGTGGTACTGCACATTCTTGGTACACCCAAAGTTAAGGGGCTTGGAAGAGACTCTCTTATCTCTCTAACATCAACAGCAACCCCTGTTTGTCTTGTCCAGGGGTTCTTTGGTGCCCAAGTCAATTTCCTCTAGCTAGCTCTTGGCATCTGCTCCTCAGGGCCTACAGCTCCATTTAATTGAAAGACATTCTCTCCATGGTCTGCTGAGGGCTCAGTTATGTCCTCATTCAGATCTTTATCAACCTGGCCACAGGCTGATTTCTGTATAGCTTAACAGGAGTTGTGACATAGTTCAAGATGCGGTTGGGGAGCTGCCCTTGGTAACTGTTGTGAAACTCCATGCAACAATCACTGGCTTCTCCCTGTGGCACTGAGTGGTTCAACTACATCCACATAGTCCTTGCCTTTGCAGTCCCACCTTGGCTTTGCACAGCAGTATGGTCTCTGAACCTGGGTCCAGTCTGACTGGCTGGACATCAAGAATCTGGATCTTCCAATTTCTCCCTCAGCATTGGTGAACTGCTGGTGACACTGCAATATATTGATTGTGTGCTGCCAGGCCTTCTTGCTGGCTTTTGAGAGCTGTGCTGCTTGCTTCCGGAGGGCATCCAGTAATTCTTTAGGACAGTTGTCCAGTACATTCATCCCCAAGATCACTGGAGGGAGGCTGTCATCATCAGTGTTGCTAATGATTACCCCTTGTTGTGGGGTAAACCTTTTCCACCAGCTGAATGTCCATTTCCTGGTAGCCAAGTAGGATACTTATTCCATTGCTGGCAATTACATAGATACATAGATACATAGACAGTGTCGGCAGATAAGGGCCTATGGCCCACCCAGTCTGCCCATTTGAGCTTGTAAGTTCAGTTTGTTTTCCTAGAAGTCTGTTGCCCCTTACCCTGACCTCCAGAATTCCTTTATGTCTATCCTATGCATTCTTAAATCCTGTGATTGTTTCAGCCTCACCACTTCCTCTGCAGGGTATCCTTTGTCCATCACCACCTGCTCTGTGAAGAAATTTTCTCATGTTTCCTCTGAATCGTCCTCCTCCAACTTCATCCCATGCCCTAGTCCTGGAACAATTTTTCACTTAAAAATAGTGTTTTCTGCATCCTGTTCCTTCCTGTAATTAGGTTGAGCCAAGTCTTTGGAGAGCATCTTAATTGGTCTTGGGTCCAGTGCTTGAGGAAATAGCAGCCTTGAATAGTGGTGACTTGGGAGCAGGTGTCCAGAATGCTGTAAAGGTGATACCATTGAGTTTGATGGAAACAGTCGGACACCTCCCTATGTACTTTGACAGTTCCAGGTTTGGGTTTGGACCTAGGAGCTTCTTCCGAGGGTTGGTCCACTTCTCGGGGACACCGCTTAATGACACAACAACTTCTCCTTCCTGGATACACTGTCGTTCCACAAGGCCACTGATGCCACAGTGCCTGCAGATAGGTCGTCCATGATTGTCAACCAGTCGGTGGGTCGCCGCCCATACTCCTTCAGTCTGGTCTTGCTGGGTGTTGGGGACAGTCCATAGAATACCCTAGGCCTCAGCTCCCTGGAGGTCTTGTACGACTGCAAACTTCTTAGTCTTTGTGACATGTCCTCCAGCTGGTGGGACATCTCTTGGTACTGTCTCTGCCTGGTCATTTGGCTGGTCCTGGGCTTGAGTGACCTGATGGTACACTTTTCTCTATCCCTCTGCAGTAAGAGTCATGCTCTAGCTGATCTGGTAGATTCTGTTTTCCTGGCTGAACTCTTTCTCTGCCCTCCATCTGGTGAAGGCATTGCAAGATGAGCAGGGTTCAGACACTGGACCCCAGTGGCCTATAGCTCCGGTGACACCAGCCATCTGCTGGAAGCTCACCATCTCTTCCTCAAGTCATCCTGAGCCTAGGACTTCTATGACTTTCCTTTGAAGTCTACAAACTTTGCATCTGGGTTTTGGTGTGCAACATCCACGGCTTCTGATGTAGAGGCTTTCCCAGGCCTCCACGATGAACCACTCAGCAATACTTGGTCTGGGTCATGGTCTGGATCATGGTCCTCACTGGTCTCATTTTCACAGGCCCGTGTGCCACTTGCAGGCTCAAGGCAAAGTCCCGCAGTGTCTCCCAGGGGCCCTGTGAGTAGAGAAGAATTTCATTTTGAGGTCTGAGACACTCCGCTTGTCAAAGATGTTGTTAGCTGGTCAGAATCTGTTCAGCAGTGTCCTTTTGTCCATCTGACCAGCTTTCAGCTTCCCATTTGGCAGCTCCTCCCAGCTTCCCAATGAGGATTTCCACTCTGTTGCTCTGTCACCTGGTAGAGATGGAACATAGCATGCAGCTTTGCACGGAAGTCGGTGAGGCTGCAGTAGTCTGAGCTTGGTCCCCATGTACCTTGGTAGCCATGGTGCCCCGAAGTAATAAGGCATCATTATTGGGGTAGTTGAACTGACGGTGAGGATGATGCTGTGGCTCCTTCAGTGTCTGAAGGCATCTTGGGTTGGAGTTGTTCCAGCTTTGGGCTCCTTGTTGACTCTGATCCTGTCGACTACACCAAGTTTTGTGGAGGATGAGCTGTGTGGTCCGTATCCCTATAGTTTAGGGTGATGCCAGATAAATCTGGAGGAGAGGCTGGAGGCGTGCTCTAGAGCCAAGATGCAAGGTTTATTAGCCACAGTTGAGCACACAGAAAAGACTTAGCATTCACTAACACTATACACATAAGAAAGAATGAATAAGGTTACTGAGACCACAAACTGGCCCAACTAATGTCCTACAAAAGTCCAGGTTATTCAAGTCTTAAAGGTGTAGCGATCCAATGCACCAAGCTTGAGTTTCTAGTATTTTGGTCGGCCAACTGCTGAGGGTGAACCTAAGGAGGCGCTTCCTACATAGGCCATAAAATGGGCATCCCCAGTGAACCAAAAACCAAGTAAAACACTGTAGGCCTCCTGGCACTGGGAAGAAGGTGACTCCTTGTGTCACTGAGGCAACGTCAACAGGGCAGCACCTGGTCAAGGATGGGTGTTGATGCCAGGTTGTAGGGAAGAGAACCTCCTCTGGGAATGTTGGCTGCAGTGACCTTGGGCAGGTGATCTCCAGTTGAGGAAAGGATGCTGGGTACGATGATCCACTGGATGACCTCTGGGAAGGTCCCTGAACCCTTACCACCTCACCCCTGCAGCTTCAGAATCCGACAATCTTGGTGTGACCTCTTGATGCATCACTGGAACACGATTCACCTATGGGCAGTACAATCAAGAGTGTGGCAACTCTTGGTGTGGCCTCTGCGTGGGCCACTGGTACTTATGCCACCTCAGGGAATGGGGCACAGAGCCTGGCAATCCTCAGCAAGGCCTTGTATAGGCCACCGGTACTGTTGCCACTTTAGGACAATGTCTAGTCAGGAGAATGGGCAACATGACTCTGAGTTCAGTGGACAACTTAAGTCCCTTGAGCTAGAGCCGGGTGGCCCCTAATCTGACTCACTTTCTTAGGCCCTAACTACCATCTGGCTACCACTTTACAACCCACAACTTGAACCTGGGGCCGTGGGAGAACACTTGGAAGTTGTTGGAGGTCATTAAAAGTGGGTGCAGGTGATACTGGCTTCCTGAGACCTTCCCTGGGACAAAGAAGAGACATCAGAGAACTTCTGGATGAGGTGTGAGGTATATGCAGAAGCCTGGAACAGAACAAAAATTAAAAGCCTGAAAGGCAATTCCCCACCTTGTATGACTGAGAGCCCTGCCATTTGGGATGGGGTGGCCCCAAATGTCTTCAGAGGAAGTAGCAGTAGGCAAGTGCAGCAATCAGTTCCTCAGGGCAGTGCAGTCACACAGGACAATTGAGAAAATAAGGCAATGCAGTCATTTAAACTCCTCAGTCAAATATAGCAGTTCAGTCATATCAAGCAGTTCAGCAATTTAAAACAGTTTGATTGAATGCAGCAGTTCAGACACAGCAAGCAGTGGGTTCAGACAACCATACCTCTTAACATCCCTCATCACAGGGCAGGGACAAATGACCAAAATCAGGAACACATCAGATAAAATAGTAATATTAGTCCCAGCAGCTGAATACAACATGTTTCTTAGTGTGAATAGCATTTTCTTAATGAGAACTAGACTGTAACATCAATGGCTGGCATTATTCCGTGACCCCAATCCCTACTCTTTAGTGCCAGAAATGCCAGACTTAGGAGGGACAGAAGAAATTTCTGAGGCAAAATCAGGGACATCCCTGAAAAACAGGAACAGCTGAAGGGTAAGCAAGCAACAAGAAAATGCAGGCAGATAAAGAAAATATAGTTTGCTTCATGGGCATTGAGACAGTTTGATGACCCACCCCTTCTGAATATGGAGGCCAGGGTACCTAGTGTCTCTGTCTCAGCTATGGGCTGCCACGCCTTCTACTATATGGACAAAAGACTAAGTTTTTCCCATTACTTGGGCTTAGATTACCCTAGAACTCTGAGCAAAGCATGCAATAAGACTCTGCCAGGCTTTTAGTAATTAGCTTCTTACAGCTAAACAATTAGAAATTCAGCAGGAAATACACATTCTCACCAATAATACTTTGACCTGGCTTTACCTAGCACTTCTTTGATTTTTGGCTAAGAGGAGTGCCCAAGTCTCTCTATATGGACCACAGACTGCCTAGAATAAGTTAAACTAGCAGAGATTCTTCCAAGAGAGGAGGTCATAAACATCTTTAATCTTGGTCTAACAATGATTTGGTTTGAACCCTTCTAGCTTCTGCCTTTTTGTTCTCATTTCTCTCTCCATCTCTCTCTATACAACTGGACAAGGTAGCAGCTTCCTGCACCTGGGGTACAGTGGAAGCATTTAACAATTTTAAACAATAATTACACAGTGCAACAATACAATTGCTAAACAAACAATCCTTCCCTGGATGAAGCAGGTCTAGCTAGGACTAATTATTAAAGGAAATGCTGGCCAACAGCCTACTCACCCTGGAGTTCAACCAAGATTTCTGTCCTCTGGGGAATGCACAACCAGGAAGGAGTGATGAGGCTTCTTCTCCTGGAGACTGCTGCATGAAAGGTTCACTGGGTCTGTTCCCCAGCCAAATGAACTGACTCAACGCACTGGGGACCCAACTAGATGGCAGATTTCTGAAAAAGCCTACCAAGGCTGCTACTGGGGATCTTCTGGAGGAGTTACACCAAAGGGACCCAGGGATTTGCTTAACCTCCTAACAGGGAAGCCGACATCCATTGCCTTGCTGTCCTTCACCCTCCCTGGTCAAACTCTTTCTCGCTCTCTCCAGTCTGTGAAGAGCTGGGGCGGTCCTGGCTACCTGCCAGGGATTGGCTCCTTTGTCCAGAGGTTAGCCTCCTAAAGCTGGGTCAGTGGCTTAAAAAAAAAAGTCTCCAGATTTGAATCTACCCTGGCCACAGAGATTGGCTGAGAGGGCTCAGCCTGGCTTCTTCTCCACTGGGGACAGGAATGTTGCCCAACTGGTTTGGCTGGATGGGTGTTGGTCTTGAGCAGGGGAAGGGGGAGAAAAGAAAAAATATTTTTCTTTTAAAACCCTGAATTTAGACTTCTAGGACTGTCTACTCGAGTTGGGCCTGTTCTGTGTTTCAGAGGGTCACCAAAGCTTTTCAAGGGTTTCCCATTAAGCTGCCAAGGTCCCCATAACTGTCTGACCCTCATATCTCTGTGGATCCCCTATTTTCTGTGGTGCTCCCAATTTCCCTGGGGCACTTCACTCTCTTTGGGGCCAGCTCTCACCGCCATGTCCATTTCTGAAGTATAGAGCTGTGCGCACGTGCATGCACAAAGACATTTGATGTTGTTGTACCACCAATGTGACGACTCAAGATGGTACAACAACACATTGACATCACATTTATGATATAACAGCAGTGGATTCAATCAAATTCCATTTATAATAGCTGTCTCCCTACACTATATAAAAGTACCAGGAATTACAAATTCCAGATACAGTAACTATGACCTATATACTGTATTTATTGTAAACAACTATGATAAAACATTGTTAGGGTTCCAAAGCCACAAAAGCAGGAAATATCTAGTTACTGTTTTTCAGCCTTAATTGTAGCAGGCAGAAAGGTTCCCTGACAATGTCAGGACAGGCCAGATGAATTTAGAAGGAGAGGCAGGAAGCTTACTCAGTGACCAAGATGTGAAAGGTCTATTTACCAGGGACACTAAAACAAGATAACTGTGTTCTACAATGCTACAGGATAATAACAATAAACAACAAAACAATATGATCAGGATCAAAAATTGGTTAAACCACAAACAGGGGTTAACCACTTTTAGTCCAAGTCCTGTGTGCACTTGGCCAAGATGATGAAACAACTGACAAACCAAGCTTGGGCTTCCTTGTGCGTCAGCTGATTAGCAGTTGGGCATTGACCCACAGAGCACTTTTATAAACAAGTCATAATGGAATGTCCCCTAGATGAACAGAACACAAAGAAGAACACTGCTAGGTGGAAAATGCAGAACTTGGCAATCCTCTGCAGCTCCAGGCAAGAAGCTGAAGACTTCTGGTTGGCAGATGGCCCTCTGAACGATCTGCAGCAAATTACCACTGGCAGGTCCCCGGCACCCAGGACATCTTCAAGAAGAAGACTGCTGGTGGTACGACCCCTGGCAGCCTCAACAGAGTGACATGGGCACACACATGGCATGGGAGCAAGACAGAGGCAGGAAACTACAGACCTGTCAGTTGGACCTCTGTGGTAGGGAAAGTGATGGAATCACTTCTGAATGAAAGAATTGTTGAGTACCTAGAGGCCAGTGGGTTCACAGGGGAAGGTCATGTCAGACAGAATCTAATTAATTTCTTTGAGGTCGACCAAAGTAGTAGACCAGAGGGCTGTGGACATGGTCTACCTAGACTTTAGCAAGGCATTTGACACAGTTCCACACAAAAGATTAATAGTCAGATTAACCAGCCTTGGAGTGGGTCCCAGGGTGGTAGCCTGGGTAAAACATTGGCTGAACAACAGGACACAGAAGGTAATTGTAAATGGAGTACACTCTGAAGAAAGAGGGGTTACTAGTGGGGTACTGCAGGGTTCAGTACTGCGTCCAGTCCATTTTAATGTCTTTATAAGTGACATTGCAGAGTGACTGAAGGAAAAGTATTCCTCTTTGTAGATGACACAAAGATCTGCAACAGGGTTGTTACACAAGGAGGTGTGGAAAGGATGAGAAGGACTTGGCAAGGCTGGAGGAATGGTCAGAAGTATGGCAGTTTAGATTCAATGCAAAGAAGTGCAAAGTAATGCACCTTGGAAACAAAAACCATGGGGAAGACTATACAATGGGGAGGTAGTAACAACAACAAAATGGAAAGGGACCTGGGGAATCATATCAGATGACCTTAAGTTTGTCAAACAATGTGAGAAGGCATTAGGGATGGCTGGGGATACTGGAATGTATAGGGAGAAGCATCACCAGCAGAAAACAGGAAGTGTTATCCCCTGTACAGACAGTTAGTGAGATCCCATCTGAGTACTGCGATAGTTCTGGAGACCCCATCTCCGCAAGGACATAGACAGGATGGAGGCAGTTCAGGAGGAGGGCAACTAAAATGGTGCAGGGTCTGCAAGAGAAGCCATACGAGGAGAGGCTAAAGGAGCTTAATATGTATACCCTTGAAGAAAGGAGGAGGGGGGACATGATAGAAATGCTTATACCCCAGTGGACTCAACAAGTCCAAGAGGGTAGCATCTTTCAGAAAAGAGATGAGCAAGAACAAGGGGACACAATTTGAAGATAGAGGAGGACTGCCTAGGGCAATGTGAGGAAGTATTTTTCACAGAGAGGGTGGTGGACACATGGAACAGCCTTCCTGAGGAGGTTGTGGGGTCTAAAACTGTGGGAGAATTCAGGAATGCATGGGACAGACATAAGGCAATTTTGTGGAGGGTAGGAAGAAATAGGCTGTTGGTTAAATAGAATCTGCAGCTTATCCTTTAGGTAGGGAAATTGGCAGACTAGGTGGGCCAAGCGGTCCTTATCTGCCATCAAAGTCTATGTTTCTATGTTTCTACACACACACACTTACAGACAGTGGCAAAATAAGAAATGGGCATGCACAACATTAACTGTGGTCCTCGTGTTCAGCCGGGAAGTTCCTAGCTAACTCACTACTGGATACCTCACTAGCAGCTCTCTACCACTTACCATCGCAGGGCTGATGCTGGAACACTTGTGGTGGAACCTTGGGCTGGCTGACATCACAGAAGGTGATTTTGCTGCATATGGTGGATGGGCCAGGGACCTCCCTTGGTCAGCATCAGGCTCCGCAAAGCTGGTCTGGGCAACAAAGGTGAAGCTGGACATCAGGTACACTGGGATGGAATTGATAACACACTTACAGTTAGAAGCAAACAGCTCAGCTTTGTAAGCAGACAGTTCAGTTCTTGCAAAGGTGCAGTCTCTAAGGGCATCAGGCAAGCTGCAGCACAATTCGGGAGGAGTGGAGCTGGGAACACACTTGGCGTAACTCCGTGGGTACCTCAGGTCATAAGACCATTCCAGTTCCCTCAAGCTGGTGCTGCACCTTTAAGGACATTCTTGCTCTGGCTGTTTCTGCAGCCATACCCCATATCATTAATATTACTAACCACCTCTTTGCCTGGGTCTCTGAAACTCCTGGGCCTGGTCCCACCCTCCTTATGACTACCAATGGAGGCCTGCCAGGTGGGCTGTGGGACTCAAACCCAGGCTCGCTGGATGCACCAAGCCCATCCACCACAGACCACTCTAACCCCTAGGCTATACTGCCACCTTTGGACCCTTTCAGCATGCTCTTTCCACCCCTTGGGGCTTTTAAGTCACAGCACCCCTTTTAACTACAAATAACAATAATAATTTACCAACAAAACAAAGTACTGTACCTTAAGGGCTTTTTCTCAGTCCTGGAGCCTTTCTTTGAACTGGTTTGAGCACTTGGCCCACTGCTCCCTGCTCCCTTCCTTCTCAGGGCTATCAACCCAACCAGGGAGCACCCTCCACCCCACCCCTTGTCTTTAGCAGTGCACTGTTCCGTTACCTTTTCTAGGCACTTTGCCTACTGCTCTTCCTGTGCTCTTGGCTTCCAGCCCTTACATTTCCCTTTTTTCTCCCCACCCAGTGCCTCTGGCACAAGTTAAACAAAAGATCAGGCACTTGGCCCACTCACCACCAGAGTCTGGGACTCTAGCACTGCTGGGGGTCAGAAACCCGGCCGGGGAGCTGCACCCCAGCCGGCTCCTCTCTGGCTTGCACAGCTGCTGGGTGGAACTACAGGGTCCAGGGCATGTTTTCCACCAGAACCAATTTTCTGATGCACTTCTTCAGTCCACCAGTGCTTTCTTTCCTTCCTCGCTGATCGGGCTCTGCCCAGGAGGAGAGAGATCATGACCAAACTCTACTGCTGACACCACTGCCAGACCAAGCAGGAGGAAGCGACGCCAGAGAGTCATGGACTGATTCAGGTACTTTTTGTTTGTCCATGCTCCTCACGTCCTCCACCCTCCACACTGTGCCACTGACTGCCCTCATTGACCACTCCCCAGCCCATTTGTAGGGCAGGAGAGGTCCTGGCTCCTTGCTAGAGGATTGGGCAGAATAGCATTCACCAAAGAAAAATTGCACTCCAGACTTAAAATTCAAATGGAAAGATTTCTGTACTATGTTAGGATGGTACTTACAAAAGTACAAAATGTATCCATAACCATGTCAGTAATACAATAGAAAGTACAATGCAAACAGATTAAAGTTCTCACACTGTGACAAAGGTTTAATATTTTCCATTTGAATTTTAAGTCTGAGTTCAATTTTTTCTTTGGTGACTGCATATCTATTTTTCTTTACACCTTCTCTAGTTCTGAGCTGCTCATCTACTGCTTAAATATTGGACAGGATAGCTCCTGCAGGAAGTGTCTCCTGCCTGCAACCCCTCTTCAGTGCCAAACGCTGAAATTAGACAAAGGGACTGAGAGGGGTCAGTGGGACCACAGGCATGGGTAGAGGAGCCAGGAGCGGAGGAAGGAAAAAAGAAGATTTTCAGTCCTTTGCAGTGCCCTAATTTTAGGGTTCTACATAATGTCCTCCCTGGCCCCAAACCCTAGCCTCATGGCTCAGGGTCAATATACAGATCTGGGGCCATGCCCCAGGGGTCTGCTGCTTCAAGCTTGTGGTGAGGAGCCATGCCCCACAACTCTGTTGCTTCACAAAGGGCCTACAGTATCGGGTCTTAACTTATATGCACAGGGCCCAATATATCACTCATAACTCATTTTCATGGGTACACCGTCAAGATCAAGGTGGAATACACACACTGTCAAAAATGCACAGTCAAAACAGCATGTCTAATTTGGAGTTTGTTTATTTAATCTAGCATGGTTTTGACTGTGCTTTGTTTGAGGGTCCTCGCAGAACACTGTTTTGACTGTGCAGGTTTCACTACATGGTTAATCTATGGAACCTTTATCATGTACAGCCCTACAGTCCACACACAGCAAGAGATCCTGCAAAGCACTCTCCTAAACAAAGCAGGCAGGAGATCATTTCTAACTTTCTTCTACATAAAGCAGGAGCTCACTCATAACTTCTTCTACACAAAGCAGAAGATCACGATAACTTTCTCTGGCACAAGGCAGGACATGGTACATAACACTCTCCTGTGTAAGAGATCATGCATAACCTGCTTTGCAAAGGATCCTACAGCCCTACACAGAGCAGGAGATCATGATAATTTTCTTCTTCACAAAGCAGGAAATCACTCAGAACTTTCTGCTGCAAAGCAGGAGAGTACACAACTGTGCTGCACAAAGCAGGAGAGCACTCATAACTTTCTGCTGCACAAAACAGGAAATCATTCATAACTTCTCTTCACTTAGGGCCCTACAGCCTTACACAAGTAAAAGATCACTCATGACTTTCTTGCATAGGTCCCATAGCCCCATACAAATCAGTAGATCAGGCATCACTTTGTCCTGCACAAAGCAAGCAGGAACTCATAAACAACCTTCTCTTACACAAAGCAAGAGATCATGCATAACTTTCTCCTGCACAAAGCAGTGGATTACGATAACTTTCTTCTACACAAAGCAAGAGATCACATAACTTTCTCCCAGTTACCCTCCCGACAGTGACATTTCTCCAGCGAGGTCCCCACAGTGACTACAGCGCCAAGCCGCGGTGGGAGACCGCTGGAACCGGTGCTGTCTGTCAGGGGTGCTTGCACCCCAATCAGCTCTGACTGGAGTTGAGAATCCTTAGTGGGAGGGTGGGGGTGCTGCCCACATGGGGGGTTTGGTGGACAGCCTCCTAAGAAAAACAAGAAGCATAGTGCAAACCGACAGCCGACTTCAGAAAGCAGTCAACCTGCCGTGTCGCTGATGGGTGTTAAGACAAAAATTTTGTGGACTCCCGTCATGGATCCACTTTCTCCTACACGAAACAAGAGATCGTTCATGACTGTCTCCTGTACAAAGCAGGAGATCATGAGTAACATTCTCCTACAAAAGCAAGAGATTATACGTAACTTTCTCCTACACAAAGCAGTAGATCATGCATAACTTTCTCCTTCGCAAAACAGGAGATAACGCATAACTTACTCCTACAAAGCAGGAGATAATGCATAACTTTCTCCTGCACAAAGTAGGCGATCACACATAACTTTCTCTTATACAAAGCAGGACAGCATGACTAGTTTTCCTACACAAAGCAGAAGCTCATACACAACTCTCTTCATGTAGGACCCTACAATCAAAGCAGAACATCACACATCATTTCCTTCATGTAGGGCCTTGGGGTTTGATAAGGTGTTTTGATGGGGACAGTGTTTGTGGACCCGACCAGGGCATTTGATTTAATTGATCAGTCTCTGCTTTACAATGACTCCGGTAGGCTTGCTGACAGACTAGCCTACAGGACAGCCTGCAATCAATGCACCTGGTCAATCAAGCAGGCTAAAGCTAAATTCTACCAGGCTGCTTGACATCCTCCTGGGGCTCGTCCAGAGCCTTCTGGGACAACATTAAAGATTTAAATGGTAAGACCCTCCCCCTCCATCCCAGATTGTCATAAATGGGACTGTCTCGACTGACCCCACCTGTATCGCTGACTGCCTTAACAAAACCTTCACTGACTTAAGTGCCGTCCTCCGGCCACTTTTTCAGACCGGTTGCAAAACCCACCCACGCTACCATTTCCAGGCCACAATTCCACTTCCGTATGATCTCACCCACGATGCCAAACCTTTCTTAATAAAATCCTCGCCTCCTCAGAACCCTATCAATGACCCTCTTGACTCCAGGATACTTCGCCGTGCTGGATGTCATGCTTACCCCGCTGACACTTATCATTAACAAATCCCTATGCTCTCGCCAACTCCCAAGGCCTGGAAGCAGCTGAAGTAACCCCTATCCACAAGTCTGGGGACCGCACTCTGCCTAATAACTACAGGCCCATCTACATCCTTCCCCCTATCCAAAGCCTTAGAAAAATAGTGAACACACAGCCTCGGAATATCTTACTAACTACAACCTTCTTTGTCCAGAGCAACATGGTTTCCACCCTGGCCATAGCACGTCCACTGCCCTTCTGGAATTCTCCACCACATTCACTCAGCACTTGACAAAGGTCATCTCGCAGGGGCGGTCTTTATAGACCTGTCCAAGGCCTTCGACACGGTGTTGCCACCCCTGCTACTAAACTCCCTTAGCGCATTGGGTCTCTGCAAGCCGCCCCTGAAGTGGTTCACAGCTACCTTCACAACAGGTCCCAAAGAGTCAAGCCAATGGGACCCTCTCCCCACCTTCCTGTATACTCGGGGGTCCCCCAAGGCTCCATCCTTGGCTCGAACCTTTTCAGCCTATTCCTGAACACCTCCCCCAGCTCCTGTTCCAGTAAAATTTTACT
The DNA here is from genome assembly GCA_016271365.2 of Neoceratodus forsteri. Taxonomy (NCBI): domain Eukaryota; kingdom Metazoa; phylum Chordata; order Ceratodontiformes; family Ceratodontidae; genus Neoceratodus; species Neoceratodus forsteri. The sequence continues at coordinate 299,650,248 of CM057453.1, read as the reverse complement.
CTATGCTGATGATGCTGTTATCCTTGCATCACACCCTGACCCACTCCCACTCCAAGTCATGCTGCAGCGCCTTCCTCCAAACCGAAAAGTGGTTCAATAATCACTGCTAGTCCTGAACCTAAAGAAAACTAAGTCCATGCTATTCTCTCATCGGCAAAACAATGCCAGGGACTTTTCCTCCACATCACCACCAGCATGCCCTCCCTCTGGAGCAGGTCTCGTCCTACAAGTACCTGGGCATCACCTTTGACTCGGCCTTACTTTCCACGCCCACCTTAAAGCTTTGGCATCTGCAATGAACTCCAGGATCGGGTCTTCTCACCCCACAAAGACTGTCTCCCGAACCCGCCTTAAAACTTGCCATCACCTCGCCGGTATTATCACTGGCTGACTACGGACTCGGTTCAGCGCTGCTGATGCCTCTGCCTTATCCAAAGTCCAGACCTCCATCAACAAAGCCTGTAGGCTCTTACGTGCTCACAGCAGAACCCACACCTGTCTGCTATATCCGCCACAAAATACTCACTCTTGAGGAAAGACTGAAATATCAAACCTGCCTACTGGCCAAAAATCCATGTCAGGTCTCTGCCCTCCTGGGGTCTCTGGACCTTTGCAGCGGGCTGCTAGATCCCTAGCCAACCCGCACGCCACCGCAGCCACCTTCAACGCTCCCAGAGCAAGGACTCCAAGTACAAAGATCTTTCCATCACCTAGCCTCTGCCCTGGTTTAACTCCTTCCTGAAACCATCTCCAAGATCCCAGGCATTGGTCGCTTCAAAATTGCCCTCCGCCAGCATATTATTGACAACCGATGCTGTAAATGTTTGTAGCTGCCCCGTCGGTCCTTTTCTAACCTTTTCAAGCCCTCGCTGTCCGGTCCTTTTAACTTACATATTAGTTGTGACATGTTGTTAATTGAATAACGTATCTCCTGTTGTTTTACCAATGTTAGCACCTTACACAGTTGTTCTAGTTCTAGCTTCTGCTGTCTGCACTCTCCAAATGTATATTTTATGTATCTAACCTGTCTGTCATCCCTGTCCTAACACCACTCTATTTGTCGTCTCCCACCTTTCTTGACGAGGTACCTTTGTAAACGAGTCTTTGACTCAAAGGTTGTAAACTGATCTTACAATAAAATAAAATAAAATAAAATAAATAAATTGGGTATCTTGGAATATGCTGAGTTGGATGGGGATTATTTGACTAATAGAATGTAACATGTTTCCATTAATTCTGTGAACTCTAATTTAAGACCTATGGAGTGTGGTGTACCTCAGGAGTCCATCCTTGGACCTGTGTTGTTCTCCTATTCATTAATCAACTACCCTCAGTTTTAATACTTGTCAAGAGTCTTTTATATGCAGATGATCTCATCTTGCTTTGTCAGGTTCTCTGTGTCTCTCAGCTTAGTTGTATATTAGAACCCGAAGTTTCAATGCCTATGTTCTTGGCTATCTAATAATTTAATGATTATGAATGTGAAGAAAACCAAATCTATGAGTTTTGGTAGTAAATATATGCTTTGGGACAATCTGTGCTTGTCAATTCAATTCGAGATGTATCGAGAAATATCATTGAGCAGGTAAAGGAATTTAAATATCTTAGGTTCTGTTTAGACCTTGCATGAAACTTCAAATCCAAGTTAAGGCTGTTAGTAAAGCTATAAATGCAAAGATAGGGATGTTGTATAAATTTAAACACTATTTCTCTTATGATACACATTGTGCAATTGCAATGGGAACTTTTCTGCCTCACACTGATTATGTCTCTTCTTTGTATTGCAATCTTGATTCTAGGAGAGTCATAGTCTCTGTTACATTCAACAATATCTGTTGCTTTGTTCTTGCTGCATCCCTAACGACCCATCATTGCATGCTATACTCTTCTGTTGGGTGGTTGTCCGTGGCTTAAGTTTACCTATTCTTTGGGCTGTTTGGTCTGTCAATCTCTCAATGCTGGCAATTTTTCTTCTTTTCCTTTGTCTTATTTTTAACTCTTCAGTTCAACTGACCATCTTTGATCAACCCAGGGATCACATTTGAAGTAAACTCTCATAAGAATAAATATGGTTTGCACTCTTTTACCATTGCTGCTCCTACACTATGGAATACATTACTTTTTCTTTGTATTCTGACACCTTTATCAAGTTTTAAGTTTTAAGTGCAATTTAAGATTTGTCAACACTTCTTAAATGTTTGCAGTTGTAATATTTAACTTCTATAGTATGTATAATTTTTGTTGTGTCTGTATGTCTTACTATGTATGGTGTTGATGTCCAGGTTGGTCCTGAAAAGGTTTTTGCCCAGTGTCTTACCGGCTAACAAATTTAAAATAAAAAATAAATAAATAAAGCCCTACACAAAGCAGAAGATCACCCATAACTTCCTCCTGCACAAAGCAGGAGATCACTCATAATTTTCACCTACAAAAATCAGGAGATTATGCATAGCTTTCTCCTGCAAAAACAGATCACTCATAACGTTCTCCTGTGCAAAGCAGATCACTCATACCTTTCTTCGTGTAAGGCCCTATTGCCCTACCACAAAGAAGTAGATCGATATAACATTCTCTCACAAAGCAGGAAATCATACATAACTTTCTCCTACACAAAGCAGGAGATCATTCATAACTTTCTCCTAAACATAACAGATCACTCATAACTATCTCCTATTCAAGTAGGAAATCACGATGACTTCTGCTACATACAAGCAGGAGATCACGATGCCTTTCTCAGACACAAAACAGGAGATCTGAATAATTTTCTCCTAAACAAAGCAGGAAATCACTCATAACTTACTCCTACACAAAGCAGCTCACGATAACTTTCTTCTGCAAAAAGCAGGAGATCATGCATAACTTTCTCCTATAGAAAGCCGAGCATGACTAGCTTTCCTATACAAGGCAGAAGATCACTTATAACTTGTTCATGTAGGGCCCTACAGCCCACACAAAGCAGTAGCTCATGCATAACTTTCTCCTACACAAAGTAGTAGTAGACCATGCATAACTTTCTCCTACACAAAGTTGTAGTAGATCATGCATAACTTTCACCTACACAAAGCAGTAGATCCCACATAACTTTCTCCTGTGCAATGCAGGAGATCACTCATGACTTCTTCCGAGCAAAGTAGGAAATTACTCATAATTTCTTTGTTTTGGGTCCTACAGCCCTACACAAAGCAGAAGCTCACACTTAACTTTCTCTTGCACAAAGCAGGAGATCACACATAACTTTCTCCTGTCCAATGCAGGAGATCAATCACATCTTTCTTCTGCACAAAGTAGGAGATCCACTCATAACTTTGTTTTCATAGGGCCTATAGTCCTACACAAAGTAGGAGATCACACATAACTATCTCTTGCACAAAGCAAAAATCACTCATAAAATTCTCCTGTGCAAAGTAGAAGATTACTTGTAACTTTCTTCGACAGGGGATCAGTCATAGTTTTCTTCACACAGGACCTCAGACCTTAGCTTGAAGCAGCAGACCATGGCATCAGACTTGTAGCTTGGCCTTGGGTGACAAGGCCAGGGGTTGGGAAATGGGGGTGACATTAGGTTGAAAAACCCTAATGCCAAATATTCCTGATTTTTGCCATTGGAACCATAATGGTGCAATAATGCAGGTTTTTTTGCAATGAATTTCTTGTTTCTGAAAAATTAGATTTGTAACATATTTTTTTTTAGTCTTTGGCCCTGTGCAAAGCAGGAGATGAGTCTTCACTTGCTTTGCACAGGGACCTAAGAGCCCTGCTTGAAGAAAGAGTAAAGTCCCTATTGCTTGTTATAGGTCCCATAAAATATACTGTTGTGTTTGTGTGACTGGGTATGTGGTGGTGGATGTAAGCTGCAATTGGAAGGACTGCAGTTGTGGTGCCACTGTGATGTAGTGGGTTAGGCAGGGTGTTCGGTAGGTAGGGTGATATGTAGTATTGAGTGTTGTGGGTTCAAGTTTAGGTGCTGTGTGTGTGATGTGAGTGTGTAAAGTGGGTTGTGGTACTGAGTGGTGTCTTTTTTTGTTTAGGAGGTTTGGTCAGGTGTGTTGTATTTGGATTTAGGGGATGGTTTTAGGTGGTTATTGTTAATGGGGTATAAGTGTTATGTGTATTGAGGTTCTGCTAGGGACAACTATTTCATTGCTGCTGGGGTGGTTGTTGCATCTCGAGATGTCTGTTCAGGTTTTGGAGTGCCAGAAGAGAAAACTGCTGTTGCCCTATGGAGGTTAGTTATATTGGAGGGACAAGGAGGTGTCCCAGAAGGTGTATTTTTTGTTCAGGAAGTTACTGTTTTTGTCTGGAAGTTACTGTTTTGAAGTGTGCTGTTGGTGTGGGCTTAAATGTCTTCATGTTTTGTCTTCACCCATATGTTTGGTGCTATTATGCTGTTGCTGTTATCACATGGAACCAAACTACAGTATGTAGGGGATAAAACCCAACACGGATTTACCAAAAAGATCATGTCAAACAAACTTCGTTTCTTTGAGCCAATCAGTCAGGCTCTGGATGATGGTAAACCTATGGATGTGATAGACCTGGATTTGGAGTTATGACATGCTTTTGACATGGTGCCACATAGGGAGCTGATCAATAAATTAGGAAACATAGGCTTGAACAATAATATTGTAAAATAGGTAAAGTACTGGACTGAAGAATGGAAACAGAGAGTAAGTATAAATGGGGTTTATTCCTCATGGGCCAAGACTACTAGTGGAGCTCCTAGCGCTCAGTGTTTGGGCCAACACTTTTCAACATATACATTACAGACATGCATAAAGGTATTGCCTCATGGGTTTCAAAATTTGCAGATGGCATAAAAATTGCAGTGATAACTGAGACACAAGAATAGGTTGAAAAGTTGCAAACAGATCTGAACAAAAGTGTAAACTGGGCTAACAATGCAAAATTAAGCAATAAGGCATGACAGGGTGTGTATTGTGTTGGGATAATGGCAAGCCTCGGGTGGGTTGAAGCATGACACTGAAGGCCAAGTGCTTCCACCACCCAAGACATGCCATTATCCCAGCACAGCAACAGAACAACAGAGTTGCCAGTGGTATGAGGTCTACTACACCATGGACAGCACCAGTGAGTCACACTGGCACAAGTCCATGGCAGTTAGGAGTGCAGTGAGACAGGCAGCGGAAATGTCATTAAGGGCATTGTCACTTCTGGCAGAAACAGTAATGCAGCTTCTGTGTTTTTGTTTTTTAATGTAAGCTGTTTCTGGCAGGATCCAACAGGGAGAAGAGTCCATTCTGTCTGTGACCAGGATAGTGAGGGCAGCTGTTGGGAGCACTGGAAAGTTTTTTTGTCTTTACTCCTTTTTGGGGGTTGTGAGCAGGAGCAAGCAGCTGATTGGTCGGCATTGGGGAGTGATATTAAAGAGGCTGGATGGAGGTAAAAGGAACTCTGAACTTCTTCTTGTGCTAATGTGCTGGGATATCAGCACAGGGTTCCGAGGTCCTCAGCCAATCAGGTTTCTAGATTTTTAACCCATTTCATAATTAGTAATATTATACATGACAGGGCTTGCTATATCATAGGATATCAACACACCTTGGATGAATTGTGAGGCAGGAGGCAAAGCTGAGTGCCTGATGCACCCGAGAAGTGCCGATATCCTATGATAAAGCATGCCCTGTCATGTATTATTGCGATTATGCACTGGACCCCACAGAAGCAAAAAGACACAAATACAAGTCTAATAATTCTTTTATGCTTTCAAACTGCGGAAATACATTAGTACATAAAATAATCCAATGCTGGAGTCATTAATCAGGTAACTGTAGTGACTTTGGTGATAAGTAACACATTAGAAGTAATCAGTTTAGTGTAACATCAATACCAGTTTCCTTTTAGCAACAGAATAAAAACCACAAAACTTAACTGCTGTGAATGCCCCAGTAGGTATTATAATTATGCAATAAACCATGACAGGATGTGGGTTATGTGGGATTTACCACGCTGGAGTGGTCAAATTCTGGCCAGCCGTGTAAATCCCAGCATAACCCACACTCTGGAGTGGTTTATTGCAATTATATAATGGGCCACTTCACCTTTTGAATCCAAAAGTTAAAGAAAAATGAAGTTTTGGGCTCTTTAATTAATTTTGTTGAATTCATTGTTGTATGAGAAAAATAGTTCCTGTTACTAGGTATGGTACTTGTCCCCCCACCCCAATCAGGCTTCAGTTTTTAATCCATCTCCCTCAGCCCCATAACTAAAATCATACTTGCTTTCTTTTGTGTTTAAAGGTGACATGTCATGCAAGCATAGTCACACTCTGACTCGCTGTTAGGTTTTGTGTGCGATCAGCATGGTGCGATCACCGACGGGCTATGCTCAGTGACCTTGTGCTTCCGGTTCACTCATGGTCCAGAGAAGATATCAGCAAGACCTCGTGAATACTTCTTTTTTTTGTATTTCCATAGGGTTTTGGGACTGTTGGCCTCAGCGACTTGAAGGACATACAAATTCGGCAGGAACAGCATCGGCAACACAGAAAAGGTACAGCATGAGATGATATTGTGGAAAGTGTGAGAGGTGTAACTACTGTGGAGCCAGAGGTTGCAAAGTAAACTTTTTATTATTATGGCACCTACAAATAACCTTTGCCTTGCCATTTTCATAGATTGGTTCTTTTAAGGAGCTATGTTCGTTCTGTACATTTGAAACTGCCGCTTTACTGTGTCGTACTTGGCGGGGTAACAACATAGCCATTGTATGAGTTTTACAGGGCTCAGATCTAAAATTGGATATGCTACATGCAGCTGACTGGCACCTTTGCCGTGGGTATATAGTAGGATTTACCACTGGTACAAGTTGCCAGTCAGTCAATCGGTAGCAGAATTAAGAGACCCTATTGTACAATACATTTGAATACCTTTAAGACATTTTAATTAATTACTTCCAGATGGGTTCTGCCCATGAAACTTCAGGCACTAAGTATCTCTAATTGGTGAAAGCGTCTCTCTAATGCCACCGACCCAAATCCTAAACTTCCGTGCATAGCTATTTTAGTTTGTTTGAAGCTGATATAATTGAGACCATATTCCAAAGTCTGTTATATTCTAAACTTGTAAGATGTCTGTCTCAACTGAAATGGGCACCTAAAAGGCATTACAAACCATGTCTGTACAAACTCAGCTGAGATCCCGAGCATATACGCATCAGTGGGAGCATCAGTGGAGCATCAGTGGAGCACTGATGCACATGCTCGATCCTCAGCTGAGTATTTTCAGACATGGTATTAATGACTTTCAGGCCCATGTTTTCAGTTTGAGATAGACATCTTCGAGTTTAAATTGAAAAGATTTTTGAATACGGTCTTCATTTTATCGGGTTTCAGAAAAACAAAATGGCTATGCACGAGTTTAGATTTGGGCTGGGGACATTACAGATGCTCGTACGTAGCGATGTTCGTGCCTGGAGTTTCTCAGATAGAAGTGATCCCTGAATAATGAACCAAAGTACTGTAGCTTAAAAGGTATTAAAATGTATTTTATACCTACTGGAGCATTCACAGCATTTCATTTTTTTCAGTTGTGTTGTTAAGAAACTGGTCACTCATGACCAAAAAAATAAGGAAAGTGGTTTCAGCGATGAAGGGTTTTGAGAGAGTGTAGGGATATTGCTGTAGGTAATCAGTGTCTGCTCAGGGATCTTATCTTTAGCCATTCCTTTATGAGGGAGTGTAAGTATGAGCATGGAATGCTGTTGACCAATCAGCTTTCAAGATTTTTCCTGTCCAGTGCATAATGACGTTTAACATAGATGGGTGTACTGCAACAAACATGGGGTCTAGAAACAGATTATCAAACTATAACATCTGGAATAGAATCATGAAAGACACCGGAGAGAGAGAGACCTGGGTGTAACAGTAGCGATAATCTTAAAATGATGGAGCAATGCAACAAAGCAATAAACAAATGCAATGCGGTCATTGGGAATATCAAAAGAAAGTTTGTCAGCTGAAGAAGTGATGTGATAATGCCACTGTATAGCTCAGTGGTTAGGCCGCATCTTGAATACTGCATTCAGTTTTGGTCTCCCAGTCTGAGGGATGATGCAGACAGGGTGGAGAAAGTTCAAAGCAGGGTAACAAAATGACAGAAGCAGTGCATGGTGAAACCTACAATGATAGACTGAGATACCTGAACCTGTATCAACTGAAAACTAGGAGGTTAAGGGTGACTATGATACAAGTACACAAGGCTTTTACACCAACAGACCTATTAGATTGTTTGCATTTAAAGAGAAGGAAAGCGACAGTATATTGAATACTAGAACTTATGCTTTTCAATTAATGGGAAAAGTAAGAACAAACCTTAAAATGTTCTTTTAAATCAGAGAGTGATAAATGTGTGAAACTGATTGGCAGTAGAGGTAACAAATAGCTCAACCTTAGAAGTATTCAAAATAGGCTTGATGAATACCTAGAAGAAAGAAGTCTCAAGGGATACATCCACCGTTAAGTGTCAGGCAGACTCAAGGGCAAAATAGCCTATTTTTGCCTGAAGTGTCCTATGTTCCTATGACTATCATGTTCCAGCCCACACTTTGGGGCTGACCATTCTCAGAAAAGCACACCATCATACTCTGGTACTTCATGAACAGGTTATAACTCTTCCTCTTAAAAATGCTTTAACGAATTCCCAAGTGTTATCTACTCTCTTTGGTGCCTATGCACCAGCGCAGCCCGTACACACAATCAGCATCTACCTGACTCCACGATATCCACACGCTTGCAGACAAGTGCAAGGCATGGTATTCACCATTGCTGACCCTGCAGGTGCCTCTCTGTGGCCCTGCCTTCTCAGGTGTGTGCTGGTGCATTGGGGAAGGATTGTTGGACACAGGTGAGAATCCAATCAGAAGTCTGTCTACATCTGCTAATGGACCCCATCTCCACCGTGAGCAGAGATTTGGGGACACAATGTGTCCCTGAACCTGACAAATGTCAGGCAGGCTCAAATGGCTGTCTCCAGCCCTTTCTGCCTAACCGAAGGCTGGGGCAACAAGAAGGGGCAGTGACAGCCCTGCTGTGGTTGGTGGATGTCCTTGTTGGGGGCATGTAGTGGCTATGGCAGGGTACCTGCTCACATAGCCTGCCCCTTCACATGACACTCTGTACCTCAGTGAATGGCACTGGGTGTGGGCACACCTCTGGCCACCCCACCAGACCATCCATATGTGTATCTGTGCAAACAGCCAGGGATCAAGCGCAGAAGGGTGCATGTCATTTTGTGTATGCTGCAGGGGTCTGTGGGACCCCAATGTGTAACTCTGTAACTTAGGGTTGCCAACATGCCACAGATACATGCCATGTAAGCATTGTGCCCTATATTGACTAGGGCCCTATATGCTTATAAAATCCAGTGACTGGAGGAGAAAAGGGTTAAATCTCCAACAGTGAGATTTGGAATTAGTACAAGACTGAGAAACATGACCACGAGGTCTGATAATAAAATTGTCTCACTATCAAGAACTCTCTGAAGAGCCACTAAATTTGTTAAGAAACATAGAATTTGATGGCAGATAGGACCGCTTGGCCCACCTAGTCTGCCCATTTCCTACTCTGATGGATAAGCTGCAGATTCTTGTTAATCAACAGCTTACTTCCTCCTACCCCACCTAGAATTGCCTTATGTCTGTCCCATGCATTCTTGAATTCTCCCACTGTTCCTGACTCCACAACCTCCTCGGGAACGCTGTTCCATGTATCCACAACCCTTTCTGTGAAAAATACTTTCTAACATTACCTCTGAGCCATCCCCTCTATCTTCAAATTGTGCCCTTGTTCTCACATCTCTTTTCTGAAAGATGCTACCCTCTTGTACTTTGTTAATTCCCTTGAGATATTTGAAAGTTTCTATCATGTCCCACCTCTCCTCCTTTCCTCAAGGGTATGCATATTAAGCTGCTTTAGTCTGTCCTCGTATGACTTCTGGTGTAGATCCTGCACCATTTGGTTACCTCCTCTGAACAACCTCCACTCTGTCTATGTCTTTGCGGAAATGGGGTCTCCAGAATTGCATGCAGTACTCCAGATGGGGTCTCACCTACTGTCTGTACAGGGATAACAACTTCCTGTTTTCTACTGTTGATGCCTGTCCCTATACATCCCAGTATCCCCTAGCCTCCTTACTGCCTTCTTGCATTGCTTGCCCACCTTTAGGTCATCTGATATAATTACTCCTAGGTCTCTTTCAATTTTTGTTGTGTTAATATCTCACCCCCCACTGTATACTCTTCCTTGGGTTTTGTTTCCCATGTGCATTACCTTGCACTTCTCGCATTAAATCTGAGCTGTCATACATTTGACCATTCCTCTAACCTTCACAAGTCCCTTTCATCCTTTCCACCCCACCTTGTGTATCAAACCTGTTGCAGATCTTTGTGTTGTCTGCAAAGAGACATACTTTTCCTTCCCGGTGCTCTCCAATGTCACTTATTAAGACATTAAAGAGGACCGGTCCCAGCTCGAACCCTGCGGTACTGCACTAGTTACCCTCCTTTCTTCACTGTGGACTCCGCTACTATTACCTTTGCGCCCTGTTGTCCAGCCAGTTTTTACCCAGGCTACCACCTTGGGACCCACTCCAAGACTGGCTAACTTGTATGTTAACCTTTGTGTGAAACTGTGTCAAATGCCTTGCTAAAATCTAGGTAGACCATATCCACAGCCCCTCCTGGTCTGCTACTTTGGTCACCCAGTCAAATAAATCTATTAGGTTCATCTTACATGACTTTCCTACTGTGAAACCATGCTGCCTTGGGTCCTGTGCCCCACTGGCCTCTAGGTACTCAACAATTCTTTTTTCAGAAGTGATTCCATCATTTTCCTTACCACTGAGGTCAAATTAACTGATCTGTAGTTTCCTGCTTCTGCCTTGCTCCCACTTTGTGAAGTGGAATCACATCTGCCCTCCTCCAGTCCTCAGGTACTACCCTGTCCTCCCATGATTTGTTAAAGAGAGTAGTCTCTAGTGTTACTAGCTCTACCCTTAGTTCTTTTAGAATCCTGGAGAGAATCCCATCAGGCCCCATTGCTTTGTCCACCCTCAGTTTCAAGAGTTCTTTCAAACCCTTTCTTCTGTGAATGGACTAGTATCAACCCCTATCCAGAGTGTTTCTCGTGTTTGGATTAGGTACCTCCCTCCTCTTCCGTTGTGAATACTGAGCAGAAATATTCATTCAGTAGCCCTGCCTTTTCACTGTCATCCTCTGCCCACATTCCCTCCCTTTATTAAGTCATAAGAAAGAATCAATATGGCTCATGTTGTCATGTGCAGAATGAAGAGTAAAATATCTTTCTTGCAGGTGACATATCCATGGATGTAACTCACAGTTCTTCTCCCATTTATGCACAGTGATTCAACACTTGGGCTGAGAGACAGTCCTGGAGTTTATGGATGATTTATGTACAAGGATATTTAACACGATTAAAATCTTTGCCAATTGTAAGTAAAAAGCCTTTAGGGATAAAAACTGATGTCCAGTGTTCTTTAGTTCGAGGGATCAAAAAAAAATCAGTGGGTTTCAGTGATCCAGGTGTGGTTTTTGATAGTTTGATTCTCAACATTGTTTCCATCTTATGATTTGAAATAGTCCTTCTTTTCTGTCCCATAATCTTGAGGTAAACTATGTATCCCAGTGGCACTGGACAGTGCTTCCCCATGCTGCACTGTTCCTTTATTTTATTATTTCTGACTTTGGGACTACATGGTCACAGAGCAATAGAAGTGAGTGGAGTATTGAGTGTTACAGAAGGAATGCAACAGGCCAAGGTAGTCTGGAAGACAGGATCATGCATAGGATCAAGGAAAGTAAATGTTCAATACAAAGGAGCCAAAGTAGAGTCTGGCATAAGGTGTGGCTGCTAATTATTGGGAGGGAATCAGGGCACTGAATAACTATTGTGGAGTACAGGTTTCCCTTGCTGGTGTGCCAACCATGGCTCATCAATACCACAGAGAGGCAGAGGTAAAGTTAAATGAAAAGTGGGCATTTGTGGAAAGAATGGAAGCAAGTCTTTTCAGTTATGCAGCAAATAGTTAAAAAATATGAAGGTCAGCCCAGTGGCATGGAAGGCTATATGTTGAATGCCTTACCTCCTGCCACAACGATGACCCATGTTTGGGAACAAGCACAGGTTGCCGGGCATTGGCAAGGTGGGAGAGGACTGACTGTCCCAGGGACTGCTGTCCTTCCAGGGGATTGGTTGCCAGTCACCTCAGCCTCTGACTGCCACCAGGTGGAGGCCCAGTGGTAGTGTAGGTAGCAAATAGCTCGAAGGGTGGGGCCATGCATCTGCAGGACATGCACACCTCCACACATACTGACGTGAAGCTGTGGCAGGGTCTTGGGGACAAAATGAAAAAGGAACCTGAGGGCTGAATGACATACTGTGCATTTCTGCAGCCCCACATTGCCACCCAGACTCCTCGGAGCACCTGGATTTGGACTTGGGAGAACAACCCTCCCTCTCTGGCACCATGATGAAGGGTAATACATGAGGACTCACTCAGGTAGGTCTATGGGAGGTGGGTGCCAGCTGAGAGGAGGTGGGGACAGGAGCAGATGAACTGCCTAAGGGTAAAAAACTCTATGGAGAAAAAGAAACATGAAAATGATAGCCTTAACACTCAAAAATAGTCTAATTTAAATATTTTCTAAAAGATCCGGGCTAGATTTCCAGCACCCCTGAAAGTAACATGGCTGCAGAAAAATCTGTTTTGGTCTAGTCCTTTCCAATGTAGGTATTTAATGTAGGCTGAAATGCCATCCATGCTGGAACATTAATGTAGAGAGGGTTACATCCATTGTGACTAAAATGGTATTAGGTGGTAAGTCCTTATAACTAGAAGCGTTTACGCAGAAAGTGTGTAGTGTCCTGGATGAAACTGTCCCTTTCTATAACCAGAGGTTTTAAAATGTTTTCTACAACCTGAGAGCCCCTCAGTCAAGGTACCATTGCCAGATACTACTGGTCTCCCGATTGCCAGGTTTATGGATCTTTGGCAGCATGTAGGATGTCCCAGGCTTGGGTTCAACAGGGATGAGTCAGTTATTCTGCCTTGACATGGTTTGAAATTATCTAATTAAGTCCTGTAGTCCCTCTGTGTATTTTGCAGTGGGATCCCTCTCCAGCTCTCTGTAGTGTGCATGGTCAGTTAGCTGTCTGTTGGCCTCTTTAATATAGCCCTCTCGATTTGATATCACCACTGCAGAGCCTTTATCAGCTTTTTCTATGACAATGCTGTGGTTCCATTTCAGTGATTGTATAGCCACTGGAGAGGATGTCTGGTGGGTCTATTCCAGGCATCCTGAAAGAGATACACATAAACTACCAAAGGACCTTAAGAAAGCCATGCTCATTAAAACAGGAAGTTCGATACCATTCAACAAACCATACTTCTAACAATCATGAAGAACAGAACAGAGTAATAGAACAACAAAGCCACACAGATGGGCACCTTTCAGTTGTTAATTTGTCTAACCATGCACTGACTACTGAAGAATTATGTGTACTTTCTAAGGACCTCACTTTCTGCCTTACAAAACCACTGGACAGAATACAGTTTTGTGGTTAACTGGAGGAATATTTCTGTAGGCTGAGACTTAAAGAATTCTTTTCACACCAGACAAGAAATTACTAACACAACAATTCAATGGATAAGACAAAGAAATCTTCTGAATTTACCTCCCCCATGGGCATCATGTAAAACTGGGCAACTATATTCATTGCTTTCACCAGAGTTAAATGTCAGATCCTTAATAGGCAAACACAGGCACGTTATAATCTCTCTCAATTAGAACAGAGGGCTATACAATCACTGAAATCAAACCACAACATTGTCATAAAAAGCTGATAAAGGTTCTGCAGTGGTGATCTTAAACCGAGAGGACTATATTAATAAAGCCAACAGACAGCTCATTGACCATACCTACGACAAAGAACTGGAGAGTGATCCCACTGCAAAATACATAAGGGAATTACGGGATTTAATTAGATAATTTCCAAATCATGTCCAAGATAGAATATCTGACCTCATCCCTGTTGAACCCAAGCCAGGAACATTCTACATGCTGCCAAAGATCTATAAACCGAGCAGTTCAGGGAGACACCTAGTATCTGGCAATGGCACCTGACTGAGAGACTCTCAGGATTTGCAGAAACCATTTAAAACCTCTGGTTATAGAATGGGATAGTTTCATCCAGGACACTACACACTTCCTGTGTAAACTTTCTAGTTATAAGGACTTACCACCTAATACCATTTTAGCCACAATGGATGTAACCTCTCTCTACACTAATATTCTGCACACAGATTGCATTTGAGCTTGCCTTAAATACCTACATGAGAAAGGACTAGACCAAAACCATTGACCCTGGAGTTGTGGGAAAACTCACTGAATTCACTCTGACACATAACAACTTTGGTTTCAATGATAAACATTATGTTCAAACTATGGGAACAGCAATGGGCACCAGGTTGGCTCTGCAATATGCCAATCTCTTTATGGTGAACTTGGATGAGGACTTTTAAGGCACTGTACACACAGACCACTCACTTATTTCTGTTACATTGATGATTTGTTACTAATCAATCAATCAATCAATCAAATCTTTATTTAACCAGGTGATCATCATTGAGCAAAACTCATTTTCAAGATGGACCTGGATAGCTTTGAGACCAGTGTAAAAAATATACTGGGGCAGTTTTTGGTAATAGCTCTATAAGTCCAAACTGCAGTGTTTCTTTGATGTCTATAGGGGGAAGTCCACCCCACAGCTGCATATAGGGAACAGTGGTGTGTTGAGAAGGGAGGTCAGTGATGAACCTTAGTGCTCTATGTTAGAGTGTATCAAGCTTGGCTTGCACTGCGGAAGGACACTGGCTATAGAGGAAGTTCGCATAATCTAGCAGTGAAAGGTAGATAGTTTGGACCAACCTCATCTTGGCTTCTTTCATGAGAAGGCATTTGATCCTAAAAAATAGTCCAAGTCTATGTCTTAGTTTTTTGTCAGTTCCTTGATATGGTAGGTGAAGGATAGTCAATTGTCAATCCAGACTCCCAGGTATTTGAAGTGTGTTACATATTCTAATGGTTCACCAAGTAATGTAGTAATCGGTGAAAAGATCCAGAGTTGGTTGGGTTTGGAGCCTGAATATAGGGTGAGAATAGCATTGCTTTCAGTTTTTAGCATTTAAAAGCAGCTTTTGTTTTATGAGCTGGATCTGCAGCTGGTTGAAGTCAGATTGGAGGTCACAGTATGCAGCTTCAGGTGTTGGTCTGCTTATGTACATCACTGTATCATCAGCAAATTGGTGATATTGGCCCTCTTTATGCTCGTATCAATATTATTGATGTAGATTGCAAACAACAAACGTCCCAGGATGGACCCCTGTGGCACTCTCAGAAGAGGTTTGAGAGGTGAGAAATCACCTTCGGCCTTTACTTGCTGTAGCCGGCCTGTAAAGTAATCAGCAAACCAGCTCAAGGAAAGTTGGTCCAGGCTAATGTTCAGAAGGGAAGAGAGAAGTAAACTATGGTCCACAGCATCAAATGCCTTACTTAGGTCCAGAAATACTGCATGGACAAAGTTCCTATCATCTAGGTCCTGTTGCCAGTCATTAGTCACCTTGGCAAGGGCTGTGATTGTACTGTGTTGAGCTCTGAAACCTGACTGCAGTGGGTTTAGCAGGCTATTGGATTCTAAGTGGTTCTTTAGCTGGGTATGCACAATTTTCTCCAGTAACTTGGACAGTATTGGAAGAAGGAAATTGGCCTGTAGTTGTTTAGGTCACATGGGTCACCAGATTTGAAGATAGGGATGATATGGGCTGTTTTCCAAATGGGAGGTAGGGTGCCCAAGGATAGAGATAAGTTAAAGAGATGTGTGATTGGCAGAGCTAAAACTTGGTAACCAATCTTTCTGAAACACGGGTCTATAAAATCTGCTCCAGCACTTTTTGGGGATCCAGTTGTAGTATGAGGTCTTCAGCCTCTTTCAGAGTAGCAGGCTGAAACATGAAGGATGGTTTGGGGTAGATGAATTCATGGTTTTCTGCACTAAGTTGTGAGCGTAAGGAACAAGCAGGTGAGTTGTCAAAGGCAAGCCCTGTGGTCGCGAAGGATCACTGAGAGCAACAAAGATGGACTATCTATCAGAGATAGTGGAATTTTGCTTTGACAGTATGACCTGATGAGTCCTTGATTGTCTTCCAAAATTTAGAAGGTCGTTAGAAGCAATTTCAAGTTCAGCATGATAATAGCTAGCCTTAGCCTTTTTGATCATCTTGGTGCAGGTGTTCCTGCCCTCCTAAATATACACCAGTCCTTTTCAAGCTTAGTTTTCTGCGCATTTTTTAGAGCAAGTCCTTTTCAACATAGCATCTTTCAGTCTGATGAGAGCCATTGGAAGGATTTATTCCTCACCCTAGTTTTTTCAGTAGTGCGTGTCTATTTATTACCTTGGTCACTATTTCATGAAAATGCCGTAAGCTTCATCCACTGTCTTAGATAAGTAAAAGTCCTGCCAAAGCAAAGAATCTCTTAGCTCAGTGAAGAAGCCCAAAGGATCAAAGTTATGTCTGCATCTCTTAAGGGTAAACTTAGATGAAGGCATAGTCCAGTGACAGCTAGTAGGTTCCATGAATGTGGTCCAGCTGGACCTGCCACTGCCAGAAATGTGGGTCCAAAACCAAATTTTTGGGTCCAAAATTTGGAATCATTAGAAATTTGTGAAACACATTAACATTGTTTGTATGTTAATAATAAATAGAATAAAGTATGGGTAGTAGTGCGTAACATGAGGTTTAAAGCTTACCCCGAGGTTAGAATGCTACATAAACCCTGAGAGCAAAGCTCGAGGGGTTTATGACTAGCATCTATCCTGAGGGGTGTGTAAACTTCAAGTTTACACACTCTGACCCATATTTTATGTTATATAATTGCTAGGTTTTCCTATTTTCTCCTCAGCAATTGTATAAAAATCAAATGTTACTCTGCAGCTGCTGGTTCTGTTAAGTTGAAGTGCACGTCCGCAGTCACCGTGTTTACTTATTTAAATCTGTTTGTTTTTTATAACTTGTGGGCAACCCTGAAGGTTTATTTTATTCAGCAGAGTTTAGTTTTTTAGTACTTACCACCTAGTTCAGGTGGCGGTTTGCTGTCGCTAGCCGTTCAGCGAGCAGACACTGGTGGTGAACTGCGGAACGGCGGCGTGCATGAACACAGTGAGGGAAACTGTGCATGTTTGCCGTAATGAACACTCCTTCATTACGGCAAATTACTCCAAGGGTTCCTATGGAAAAGGGAAGACCCATTAATTATATAGAAGTTAAAGCAGTTTACTTTTTATTTCTTAAGGTTTTTTCATTTGCCTCTCATAAGTCAGTGTTTGGGGGTACATTTGGCACTGACTGACGAATTCTGATCACACATGTCAGATCATCACGTATATTTTACAGCAGCAGTCTAGAATGTCTGCCACCTGCTCAGGACCCCAACCATGGCCCTTCTAGTATTATGATGATTCATTTCAGTAACTAAAAACTAAAAAAATTATCAACACAGTCACACACACACACACACACCTCAGTGCTCACCTCAATCACCAGCAATGGCAGTCAGCTCAGTTCAAGCCGGATGTCAATCAACCTCGAAAAGTAAGGCACTGACTGACTGCAATGCAGACCAATGGAGAAACTAGAAAACTGCTTAAGCTAATCAGCCAAGCACACAACATCAATTCACCAGTCATAATGCTCTTTCAGTTTGACTTGACAAAGGGTGTCTCCTCAGGGAAGTGGGCCTCTTGTAACTAGATGCAGGAGACAGGACACATGACAGGACACAGTACTAGCCAGCCATGCTCTGCTATATCAAAAATATCAGCACTACTGCAGTCAGTGCCACTGCCACCTGACCTGGCCTGCCATGCTCATGCCATATGGTTATGAGATAGCTAGCCTGCCTGAGCAGCCTCTCACACTTTCTTGGTTGCTTCACTAGAAAATGCACTTGCAAGCAAATCCATTTATTTTGCTAACATTTGAAAGCTTGCTTGACAAATGCACAAAAAGAGTGACAGACTATATAGCACGCACTGGTCTTGACGACATGCAGCCTATAGTCAGCAAGGAGGGAGCATGGCACGGAGAGGGGTATGATTAATAAATATATAATTGTGTTTTATAGTGCTCCTCCGTGCTCAAAGAATATTTCTGTAGTCTCTCAAGTCAGTACGATGTATTGGCAGCAGTAGCAACAAGCAAGCATAAAGTGTACCACCGCGTTCACGCTTCACATGCTGCCTATCAGATTGACAGTCACAGATGCCCCTTGCCACTCAGCTCCCAAGTCCCAACTATATCAGCAAGCTGAGGCCTCTCTTATGCACAGAAACGCACTCACTGGACTGGGCAAGGCAGTCATTCTCCTCCAGAGACTGAGCTGCGAGCTGAGGAGGGATCTAGTGCAGCGCCACAAAGGTAGCTCACCTCTTACTATAACAGAAAAAAACAAGTGAGTGGAGCACTCTCAAAGTGCCACATGGTACAGTAGTGTGTAGGCTACGCAGCATTTCTGTCACAGTCTGACTGCTTTCGAGTTCTCATGACTGAGAATAATTTCCTTGAATGGGCTTCTAAAGAAGCAAGATTGGAGACAGGTAAAGTCCTTCAAACTATCTGATTTATTCAAATGGTCCAATACAAAAAGTTACAGGCAAAATGCTGGGTATGCATTGTGCCACAGCATTTTGCCTGTAACTTTTGTATTGAGCACTTGAATAAACCAGATGGTTTGAAGAACTTTACCTGTCTCCAATCTGCTTCTTTTCGAGCACTCCATTCAAGGAAATCATTCTCAGCAATGAGAACTTGAGCAGTCAGATCGTGACAGAAACGCTGTGTGGCCTACACGCTACTGTACCACATGACACTACCTATTATACCACAACCATCCTCAGTCTTCCTGGCTTCAAAAGGAGCTTTCTGCATTTATCAGGTATTCATGACCATACCATGACAATGGGTGGGGGAGCAGGTAAAAGGTGCCAGCCAGCCCGAGATGTAGTCAAAGAATGGCAATGCATGGTGTGCACATGTGGAGAGGTCAGAAATCATTACAGAGAGCATACATTTGCTGCCATTGTACACTTACTGAAGCAGCGAGCCCACTCAGTGCCATCTGCTACTGACCTGAATGCCTAATAGAAGAACCAAGGACAAGCAGGCCAGTCAGGCACTACAATATTCATGCAGCCCCTGAGGATTAAAATGGAAGAGGTTCCTTATTCAGTCGTGCAATTACATATTTGAAAAATCTCTGTCCTTGAGTTGCTGGCTCCATATATTAGCTGGACTTTTAGATGCAGTTGTGCAGCTAACTAAAATCTATGAGGGGTGTGGTTGCCTCATATTTACTCAGTGGCATGATTGAGCGCAAGACTGAAGCTTGCCAGAGAGAGTAGATTGAGTTATGGTATTCTGTATTATTATGCTGAACTTGTCTTTCTCATAAAAATACGAATACCAGGCATAACTCAGTCTACTCCTCTGACAAGCTTTGGTCTTAAGACTCAATCAGGGTCGCTGAGCAATGTGAGAATCCACTCCCCCGACTTAGTAACCTGCACAACTGTGCTGAAAAGTCCAGCTAATGTATGGGAGCCAGGCCAGCAACTCAAAGGATAGTGATTTCCATCTCTCACTCTGTCTCAGATGACCCCAGACCAGCAGACTATCCCACCCAATTCCTCACAGACCACCTCCACT
This sequence comes from Neoceratodus forsteri, assembly GCA_016271365.2. Taxonomy (NCBI): domain Eukaryota; kingdom Metazoa; phylum Chordata; order Ceratodontiformes; family Ceratodontidae; genus Neoceratodus; species Neoceratodus forsteri. The sequence continues at coordinate 299,630,455 of CM057453.1, read as the reverse complement.
ACTTAATCTGTCTGCTCCTCTACTGCCTCATTAGCAGTCTACACAGAGGACTGGCAAGTAGCGGCAACACATATTTCTTCTTTACAATGGCTGATTACCTAACCTGACTTTTCACTCCTTCCTTCAGGACGTCTGGATCTGAAAGATCTGCATTTTCATTCCTCCTCCTCCTCTGCTCTTCCTAATCTCATGATGGTGCCTCCTCATCACACTATTTGCTGTGCAACAAAACACAGTTGGAAGTATGGATAGAAGTGATTGTTGGAAAATAAATGGTCTGACATTAACCACCAATCATTTCTGACAGCTTAACAATCCGTTTTTGGGGGTCGTTACATTTGTTGCCACTGGACGGACCCCCACCTCCCAAATACATGCCACTGCCTGCTAGGGAAAAAAGTCAGGAAAAAAATTTGCTTCAATGAGCCAGGAGCCAATATACATACAAAGCTATGCACCATTTAAAGCGCATCTGTGTAGATGCATGGCCACATCAGGAATGCACCTAAAATTAGATTTGCACATCTTTTTCCCTTCTGGCACACGTTAAGCGCGGTCACTGGCATAGTCATGGAGTTTGATCTTACACAAGCAATAAAGCAGTGATTGCTGATATCAGAGAAAAAGTGGCAGCATGTGAGAATAAATGGGGCTTATTTACTAAAATGACATCTAGCAATGTACTGTTGTTCACATTCTTTTTTGTTAGGGCACATAGCTTTATTAATAAGTTGTGACAATCAAGGAGTCACAAAGTGACTTAAGTGGTGTAGCTGCATTGGAAAAACTGTCTAAGTTAAGGTCCCCTAGTATGGTAGCTTCTTGGGGGTCAGGTCAGGCTTTAGAAGCTGAAGTCCAGCAGAGGAGGGCCTATGACAACCAACCACACACAGTGAGAAGGAAGAAGAGATCCCAACTTTTAAGGACAGGCATTCAAATTCATTTGGGACAGAGGTTGAGTCCAGGATTGTGGCTGAGAATTTATCCTTGACATAGATGGCCACCTCCTCCTCTGGCCTTTCTGCCAGTTCTAAATATAGAGTAGTTGGAATCTTCACTCGTATATCTGGCGTGCCTGCTCTGAGCCATGACTCTGTGACTACCAGAACATCAGGTGTTGTATGACATATCCATGCCTGGATAGAAGATATCGTCTTTAGCAGGCTGCAGACATTGACATGCATAAAGCTTACTCCTTTAAGGCTAGGCAGGTCAGATGGAATCGCGATGGTTGCAGGAGGGCCAGGGGTTAAGTTCAGACATTGCCTGAGCACAATAATAAGAGGAGCAACAGTTTCCTGATGGCACAAAAGGATAGTTTACAATCCCTGCTCCCTCCATGTTTGCAGGAATTAATGGAGATGGTTGGTGGGCACCACGACATAGGGCATTGCTGCCCTAAAGCTGCTTGATTAACACCTAACTGCAAAGATTAAAGTGGAGAGGTTATCATATGCAGAGGGAGACATACCCTGTATAGGCAGCTTGGTATGTGTTCCTGCATTGTGGGGTTTTGAGTTGTGAGCTGGAGGAAGGAAGGTATGGATGCATAAGTACTGTATGCTGGAGCTAGAGCTCACAGGGCAGGCAGGTGAGTATTGTGCTCTCTGATGTAAGGAGACTGCGTGAGTATGTATGTGTCAGAATAAACAAGTAGGATAAGGGTTGTGAGAGAACCAGCAACAACCCCTCATATATAAGCCATGGAACCACATTCCCAGTATCAAGTGATGGCAATGGTACCTGTTCATAAAAATATTGTGAAGATATAACCCTGTATTTCACTTCTTAAACACTGCATGATCTATGACAAGCCAGGTAGAAACTGAGCCTCCGACATAGCCAGATCCCTATATCGGAACTATAACCCTGTATTTACACCTCTTAAACACTGCATGATCTCGACAAGCCAGTTAGAAACTGAGCCTCCGACAAAGCCAGATCCCTATATCTGGACAAGGTAAGAAAGTATATTAAATTTAATGAGCTTGCTATGTAGAAACACACAGCAACTTGTGATTGAGAAATGGCCCTGATAGTACAGGAGCCAAGAATGTAACAAGAGAGATAGCTTGGGGGTGTACTAGAAGAGATTGTAACAGGTCCAGCCTAATATGCTTAGTTTAAGGAATATGCCAATGAGCGGGTGGAGCCAGGGTCCAGCCAATCCTGTTGCATCACTGGGAAAGGGTGTGGTGGATGAGCATTTAAAATGGCCTAGGGAGGGGTGGGGGGTGGGAGAAAAGTCCAGGAACCCCACAGAATCCTGCATAGCTGAGGTGCAGATTTAAATTCCATGCGGGAGGGAGATTGCTCACACACGGCTACCGAGTTAAAGACCTGCACTGCCAGTATAAACCAAGCTACAAGGTAGTTGGTGCAGATGAACTTTACACAGGGAACAGGATTAAAATCAAAGGGCTTCAGAACCAACATGGGCAAGGCCAGCAGGAGCCAAGGCTGTGTTTTCATCCATACCTGCTGCTAGTCTTGTGGGCATGGGTTTGGCAGGCTCCCAGCTCCGTGGAGGAGCTGAACTCCAGAACAACCTACTGCTTGAGGTGCAAGCTCAAGCAGGCTATGAGATGCCTGCAGGAGAAAGGTGCAGACAGAGAGAAACTGCAAGGATTGCAGGATTGGTGGGAGGGTTTGTGCTAACAAAAGGACACAAAGGTCTAGAATTAAAAAGAAATACATCGTGAGGCGGGTGCAGACACAATCAAGGCACCAGCTAGGTCTGTTGAATCCCAAGATTAGAGATAATTTGGTCATCGGATATGGACACACTAAGGACTTACCGAGTTTCATCAGGAACCTAATTACCTCCACCCATCCTTAAAGCTTTTCCTGGAATATTCTTGCACAAGCGTTAATTTTCTGGACACCACAGTCACCAACAAGGATGGAACCTTGCATACGTATTTACAGAAACAAACAGACAGACAGACATACTTGCATAGAAATAGTAATCACCGACCCACACAAAAAATCTGTATTGTACAGTCAAGCGCTTTGATATCACCATATCTGTTCAAGCGAGGAAGACAGAGATACACATTTGACTACATTGAAAAAAACATTTATTGAGCAGGGACACTCTTCCAGAGAATTTGACAGAGCAGTAGAATATACAACACAGGTATCAAGGGAACATCTTCTTGAGTAAACTTTTCTTCCGACAGATTTCTGTTTCTATGTATAAAGAAAAGGACCACTACCAACAGAGTGCCCTTAATGTCATATATCACCCTGACCTGGAACTTCTACATAAAATTATTAAGGACCTCCACCCAATATTTAATGAGGATGAGAACCTAAATTGCATTTTTCAAGAACTACCATTAATATCTTTTTAAACAACCACCTAATTTAGCCAACTTGATTGTTAGGAATAGACTTGCACCAGAACAGAATACAATAACATTAACTGGTACACGACCCTGCAACTCCCTAGATGTAAGACTTGTGAGCACATTTCCACTTCTGATTGTGTAGTTACTTCACAAAACAGACAATTCAGGATACAGGGAATTAAACATGTGCATCATGGAATGTTTGTTTCATTCAGTGCAAAGATGTCCAGAAACAGGGCATGTGGGAGAGACAGCGCAAGCTCTCTGCACTAGAATGAACTTGCACAGACATACTATTAATATGAAGATGACTGAAAAGCCAGTGGGGCAGCATTTCTCCCAGACTGAGCAATTAGTCTCAGATATGTGGGTAATGGCCTTCAAAAATACACAATGGAGACAGGCTTTTGAGGTCAGGCTTATTTTGCTTCTCAATATGGTAGAAGATGGCAAGAACATTGATTTGGGTTTTATGGCACATTACCCTACTTGAATTTACACAGACCTTAAGGGCAAGGATGGACTTCAGCGTTTTGTTTTGTTTTTGTTTTAATATTGTATGGTTATAGGGTCCCTTTTAACTGCTTATCTATATTTTGGTGTCCCTCCATAAACTATTTGGGGAGGGTAGTGGGATAGTGTGTTGGTTGTGTGTGTGTGTGTGTGTGTGTGTGTGTGTGTGGGAGGGTTGGGGTTGGGGTTTATGAGGTAAGGGTAATGTTCAGGTACATGACATTATGATGTTACAGTGTGTTAGGACTCTTGGTTTCACATACATAGTGTATTTATAGTTCCTGTCAACTAGCTGTCTATATTATGATGTTACCTGAGGGGTTATTTCCATTACTTTTGATTTCCATTCCTCAGACTCTTTCTGTACTTATAGTAGATTAATTATATGCAGTTACGTTTTGAACTCTAAACATATTAGGATGCGTGATCTCATTCCCTGGGGTCTTTGGCAGTTTTTTCTATTGGGCACCAATTCTGACATTTATAATTCTTACAGAAATCTTATTACAGCACTGAAGGTTTTAATGTTTATGAAATATAATATCTGGTTGAGTATATAGTTGATAAATTGTCCCCGGATAGGTGTAACAATTTATGAATGTGTTAAACAGGTTGTTCACTTTAGCGGCACTTCTCTTTATACCCTCCTATTACCATATATAGAATATTTCTGTTTTATATTTTAATCTTGAAATACTATCTTTTTAGCATGTACTTAAGTGGGTATTATATCTAAAGGTCTTGCATTTAATTATGATTTGCAGTTGATTTGGAAGTTATTTTCCAAAATCTCAGGAGATCTCTAAGGAGACTTTGTAAGATTTCCTACACAATAGGCAGTTCAAGGATTTTTTCTCTAGGTACTCTATCTCTAGAGAATCTTTGGAGACTTACCACATCCACTTTAAATGTTCTGGACTACCACAGTCATATGTAAGAACTAACGTAGATTCTTTCTAGTAGTCTGGTATCTCCTGTATTAAAAAGGATAGGTTAAAAAGTTGAGATCTGGTAATTCATTTGGTACCAGTTTAATTATTTTAAAATATTTAATTATTTTAAAATCTTCATCTATTCTTGGTGTAGCATGCATTTGTTCAGATATTTTAATCCATCCTTCAGTGTAATTTTCTTAAAGTAAAAGGATATTTAAATAGTCTAGGTTTTGATTAGGAACACCAACTGGATCATAAGAGGAAGGAAAGTCACAATCTGTGTAGCTGCTGAGGTAAAGTGCGTATTGAAATTTCAGTTACCTCAATGGATTCAGTAAGCAACTGATCACTTAATTGTATGGAATTAGGTATGCCTTTTGTGCTAATGTATTCACTGACTCAGACATTTTGGGGTAATTACAAATATTACTTTCCTTCTTACAGAACAGTTTCTGCCTTCCTCTACCAAACTTGTAGCTTACCAAGCATTCCTAAGCTCTCAGTACTTTCATGTTTGCAGAGCAGTTATGTGCCCACCTATGTAATTAATTTTTGAACAATGTTCCTTGATGTTTGAATTCAATATGTATATTAATGTTTTCTGTAACTAATCCCAGGTTACTCCTGAAAATGGGACTTTTGTTCCAATGGACCTACCCCATCACCAAAACCAATAAATAAACAAATGTAACCAGGTCACCATGTAAACTACGGTTACTACCCTGCCTTGCGGACTTACAAGGTTGAGGGGCCTAGGTTCAGCTTTTCATGGAAAAGGGGTTCTTTCCCAGATATAAAGTTAGTAGCATGGTGCCTTCACATGGAGTAAATAATAGTGGGCCAGTTCTTTGTATAGTACAGCCTCCTGGAATGCTGCACCTACCCACCTCCTCACAGTCACCCCACATGGAATACCACTTCAAGCTGTAACATGGCGGGACAGCAGGACTGAGGGCAGGCATCATGATGGTATGTCCTGCCATTTTTGGATGCTGATCCCTGGAGACAGGATGTGCAATGACATGCAGTGTTTGCCCTCCCCCCATGACTGATGGGGCCATTTGCAGTGGAACCTCTTCTCTACACCAGGGGTAGTAGAGGCACTGGACACTCTTCCCCTCCCCCAGAGAAGGACAGCTGCCCCCTGAATGCTCAACCCTTCTTCCCCGGCTGGCCCTCCAACTCTGAGTCTGTCCCCAAACCTGGGATGTTGGCACCACAAGAGACACCCTCCACTGTGCGGCAGGCCAAAGCTGTAACACTTTAAAGCACATGCAATCAAAGGCAAATGCTAATGATATGCTCACAAACAGTATTAAACAACTGTAGATGTTTTATTAAAAGTGTAAGGGAATGGGAGATGCAGAAATAAATAGCAGTTAAAATATTTGATGAAGTGGTGAAATCATAAAACAGCATTAATAACAGCACCCCACCACCATCACACACAGCAGTTTCTATCTCGCTGCTGGTACCAGTGCCCCAAAGTCTGTCCTCTGAAGAAGCCTGGTTGGAGCCAGGTGAGACGTAAGCTATCCATGCTGCAGCACTGCTGTGCTTTTGGCAGGGGCTGCTAACAAATGATTTAAATCAGCAGCCCTGCATGTGACTCTAATTGTGGTGGCTGTGCTACACTATTGTTGCTTTCTCAAGGCTATTGACTTTGGGTGTGTTCCTCCATTCCTTGTGTCTGCCTCTCCCTAAAGTTACTATTTTTTGAATAACTTTATCTAACTCCCCAGGTCAGGCAGGCTCTGTGTTTACTCATGGTCCTGTAGCACAGTCTCACAGGGGTCTGAAGCAACAGCAGTTCAGTCAGTCGAGCTGGGGCCTCAGGCTTTCAAGCAGGTTAGCAGCTTACTTTGCTGTGGCTGAATTCTGGTAGCTTGTCAACTTCAGAGATGTGGCAGTCTCTTGCAGTTTGTCACCCTCGGTACTGGTAGGTTATGGGTGCTGGAACAGAAAGTACTGGGGACCAGGGCCACATGCCTACCCCCTACGTCTAGGCTTCTAGCTCTAGGGAAGATGATGGGTAATGCCTGGCTGTAGCACTACCTGGCCAGTTCTCCAGACTGTCCTCGCTGGCAGGATCTCTTCCTGGAGCTCAGGATTCCACAGTCTTCTCCTATCTGTAGCTGGCAGACATTAATGCCTCTGGAAACCAGTCCAGCTCAGCCCCAGGCTGGGGTAGCAAACAGTCTCTCCCACAGTTCCCAGACTGCAAGCTCAAACCACAAAGTGGTTTCTCTTGCTTCAAACTGGATTTCCCAGGCAATGGGAATTTTGTGTACTTGTCTCTGTACTCTGGCTGTTGACCCATGTGGCACTTCGTTATGTGGCAGGATACAGTCCAACCCTTCTCATAGGCTAAGGGCTTTCTCAGATGCTGCAGAGTTTAGCTATAAACAATGCTTAAAACATTCACTCTGGCTTTCCAGGTGATAGAAAGATTTAGAGCAAATCTCCCAATGTTCAGCTGTGGAAGCCTTGGGCCGACTTCCAGTCTTTTTTCTCAGCTCACTATGCACTCCCCTGCTTCACTAAGAGAGCCTCAGGCAGAACAGCTTCAAGAAGAATTTTTCCTCAATGTCTGAGGAGAAAAACATGGCATTCCATTGGCTGACACAGCTGTCAATCTGTAAAATTAATATGCATTAGAATCACGTGATACTTGATTGGATGCTGCTAATGGCACCAAGAACATTATCCAGTCCCCTACCCAGGAGCCATAGCAGTAGTCCTAGAGCTCCTCAAATCTTGATTGGGTACTAGAATAGTCAGTGGTTACCAAGATGGCGTCCATATAAACAGATTACATAGAATCCCAACTTTAAAGTCTTGTTACAAACAAACAAAGCCGTTTTAGCAAACAACTGTCTCCTAATCCAATAAATTACTCTCTGCCTTGTTATCCAGTTGGGAATGGGATCTGAACAAGTCTTTCTGTCACTGTCACTAGTGCTGTGGCACTAAGTCCCCAGGCAGCAGGCAGAAACACATTCACTGGGCAGCCTCAGCTGCTCTTAAAGGTACAGTACACATAACATTTTATATACATTTGTACAACGCTTAATCTCCCTTTTCCTAAGTGTATCCATGAACCCTTCACTTGTGTTTCTAGGATCCCAGAGGTTGGAACACACAGGAGACACTTGTCCTAGGCTGCCAGGCAGCTTTGCCACAGAGCACCATGGTGCTAAAGGATCCTGCGAGCAGTCCACCAGCTTACATTCGAGGGCAGGAACCAGTTCAAACATCGCACACTGAACTGTAGCACTTTAGTACTTGCTCAGCACTAGCTGCGCTCTGCTACTAGCTGGTGTTTGTTTAACTACCTACACAATTATTCCAGTCCCCAGCAAAACAAGCACACGTGGACTGGAAAAGAGCCATAAAAGGGCATCACTGGACAAGAACTGGCAGAGACCAGATGACTGGCAGGGCCCGGTGGGGGGGTTATATAAATAACCAGGTACAGCTGGAAACAAACTGTTACTAGCTTATTATGTCTTCCTGGTAAAATTTTCGAAATAATAAATATTTTGTAAAAGAATTTCTTCCCAGTTTCTTTGTTTTTAAAACCTAACCTATTCCTCTTTCTTATTCTACCAAGTATTTTATGTGTTAACATAGAAACACAGAAACATAGAATTTGAGGCAGATAAGGACCACTTGGCCCACCCAGTCTGCCCATTTCCTACCTAATGGATAAGCTGCAGATCCTAATTAACCAGCAGCCTACCTCTTTCTACCCCCACCCCTTAGAATTGCCTTGCTGACTGCCCATGCATGCTTGAATTCAACCACTGTTTTGACTCAACAACCTCCTCTGGAAGGCCGTTCCATGCATCCACAACCCTCTGTGAGAAAAATACTTCCTTACATTACCCTGAGCCACCCCCAATCTTCAAATTGTGCCCCTTGTTCTTGCACACCTCTTTTTGAAAGATGCCACGCCTTGGACTTTGTTGATTCCCCTGAGGTATCTTGAAAGTTTCTATCATGTCCCCCTCTCCCTCCTTTCCTCGAGGCTATACATATTAAGCTCCTTTAGTCTCTCCATATGTCTTCTGGTGCAGACCCTGCACCATTTTGTTGCCCTCCTCTGGACAGCTTCCATCTTGTCTATGTCCTAGCGGAGATTGGGTCTCAGAACTGCACACAGTACTCCAGATGGGGTCTCACCAGCTGTCTGTACAGAGGATAACAACTTCCTGTTTTCTACTGGTGATGCCTCTCCTATGCATCCCAGTATCCCCAGCCCTCCTTATTGCCCTCTCACATTGCTTGCCCACCTTTAAGTCATCTGATATGACTACCCTCAGGTCCTTTCCATTTGTGTTGTTGTTAGTATCTCACCCCCATTGTGTACTCTTCCCTGGGTTTTGTTTTCCCGGGTGCATTACCTTGCACTTCTTAGCAGTGAATCTAAGCTGCCATACATTTGACCATTTCTCTAACCTTGCAAGTCCCTTCTCATCCACTCTGTTGCAGATCTTTGTGTCATCTGCAAAGAGACATACTTTTCCTTCCAGTCCTTCATGATGTAGCTTATAAAGACATTGAAGAGGACCAGTCCTAATACTGAACCCTGTGGTACCCACTAGTAACCCCTCTTTCTTCAGGTGGACTCCATTTACAATTACCCTCTGTGTCCTATTCTCCAGCCAATTCTTTGCCCAGGCTATCATCTTGGGACCCACTCCCAGGCTGGCTAACTTGTATATTAATCTTTTGTGTGGGACTGAGTCAAATGCCTTGCTAAAGTCTATGTTGGCCATGTCCACAGCCCTCCCTGATCTACTACTTTGGTCACCCAGTCAAAGAAATCTATTAGATTAGTCTGGCATGACCTTCCTGCTGTGAATCCATGCTGCCTTGGGTCCTGTGTCCCTCTGGCCCCTCAGTACTTGACAATTCTTTCTTTCAGAAGTGATTCCATCATTTTTCCTATCACTGAGGTTAAACTAACAGGTCTGTAGTTTCCTGCTTCTGCCCTGCTCCCACTTTTGTGAAGTGGAATCACATCTGCCCTCCTCAGTCCTCCGTATCACCCCATCCTCCCATCATTTGTTAAAGAGGGTAGTCAGTGGTGTCACTAGTTCTACCCTTAGTTATTTTAGAATTCTGGGATGAATCCCATCAGGCCCCATTCTTTGTCCACCTCCAGTTTTAAGAGTTCTTTCAGAACCCTTTCTTCTGTAAATGGCTGGTATCAACTTCTGTATCCAGATTGTTTCTATTGTTTGTTTTAGGTACCTCCCTCTTCATTTGTAAATACTGAGCAAAATATTTGTTTAGTATCTCACCTTTCACCGTCACCCTCTGCCCACCTCCCTCCCCTTTATTAAGCCTCACTATCCTCCCTTAGTCTTCCTTCACTCCCTGACATACCTAAAAAGGTTTACTCCCCTTCTTAACTGAGTTGGCTATCTTTCCTCGGTCCAGGCCTTTGCTGTTCTGACTGCCTTCCCAGCTTCCTTTTGTTTTAACTGATACAATTCTCTGTCCTGCTCCTTCTGTGATTCCTTGTACTTTCTGAATGCTTTCTTTTCTCTTGAACCTTCACTGCTACCTCCTTTGAGAACCATAGTGGTTTCTTAAATCATTTTGTTTTGTTTATTTGCCTCACACAAAGGCTTGTTACTTCTGTGACAGCAGTTTTATTATTCCCCATTGTTCTTCCATCCCTTCTTCCTGCCCATTTGCTAGTGCATTCCTTGGCACTCACCCATTTTGGCAAAGTCAGCCTCCTGAAGTCCAGTACTTTTGCCTTTGTATGGCTTGACTCTATTGCTGTGTTTATTGTGAACCATACTGTTCGATGGTCGCTAGTTCCCAGATGGCTACCCACTTCACATCTGTGATCCCTCTCCATCTCCATTTGAGAGGACCAGGTCTAAGATTGCTCTATCTCGAGTGGGTTCCAATACTAGTTGTCTAAGGCATGCCCCTGTAGGGCATCTAGAATAACCCCACTCTTAGAAGTGGCTGCAACTGCACTCCAGTTAACATCTGGCATATTCAGATCACCCATCAGCAGTATCTCCTTTATCTACCATTCTAAGTATACTTTATCATTTCCTTGCCCATTTCCTCCCCTGAGGAGGGTCTGTATACAACCCCTGTGCGGATTGTGGTGCCATTGCCTGCCTCCAACTTGACCCACAGTGCTTCTTCTCCTCCCTGTTTACCCTTTTGTTCTGTTGCTTTGATTCCTTCCCTTATGTGAGAGCTCTCCTCCTCCTCTTTTACCCTCCTGTCCCTCCTGTACATAGTGTATCCTGGTATGTTTACGTCCCAGTCATGGTTCTGTGTGTACCATGTTTCTGTGACTGCCATGATATCCAGATGTTCCTCCTCCATCAAGGCCACTAATTCAGGAAGCTTGTTACCAGACTACGGGCATTGGTACTCATTGCTCTCTATTTTTGATGGCTTTACCTTCTGTAGCAGCATCCCCACTGGCCTTTCTACCTTGGTCTTTTTTCATTTAGTACCCTGTTTTGTGGGGAGGCTGGGATTTTCCTGCTGCTTATCAGTGCCTCCCCTTGACTATTTTAAAAGCTTGCCAATGAAGCATTTAAACCGATTGCCCAAAAGACTTGTTCCTTCCTGGACAGATGCAGACCATCCTGCTAGTATAGGCTGGTGTCCCTACAGGTGGAAACCCCAGTCCCCAATGAAGCCAAACCCCTGTGCTCCACACCATTTTTTCAACCATTCGTTAAACTGCATGGTGCAAAGTACCCTCGCCTCACCCATGCCACTAACAGGCAGCTCCTCTGGAAAGGATACTCTGTGTGCTACTTGTCTTGGGCCCCTCCCCAACTCTACAAAGTCCTTCTGCACTGCTCTAATCTCATGATGAGCCAAGTCATTTGTCTGTAGGTGGACAATGACGTCCAACTCAGACTCCCGTGCAACTGTTTTTGTGATCCTAAGGATGCGCTTCCTGTCCCTCCAAGCCATGGCACCAGGCAGGCACCTTACTTCAGTTTTCCCTGCCCTCCAGTTCTATCCCCTAATAATTGAGTCCCCACCAGGAGTTGCTTCCTTTCCTGTGGTGCCCTCTGCCTCTTTCCTGAGGCCTCCCTTGTGACAGTTGTCTGCAACCTCTTTAGTCTCCTCTGTGGGTGCATCCATAGGGGAACTATGCTCCCCAGAATGGTGTATAGATTGTGGAGTGGAACAACTGACTGGGTGTGCCTTTGTTCCACCACCTTACCCTCCCTGAGCCCACTGTGGTCCAACTGCTGTACTTTCTTCGCAACCTCTGAGGTAGTGGTGGTGGCTCTGGTGCTCCCTGGATGGGGAGGTTCCCTTACTACTGTCTAGTGCGGCCTGAAGATGGGCAACTTCCTCCCTCAGGGCAGAGAGTTGTCTGCAAACAGGGCAGCATCTCAGCCTCCAGAAAGACTCCAGGAAGACTGCTGCCCACAGCCATTACATTACTACTCCCCACATGTCTGTCTACCTTAGGTTTTTTTTTTTGTGTGAGTGATTGGTTTGTCATATAGAAATATATATATTATATAATGTGTATGCTTATGTTGTCAGTGCAGTGTGCTAGAGAGGATATGACAGTGATATGCACCTTGCCCTCTTGAGGAAATGATGTAGAACCCCAGGTATAAAGGAACTATTTCAGGGGTGGGTGAGGGTGGAAGGGTTTGGGCCTAAACTGCTGCCTCACGAAACAATCAGCTAAAGCTCTGACCTACTGCTGCGATAAGTGCCTTCCTGTCAGCAAGATGCCCTACACAACAATTTGACAGAGAAAATACCCTGCTAATCAAACAGAGAAAGATCCAAACATCCAAGACAGACACAGGTAAACCTCCCCAGCCCCAAAACAGCCTGGTGACTTGTGCTCTGAAAGCAGTCAGCCCAAAACACGTCAGCTGTGCACAAGGACAGACATAGTAAACAGTATTGAGTTGCTGTGGGTTTTAAACTCTTGCTGCACTGCAAATCTTAACAATTGTAACAAAATAAAGCAAGCTCCACCTCCCTCTGTTGATTGAAAGACTGCCTTTTCTGATAACTCTAAGTTCCTTATTTCACCTTCAGTTAGAAGTATCCTCCACCTGAAGAATATTAACTTTCCTAAGGGATCTGCTTCAAACCAAAGACAACTGTAAATTGTAAGGTTCACCTCCCTCTGCTGTGAGCACAACTTGCTTTCTTGCAAATCCTTGCAAATCCAAAGTCCACTGTTGCAGCTTCCAGCCAGAGGTAGCTTCACCTGAAGAATCTTAGGTTATCCACTTCTTGTGATTGCTGCAAAATGAACTTTCTCATCATTTCTATTTAGTTGCCCATAACATACTGTAAAATTACCAAACCCAATATTACCCAAACCTGCCTGAATGCTATAGCTAGATTCTTAAAGAGCTGCTGACATGTTCCAGGCAGGTAACTCATACCAGGAAATAATTGTAGCTCTGCATACTGTAGTTTATAAACTCAGTCACAGCAAGTCACAACTGATCTTACTCAAGTTAACCTGAGAAATTGTATACATGGCAAGGGTCAGTCAATTTAAATCACATTCCTTACAATGGTCATACCACACTGTTTCCTTTATTGTCACACTCAGGATGGTTAACTTGCCCAAATTATTGCCTTTTCCATTATCAGACTGGCTTCCTAGTAGATATAAGCAGTGCAGCAAAATGAGTAGTAAAGCCATGTCCAAAATATTCACAGAGCTTTAAACCCTCCCAAACAATGACTTAGCACCAACACCTATAATTGAGCATTAGGCGTCAGATAAAATCTGATCAAAATCTATCAAGGAATTCAACACCAGCACCAATTATCGATTAGGTAAGCACAAGCTAAAATCTGGTAAGCACTAAGCTTCTCAAGTAGAGACAACAATGACTTGTGTAAGCAAGTTAAAACATACAATATCATACAATTTTTAAGGCCAGCATGAAAATAAGTTAACATGAGACCCTCAGCATTTACTATAATAAAAGAACACAGTAATAAACATAGTAACATAGAAGTTGATGGCAGATAGGACCACAAGGCCCATCCAGTCTGTTCATTTCTTTCTCTACCTTATGAATGTGCCATAGGCCTTTACTCTGTTAATGGCCTATTTATTCATATTCATCTGTATTGCTCCCTTATGCCTATCCCATGCCTGTTTGAAGCCCTGCACTGTATTCGTATCCACTGCTTCCTGAGGCAGGCCGTTCCATGCATCCACCACTCTTTCTGTGAAAATAACTTCCTCACAGTACCCCTTAATTGGCCTCCTCTAAGCTCATCCTGTGTCCTCTTGTCCTGCTATTTTTCTTATATTGAAACCGTTAGACTTGTTCACCTTGTTAATGCACTAAAGCTACTAAAACAAAATGGATTAGTTTCAGCAGAGTCGCATGCCTCAGCCCGCCTCCTCAAGCTCACTCTTTACTCTGACATTCCACTTAACTGCCACCACTTCCACACATAGCTAGCCCCACCCCCAGTAGCACTACCAAGGCTGCTACTGGCTGGTACTGCAATATCATTGCAACCTGGCCTTCCACTGAAGTAAAATCAAAGGTGCAGAAGGAGTCATAAAAGGCCCCAGTAAGGAAGAGTTTATGATTCAGGACAGGCAGCTAGGTATAGAAACACAGACAGTGGAGGGAACAAGCTAAAAAGAGATTCCATGCATCTTCTCTCCACTCAGCCACTGCCCCTTAGTCCCAAAAGCTATTAATTTTCCTACTTTCTCTCCGACATCCCAATACTTATGTTTTGAGCAATAAATAAAACTTTCTGCATTTTTGCACACTTGATTATTTAATTTATGCTTTGTTGTAATTCTAGCTCTTTGCTCTGCAGATGGGGTGCCCTCTTTAAATCATTTTCTAGATATTAGATAAAGCACAGCATAGTCAGCATTAAAGGAAACGTAAACCTTGTTGTTTCTAGATACTAAGGTAATTGTAAATTTAACAATGTGCTGAGGTCTGTTAAATCACACCAGTATGTTGTTTTGTGTGTAGATTGAAATTGTCCAGGCTTTGACTTATTTGGAGCCCCACATTATCACAGACTTTTCCATGATTGTTTGTGTCATAGCTCTAGGTTGGGTGGGGCTGGGAGTCCCAATGATCTGAAGTAGGAAAGGTGTCTGCAAGCCAGGCAAATTTGGTAAGAAATCATTTAAAAGGGATAATGGACTTCCGATTCCAGCTGCTAGTAGGTTGGTAGCCTAATAGTGAGGGCTCAGCATCATGGCAGCAATCTTGAAGCCATACAACCTTACAACCAAGCTAAACTATTACAAGAAACATAGCTGCAGATTGCAGACATGCCAGCTACCCAAACTCCTGAGGCAGTGACCCCCAGTGCTCTCCCATTCAGTGCACAGTGCACTGCTCCCACAGTTACTCATCCTCGCAGCCTCGTGCTTGCCATCCCCCGCCTCCATCAGATGGAAGGGAACACTTCTGTCTGAGATGGCTGTGGAATGAGCTGAATGTGCTCAACCATATAGTCTCCAAATTAACTCAAACCTGGAGAACTTAGAAAAACCTCCAGCATGTTGGGCAGTGCACCACTGATCTAGAAACTGGCCTAATGGAGACTGTCAAAACAAGAGCTACATGGTATTTCAGCCACAAGCCATAGACCCTTACGTGGAACTTGATCACAGGGTCCCCAAGAAGGTCATGAGACTCTAAACTTGCCAAGATCCCCTGTCATATGAAAGTTAGTCTGATGGTACTGTCCCCCTCCATACTGGGATCTGTTCAAGAGGGTAAGCAGAGCATTGTGGTCATGACCATGAGAAGGGGCTCCTCAATTGTCTAAATGCCTGAGCATTGTAATGAGGAGCAGCAGGCAAAGAGAGAAGGATGCAATCGGTACATGCTAGTAGTATGACCCCATTCTTAACCAATGGCCTCTATGGTCAAATGATTATTTTACTCTATAGTTAACTTAGGTAGGAGGCGATGATATTGCGGACCCTGTGCAAAGGGAAGGGAAGGATAACCTCCCATATATGAATTATATTATCAGTGGCCCCTCACAGCCCCCAAGGTGACATTGTTTCTGCTCTCTGCTGGACCTCCCTGCAGATATTTTTAATTTAAACTGGTCCAAACAAGTATTATTTTTATTTTTATTTATTTTTTATTTAGTTTTTGTTGATGGGTAAGTGCGGGTAAGTGCACTAGACAAATCCTGCTTATTTTCAGGCACGACCGGAGAAAGGATACAGATGAAAGCCAACTGACCTTGAACCAGATTAAGCTGTTGGTGGTATTTTTTTAGTGAATGAGGGAAATTTGGCAAGGACACTGGAAATTCCCATACTCTTTCGATAAGTGCCATGGGATCTTTAACATCCACCTGAACTACTACCAATCCAAGCAGATGGGACCTCGGTTTAACATCTCATCCGAAGATGGCACCTCAGAGTGCAGCACCCTCTCATGCTACACTACAGTGTCAGTACTGGGATATTAACCCAAGTGCCAGATGTGGGAACTGAACCTACAGCTCTCTGATCTCCAGGCCTCAGAGCGGAGTCGCTACTACTACTGAGCCACTGACACTGATTAATATAGCCTACTACAGGAGAACCATGTAGGAGGTACCCAGGTACGAATTCCAGCAGGATACTATGGCAGGATACCTCCTGTATAGACTCCCTATTTTAGCCCTATTGGAGTTGGCTTACCCCTCAATAAAGAAACAGACATCTCCTCCCAAATGTCAACATTTTCCATAACAATGACAAATTCTCACCCTCTGAATGAATTGTACTTGGGGACTTAAACCTAAATTGTTTGGACAATGAGCCAAACATAAAGATATACTCAAATCCTGACAATTGCAACAAATTGTACAAACCCCTACCAAACTTAACCACAAAACTGGTAAACACACATTGTTAGACTGGATCTTAGTTAAAAGGCCAAAATAATCCTGGCCTCAGGGGTTCAAGTGACTCAATCAACAACCATCTAGCCACTTACTGTCTATGGCATAATAGCATTCCCAAAATACCCCACCTAGGCTTATCACTTACAGTAACTGTTCTAACCTCAACACAGTATCCTTCTTATTGGATCTGTCTTGTAATCGACTGGTAATATCTTGATATAGCCTCAGACATCAACACAGCACTGGACTTCATTATTAAGGAATTCACAGCATTACTTGACAAGCACACCTGTTGCACATGCATAAGGTAAAACACAAAAAAAATCCTTCTGGCTTACAAGTGACATCTTTGCTCTAATGTATAAAGAGATGAATCCTAGGGCCAAGTTCAAGGAAACTAGCTATGTCTCTGACTCAAATTTATACAGCCATTAAGAAATGAGTGCAAGCAAGTAATCCACAGTGCCAAAGACATTACCTAAAACCCAGCAGTCACTGAACATAAATAACCCAAAAAAGTTCTGGCAGTCAGTAAATTTCCTATTAAATGCCTGATCCCATCCTCCACCAATCATTATTGACCTGAAT
Source organism: Neoceratodus forsteri (assembly GCA_016271365.2). Lineage (NCBI taxonomy): Eukaryota > Metazoa > Chordata > Ceratodontiformes > Ceratodontidae > Neoceratodus > Neoceratodus forsteri. The sequence goes on along the minus strand of CM057453.1, from coordinate 299,613,165 downwards.
GGGATCAGCTACACTGACCTTCAAGGTCACAATTCAATGACTTCTTCTGTGACCTGTCTAAATACAGACCTACCGGTCATCCTGATTATGTACCCAGAATTGTTGACAGTAACCCAACCAGCCCTCCTTTATGTCAAAAGGGTGACATGCCGCAAAGTCCTCAAACTACTTGTCACCATAAAACCTGACAAATCTGCTGGCCCAGATGGTTTAACCTTTAAATTCCTTAGATTCACTGCCCGTGAAATAGCACTTCCCATAACCAAACTTCTCAACTATCTTTCTCATCCAGTACTGTGCCTGATCTCTGGAAAACATGAACAGTTGTTCCACTTCACAAGAAGGGTAAAGAGACATACCTAGAAAATTATCATCCCATCTCAATTCTCTCAGCTCTAGACAAATTGCAACAGAAAATCATGCATGCCCAGCTAGTCAAATACCTGCAGCAGCACAATCTAATCTGTGCTGAACAGCATAGCTTTTCATAAATTACACAGCACTGATACTGCCCTGCTCGTGTTCACCGATGGCATCTATCACGCAATGGACAATGACCTGATAACTGGAACTGTGTTTGTGGATCTTACCAAGGCCTTCGACCTTGTTAACTACAAAATATTAATCCATAGGCTACCGACTAGACCATGGACCCCTGCTCTTGCATGGTTCAAGGATTACCTGTGTCATAAGAAACATGCCATTAAAATTGGCAACGCCAGTCGCATAAACACTATCAGTAGTGGCATCCCCAAGGCTTCATCTTAGGGCCACTTCTGTTCTACATCTTCATAAACAACTTGCCCACAGTCTGCAAATTGGTATATACCCTCTTCTATGCAGAGACGTTGTCCCTATACACCCACAACACCGAATATTGGCACAATCAACCAAACACTCAGCAACATCTTCATAAAGCTACAGAAGTGGTTTGCACAACAGAAAATGGTCCTAAACCTCCCACAAACCCAAATGATGTTGTTCGGGACCAGGCACAACCTATGCAAACTATCCCCAATGTTCTGCATCAAAGCGAAAACAGTTCCTAACTAGAAAAGGCAAGCTTCTTTGAATACCTGGGAGTATACCTAGAATCCACCATCTCTTTCGAACCAACACCCAGCACACACCACCACCCTGCTTCAACAGACGCTGGGCTCATTGTACAGAATCCACTAGTACCTATTACCTGACACCAGGATTAGAATAGCCCAGGCAAACCTGCTCCCCTCACTGAGATTATGGCTCACTGATAGTTGACGCTGCAGTAAATCAGTACTGCAAAAAGCACACCCCATATAAAAATCGCTGAATTTGCTTCTAGCAGCAATCACAAAACTCATCACTGCCTTGCACTACATACCTAAAACTGACTACTCTCTGACCTGAAAGCCAACCTAACACTTGCCAGGTTCATTAAAAACCTTGTAAGCAGGTGCTGCTGCTTACCTAGCTAAGCAGCTCTTGTTCATAGATTTATCCACCTCCTCTCAGCCACAAATAATAACATCTCAGTTCCGCTGTTCCATACTAATATGGGATAATGCTCTTTTTGCTATCAACCACGCCTCAGTTTGGAACTCTAACCCCCATCAAAAAACTCTCACCTTCTGCCTTCACTAAGCTGCTGAAAGACCATTATTCCTCACTCAATGTCTTGCAACTGCTTTCTAATCCCCTTCTGTATCCTCCTCTCCTCTATCCCTACCTGCTCATACTGTCTGTACACCTGAACTGCTGCTTATAACTCTTCTGCTGTCATCTTTACTACCCTTATGAATATACCCTCCGTGTATTTGTGCCCCATCTATTGAAGCTTTACCACTCACGTACATTGCAAGTGAATGTTCGCATCCTGTATGTAATGTTCATAACACTTTCTGTAAACTATATTGTACATACTGTAAATGTTATACTTTGTAAAATGTTGTATCATACCCTGTCTGTACAATCGCACCTGGGTTGTGCCTGATAAAGGCACTTATTGATTGCACATACCTGATTATCAAAGTTAAAATAAATAATAAATTAAAATGGGTTGAATACAGGCTCATCTACACCCCATACTCTAAATTGCCAAATTCATCTAGAAGCGGTCGCAAAATTCATCACGCTTTCCTTATCCAGCATCAACTATCAGCGAGTCATAATCTAGTGAGGGAGCAGGTTTGTTGGGCTATTCTAATCCTGGTGTCAGAGTAATAGGTACTGAGATTCTGTACAATGGCTCAGCTTCTGGTGATGCAGGGTGTTGGTGTGCTGGAAACAGGCAAGGTTATCCCTGTTTTCAAGTCTGGTGACCCCACTATCATGGATAATTTCCACCCCATATCCATTCTCTCCCACCTCAGCAAGTTACTTGAAAAACTGTCCACCATAAAATTACCGAATATACTACAAATACAACCTTCTGTGTCCCCAACAACACAGCTTCAAAAAGGGCACAGCACCACCACTGCACTGGCCTGCTTCTCCGATCATGTCCTCCATAAAATGGATGAAGGGATACTAACAGGAGCCATCTTTGTGGACCTCTCAAAGCATTTGACTTGGTGAACCACAATATTCTCCTAAACAAGCTCCACTGCCTCGGGCTGTCCCCAGATACCACAGACTGGTTTCTCAATTACCCTCTGAATGCACCCAGCTGATAAGTTTGGCAGAAGTTCCTCCTCTGTCCTACCTGTCTCCACCAGTGTCCCTCTGGGCTTCATCCTGGGGCCCATTCTATTCTCTCTGTTCATACATTTTCTTCCCGTGATAGCCTCACCTGCCACTCCCTGCTTTATCCAGATGACCTCATCCTTACCAGAGTGAAAATCCCTGGCAAACCTTTCCTCATCCCTTACCACCAACTACCTCAAAGCTCATAAATGGTTTAGTGTTAACCAATTGCTTGTCAATACAAAAAATGAAATCAATGCTCTTTGGCTCAAAACCCAGGTTAGCAAAACTCTCCCAAACCAATTGCACCCTCTCTATCTATTCACCTGATGGATCACCTCTTGTCACAGTGCCTCCTTTAAATATCTGTGTTACCTTGACCCCACCCTCACTTTCTTTACCAGTCACACAGATCTACTCACACACCACATCAACCAAAAATTGGGGGCCAGCTACTGCCTTTTAGATATCTCACTCCTGAAGCCTGGCTTGATATTGCCAAATCTAATCTCTTACCTGTACTTGATTATTGTGCCTCTATCTTCACCCTTACTCCCTCCACTAATCTGGCTCATTAAGCACCACCTACAACAACATTTGCCTGTTTGCCCTTTGGCCCAACACTCCAATCATCACTGCTCACTCTACCAGGCCCTGGTCTGGGCTCCCTCATCAGCCATGTGAACCTTTCTCATGCCAACACAGTAAGTAAGGCCATCCAAAACTGAGTTACCTCCACTCACCCACCTCCTCCAGCCAAAAGTGTTTGTCTAATAGCTCTGCATCACTGCTGGCTCCATGCTTGAGTGCCCACTGTCTCCACCTGTATGGGTAAATGGGCCTTCTTGTACACTGCTTCTTTCCTCTGGAACAACTTTCCACCCTGTTTTAGAACCACTAGCTCTCCTGGACTCTTCCACGCCGCTCCTTAGATCTTATCTTCTGTCCTCCACCCCTGCCCTGCCCGCCTGACTGACCATCTTGCTTTCACCCTCCTCCATCCCTTTCTCTGCCTGGAGCCATACCAATCCTGCCTTGATGCCCATCTTCCTTTCTCCTCACTTACCATGTCTAATACATAATATAACTTAATTACTACCTGCAATTGTTGTAAAATGTATTTATCTACTGTGTTGCAGCTTTATATATATTTATTTACATAGTCATGTAAATATCCTGTATTTTATCCTGTATTGTTATCACTGTCTATTAATGACTCTATGCCTTTGTATCATAATTCTTTTGTACTTGCTGTATTCCTGTGCCATCCTTAATGGCCTGGGTCATGCCTGAAAATGGTTCTAGGACCAGCGCACCTACCCAGTAAAACAAATTAATAAATAAATAAATAAAATGAATACACTCTTGGAGCAGATTTAATGCCCACTCTAGGCAGCCATTTGCATACTCGAAAAGGTCTGTCTGGTAGAGATGGAGCCTAATGTTGAAATACTTGTTTATTGTTCAAATTTGTTTTAGTTCACTGTTGTTGTGTTTAGTCCATGTTGGAGTCTCTGTAATTGGTGTAATGTCTGGCCATGCTGTATCTTCAAATGTACCAGTATCAGTACAGTGGATGCCCAGGCAGAGGGTTGGCTGGACTACGGTGGACTCAGGGAGGTTGAGGAGGGGGACAGAAGCATCCCACCTCCGGTCCAACTTAAGAACTTCTTCACTGTCTTGAGGAGCGGGCAAGCCCCACAAGGGAGCCGGAGGTTGGGACCAGGGAGGATGAGTGGGTTCTCCAGGAGGGAGACCCAGGGATTGGAGGCAAAATACCCCAGAGGAGGGGGAAACTACTCCTGGTGGGAGACTCAATAGTAAGGGAAATGGATCTGGGTACAGGTAGTGGGAGGAGAAGGAGTTCCAGTGCCTAGGAGGCACAGCTCAGAGCCAGGAGGCTAATCCAGAGAATCACCACATCAGTGGGAAGCAGAGAGAGCTAGTGGTCATGGTCCATCTGGGACATATGACCTAGCCGGTGAGAGGGTGAGCATACAGCAAGTGCAGGAGGACTCTCAGGGAGTTGGGTAAGAACCTGGAGTGGTAGCAGACTGTGTAGCATTTTCGAGGTGCTATCAGTCCACGGTAGGGGGAGGCTTGAATCTCCACATCAGCAAGTTTAACACTGGTTATGGGAAGTGCTGCTAAAGGAAAGGATTGTGGGGCACCTGAAATTCACATGGGAGTACAGGATCTGAGGCAGCATGGTTTACAGCAGGAGGTCATGTCAAACAAATCTGATTGACTTTTGACTTGGTTATGAAGGAGGTGGATTAGGCCGAGCAGTGGATATGGCCTACCTGATTTCAGCAAGGTCTTCAACACCATGCCCCACAGAAGACTGGTAAACAAGCTGGGCAGCCTGGGGTGGGCTACACAAGGTGGAGAACTGGGTTAGAAACTGTTGAGGAACAGAAAGCAGAGGGTAGTAGTAAATAGGATCAAGTCCGAGGAAAGAATGGTGACTAGTGGAGTGCCTCAGGGCTTGGTCTGGGGCAAGTTCTTTTCATGTCTTCATCATGTGACATTGCTGAAGGGCTGGATGGGAAGGTCTGCCTATTTGCAGATGATACCTAGATGTGCAACAGAGTAGACACTCAGAGGGTCAAAAGAATGAGGAGGATCTGGGAAAGCTGGAGAAATGGTCAAAAGCATGGCAATTAAAGTTTAATGCAAAGAAGTACAAAATCATGCACCTGGGATGAAGAAATATGGCGGAGAACTACAGTGTGGTTAGGGGAGTTGTTGGCAGTCACCAGGGAAGACAGAGATTTAGGAATAATCATCTCAGATGATCTAAAGGTGGAGAAACAGTGTAACAATACTGATGGGAGGGACAGTGAGATGGGGTGCATAGGAAGGAGTATCACTAGCAGAAAAGGAAAGTGGTGATGCCATTGTGCAAAATGCTGGTCGGGCCTCATCTAGAATATAATGTTCAGTTTTGGAGGCTGCATCCTCGTAGGGACATAGACAGGGTGGAGGCGGTCCAGAGAAGGGTGACCAAGATGGTGCAGGGCCTGCATCAGAAGGCATATGAAGACAGATTAAAAGACCTCAATCGCATACACTTGAGGGAGAGGCGGGAATGTGGAGATATGAGAGAGACCCTCAAGTATCTTACAGGTGTAAACAAAGTGCAAGTGGATGATATCTTCCAGTACAAATGTTATACAAGGACAAGGGGCCACAATATGAGATTGGAGGGGACAGGATAATGGGAAATGTGAAGACGTTTTTCTTCACGGAAAAGGTGGTGGATGTGTGAAATAGGCTGCCCCAGGAAGTGATGGGTCCTAACACAGTGGGGGGATTCAAACATGCATGGAATAGAATAAGGAACACTTGAAGTGGGGAAAAGAGGCAAAAGCCTTTGACCAATTTGGATCAGCTTAATTGCGAAATGTAGACATGGAATATGGGTAGACTAGGGACTCGTAGTCTTTATCTGCCGGTCAACTACTATGTTATTATGTTGTCATACTATTACTGCTGAAGTCTACAGTAGAGGACTTGTGATCCCTTCCTCTAATAGGGATGTTATGAAGGATCCCTACTGTCCTTCAGAATTATTATGGCATTTGAAAATTGTGTTGTATAATGTCAAGGGCTGTATAGAGTGGATCCACTAGCCTCCCACATGACTGGTCAGCACCCTTACCCCTCTCTCAACTTACACAAGCCATGTTCAAACATTTACATAAATTCTGGGCCAAGGATACCCTGAAGAGTTGAAATTCCATGTGCACACCTGAGCATGGTCAATGCTATCAATCCCCCGCCAGTCCTGACCAACTGTCGGATTGCAATGATAGGTATGAATGATTTAAGCTTTAGGGTTTATAAAGCTAAAGGTATCACCTCACTAGAAGCTGTGCTGACTCACAATATGACCTTGTTAAAACCATTCCCACAATTACAAAGTGAATATCAGTTGAACCATAGAGAATTGTTTAGATACCTGTAGGCAAAATACTTCCTAAGCAACTAAAGGTGAGGCCCATATTTTGTATCCTCTGACGCCACTGGAGTCATTACCGATACTGTCTGGAAACTAGGTTATAAAATCAAGCTGGTGACAGGAACTGCAAGCATCTTACAGAATGCTGAACCATGATATTCAAGGACTGCATGGGATACCTGACAGTAGGAATCTGGTGAAGAACTTAGTGATCAGATCTGGGTGTCATTCGGTGCGAACTAGAACAACTACATACCTAGATTCAGGAATTTGGATGGAAAATGCTACTGTTTTTTTCCTCACCCTCGTGCACCAAGCACTATACTGCCAACAAGTCAGACAGGTGCTGGAGGGATTCCAGTCAAGACGGCACACCATATTAAATTTTATGGAACTGTCGATAGCTGGAACTTTTTAGTCAGAAGTACATGCCTTCCTGAATCAACTCCTCCCACATCTGTACCATACTATTTCCATGCCCTTATACAGTATTGGGAACATACACACACAAAGAATATAAAAAAAAGAAGCCTATATTTAAAGGCTTACCACAGCAGTGGATGTTAAAGCTATCACCAGTAAATAGTGTAACCCATTGTCGTGGTCCTGGGCTGAATTTCTCCTCCATGTAGGAAATGTAATGGATTGAACAGCTTACTACTATGTTAAATCTGTGGGTCAATGAATGCCAAGCAGGCTGGTCAGTGATGAGTAATCTTCCAGAAGAATGGGATCTAGAAATAGACAATGACTCTCAAGTGGACTTATCTTGAACTCATTACTGTTGTACAGTGGTACACTGTACTAAATGTAATCAAATGCCTCCGACAAGACATCAGTACTTTGGAGAGGGTTGTATTTATTTTTGTATGTTTTAAACACAATAAACAGAAGGTAAAACAAAAGGGGAATGGCGCTGGGCCCACGCATTCTGGTATGCCCCTGAGGAAGGCCACATGTGACTGAAGCATTGGGTCATGTTCACTTGTCACACTCCTCCATTGCACAGTATGGTAAATGCACTTTCTTTTGCACCAGCACTTTATTAAAATGTGCTTAAAAGGGTAAACCTCTGTTTGGCCTCCTAAATTTTTGATGTCACCTTATTACTTGATTCGCTGTCAAGGCTATCCATCAATCCTCCCAGATTCTGGATGTCTTTGTTTGCCCTTTGAACTGATACTTTCAAGGGTGACATGTCAGACACCAGCATTTATATAAGTAAGCTGTCCAGCCTGTCCTTTATTTTTGTGGCCTGCCACAGGAGTGTGAGTGTGCTGTGAAATTACCATTCTAACCATTGGAACAACTGCATCTTTCACACAACAATATTTTAATTGCAGCACACTTGATCATAAAGTGTGTTAGTCTGTACAGGAAGGTAAGTGGTACTTGTTGCTGTAAACGTACCAGTAACATCAGACTTTATGGTGGATATCATCTGATAACTAAAATCGGCTACTGAGAGTTATCATATCAGGCAGCCATTCCTGCAGTCCTATGTAATTAATCTACAAAGCAAACACACATATGATGGACTTCTTAGCTTCGTTTTGTGCTATACACTGTAGTACTGACTGTAGAAAATTGATGTTGCAGGGAACCATTGTCAGGTACTTCCACTGAGTTATGGGGTGGTGTTCCAGCTGGGCATCTTAGCCTCCTTCTGCCCCATGACCACAGTGCAGACTGTATCACAGAATTGTTGCCTGCAAACACAGGACTGGTTGCACTCATGACCAGCTTTGAAATACAGAACACAGTCTTCTTGTGCAACCAGTAGTCTTAGTTCCCATCCTCAACTGTCTTAGAACTAGCTTGGTGGATTATTAATCAACTACCCCTGTCAACCCCACTAGGATTCTGTCTTTGCTTTAAAGTGGACAGAATGGAAGGATGGCTGTAGAACAAAAGTGATTTCAAGCTGTGAAACCAGCTCATTGGAAGCTGTTGCTGTTGGCGCACTTTGTTCCCGATTATTATATTTCTGTTGTTGGTTAATTAAAGCCAACTTTTTCTCTCCATGTGGTAAAACCCATAATTAATCTCTAATGTATGCCACTCCCAGTGTTTGGGAATGATGGATATCAAAATAATCTGAGTACACTTGCTTGTGAAGAGTATCCATCACCCCAGACTTGAGATGTCTTTGCCCTCTGAATAGATACCTTTAAGGACAGTGTGTCAGACGACAACGCTTCAAGTATGCTGGTTATGTGGGCTTGCTGTTCAGCCTCTCCTTCATTTTGAGTCATCCTGCTTCAACAGTGCTAGTGTGTTGCTGTGAAGCAGCCTTTAGACCACTGGAGTAACAACATCTTTCACTCAATAATAATTCAAATTACAGCACAATAGATCATGAACAAACATTGTCAGTCTGTGCAGAAAGGTAAGTGGTACCTGTTTTCTGTAAAATGCTGTAAGCATGCATGGGACATACAGTCTGCACTGTGGTCATGGGGCAGAAGGAGCTAAGACATCCAGCTGGAGCACCACCCCATAACTCAGTGGAAGTACCTGACAATGGTTTCCTGTAACATCAGACTTTATCTTAAATGGCAATAGATAACTAAAAGGCACTGATGAGAGCTACGGATCACGTGATCATTCTGGCAGTCTTACTAACATACTAAAATGCCAGCAGAATAGGCCTAGCGGTCTTTTCGTGTCTGCTCGTTTGGTCAGTCCCCAACCTGCGTGCTGACCTTGCTGTCCCCTAGCCTTCTCTGGCTTCTCCCTTCCCAGTTCGGATATTCTTGCTGCATTGGATTTTGCTTCCAGAACCCTTCCCTGTACCTGTCCCACCCCTCTTGAACCCTCCACTGTCTCTGCCTCCACCAGTCCCCTAGGCAGTGCATTCCATGGCTCCACCACCCTCTCAGTGAAGTAGCACCTCCTCCTTTCTCCCTGAATCTTCCCTCCTCCAGCTTCCACCCATGCCTCTAGTGGCCCCTTCCTCCTTACTTTGAAGCACCGACTGTTCCTCACCTATTTACCTCTTCATGTACCTAAAGACCTCTATCATGTCCCCGCTGTCCCTTCTCTCTTCCAATGTGTACATATTTAGCTCTTGAGCCTCTCCTCATAGGTCCTGTCCCCAAGCCCCAAATCATTTTGGTTGCCCTCCTCTGGACCCTCTCCAGGAGGTTAATGTCCGCTTTAAGTGTGGCCTCCAAAACTGCACGCAGTACTCAAGGTGCGGCCTCACCAAGCAGTCTTCAGTAATGAGTTTCCAGAACAAACAGCATCTCTAAGGCAACGGTCTCAGAATCAATGCCTGCAATAACAGCACTGGTGGCACACCTTTGAAATGCAGAACATGGCCCTTTGTGTACCCAGTGTTCTTCATTTCTGTCTTCAATTTCTTGAGTACTAGTTTGAAGTGAATGATTAATTGATTACCCCTGCCTCACCATCCAAGCCCACTTGGAGTTCTCTGGCCTGTGATGGAAACCTATAAGTATAGGTCTCTATCATGTATAAGTACATGGCAGAGACCTATTAGTACCTCAAGGAGGTAAATAAGATACAGAAGGGAGGATTTTCAGAAGAGAAGGTGCATGAGAACAATGGGCATGCAATGAAGCTGGAAGGGGGAAATTTAGTAGGATGAGGACTTTTTTTTCACTGAAAGAGTGGTGGATGCTGGAACAGTCTTCCAGGAAAGGTGGTGGGATTGAAAACAGTGGTGGGCTTCAAGCATGCATGGGATAGGCACAAAGGAGTCTTGTAGGAAAACAGGGAGAGAAAAGTAGCCAAAGATTGGTAGGGTCTACAGTGACAGTACTGGCAGAGACGAAGCGAGCAGATTGAATGGGCCAAGCGGTCCTTATCTGCCAACAAATTATATGTTTCTATGTGCTTTAAAATGAATAGGAGATCAGGAGGGCTGTAAAACAAAAAGTTATTTCAAGCTGTCAGATCCATGCCACTGTCATTAACACCTTTGTTATTGATTATTTCCTGTTGTTGGTAACAACAAGCGTAGTTTTTCTCCATGTGGCAAAGCTAGAGTCACCTCCAATTTATGCCAGTGCCACTGATCTGGTCATTAATGGAGGCAGTATAGTGCAGTGGGTTAAGGCTCTGAGCTGCAGATCTGGAGACCTGGGTTTGAATCCCACAGCTGCCTAGGTGCATACTGTGTGATCCTGAGCAAGTCATTTAACTTTCTTGTGCTCTCAGGTCTCATCTGGAAACAAGCTTGGCTTAGTGTGTTACTCCTGGTTAAACAATGTTCTCTTTCCCAATGTTCTCTTTCCCAATTGGAAACTTCCCATATTAGAGCTGTAAATCCTGGTACAACATTTCTTGCTACTGTGTTCTTTTGGTCTTCCTCAATACCCCTTTTGCTGACTAGTTTAATAGAACAGCGGAGCCGTGTTTGAGTTTGACTATAAGTACTTATTAAGCCCTACATTAGTCCCACTGTCAAAACTGCAGTCACAACTGGGCAGTTGAAGAACGTAATATTAAATTCTTCCAGCATCAAGGTTTGAAAAGGACAGAGTAGGAAATATAGCCTGCAGACATGCCATTACAAAATCAGTTACCCTCCCTGCTGACATCTAAGCACTCTTTCTGAAACCCAAACCTCCATTTCTTTAAATCAATTACCCCCGCCCCATCTTAGCAGACCTTGTAGACCTAGGATCAGAGGAGCAATGGCAGAAAGGATACAGAGTCCAGAACAGGAGGAGCAGTGCCAGGACCATGAAATCTCGAGAACAAAGCAGCAGCAACAGGACCCAGAAGAGAGATCCAGAATAAGATGAGCAGCCAAGCCCAAAGGACCAAAGACCAGAGAAGTGGCAATACAGTAAGTCCCAGAACAAAGACCCAAAACCAGAGAACTGGTGACAAGATCTGTATGATCCAGGACCAGAGAAGTACTGACAGGACCAGGAAGACCCAGGACCAGAGGAAGGGTGGCAGCACAGAAGACCCAGTACCAGAGGACTCAGGACAAGAGAAGTAGTAGGACTGAGGACCAGAAGTACTGTGGCCAGAAAAAATGGAGCTCGGATAGAAGTATGAGTGGGGATAGACCAAAGGAGCAAATAGTAAGCTTTTGTCTGGTGCTACTGTTTACATGTATTGTGATACAGTATTATATTATTATTTGTATTTATACTATGGGAGTGCAAATACATTTTGTGGTCACACTTTATTTTAAGTGTCATTGTCAAATGTAACTGTGGGTAGGTAAGAAATTACATGGAACAGGGTAATTACACTGTAGTTACATGTACACTGCAGTGTAGTTACATTGTAACTACAATGTAGTTAATGAAACTTAAGGTGTTACCCAGTTTCCAGATAAAGAGTTATTCTAGCTCAGAGTATAACTATTAATAAAATAACATTGGGAATGCATGTTATTTTACCATTTGCCATGTCACACAGTGAAGTAGGTTTTTTCAAAATTTCATGTATACAAGGTTATTTCATGTGGTAGCTCAAAATATAATTATAATTTGTGTGTAATGTTGGTGTTAGTGCTTCTTACATTCGGGGCTTCACTTCACTGAGCCATTCATGCAAGGAACAATAGCACCTATACTCCAAATTAAATAACAATCATATTTTGACCTACCTGGTGATATTCCCTATTTATGCAACAGCTTTGAAAATAAATTTGCCAAGATAAACATGTTATTTTATGCAACATGAGCAAGATAAAGGAAGTTAGTCACTGAGCTTGCTCAGAAATTTATCTCACTCATTGTGTCCACACTGAGCATGCTTAGAAATGTATTCTCCCATGTAAAGATACATTTCTAAGTACTTAGTGACTAGCTTCATTTAGTTTCTCCAGGACACCACTGAAATTAGTTGTATAGCTCAGTAGGCCTTTCCTGGTGAAACTCTTAATAAATTAATAAAATGTGAGATGCCATTATTTTTTTAAATGAATATAAATTTGCATATGTAGTTTACATAACTTTTTCCCTTTGTAGCTTTTACCATTTCTAGCACAAAACCACCTAAACACCTATTATGTAAATCAAATATGACATGATAGGCTGTGTAAGATCTGGGAGCAACTCCAAACAGTAAAAGGAAGGAACATGAGGCTAATGGTAGCTCCACCTAACCAGGAAGAGGAAAGGAACAGGGAGTTGTGTACCATGATCCGAGCAGCTGTGAGTAAGGGTGAAGCTGTGATAGTGGGGATGTCAATCTGCTCATGGTGGATTGGAGGGTCCTGTACATGGTCTGTGCCAGGAGCCAGTTGATACTGGATGCATTCCAGAGTGGGTTCTTGGTTCAGGGGTTACTGAGCCATTTCAGGGGATTACTGACCGCACAAGAGAGGGGCCCATCCTGGATCTAGTACTAATAAATGGGGAACATGTACAGGACATCAAGGTGAAAAAGCCCGGGAGCAACCACTAAACTATCTGGTTCTGAATAGATATGGGTAAGCAGTCCACAAGTTCTTGGACAGAGGTGTCAGATTTTAGAAAGGCAGAATTCTGGAAGATGGGGAGGTACTAGCGGTCCTCTAGCTAGCCTTAGGGAAGTTATGGGAGAGGATCGAAGTGGTACATCACCAAAGAAGGGATAGCAGCTGTCAGTAATGAGTGGTGTCAGGCAGAAGGGAAAAACTTGAAAGCCAAGAAACCTAGTTGGTTTAAAAGGATGTGGTCTAGGCAGTAAGGGAGAAGAGAGCCACATACAGGAAATGTATAATGATCTTAAGGGATGAAGATAGAGTAGAATACTTGGGAAGGCAAAATAAGTTAGAAGGTTAGTTAAGCTAGCCAAGGCCAGAAAGGGTGCAGATAGTGGAGGGATCAGGAAGAGAGAGAGAGAGGGAGAGAGAGAGAGAGAGAGGAGAAAGCCTTTTCCCAGTACCTCAGGGAGATAAGAGACAAAAAGGAGGGAATAGTGACGTTAAAGGGCTCTACGATGACAACTTGACAACAAACTCATAAACTGGCATTGCAGAGCCAGGCTCCCAGTCAACTGTGATTAGCAGTAGGCAGGGAGCCGCTACTGGCAGGGTCTGTTTTTCTTTGGGGCCTTCATCCCAACCCCCAGGTGGAGGGCTCTGCCCCACAGCCCCATCCCTAAGGATACCAAATGCCAGTCAGAGCTGGATCGGGAGAAGGTGCAGGATGGGGGAAGTGTTGCGGTCCCAGGCTCAACCCTAACAGTGACATGTCACTGTTGTCGGTAGCATGTATGTCGCTGTAGGGTTTTGCCACAGGAGATGCAACTGAAATTATAGAGGGTGGGGTGCTGGTGGATATATAAGTACAGAAAAGAAAGAAGTTTTTAAGAATATTTCTGTTCTGTGTTTATAAAAGGACAAAAAGTGTCCCAGTGCTGCAAATGAGGAAGGGAGGTGAGGAAGATGAGGCAGAAGACAGGATCCCAGAGGAAAGGGTGAATAGAGGTCTGTGGCCCTCAGAGTTGATAAGTCTGCAGGTCTGCATGTTATTCACTCAAGGGTGCTGAGGAAGCTGGTGCAGGACCTAGCAGGTCTAATGATGAATCTTTTCAGCAACTCCTTGGATACAGAGGAGGTATCACAGGAGTGAAGAACCACATATATGGTACCACACCACAAAAGTGGTCCCAGAGATGAACTGGGCAACTACAGGCAGGTCAGTGTGACCTCAATTTTGGTAAACGTATGGAAACCACCCCTAAGGAAAGACTGATTGTGTTTCTGGAGGCAAATGGCTTACAAAACAAGAGGCAACATGGGTTCATGGCAGGAAAAGCCTGTCAAGCAAGTCTTACCAACTTCTTTGACTGGGCAGCAAGGAACAGCAAGGACCAAATGGTTGACATACTGTACTTAGACTTCAGCAGGGCCTTTAATTCAGCACCCCATAGGGGTTGATCAGGAAGATGGAGGACCTAGTGGTGGGGACTCAGTTAACTAGGTGGGTGGAAAATTGGTTGTCAGGAAGGACTCACAGGTTGATGATGAGGGAGTTTACTGGTTCAAGGGAAATCACCTGTGGGGTACCACTGGGGATCGGTGCTTGGCTTGATGTTGTTTAACATGTTTATAAGCAACATTGGTGATGGCATAGAGGGCAGATCTGCCTCTTTGCAGATGACACCAGCTCTGTGGGAGAGTAGACACTGCTGAGGAGATACAGGACATTAAGGAAGAATTAGCCAGGCCAGAAGTGTGGTCTGGAATATGGCAACCTAGGTTCAATGCAAAGTGCAAAGTCATGCACATAGGAAGTAGGAACTTGAGTACTGACTGCTGCCTAGGTGGGTCTAGTTCACCAGACTGGAAAAAGAAAAACTTGTGGGTGATCTTCACCAGCAACCTGAAAAAATTGGTAGAGTGCAGGAAGGCAGCAGCCAAAGCAAACAAAATGCTTGGGTGCATTACGAGGGGCTCACAAACTGGAGGGAGGAGGTTATATTGCCATTGTACAGATCCTTGGTGCAGCCATGTCTTGAGTATGGTGTGCATTACTAGAGACTCTACCAGGGAAAGATTATAAACCTGTCTGAGGCAGTCCAGAGGAAGGCAATGAGAATGATCACGAGACAGCAGGGCAAGGTACATGAGGACAAGAACCTCAACATGTACCAGTGACATGGGGGGTCATGATTGTTATTTTGAAGTACATAAAAGGTATCAACACGGAGAATACAGGGAGCCTATTTTGTCTTAGTGGGAACAAGACCACATGGGAGCACTGGCTATAAGCTGGCAGAGGAAAGGTTCAATAAGGAGGTCAGGTTAAGGGTCTTCATGGAACATGTAGTGGTGGGGTGGAATAAACTCCCAGAGGATGTTGTCTTTCTGGAGAGTGTAGACGGTTCAAGAGGAGGTGCACAACATGAAAGGAGGGTCAGGGTTAATAAGGGCAGAATCAGTGGCTCAGCAGGTAGCACACTCGCATCTAAGGCCAGGAGATCAGAAGGCTGTGGGTTCTATCCCCACACCAGGCACTGGGTTAATTCCCAATACTGACACTATAGTGCAGCATGAGGGGTGCTGCACTCTGGGGTACCGCTCTTCAGATGAAACATTAAACCAAGGTCCCAGCTGCCTGTGCTGGTGGTAGTTCAGGTGTATGTTAAAGATCCCATGGCACTTATTAAAAGAGTAGGGGAAGTTACTCCGTGTCCTGGCCAAATTTCCTCCATTCACTAAAAATGCCACCAACAGCTTAATCTGGTTCAGGGTCAGTTGGCATTCATCTGTATCCCTCCCGGTCGTGCCTGAAAACAGGCAGAATTTGTCAAGTGCAATTATGCGTCAACAATAAATAAATAAATAAGTGCAAAAGGAGGGTTAGGTTGATCAGGTGAGAGAAGTCCACAGTAGTTGCTGAGAAGGAGCTCCACAAATCAAGCAGACTAGATACACCAAAAGGTCTTCTTCTGCTGGCTTTTTGTATGTTTGTTTGTTCATAAAGGTATTTTTATTTTCATTCGAGGTATTGGTATATTGCTATCTCATTAGTGGCTTGGCCACCCGGATAGTAACAGACCAATACCCTTTCAACAGATAACAAACATTTGTCAATGCCAAATATCGGCTTGCTGGCATTGGCACTGGTAGTGCAGGAGTTAAAGAGATGTGTAATAGGAATGGCAGTGAAGCATTGAAGTAATGCCAACCCCACCCCACCCTACAGAGACTGAAAGGCATTGGGGTGTGCCTTTGGGACATCAGCCATAATGCTTAGGGTCATTCCACACTCACCCTGCAAGACACCAACAGGTGTTGCAGTGTGCTTTGGGTCTTTAGTTCTACTCTCACCCCATTCCATAAAGAAATAAGCTGAGATGGGTGCAGTATAGGAGAATGGGGTGTCTGTTAGGGCTGAAGACCCCAAGGTACACCTTGATGCTTGTCAATGGCTGCAGGGTGGGATGGAATGCTGTGAACATTACAGCCGAAGACCCAAGTCACACCTCCGACACCTGTCAGTCTCTACAGGGTGAGGCATTACGGTTGAAACCTAACACCCCAGGTGTTTGATTATTTTCATCTCAAATTTTCAACATGGATTTTTGTGACCCTACCTCATGAACAGTGGCACTATCATTTCATTACTCAATCCTGAAAGGTGATTTCAAGACAGCGACTGCCATTCAGCGCCACAGGCACAGAAACACATATTTGGCAGGATGTGAAAATGACAGCTGTATCATTTATGACGAGGTGTGAAAAATGGTGATGTTGAAAATGTGGAGGAAAATATGAAAATTGCGGTTAAGAGCGACATAGAAACTGTTCAATGCATGCCCGTAGCACAATCATTTTTGAATTTGTCCACCAGATTTCAACATGGTTATTTTGGGACCTCCTCATGAACAGTGACACTGTGACTGTGTTAATCTGTCCCAAAAGTTGATTTCCCCACAGCGACTGCACTATTCTGCTACAGGTGCAAAAACACATTTTGGGTACAATGTGAAAATGACAGCTGTACTTCATAAGGAGGTGTGAAAAAATGGCAATGTTGAAAATCTGTAGGAAAAATATTAAAATTGGTGAAGTTATGAATGTACATGCATAATGCATAACGCATACACATGATGTGTCATTTTTGAATTTTTCACCAAATTTTTAATATGGGCTTTTTCAGACCCCACCTTGTGAACAGTGGTACTGTTGTTTTGTTAATTGGTCCTGAAAGGTCATTCCACACAGTGACAGCAAAATGACCTTCCGGAACCAAGAAGCAAAATGATAGTGACATAGTTCACGAGGTGGGTCCCAAGAACCCCATATTGAAAATTTTGGGCCAAAATTCCTAAACATGGCTGAGATATCAACCTGTTGAACCCTCCCATTGACTCCCATTATACAGCGCTTACTCAGATTCCTCACTGCAGTTTGGCTTTGAAGAGTGCAGTTGCATCCTGGTCCAAACAAGAGCGCTGCTCCTGACCTCTGGAGGTAAGTACGGGTGGGGGGTGCAGGGAGGTGGGTGTTCAAAGGAGTGCTGGGATGGGGAGGAAGACGGGGACACAACGATGGATCATTTTCTGTTTACAGATAAAAAATATTAAAAAACTCGGGGGACCGTTTCCTTTATTTTACAGGGAAAAAAAATTAAAGAGCATTTAGGCACACTGGGTGGGCTCCCAGTGTGCATAACCAGTGTGATGGGGTGAGTGCATGCCTTACATGAGGATTGGGCACCCGATGTTGGCAATAACACAGATGGGTTTGGGATTGGGGCACATCCGACACTGGGAGTGGGCATCCCACTGGGAAACATTAAACCATGATTTTGGCACACTGGGTGGGCCCTCAGTGGGCCATATTAATGGGGAGAGGGGATACATGCTGATATGAGGATTAGGCACCCCGATGTCGGCTGGAGGAGGAGGGAGGTGTGGCAAGCGACAGGAGCCACCATATTTATTGGAAATGTTTCACCAAGAAAGGCACACTAAACAAACACTTTACTCCTGAAGTAAAGTTCGGCACCGAGTGCTCGGTGGCAGGAGCCGTCCGCTTGCTCCCTGGAGCGAGGCCCGGGACAGAGTGCTTGACTGCAGGAGCCAATGAGGTTGCATGGGGAGGTGCCATTGCAATGACAAAACTGTTCGTGACTGCAGTGGCACATTCTCTTTCACGTTTTTGGCTTTCTTTGAAGTTTTCTGTCATCGCCAGCATGCCCACTGATTACGGCTGAGGACGCACCCACTAAAGCATCCCCTGCTTTGGCCACAACACTGACACACCTCTGAAATGTGCTACATTACTCAAGATGTTGATTTATGATGCGCCAGAAGCAAACATATAAAATGATATCTTACTGTACATCAGCCCATGTCACATCCCCATACACTGAATGTACTGTATTTGTAGATATGTGTTGTTAGTTTTGTATATTAAGTCTTATATTGTAATTGCTTTTATGTGCATCACTCTGAACAAACTTATTGAGAAGGGTGCTATGCAAAATAGAATGAATGAATGAATGAATTAATGAATGAATGAAAAGCACTGTGCTCTAGGGAGGAGTGGGGTAGTGAGCTAACAGGCAACAAAGCACCAAACTACTGCATTTAGGAATTAAAAAAGTGGCAGTGTCTTTTGTGCTCCTACTCATTTTACTGCAGATAGGGTGGAGAGAAAACTTTAAGGAGGGAGGCTTAGCAGAAAAAGTGACCAATTAACTTTATATTTAAATACCAGCAAGAAATCAGGATTATGCACTTTTCAGTTTGCATTCATTCTGCTGAAGCTGAGGGCTAGGAGGAAACTTACTGGTTGGCTTTTGGGCTCTATAACAGAATAATTTATGAATGTGCTATATGCTAGACTAAAAATTCATGGCTGGGGAAATGAACAAGGCAGAGCACTGTTAGTTCATTCTTATGAGCCTCAGAAGAAAAACTAAGCTGATTACGCACTGGTTTATAAATAGTGGTGGGTCATCTGTAATTATGACTCATGCAGGGAAAGAAATATCAGACGTGGTTGTGGTCATTCTGCCATAGCTGTTTACAGTAAATCACACCTTCTGAATGATGTTTCATTAAGGCTTGGCATAACAATAAGATGGAGAGGGTTGTTGGCAGGCCTGAGAAGGAGTGGGATGGGGGCCCTAGATGGAGGCGATAATTTATGGTCTGAATGGAATCAATGTCTGTTAGTTCAACCCCTTCAGGACTGATAGGCATACCATACAAACTGTTGTAAATATGAAGACCCCCAGCCACTCTTACAGAAAGTACTCAGTGGCTGAAGAGAAACTGTACAGCAATACTGTGCCAGGGTATTTTACCCCCACACACACACACAAACACACACAGTTAGTAAGAAATTCAATGAGTGTCTCAGTCCTTTTTAACCTACTGTATCCCCTGTACTTAAAATGCTGACATAGTGGTTCATTTTGGTGGGGCATGTTAGGAATGTCCACTTAATAAAGCCCAGAACCTAAGTTCTTACCTTGCCCCAGTTTGTACTTCAGTGCATAAATAAAATGTGTACTTAATTCAAATGCTGTAATTTACTTTTGTTTGGTTGATCCTGCTATTCCAATGCACTGAAATTACGTACGGGCAGCTCCTAGGGCAGCGGGATGAAGCCCCTTCAGCTTATATAGTGGCTGGGGATCAGTCATGGAAATTCAATAGGCTCACACTACTGTACATATGGAGTTATTTAAAGCTCCAGTTCTCAGTCATCAGTCATGTTGCTTTCCTAAGACCAAGCAGATGTCACACTGTACGTAGCTTCCAGAGGTCAGCAGAGCAGAGGACCATATGTATGTGGGGATGACATGATCAACCAGAGAAAAGTTAGCTACAGCATATAAAAGTAATAAAATTTTTATTTATGCATGTAAAGTGTAAACTAAGGCCAGCCGTACTACTTAGTGGGAGTCTGTATGCAGCAGCCAGAAAACCCTCCACTGCACTGAAAATAATGAGGGATTTCAAATGATTGGCACCAGAACCCATCACTGCCATGCTGGTGGTCTGGATTCAGGAGTGGGCTCAGGACATGGTAGCAGAGGGCCTGGGCTGGGGAATAGTGCTGCCAACAGCAGAGCTTTCCAGGACATGGAGGGATGGCATCACCTCTGGCACCACAACCACTCCTGGGAAGTACAAGGGAGCCTGTTCCTCTGGGGTCTCTGCTGTAGCATCTGAGCCCAATAAAGGCTTTGGCAGCACCATTAAGGGGTGGAGGGAGGTGGGAGGATGGAAAATAGTGGAAAACTACAATGCTATCTGAGCATTCTCATGTCTTGCTCTGCATGGACCTTCCTTGGAGGATGGCAAGAAGTAACAGATGACAAGGTTAGGAGGTAGCCAGGGTAACCTTCACCTAAATCCCAGGCAGACCAGTAACAGAGGATAAAAACTTTGATGAACTGATGCAGAAAATGATCGGCCAAACTATACTCAAATGCCCCACCCTCTGGGGAAACGCTTCTGTTTAAATCCCTATAAAAATGCCCCTTAGGAAAAACACTGCAATGTGAGTGCATGAAACAGTGTGAAACTGTTACCTTTCAGGACAGAGGAGTTGCTAGAATCCCTAGTTAATCCTCCACATTTGTCCATATCAGCCAAGGTCAGAGACGTTGACATAGGTATAACTTAGCTTTGATTTTGCAGTAGAGTTCTATAATCCCATCTGGTTAATGCATTAGTAGCCATTATTTCTCTGAGCAGAGTCTGTTATTTCAGCAGGCTAGCTGGCTAAAACAGCCAGATAATCATTTTAAGCAAGGGTTTGACATTCAGACTTTAACTCTTCCAGTTTCTTGTCACTACAATAATTTGCATCAGTATTTAACTAGGAAGTCAGGGGCTAGCTGAGGGTGGAAGGAGAGAGATACAGTCCATAAAAGAGTCAGTTGATAACACAAAATTAACTGACAAGTATCTAGAGCATGTGAATCCATGAAACACCCAGTGTCACTACTATATCTACCCAAGGATAATAGCAGAGTTAAAAGGGATTCTGGTTGGGCCTCTCACTGATACACAGCTGACAGCCAGGGTGCAATGCGGTAATGCTGCAGTGTATCACAAATGCTGTGGTATACTGCCTGGAACAGTGTAATTCAGTTAGGGATGCGCCAAAACTCAGTGCTGAAACAACAGATCTGCTCCAAACTCAAGCAGCTCAGTTTCTGCAAACCCCGAGCTGAGCACCTCCTGTTCAGCTTAGATTTGCTTTTTCCTTTCCTCCCCAGCCTCCTAGCCTATTCTTCATACTTTGCTAGTCATTGCCAGACATGTAAGCAGCTTTGAGGTTGAGGGAGAGGTGAAAGGGCACCCATGCAACAGAGATCTTATAACCAGTTTGACATGCACAAACCAGGGTATGAAAGGCAGACCATGCTGCAGTTCAGCATTATTCCACAAGTACAGAGCTGGAGAACTGCCACACTGGGAGGGAGGATTTGAGGAAGAGATAAGAGTGATGGGCCCTGCTAGCAGCAGTGTAGGCGGTGTGTACTGGGAAGTTGAACAATGAAAAGCACAAAACTTTACATAAAAAAAAGAAACGAAAAAGAAAAGCAAAACTAATGCCAGAAGGGACCACAGAAAAGTGAACATGGGGTTTTGAGAACTTGATGGTTACAAATGAAATCCACAAAAATTGCGAACGGACATAGTGTGGTGCTGACTCCTGGGCTGGCAAGCCAAAAATCAAGTGACACTGTTTCTGATGGAGTGCACTCTGACTGAAAGACCACAGTACTCACTGTTTCATCTTGTGCAGCTTTACTGCCAGATACCAAAGAGAGAGAGTGCTGTCACAGCATATGGAGACCATTTCTGCCCCAAGAAGTGGTCTCCTACATGGACAGCACTCTATTTCTGATATCCAGCAATAAAGCTTGCAAAGTTGGAATAAAGTTGAGTGCTGTGGTCTTTCAGTCAGAGTGCACTCCATCAGAAACAGTGTTACAAATGATGTGGGTGGCAGAAACAAAGTTAGAGAGATTGAGTTGAGATGAAGTAAGAAAAATGATTAAAGAGGTGAAGAACAAACAAAAATTATAAGAGAACAGCACAGACTCCAGTGATAAGCCTGAAAGAGAAAGTAAAAGTGGGACTGGGAGCGTGGAACTCAGAGGAGGGTGACAGACATCATAAGGGGGTGCTGATTTATTACACTGCAGAGGACAAAAAAATAAGATTAAAAGAAAGAAAATACATGAAAAGGAGACAAGTATAAAACAGCTAAAAAGAGAGAGGGTAAGAATTAAAGCAGGTTAAGAAACTAAAATGGATTTGGGGAGTTGGGCTGAAAGGAGAGAGGTTACAAAAGATTGTGGGGTGCTGATGTAAAAAAGGAAATCAAACTAAATAAAAGGAAGGGAATGCAAGAGAGGAAGACAACAAGATTTTAAAAGCTAAAAAGAGAGAAGGGAAAGAAAACAAATTGAAATTGGGGTTTGAGAAGGGGCTGAAAGGAGGGAGAGCTAGAAATAGATTGTGGGGCTTGGGTGTGTGCTAATTTAAACAAAATAAAGACAAACTAAGAGAAAAGAAACAAAATGCAAGAAAAGAAGACAAAATTAAGAAAAACTAAAAAGAGAGAAGGGAAGAACTGAAGCAAGTTAAGAAACTGAAATTGGGGATTGGAGAGGTGTGCTGAAAGAGGGAGGTGATAAAATATCATTGGGTGGGAGGTGTGCTTAAGGAGGACAAACTAAGAATATGAAATTAAGAAAAAAAGTTACATTTGATTTAAATACAGAAAAAGAAAGAATATAGCAAAAGACAAGGAAACAAAACTGAAGCTGGGAGTTGGAGTGATGGACTGAAAGGAGGGAGGGTGACAATTAAAAGGTCATGGGTGTGGCAGTGGGCTGAAAGTAAAAACAAAGGAGAACAAAGTAAGAAATGACTACAAAACAAGTTTAAAATGCAATTTTATTTTCACAAAGAAAACATAAAACAAGGATTATAGATGATTACTGTGCAGGAGAGAGAGACAGTTTGGGGTCCCATAGCCTCTTTCACTACTGCTGGAAGCTTTAACCATAGCTGCCGATAGAATTAGAATGTATAGTTATTCTGGACTGATATATCAGTCCACGGCACAGCAAGGGTTAAGTTGCCTTCCAACCAGTATCTACTCTGAGAGAATCTTCAGTACCACTGGTAGTGTTGCTTTGGACCTGCACTACCATTTGTTGCCTGAAAACATGGAATGTTTGACATTTATCAAAGTCAGCTTTGGTCTCTTTGTTGGCTCCACTGGTTCTCTACAAAGTCATTGTGATATCGACGATGGTGATGATGAACCAATATGAAGTGATAAATTGGTGAGTGGTTCTGTGGGGGTTATCCTGCTGATGGATGTAAGGCCAGAGGGACAAAAAGTAAAATATAGTAAGAAAAATGCAAAACAAAATAAGAAACCATGTTGTCTGTTAAAGGGTGACTGACTAAAAAGAATAAAAATACAGCTGATTGCATCTGTGTAAAAAAGGAAATAAAATAAAATGTGTGTGTTTGTGGGGCAGGGGGTTAATCAGCTCTAGCTGAAATGTAGAGTTTAGAATGAAACATCATGGGGACTTCATTGCTGGCAAGAAGATACACCAGAGCCAGTGTTAACTCAGTATCAGCTAAAATTCAGCCTAATAGAAAAGAAAGCAAAACAGAGAAGTGCTCACGCCCACTGTTTCATGCCCACTACATTCTACATTACTTTTAATTTACTTCTTGCTAAATTTGCCCAAATTTTCATCTGGCCACATCATGGTTTGGGGGCCCTGTGAGCCATATTACATTTGCACCCTACTTTTTGGGTTTTTGCTTTGCAGGTTGGTCTGGTTAGGTCAAGAACAATGAGTTTTAAACAGCAGGATGCAGTGTCCCTACTATGTATAGTCGGTACTGTTATACCACAGTCCTTTACATTTTATGGCATTTTTCTCCTGAAATATGTATTTTTCAACTACTTATCAATATAGGCCCAAGCCAGGCAAATCCAAATTCTTTGCAAAACCAAATTCAAGCTCATCCTGGATTTGGCAATCCAAAACCAAATCCAACTCCACCCCGGCTTTTCCATCCCTAAATTCAATGACAATGAAGCCCTTCTGTCATGTAGTATTTTGTGACAAGTCAATTACTGCAAGTTACTGTGCTGTATCATGGTTTGCTCTTGATGTATCTTTCAGGATGTCTTCGAACAGGAACAGTGCCAGATAAGTGGAAAACAGAGGGCCCAGATATTCAAAAATGGGCACAGGCACAGCATAAAGGTTTGAGCCACAATTATGCCTGACCTAGAGATTGTTACATTCAGTCAGATAGCAGACTAGTGCTTTCTGACTGAATATTGGCCCATGTCAGGGCAAACTAAGCTGGCTTAACAGGGACCTAGGCTGTATCCAGCCCACGAGGAATAGTGCCCCAGGACTGACTAGTGCCAGGAACCACATCTCTATATTCAGCCACACCATTCAAATGAGCTCAATGTTGTTTGGGATATTCATTGCAGACATATCATGGGACATCAAGAGAAAGATCAGTCTGTTTGCTGATGATACCAAGGTAGGCGAGGTGGTGGATGACCTAGGGGGATGGGGGCTGTAGGATGATCTGGCAAAGCTTGAAACCTGGTCAGACACCTGGCAACTGGGCTTTAATGCCAAAAAGTACAAGGTGCTGCATTTTAGGATGAAGAACCCAAGGAGGAGTTACCAGCTAGGGGAGTGCAGCTAGCCGGACAGAGGAGTAGAAGAATCTGGGTGTGCTCATCACAGGGTCAATGAACAATTCGGCACAATGTAGGAAGGCAGCTGCAAAGGCCAACAAAATGCTGGGTTGTATTGCAAGGGTATATCCTCGAGGAGGGAGGAGGTGATTCTGCCACTGTATAGGTCATTAGTTAGACCACACCTGGAGTACTGCGTGCAGTACTGGACGTCCGTATCTGAAGAGGGACATTAAGTTACTGGAGGGGTGCAGCCAGACCGACAAAGATGATCAAGGGCTGGGGACTTATACGAGAGGAGGTTGAAGGAGTTGAACATGTACTCACTGGAGGAGAGGAGAGACAGGGTGACATGATTGAAACCTTTAAATACATGAAAGGAATAAACAAGACGGGTACAGAGGGGCTGTTCAAAGTAAGGAGAGGAGGGCCACCAGGGGCCATGATATGAGACTGGAGCAAGGAAGGTTCAGGAGGGAGATGAGGAGACACTTTTTACAGAGAGGGTGGTGGCTGGGTGGAATGCGTTACCTGCTGAAGTGGTATGCAGTAGAACAGTGGACTGCTTCAAATGAGGATGGGACAGGACAAAGGGAGGGTTAATGAAGGGGAAGGGTGGAAGAGAGGGCAGCTGCAGAATAGGGGTGCTAGCTGCACATTTGAGCAGACTTGATAGACCTCTAGGCCTTTATCTGCTGGCAAATTTGTATGTTCATATGCAAGGTTAAGGGGCCATTTGTGTCCCACCAGGCTCATTTGGCGTGGTGAGTGGTGGCCCTTTGCGCCCATCCTGTGGACACTACGACGCCATCCCTGGTGTCTAGCAGCAACCCCACCTTCTGATCACCCATCCCATAGTGGAACACTGCTCCCTCATGTCTCTTGGCCCCCTACTCCTGAGCACCCTCCCATATATTGTAACACCTCCCTGGTGTCTAATGACCCCACCACTTCCCAATCACCTAGTCCATATAATGTACACCCCCAGTATCTAGTGGCACCCCATCCCCAATCACCTTGTCCTTATTATGTACACATATCCCTGGTGTCTAATGGCACCTCTCACCCCCGTCACCTGTGCTGTATTATAAAACACCTTTTGCTGGTGTCTAGTGGCACCCCAATCCCTGATTACCGTCCATACATTATAACTTCACCCTGCTGTCTAGCTCCACCTTCCGACCCCCAATCGCCTTCTTTCATACAGGTAAGACAACTTCCTGGTGTCTAGTGGCACCCCACCACCCCTGATCACCATGGTCCATGTACCCTATAATATCATTGGTGTCCAGTGGTACCCCTGCCCCATCCCCCTGCTGCCACTTTGACAAACGGACTGGCAAATATTTGCAGTCCAGAGACCCCATCTACACCCTGAACACCACTCATCCACTCTCCCCATACCTGTGTTCAAGTTCAAGTTCAAGTTTATTGCAGGAAACTCCATTGAGCAAGCTCATTCACAAGGAGGTCCTGTGACATAAACACTTAAAGTACAAACACAGATAGGTAATAACAGTATATACATGAAATGCACGTTACATGATACAGGCTGGATATACATACAAGGGTACCACATAGGGTGACCGCAGGGTGGTAAACATTGATATGAGACAGGAAGCTTACTTACAGGTTGCATACTGATAAATGAAACATGATGACTGGTGTGCAATACACATACAGTATTTTGGCAGCTAGAACAAACAACAGTCTACAACTGATATGGGGGAGGAGTGATTTGATAGAGTAGCAGTGGAGCGTAAGCAAAGATAAAGCCAGGAGTAGAAGGGGAAGGGAAAGCAGTTAATATGACAAATCAATTATACCTTACCAGTGGATAAATATGGCACACATGGGGAAGGAAGAGACTTAATGACAGTTACAGGTGTCTTTTATTTTGACTGAACTTAACGATTTAGAAGTTTATTGAAACTGTGCTAGTTAGTTTCAGTACGGTTTGTAATTGGTTCCGCCATGGAGGGAAGGGCATATGCAATAGCACATTTACCAAAGGAAGTCCAAGGCCCTTGGTATGTCAAGCATAATAAAGTCAGATTTTCTTAACGAGTATGCACTATGTGAGATACTAATAAGGGAAGAGAGATAGCTTGGCAATTTCTGCAGGAGCAGTTTAAGAGTCCATAGCCCAGCATGGAGCAGGTGTCTAGTAGTAAGGGATGTCCAACCAACAGCTGCATATAAGTCACAGTGGTGCAAATGGTAAGGAGTTGGTAATGAACCGTAACGCACAGTGATAAAGGATGTCCAGTTTATTTAGATTTGCAAGAGTGGTGGAGGAATAGATTACATCGCCATAGTCGAGTAGGGGCAGAAAAGTGGCCTGTACAAGCTTGTTTCAAGTTTCAAGGGAGAAAAGGGCCATTTCTGTAGAAGAAACCTAACCTTGCTTTTAACCTTCTAGAGACATCTTCGACGTGGTCACTGAAAGATAATTTATTGTCAATCCAGATACCTAGATATTTAAATTTGGTTACAACTTCCAGAGGCTCATTTAGCGTGGTGACAATGAAGTCTTGGGCAAGGGTATTGGGGGGCCTGAGACAGCACTGCAGGAGAATATCATCGCTTTAGTCTTCTTAGCATTGAGCAGAAGCTTTGCCTTTATTAGATTATGCTCAAGTTGTGTGAAGTCCACTTGAAGCACTCCCTTGACTTCAGATAACGATGAGCCAGAAATATACAACATTGGCATCATCTGCAAAAGTGCAGATTGACGAGATGTTAGCATCTAAGTCATTAATGTACAGAGAAAACAAGATAGGGCTAAGATGGATCCTTGGGTGTGTCAAGGATGTGCGCTGAATCCTGATACTGTGACCAGCACAACCCTCTTCACACCTCCCCTACATAATAGGCTTCACAGCTGCATATAGCAACATAAATCATACCTGCACTTTCACAGGTGATGAACTGACATATAGTACATTCCTTGCCATTATGTGGGTTGGTGAAGTGGTTTCTCACAGGAACATGCTTACAGTAGACACATTTCCAGCAAGTAAAACAACCTATAACTTTATTGGTTAGCCACGTGGTATGGTTCTATCTGCGTTGGTGGCTATGGACTGAGATGCCCCTAAGTGTGCCCACTTGTCTGAAAGTGATTCTAGGTTTGTCATTAGAAACTGTGTCAAGGCAAGGGTCTCCTCTCAGTGTCTGCCAGTTACTTCTAAATATATTTTCAATTCTAGAAGCATGTGCTGAAGAAGTGGTGACTATAGTAAATCTATGTTTGGCTGGATATTAGGGCTATTGTGCCCACTTAGGCAATCTTATCTATTCTGATTGCTAGCCTAAGTTCTAGCTTTCTGTATGACTTCACCACTGTATCCTCTCTCCAGAAATCTACCTTTCATATACTTAGCTGCATGCTCAAATCTTTGTTCAGTACTGCAATTTTGTTTAAGTCTTAAAACTGGCCTTTGGGTAAGTTATTAACATTGTGCCTCGGGTGGCAACTGGATGCCTGTAATAAAGTGTTTGTAGCACTCTCCTTGCAGTATATGTCAGAAGAAATGCTACCATTGTTATCTTTCCTAACACATAAATCTGAGAACTATGTTTCATCTCTGCTTGCTGCATACGTAAAACGCAAATGTGGATTGGTGTTGTGTAAATATTGTATAAAATCCTCTAATTCTGATAGGTCTCTTTTCCATACCATAATAACATCATCGATATATCAACGCCAAATGTTAATTTTCTGAAAAAAGGCGTTTATTATTATTTTGAACATTTACTATCTCCCACAGTCCAACATATAGATTAGTGACACTTGGGGCAAATGTGGACCCCATAGCTACCCCTTAGTTTGTAGATAATATTTGTCTAAAAAAAGAATTAAACTTTAGAACAAATTTTGACAGTTTCAGTAAGAAGTCTGTGCTAGTTCTATATCAGTATCTCTTTGATTCAGACAGTAGGCAACTGAGTCCAGAGCTCCTCTTCTGGTACATTAGAATAGAGAGATTTGATGTCCAATGTTACCAGAAATGAGTCTTTAGTGCCCTCGATTTCATCCAAAACTTTAAGAATAGCTGTAGAGTCTTTGATATAGGAACCTAGACTGGAAACAAAAGGTCTAAAAGTAGTATATTGAGACAGTGGTTCTGTGATAGAGCCTGTACCATTTATGAAAGGTCTACCTGGAGGATTAGACAGTGTTTTATGCACCTTTGGTAGGGTATCTATTGTGGCTCATACTGGGTGTTTCACTGCATAAAAATTCTTTGGTATTCAAGTCTATAGTCCCCGAGGAAAGGCATCTTGGAGAAATTCATTGATGGCCATTTGAAATCTGACACTGGATCTTCAAGAAGTTCAGTATAAAATCTATCATCTCAAAGTTGTCAACATTTCTTTGGTATAGTAAGACACGTTTTGGATAACTACCCTACTGCCTTCGTCAGATGGTTTTATGACAATAGAACCATCTTTCTGTAATTCTCTAGTGCTTCTCTGTCAGGTTTTGTCAGACTTATATTGTAAAACCGGCAGATTGTTAAACAAGTCATCCAAGTCTTTTCACATAATTCTCTAAAGTCTGTGGCTGCTGATTGGGGTGGGTTAAAAGTGACTTCTTTTTAAACAGTCTGATATCTTCTAAGTCATTAGTTGCAGTATCAGTTAAATTTGTTTCTTCTTGTATCTCACTACCTTCTCTTCGAATTTTGTTCAGTTCTTGGTTTTTAAAAATGTTTTAAGGCTGAGCTTATGGCATGCCAGCTGTAAGTCTGTGAAGGTTTGAAATCTGTTGGCAGGTACAGTGGGTGAGAATGACACCCCTTTATTTAAAAGTGATATTTCAGTTTCGGTTAAAGACCTACTAGAGGTTGATTACCTTCACTGATTGTAAGTCTTTAACTGATGATGATAAGGTTGAAATTGTCTCTGTCTCTCCTACAAGTTCTGATTGTAGGGTTAGTTCTGATAATGGTCCTGATAATGTGTTTCCCTGTTGTGGAAATCTCCCAGACCTCCTTGACCTCCCATCTTCTCCCTCCTTGTCTTCCTCCTGTTCTTCTTAAGTTGTTTTCAGTTCTGAACCCTTGGTATTGGTTGTTTCTGGAGCTCCTGTGTGGGCACATTGGTGGGGGATTGTTGGTAAGGGGTGGTTAAGCTTGTTGTTGACCTCTCTCTCTAAAAATAATCTTTTGAATCACATGTTTCTGATTCACTCATATCTGTGTTTAGGTTAAAAGATACTCTGGGTTCCTCTCTGTGGAATAGGTATAAATAAGAGTTCAACCATGTTCAAGGAAAGCTGAACACCAGAGTACCAGAGAAAGAGAGCAGGCATGCACCTGGTGAGAGCACCAACATAGCCATAAGGGGCCATCAGAAATAGGGTGGCATCCATGCCATGTATCCTGGTGGTGCCCACACTTATCCATTAGTGAGAAGGACACTTCAGGCTCCAGTGGTCAAGCAGATGGTGGTGGCCATCAGCAGAGACCAAAGGCGGACTGTAAATCCCAGTTCAGTAACTGGCACAGCCCCTCACACCTTCATGACCAGCCACTGTATGAGCTGACAGTGTGTGTGCATGGTATACTGTAAGACGCCTCTGTCAGCCTACATAGCTGCCAGCTGAGGAGGGGAGGGAGAGGAGGGCTGTGCCGTCACTGTAACAGGATTCCAAAGTGCCTTGTGCGTCCCCTGGCCACCATGGTAAGGAAGGTTAGATAGGTGGTGTTCCAGAAGTGGGTAGGGGAGGGAGGGCTGATAGACCACCAATGCCTCTCAGAATGACAGTCAATGGGCACTGGGAGGGGCAGGTGGTACCTGTGATACCAGGGCCTGCCATATTGTTGTTCACAGGACTGATGGTGAGGTGCTACTGGACACCAGGAAATCTTCAATATTCACAGGATGGGTAATCATGGTTCTGGGTGCTACTGGGCCCTCAGGAGATTTTACCATTCACTGGACAGGTGAATGGGGTGGGGATGCCACTAAACACCAGGAAGATAAGCAACATTCACAGGATGAGTGATGGTGGTTGGGTGGAATGCTAGGCACTAAGGAGAGGCTATAATGTACTGACTGGGTGCTGGGGTGTCACGAGACAGGAGGGAGTGATCTTCTATCCATAGTAAGAGTGATCGGTGGGGGATGCCACTAGACACCAGTGAGAGGTGTTTTATATACAGGATGGGTGATTGGGGTGAGGAGTGCCACTAGATGCCAGGGATATATGTACATTTTTGGAATGGGTGATCAGGATGGAGGAGTGCCACTGGACACGAAGGACTGCAACCTCCCTGGTGTGTGATGATCAGGGGCAGTTGGCTGCATTACAGCTGTCCTGCCATCGGTGGGGTGGAGTGCAGGCTTAGCACATAGGTTAAGTTACATAGATACATAGATACATAGACAGTGTTGGCTAGATAAGGGCCTATGGCCCACCCAGTCTTCCCATTTCAGCTCGTGAAGTTCAGTTTATGTTTTCTTAGAAGTCTGTTGCCTTTACCCGACCTCCAGAATTCCTTTATGTCTATCCTATGCATTCTTAAATCCTGTGATAGTTTCAGCCCCACCACTTCCTCTGGCAAAGTGTTCCACTTGTCCACCACCCATTCTGTGAAGAAATTTTTCCTCACGTTTCCTCTGAATCGTCCTCCTCCAACTTCATCCCATGCCTCTAGTCCTGGAATATCTTTTGCTAAAAATAGTGTATTCCTGCACCCTGTTCTGGTTATGGTTTTCGGTGGCAGTAAATAACACCACTTAGAGTGCTGTTTACTACCATCGCAAACCTTGAAAATACCACTGCACCTGTATGCAGCAGGGGACCCCCATTTTCATGGGTTGAGCATTATGTTACCACCTGGGTGCTAACGAAGTTTAGCATGTGGTACATGTTAGCATGTGGTACAGGGTTCTGAATATAGAGCCCACCTACAAATGGACACAAACCCAGATAGCACAGGTGCAAACCTATAAGTGTTAGCACTAACTTTTGTGTATCTGACCTCTGATGTCATCCCCTTATTCAGAAAAGGACAAGGTCGGATCCAGGTATCTACAGACCTATGAGCCTTATCTGAGCACTTGACAAAGTCTTTGAGCCAGTCATAAAAGTCGTGGTGCTTTAACACATGGATGAAAATAGACTGTTCTGTAACACACACAGCAGGGCTTCACAAAAGCTAGCCTGCTTATTGATTGCTTGATTGATTGATTGATCAATTGATCTAACCTGGTAGGTCCTCTAATCCCAAAGACTATTTTCAAGCACAACCCACACCATGAAGATGGTACACAACAGTACAATAGGCATGCAGTACATACAGAGCAAAATGAATACATATTTAACAAGTGGAACAGCAAGAAGTGAAAATCCATACAGAACAATATAAATACATAGCAATGAGAAGTAATAATGAGATAAACATGGGCAAACAATAAATGCAATTCAAATAGATTCATAAAGTAGCCGGCAGATAAGGACTACTTGGCCCACCTAGTCTGTCCATGAAAACTCCCAAGTAGTGTCCGTCACTGGGGGCCTTCAAACCTGCCCCTCCCACCTGCAGTATACCCATGTACTTATCCCATGCATGTTTGAACTCCATGAATGTTGCCACTCCACTACCTCCTCTGATAAATTATTTCAGTCATTCACCACCCTCTCAGTGAAGAAGAGCTTTCTCACATTACCACAGACCCCGTCTCCCAATAACTTCATACTGTGCCCCTAGTGTTAGAAGCTCTGCTCCATTGAAATAGACTCTCCACCTGTGCCTTGTTAATCCCTTGAAATATTTAAACATCTCAAACAAATCCCCCTGCCTCTCCTGTCCTCCAGGGAGTATCGGTTTAATTTCTCAAGCCTCCTCATAGGACATCCCCTGCAGACCCTGCCTCATCCTGGTAGCCCTCCTCTGTATAGCCACCAACCTGTCTTGTCCCTGCAGAGACAGGGGCCTTCAAAACTGTACACAGTATTTGAGATGCAGTCATACCAGTGATAAATACAAGGAGAGAAGCACCTCCTCCTCCTGCTGGTGATCCTTCTTATGCATCCAAGCATTTGGTTAGCTTTTCCCACCACTTTCCCACAGTGTTTTGCCACCTTAAGGTCATCAGTAATAATAATTTCTCCCATGTCTGTCTCCTCCCTAGTGACCTCTAACACCTCCCCACCAAGTGTGTATTCCACCCTGGCTCCTGTGCCCCAAGTGCATGATTCTGCATTTCTTAGCATTGAACCTCAGTTGCCACCTCCTGGACCACTCTCCAACTTCCCAAGTCTGCTCTCATTCTATCCACCCCACCCCATATGTCCACCCTGTTACAGAGTTTTGCATCATCTGCAAACAGGCATACTCTCCTCCCACACCTTCTGTTATATCACTGACATAGACATTAAAAAGCACCAGCCCCAATACAGACCCTGTGATACCCCATTGGTCACCCTTCCTTCTTCTGAGTATTGCCCATTCACCACCACCCT
Source organism: Neoceratodus forsteri (assembly GCA_016271365.2). Taxonomy (NCBI): domain Eukaryota; kingdom Metazoa; phylum Chordata; order Ceratodontiformes; family Ceratodontidae; genus Neoceratodus; species Neoceratodus forsteri. The sequence continues at coordinate 299,579,895 of CM057453.1, read as the reverse complement.
TCGGCCCATCCCTAAGCTGCTAGAGAGATTTGGTGTTGATCAAAGCATTTGCAGACAGAGTCTGCCAGTAGAGAAGCTTTCTAGGCAATTCAAATTGGGAGTTTGATGTCAGAGAGCATAGAGTGCTAGGCAGGTCATTCCACTGGTTTGGGGAAGCAACAGATAATGACTTGTGATTTTGAACCATGTAATCATCAACAGGTGGTGTCTCTAGAAGCAGGACAGAAGATGTCCTAAAACTATGGTGGCACAATTTTGGACTGAGAAGGTTAGCTATAGGGAATGCTCCTTATCCTCACAGATTTGTCTATAATACAGTCTAAGATGTACTTTCACCAGGCCTGTGGGGCAAGCCAGCCACAGCATTGAAAGAGTAGTGATGGGTCCTGAAGGATCCATTAATGTAAATCTACAGACTTCATTGTACACAGTGTTCAGTCTGGTCATATTATTAATCAAGATTATGGGCAGATGGTGGAGCAGTAGTCTAGAAGAGGGAGAATTGTACCCCTAATGACAGCAAACCTACATCCATGGTCATTAGGTCTTTCAGTCTATAACTGATGCCCACTTTCTGGTTTATGTGCCTGACAGTGAGTGTAACATACTTGAAAAGGTCATCCAGATCCTGAATGTAAGAACTTTGAACAGGGAATCTAATATAGTCAGTTTACATAGCCTAGGTTTGGAACTGAGCAATGTGTTTTGTCTTTTTGCATTAAGTAGTAGTCTATTATTTAGGAACCACCATTGAGAAGAGTCAAAGTCTTTAGTGAGGTTAGAGAAGATGTCAGCAGGATATTTGCCATTGTCTGAATAAGATGAGGTTGTCAGCATAGAGGAAAGTAGGGCATCCCTGACACACCTTGGGAGGAGGTCAATAAAGGTAGAAATGTATGGGCCCAAGAATGGATTCCTGAGGTACAGTATTAGTGACCCTCCTTGGATGGAGATGAAACCCACAGAAGTGACCTACTGTGTTCTGCCAGAAAGGTAGTTCCAAACCAGGAAGAAGATTCTGGGAGATACCAATGTGTTGCAGTTTGGCAACAAGAATGTTGTGGTCCACTAGATCAAATGCTTTTGTTAGGTTAATTTACCCTCATCCGTGTTTTTGACAAAATGGTAAGTAAACCACCTGCAAGTCAGTTAACGCCAAGATAGGTAGTGCCTACCGAACTAGATATGCCCTTACCCCATCTGCCAGAGTTGCTGCTGCCCAAGGCTTTTTCTCCCAGCCCTTGCATATGGCTCAGTCACCTACCTATTTGCCTCCAAATCATCTCTCCATAAGTGGGACACCACCTACAACAGCATCTGCCGCTATGCTTCCATCGCCCACGCTGCAAACATCATTGCCAACTTTATAGTGACCTTAAATGGCCGTGCCCTCTGCTCCACAGACTCCAGGCTTTGGCTCATTAATTGATAATATTATCAGATCTGGCCTCCCGCTACCCCTGTCATACCCACTGACTTCACAGCCCTCTCTATGGCTCATGCTCGACCGGACCAAGCTCTTCACATACCCAGACACAGAACCAATATGGGTGCACGCCATTTTCAAACGTGGCTCCAAAATACTGGAATTCTATTCCCCAAACTATTTGACAAGCAGCCTCCCACACCTCTTTTTAAGTCACTTCACATAGAGCACTTGCGCTTTATTAACCCCTGCACCTGCTTTAATCTGCCTTAGCTCCACTCTCCTTCCCTGTTGCTCTGTTTCAATCATCCTGTTTCCTCTCCCTCCCTCTCTCTGCTCTCTCTCTCGATCTCTTCTTTACTACTTGTTATTTTGTCTCTTTGAATGCCTGCTATTGCTAATTCTTATGTTCCTACTTAACCTTATTTTGAGATCCCTGTACAACTGTGCTGTATTTTATCCTACAGTGTAAACCTATTCATGTTTGTTGCCAAAATTTTGTCTCCTCTTACCTGAAGTTTTGACTTGACTCTGTACTGTACTGCTTTCATGTGCTGCGTCACATACACAATTTTTGTATTTCTAAATGTGCTCTCCCGGTCGTGCCTGAAAATAGGCATCTTGTGCCTAGTGTACTTACCAGTTACCAAAAGCAAATAAATAAATAAATAAATATGACTGAAGCAGTCGTGTGTTGCGCTTTTTTTTTGTTTATGCTCTTCCGGTACAGGCCTTATTATCCAGGTCAGCCCCCAGTCCCATCACTGGGCATCCCAGGAATTAGCTTGACCTCCATTCTTCCTCTATGCCTCTCTCCCTCCCATGGCAAGGTCAGTAGGCTGCTTCTCACCTGCTGGACAATGGAACCAGTTTATGGAGGCAGGGACCTGTAGCCAGTGTAGGGAATGTGTGTTGGATCCCATTGTTCCTCTGTTAGGATTTTTCCTCCTGGTTTTCTCACTAGAATGCCAGCTTCAGGGTAGTATGCAACCTCACATGCAAGCGTGAGCATAACACCACCAACAACCCCACTGTTGTAGCAAAGTGTGAGAGTATGTCTTAGACTGTGCTATAGACAAATCTGTGAGGGGATCATGAGCATTCCCTCTAGCTAATCTTCTCAGCCCAAAATTGTGCCACCATAGCTTTAGGACATATTCTGTCCTCCTTCTAGAGACACCACCTGTTGATGCTTACATGGTTCAAATATATAATATTTGCTTATGAGATATGTTTTTTGGGTGTCATATAATAGTGAGACAATTGGGCTTGTTTAAATCGCAAATAATTCTATTTATCTGGATGGAATGAGATGTCAAGACATAAGGATAAGCTGAGTTTTAAATGCTGCAAATGTTCTTCCTTCAGTAAGAAAAGGGGCCCATGAAGCTAGGCACAGACTGATAGACAAGGTCAGTGGTGGGAGATTCCTATAGCAACCTTCATTCCAAGCTGCTGGACAGAACTGCTAAGGTCTAGTTACAGCAAGAGTCAAATGATTAAGAAGAGAAAAAACTTACTGATCTTTTAATAGGGACATATATTTGCTTACTGCCACAAAACTAAATATACCATTGACATAAAAATAACATAATTTGATAGCAAGTGTTTTTATCTGCTGGAGAATCAATATTCACAAGTGTAGTATGTGACAGGGTACAATAGCACCCTGTTCCATTTGTTAGGGAGAAAGTGTAAATGCAAGGATCTGCATTCTTTCATTTTTCTCTCCTCTGTCTCGTTGCACAACCAAATTTTCCTGTGAGACTTGGACTGATCAACTCGAACAGTCTCGCAATCCTTTGCTCTCACTGTCTCTCTGTTTCTCTTTCTGTCTGTTTTTCCTCCGTGCATATCTACATCTGGTAATGTAAAAATATATGAGAATCAATGTATGGAGTGAAGCTGATATTGGGATCACTTTTGTTTGGAAAATATTTAGTGTTACAGTTGAAATGTATATATTTTTAATTTTAGATAACTGTAAAAGATAGAGGTTACTTGAGTTCAAATTGTCTGAACCTTTTGCAGTTGCTGTGTGTTGCTCAGGAAGTTCTCAATGTTCTAGCAGCTCCTGAAATTGACAAAAACAGGATGCTTACAAAGGATGGGGGTTGAATAAGTCTTATATAAGCTGAGCTGCAAGGGAGATTTTTTCCCCAAGAGATTTTTTACAACAGATTTTATTTTGCTTCTGTATATAGTTATCCTGAACAGGTTTATTTTATTTTATGTTACTGCAACTATAAATAAACAGTTTTGTGGAATTTTACAACTGCTTCTGGGTTTTTTCTGTGCTTCCTGACCTGTGCCTCGACAACAGATGGTGTCAGCCTAAGTGGGATTTAAGCTGTGGATACCCAAAGACAGGAGATTTGTGTGTGGGTACTGAACCTAGTACCAGGGAAGCACAGAGGAAGGTATGGATTCTGCAGCAGCAAGTCCAGGAGTGGTTACCAGAAGAATGGCAGCCAAGTCAGATGCAACAGAAGTCCAGTCTGAGATTCTGCAGCCAGCACAAGTCATGGAAAAAGAACAGGCAGTGACAGAACCTGAAAGTCTGATGGACTTTTTCAAATGGTGGGCTATACATCAAGAAGAGACTGAAACACAGAGAGAAAAAGAGATTCAGCATTTAGAAGCACAGATGAGAGATGTAACAGGAGCAGTGATTTCTGGATGTCTTGCAAGCTATCAAAGGCAGAGGATCCGCACAGATCCAGAGGAGCAACAAAGGCAAGCAGCTTAAAGGCCATTAAACTTACTAAGTTGTGTCCCTCAGATGGTACTGAGGCATACCTGACAACCTTTGAAAGAGTTGTCACATCCTGCTAATGGCCAAAGCAGCAATGGACAATCAGATTGGTACCCTACCTGACAGGAAAGCCCAGCTTGCCTACAGCAGTATGGACATTGCACAGTCAGAAAACTATGACCTGGTGAAAGCGAAATCCTGAGAAGGTATGAAATCTCCAGAGAGACCTACAGGCAGAGATTTCAACCTCTTATGTACAGTTCGGTTGACAATCCTTGAGAAGTCTTCAGCTGACTCAAGAGAACTCCTGATGAATTGGATCCAACCAGAGAGCAAAACAGTCCCACAGATCATTGACACATTTGTCATGGAACAATTCATCAACATCTCGCCTACAGATGTGCAGCTGTGGGTAAAGGAACACCGACCAGAGAATGAGGAAAAGATGTTTCTTGGCTGAGGACTACCAAATGGCCAGACAGCAGCGAGGTAACAGCCAAGCACTGGTAAGAAACTCTTTTTCCATTTAAATTCCAAGCCTGCTAAGAACTATGGTGGGGTAGCAAATCTGTGCCAAAAGATGTTACCTGCTATAACTGTAATAAGCCAGGCCATTTTGCAAGAAACTTTGTAGAAAGGAGAGTGGCACTGGAGCAGATTTTTCCTTTGGCAAACTGGGGAAGTACCTAACAGATGTGAAGATGGGGAATAAGACTGTAAAGGGACTCATTGATTCAGGATGCAGACAGACCCTGGTGTATGTTAAAGTGCTGGGAAAACACTGTGCATAGGGACCAGGTACTTGTGTCGTCTGCATCCATGGGGACACTGATACTGTCCCACCACCCAAGTGACTTTGACTGTTAGGCGTGCCACACAAAATGAAAGTGGGGGTAGTGCCAAAGTTACCTGTACCTGTCATTACTGGAAATGACTTTCCATGATTTACTGAATTGATCAAAGAGGAGTAAGTCCTGATGTTTCAGCAGCTGTGGTGACAAGAGCTGAGGCAAAGAAAATTTCAGATGGTGGGGACACTTTTCCTTTCAGGGATTTTGATTCAGACTTGTTTGAGCACAGTTCCAGGATCCAGAAATCCAGGAAAGACAAAGCCTGAAAAAACTGTGTCAACAAATGACTGATGGACATGAAGGGTTAAAACATGAAAATGCTGAAAGTAAATTGATAACTGATTGTGATTTTCTTTCAGAGCAAGCTAAGGTGTTTCTGTACAGGGTTATTTTTAAGCAGCTGGGGTGAAACCAAAACAGGGTGGACCGATGTTTAAAAAATGCAATGGGTTGCTGTACAGAGTATGGGTTAAACTTCAGACACAGGAACAGACAGAACAATTGGTTATACCACAGAAGTATAGAACAGAATTGTTACAGATAGCACATGATAATCCTTTGGCTGGTCACTCAGGGAGGGATCGCACCCTTGCCTGATTACTGTATAGATTTTACTGGCCGGGAATTCATGAAGATGTTGCTACCTATTGTAATTCCTGTGCTGAGTGTCAGAAAGTAGCCCCAGTCACTAGAAAATACAAAGGTGCCCCTGGTTCCCCTACCCTTAATAGATGTGCCTTTTGGCGAATTTCAATGGATGTGGTTGATCCTTTAGACAAAAGTAAAATGGGTAATAGATTTATCCTGGTAGTATGTGACTATGCTATCAATACCCAGAAGCAGTTCCAATGGATTGTTACAGCCCCAAATGTTGCAGCAGAGCTAGCCAAAATTTTCACCGAGTGGGCATACCTAAAGAAATGATTACCGATCAGGGTAGTAATTTTGATGCTGCACGGCTTAAGGAGCTGTACAGACTGCTAGGCATCACTGCCATAAGAACCTCCCCTATCACCCTCAGACAGATGGTCTTGTTGAGCGTTTAACCAAACCCTAAAACACATGTTAAAAGGTTTGTAAAGGGAAGGAAAGATTGGGACCAATACTTGCCTTACCTACTTTTTGCTTGCAGAGAAGTGCCACAGGCATCAACAGGGTTTTGCCATTTGAAATGATGTATGATAGGCAGCCAAGAGTGCCACTGGATGTGATAAAAGAAACGTGGGAAGATAACCCACTCCAGAAACAATCTATATCTTCTTATATGTGTGCCTTAAGAAAGAAGCTGGCAGAATATGTTGAAATTGCCCATAGTAATCAGGAAGAGGCTCAAAATCAGCAGAAGGTATATTATGACCATGGGGTAAAATAAAAATGTTCAAGCCAGGTTAAAAGGTTTTGCTACTGTTACCCACAACAGAACATAAGTTGTTAATGAAGTGGCAAGAGCCATAGACATACTGGCACTGTTAACTATGAGATTGAGACCCTGACAAGAAAAATCCTTCTAAGATATACTATGCTAACCTTCTCAAGAAATGGGTTGAAAAAATGCCAAAGCTGCCTTGCTAGTTTCACTAGAAACTAATAAGGAAGATATTGATGTAGCTTATGATAGACTAGAACAAACTGTAAATGATGATGCTGTAAAGTGAATATTTCCTTAACCTCAGAACAAACTTCAGACATTCGTAATGTGCTAAAGACATTTAATAGTACTTTTACTACAATACCAGGCCAAGCAAAATGATTTGAGCATGTAATAGTAACAAAGAATGCTTGTGCTATTAGGCAAAAGTCATACAGGTTGCCAGAGGTTAAAAGCTGATGTGGTTAAGGAAATACAAAATGAAAGAATTGGGTATCATTGAGGAGCCGAGGAGTGCTTGGTCATCTCCTGTGGTTATTGTAAACAAAAAAGAAGAGTGTTAGAATATGCCTTGATTTCAGAAAACTTAATCAAGTGTCAGAATTTGACAGTTATCCTATGCTCAGAATAGATGATTTGGTGGACAGACTGGGAGTGCAAAGTATATCAGTACCCTTGATCTCACCAAGGATTACTGGCAAATACCTTTAGCTAAAGAATCCAGAGATAAAACTGTATTTGCCACCCTATAGGATTCTATCAGTTCACCACCATGCCCTTTGGTTTACATGGTGCACCAGCTACATTCCAGAGGTATATGGATGTAATTGTATCCTCTCACTGGTTATTGTGCTGCATACCTGTATGATGTCATGGTGTACAGTCCCAACTGGAAAAGTCACCTGGAACGCCTCTACGAGCAGTTATCCAAGCTATCAAAAAATGCAGGTCTGACTATTAATCCTACTAAATGTGCATTGGGCAGGCAGGAAACTAGATAGTTGGCTATGTGTTTGGAAATGGAGAAGTCAAACCAGAGATTTCTAAAATAGAAGCTGTAGCTAACAGCCCTGTACTTAAAACAAAGAAACATCAGGTCATTTTAGGGCTGGCTGGTTATTGTCTAGAAATTTGTTCTTAACTTTGCTGAGTTAGCTACTCCCATCACTGAACTCACAAAGAAAAGGTACCCAAATAATGTGAAATGGACTCCAGAGTGTGATGAAGCTTTCAAGCCATAAAGATTGCATTATGTTCAGCACCTGTTTTAAGAAGCCCAGACTTTGAGAAACCATTTCTGTTACAAACAGATGCATCCGAGGTAGGTCTAGGTGCTGTCCTAAGTCAAAATACAGATGGGAAAGAACATCCTATTCTATTTAAGTAGGAAGTTGCATGACAGAGAGAAAAGGTACTCCACTATTGAAAAGGAGTGTTTAGCAGCAAAGTGGTCCATGGAGTCCCTAGAATTGTATTTGCTAGGAACTGAATTTGTTCTTGTAACTGATCACAGTCCTCTCTGTTGGCTTAACCAGATGAAATATAAAATTCCAGAATCACCGGTGGTACTTGGCACTGCAGACATTTAAATACTCTGTGATTCACAAATCTGGTAAAGAGAGTAGCAGTGTTGATTTTCTGTCATGATATGGATCAGGAATTGAGGTTTCTGATTGTTGGGGAAAAAAATCTAATTTATGGGTTTGAACTGTATTTTGCTGTACTATTAAACAAATGGATGCAAATGTGTTTAATGTCTGAATGCAACAAGTGTTGTTAAAAATAGAGTTTTGGAAACCTGTTTAATAAAACAGGTTCCTCTTGGAGGGGGTATATGTGACAGGGTAGAATAGGACCCTGTCCCATTTGTTAGGGAGAGTGTAAATGCAAGGATCTGTATTATTTCATTTTCTCTCTCTCCTCTGACTGGTTGCGAGCCAAATTTTCCTGTGAGACTTTAGAATTGATCAACCTGAACAGTCTCGCAAATCCTTTGCCCCTCACTGTCTCTCTGTTTATTCTTGCTGTCTGTTTTTCCTTCCTCATGATCTACATCTAGTAATATAAAATATATGGGAATCAATGTATAGAGTGAAGCTGATATTGGGATCACTTTTGTTTGGAAAATATTTAGTGTTGCTGTTGAAATGTATATATTTATAATTTGAGATAACTGTAAAAGCTAGAGGTTACTTGAGTTCAAATTGTCTGAGCCTTTTGCAGTTGCTGTGTGTTGCTCAGGAAGTTCTCAGTGTTCTAGCAGCTCCTGAAATTGACAAAGAACAGTATGCTTATAAAGGATGGGGGTTGAATAAGTCTTATAAAAACAGCTAAGCTGAGCTGCAAGGAGATTTTGTTTCAAGAGATTTTTTTTACAAGAGATTTTATTTTGCTTCTGTATATAGTTATCCTGAACAGGTTTGTTTTATTTTATGTTACTGCAACTATAAATAAACAGTTTTGTGGAATTTTACAACTGCTCTTGGGTTTTCTGTATGCTTCCTGACCTATGCCTCGAATACACAGTTGTTATGAAACAGAATTTATTTGCAAACATGCCCTGGGCTAAAAGTTTAAAAGTCTATTTGCTTATGTTTAACACCCATGTCATGAGACATTCAAAACTATGACTTTTATGTGTCTGAGTGGTGGCAGAGACAAGTTATGTTGGTTTAAAGTTTGGCTATAACTGCTTGGAAAAGTCTTCTGACAAGTTAAGATTTATGGACCATGCATCGGAGATCTCAAAGAAACCTCTTCTCACAAGATATTTTGTGTCTTTTAACTTACTTTCTAAAAGATCAAGAAAGTATAATTTTATCAAGATATTTGCTCGAAATAATGTCTATGGGCTATCTTGTGAACTATGATTTTTGAAGAATGGACTCACACCAAAATGTGTAGAATAATATGGTGAATTCAAACATTTGGGTGTGATATACAGTATGTATGTTGCCTCCAGATACTATAAGGAAAAATAAATTTGATTTTAAAGTTCTTGTAAAGTGGACACTGTGTAGAGAGGGTGGTGCCAAGAAGAAACGCGCTACTCCCACTCATTTGCAAGAACCAGTCAGAATTGGTGAATTGGAATATGTGATGTCATAATGTGATTGACCTATAAAATCCAACCGTTTTAGAATTCCTCAGAATGCCTTCAAGTCAGATTCTGTGAGGACCCTACGTCTGTAAGATTACTGCTTCCCAGCTGATAAGTCTTCCTGCCAGGAAAGCCAAGCTTGTTGTGGTCCACCAAGAGCCAGTCTGTTCCTACGTGTGTCACAAGAGGATCTGTGCCAGACAGCATGAAGCTTAATCAGGGTCTGCAGAACCAGAGTGCAAATCAACTGTGGCAGAAGAAGGATTCTCATTGTTTCTTGCACCATGAAGAAAAACCTACATTTTGTGCCAGCTCCAACAGTCTGAGTATCACTATATTAGTGTAACTTACTGAAAGGGGATGGTTATATAGGTAGCTTTTAACCTATATTAAATATAGGTATGCAAAAAAAATAACAATATACTTATACAAAGAAATTATTTAATGTACCTATGCAAGAACAATGTTGCTATTTTCAAAAGTTTATTAGGACTGCATATTGTGTCTAATTATTTTTGTGTGTTGTTTTGAAAGTTTTGTTGCTTTGTTTGCCTTGTGTTATTTTTTTTCTTTGTGCAGTCTTTACCAGACTTGACATATCTATACAATATTTGTATTAGTTTATTAGTTTATATTGTACAGGAGTAACACAATCTGTTTTTATATTATTCTTACGTTGCCACATGCCATTCATTTATAAATTATAAGAACCTTTTATGCAGTAGGTTGTGGAGGAAAAACCTGAGCCAATTTTTCCACTGTTTTGTATGATTTATAAGCCAAGGCTTAAGACTGAGCTAAGTAGCCATAATAAACAACTGATATCCTAGCCTATTGTCCCGACACCACCTAGTAAGTCTCACTGAGTGCACTGTCACTTGTGATCATTCAGGTGACAGTATTGTGCTGCAGTATAACTGCCCTCCTCCCAGAGGAAGAAAGCATCCTTTGGGATGCTCAATCCTCCTCCCCGACCAGCCCCAACAACCCAGGTTCAGTCTCGAACCAGGGTCACCAGTGTGGTGCAGGTGGTGATCCAGCACCTCAAACCTCCACACCACTGCACTGGTGTGTTTTACTTTTTGAAAACCATGCTGGTTGGCGAGAGAAGATAATACTTGGAGACATGGTTTGTAATTTGCTGAAAATATGCCTTTCCAGGAGCTTACTCAAAGGGGAAGATGGAGATGGGATGGTAATTTTCAAGCAGAGACAGGTTTCCCTTTGAGAATGGGTACAACCCTGACCTGCTTCCAGATTGGCTGGATTGATGAGGTGGAAAGGGACATATTAAAAATGTTCAACATAGGGCTCCCAATAGTACTGGAGGTTATTTTAAGGAACCTTGGATACAAGCCATTGCTTTCTGTCCCACCATAGCTGAGGAGGGCACTGTGGAGTTTGTAGGTTTCTCTAGGAGGTTGCCTTAAAGTAGAATGGTAGAGGGCTGAGAGAAGCAAAAGTATCAGCACTCTGTGGGTCCAGATTTAGACTAGGAACCTTTGGGGAAGTAAGGCCTCAAAGCAGGACACATCTGTGAATTTAAAACTGAAGGCCTTAGCCCTGAGGTTGGAATCAAATAGTACTGCTATCTCCATATCCAGTTTAGTGGAGTTCTGCTTATTTCTGGGTCTAATTATGGAGTTAATCATAGTCCAGTATTGTTTGGAGTTCTCCAAGTGCTGTCACTGCTGATTTTTAGCTAATTAGCTTTGAGTTTTTGGCTTCCTGCTTGCAGAGATTCCTCCACCAGACCAGCCCAATTGCCTTCTTTGAGAATGTAACTAGGAAAGTGGATAGGGGCTGAGTAGTAGATGTAGTCTACCTTGACTTCAAAAGGCATTCACCAATGTATTGCATGGAAAACGAGGAGAAAATAATACAGCATGGAATTCTATGTGCAGGAGGTTGACTTAATAGCAAATTGTCTGACAGGTTGGAAGCAGAAACATAGAGTTTGACAGCAGATAAGGACCACTTGACCCACCATTCAGCCCATTTTCCTTACCTGCAATATCACCATAGACCTTACTTGATCTCCGCCCCCCTTGCTTCCCATTAAGATTCCTTATGCCTAATACATGCATCCTTGAACCCTACCACTGTTTTCTCCCACCACCTTCACTAGAAGGCTATTCCAGGCATCCACCATTCTTTCTGTGAACAATTACTACCTTTTCTGAATCTACCCTCCCCAGTTTCATAGCATGTCCCCTTGTTCTTGAGCACATTTTTCTGAAAATACTTCCTTCTGTACCTTACTTACCCCATGAGATATTTAAAGGTCTTTGTCATATCCCCTCTCCTTCCTCTTCTCAGGGTGCACATATCGAGGTCCTTTAGCCTCCTCATAGGGCTTTTGATGCAGATTGTACAGCATTTTAGTTGCAGTCCTCTGGATGAACTCCACTCTGTCTATGTCCTTGGGTGGGGTCTTACCAATGATCTATACGGAGACACCACCTCCTCTTTCTGATGTATCCCAGCATCCCACTAGCCCTCCCAACTGCCTTGTTGCACTGCTAGCCATCTTTAGGTCATCAGATATGATTACCCTAGGTCTTTTCCTGCTTGGTGGTCATCAATGCCATCAATACCACTCCCACCCTCCACATTGCTTCATGCAAGATGCAGAGAGGCAGGACACCTTTGCAATGGAAGCATTTTTCAATCAGAGAATGCCAGAACATGGTGCAGATTCATTAAGTATTGGCATGCATTCAAGGCTAGCATTTTGGTGATTTTGTGATGCTTATTTACAGAAATAGAGCAGTGCTTTATTCATGCATCCTGTTTTATTCCTTTTCAGCCAGAAAGTCTGCCGGCCGAAGAAAATTATTGTCAGGTGAGCCTTAGATTTGGGAAAGTAAATTGGCAATCCCAGCGAGGATATTTGGTGACAGCATAAGAATTCATTGCTTAGGTGAAATACGCATAATTGAGTATTTTTAGCGTGTACATCCAAAGATTATTTTAATTCGATATGGGGGAGCAAAAATGAAGAAATTAATGAACAGTCAGATGGCTTATCTTAGACTGTTTTGTTATAATAATGCTTGCAGGAGAGCTATGTATTTAAAGTGCTAGCCTTCCTTGATAAATATGAACTGAATTTTCAAATATGTATTTGATTTTAAATTAGGAATAGAAAGGAAACTGCTATCTAAATCTTTACAATGCTGGGATAGAGTGCCTTCTAAGGATTTATTTTAAAAATCAAAGGAAAATTAAATATAATCTCTGCTATTAGTGTGAAGATAAAATATAATAATACAGTATATTTATCTATTTAAAACCAGCTAAGAGACAAAATGGAACAGTGGTAGAAATCATTGTGCATGCCTGCTGCAATATAATAGGTACTATGGAGCGTATCCACTCCAGGATTCAATATTAATTAGAAACCTTTGCATCAAAAAATATTTTTGGTGATAATTTTTGTTGTAATTAGTTTTTTTTAATTATTTTTCACATTTATTTCAGCCTGTCCCTGATGAAGAGATCTTTGTATTTCGAAAAGTTGGATAACTTTTAAACTGTGATCTGGCATAGAAAAATTAATAACTGTGCATAATAGTGAAAACAGACTATTTGGTTCCAGTTTCTTCTTCTTCCAGTTTTTGGTACCACTGCTTGTTACCCCACTTTTTCCTTTTGCCTTCCCTCCCTCCACCCTGCATAGTAGAGAGAAGTGGTGGACAGTCACAGTTCAGAGTGGAGGGATGTGCTAATGGAACACTTCAGAAGTGAGTGCTTGGCCTGTTACTATTTAATACATTTATTACTGATCTGAGGAGGGCTCAGCAGTAGACTGCTGAAGTTTGCTGATACAGTAGCATTAAACTGGCATGAGTAGTTACATAGCAGAAGAGAGGGATACACCACAGGAGGACCTACACACATCTGGAGCATGATCAGAGAAATGGGGCTTACAGTTAATGTAGGGAAGTGTAAGGTACTACACCTAGGGAGGGAATCTGGTCCACACACACCCTGGTATGGTGCAACAGTGGACAGCACTGCTGAGGAAGAGGATCTAGGGTAATTATGGACCGCAAGATGAAACTAAACAGGTAATGTGCTGCTGCAGTCAAGAAAGCAAATGCAATGCTGGGATGCATTCATGGGGTTAAGGAGCATGTCAAGGGAGTTATCCTTCCCTGTATAATCTCTTAGTTAGACCACACCTGGAGTACTATCACGTCCACTTCACTGCAGTACTGCAAGGACAACAGTTCAGTGCAGTGGCATCAATCATCATCAGTTTAGTTTATTTATTTTAAACCATTACAAATTTCATAATACAATACATGATTTATAAAAACACATAAAAGCTAAGCAAGCAGGAGCGGGCAAGATGGCACTGTGAGGAGGGAGTTATGCTGAGCACTCCAAAAATCCTGTGGATTTGAAAGCAAAATAAATAGTCTTGTAGGCTATATAAGAATGCTTGTGCTTTTAAGATAAAGAAGAGTAAAAGAACAGTGCTTTCCTGGAGTTTTGAAGTACCTTGTAAAGGGCTTCAGCCTTCATGACTTTTGGGTGGTGTTTGAAAATTTATGGCTACCCGACTGAAAAAATTTATGGGAGATACATGCCTTTTTCTGAAGTCAGATCTAAATCTTAGATCAGAAAAGGAGCTAAGAAAGGGGCATACAAGGGTAGTATATTTGCACAGAAAAAAGAAATACTCCTGGGAGAGAAGCCACTGCAGGAGAAGGTACAGGAGCTGTCTGGCACTTCCAATTTGCTGGAGCTGGTGTATCAAACCCCGGGATCCTTCAGATATGGCGATCAATATGTAGCCTCAAAGATCTTTCAGGTCTACGGTGACACAGCAGCCAGGCAGCACGATCATGCCTTGTCCATCTTCAGCAGTAAAAGAAACCTTGATGGAACAAAAGGTGAGTTTTCAGCATTACCAGAGATACTGTCATGCAGCACCGTGGGAGAACAGTCGGCAGGGACAGGAAGAAACAGAGTGTCTGGAAGAGGAACTGGGAAAATGGAATGGCAGTGGCAATAATGGTAAGGATGATTTACTGAAACGGATGGGAGAGAAGGAGAACAAGAACGGTACACATGGATCTGATATAGGAAAAAAGGAGGGCAAGTCAGTTTTATCTACTAAGGAAACCAAACATACAAATGAAAGTGCAGAGATGAGGATAGAAATGGAAGTAAAATTAACAGTTTTGATGAATCTTTGCTGAATGATCCACAATCTCCGGTAATATCAAGACAGCAAACCATATCACTCAACTGTACCACATTACGAGGAACGTTCCTCATTTTACTTCAAAAAGCTCCCTGTTCCACATTGTGAGGACTTGTTCCACATTCAAAGTCAACATTTTAAAGCAAAAATCCATAGTAAATGATGGAAAATCAATTATTCAATTAATAACAGACTTTCTGAACATAAATGCAACATTGTAACAGTGTTTTGAGCTCCTTAGGTAAAGATTTGATTAAGTGTTCCGATTTTGCCCATTTGTTCCACATGTTGACAGGCAATGTTCCACATTTGGGGACAAAAGGTTGAGAGGTATGCAGCAAAGATGAGTGATTTTGATTTAAAGGAGGCCTGTAATCAGGTAAATCCTGAGAGGGAAAATCTTAGTAACAAAGATCAATATAGATACATAATCATAAAGAAAGAGAAAGGAAAGAGCATGAGGATGAAGGACAACATAAAAGAGCGAGGAAGGCTATGGAGAGAGAGAAGGGTATAATACTCAAGCCAGAAAGCTTATGAGAGCTATTTTGGAACAAATGAAGGAGGGGTGTAAATGTTTGGATGATAAACTGACCAGAATATAGGAAGAAATGAAAGGGAGAAAGCTGAAATTTAGGATCTAAATAATAGGATGGTACAGTCTGAAAGAGTTTCACTAGAAGATTAGCTACCAGAAATTAAACAAAGAACAGAGACACAAACTGCAGAGCTGAAGATCCTGCAGAATAAGGTTCTGGACCTAGAGTTAAGATCAGTGGCGGATCTAGCCATCCTGTGCGTCCTGTGGCTGCAGGACCCTTCTTGGCACTGTGCACTGCTACAGTAATGTAACCCCTCACACGAAAAAAGCTACTTGAAGTTCACTTTGCATTGAGTTCTATTTAATTCAGGTATGAAGGGTTAAACTGTAATCAGCAAGGGTATGTATGTTCTATGTCCAGCCAGCTGTGACAGTCTGGGCTATCTCCGACTCAAACAGGACAAGATTTACTGCCATCCACTTTCAGATAAGTGTGTAGAGTGCTGGGCTAGTGCATATCAGCTTACAGGCTGTAGCAACAAAGAAAGAAGAGTCTGCTGTTGTAATATAATAAAAGAACTGGTCGCCTTTGAAAAGTAAGAGGTAGTATAAATTGTAACACCGAGTCAGTAATTGACTTGTTAATGTGTAGCTGTGGATGTTTCCAGATTGGACGTATAAAAAGGAAATTAAGACAAAGGATAAATGAGCATGTTTTAGCTATACGAACAATAACCAAGAATATGCAATGGCAGTGCACATTAATACAAAGGGATAGATCAGTACACAAAGTTACTGCAGTGGGTAAAGAGTATGTGCCATATGATATCAGAGGTGGAGATTTCATTAACTTGTTAAATTGTAAAGAACAAGAGTGGATCTTTGTACGGGCACTGCAATACCCTGGTTTGAATGGCAAGTTTGAGCTAAGACCGTTCTTGCAGAAAAAGACAAACTGCTGAAAGAATTAGCTAAAGATATGTTGTAGTCTTTAAAATAAAATATTTTTTCTACTGTTTAAATCATATGATGCCTTATGGAGATGTTATTAAGGAAAATATGGTTTAAGAAAGTTAGAGAAAATCACCCTACCGGCTTCCAGTATTTAGTATGTAGTAAATTTTGAAAAATTCATAACTCCTGGTTTTCTAAAACTATCAGTGTGGTTAAGATTTCATTAAAATCAGAAACACTCTGCCTGGTATTATGAAATCCTTTTGCCATTATGCATTTAGAAGGGGAAACAATGTATTATGCATAATCCTCGGTATTGGAAAGTGGCCATATAAAAGCCCCCCACCTTCCCCAAATGCCAGTTCTCTAATTGTTACTACTCATGCTTTCTGAATATACATAAAGAATAATGATAAAAGTGCCCTTTATGGAATTATGTATGTATTTATTTTATTTTTCTTCCAACAGAGATGTCTTAAATTACAAAAACACTAAGTGAAGAATATTAACGAGGAATCGCAACTAAGTTGACATTGAGCTCTTTGTATTTCCTATTTCAATGCTAAAGGCTGTGTAAAATGAAATGAATGGACTAATTAATTGCTAGTTGATTTTAGTTACCAACCATATATTGTAATGAAACAAGCTTCCTATTCCACGAGTTAGGTAACAAGTGAAAGCCATGTAGTTGAAAAGTAATTCATTGTCCCTGGATCCCCACCCAGAAATAACTCAGCCACTGCTTGTTTAACTTTGGATGCTCACTGGCAATATTTATTTATAAAAGGCACAATTATATTCATACATTTACATCCCACACTTACCCGACCACCTCCTACTAGGTGTGGACATGACAATCCACCCCTAGTTCTATTTCTCTCCTCTTCCATTACCCCACGCCTGGGTTCTTTTGTCCACAGCCTGTGCTACCCCCTCCCCTCTACCTGCCCCCCTTTTCCCTCTTGTTCCCACCCTTCCACTGACCCATCTCTAGCTTGCATTAGAAGATTGGCCCCCTTGTGGGTTAACCCTCAGACCTTCTTGTTAATTTCCCGACTAAATCCCCAAAGGGCGGGAGGAACGGGCCCATGCCAACCTCAGTCAGATGAACCCCATCATCCCAGTACCTGCCTCCTGCTCGTATCAAGATGTCCCTATGCTGAATGTGAACCCCATCTCAATCACTGCCCTGGCCACTTTCCTGTTCAAGCATTTCTGTGCCACTTCTATTGCTTTTGGCCCTTTGCTCCCCTCCACAGCCTCTGGAAGGTGATCTCTGACTAACTGATCACCACCCTAGGCCACCAGCTCTTCACCTTCTCCAGATCTGCAATTATGTCCTTCATCAGGGACCCCAAAGCAATGTCCCAAAGTAATTGCCCCCTAAATGTACAATAACACAGTCTGGTCATCCCAATGCACCTTCGGTTCTTCCAGCAGGGGTAGCAACTGCAGCCACCTCATGCCTCTCAGGCCCCTCCATTGTACTCTGGTGTGCTCTGCTCCTGGACACAGCTGTGTTCTTATCCACGTGGTGGTTGCAGACCTCTCTGCCCAGTATATGAGCGAGTGCCCAACGATCCACACTTGCTGCTTGAACCTGCTGTGGGAGAGAAGCGACACCCATTAGCCATTGTCAACACCTCACATATCTCTTGTAACAGTTTGACTTCCATCCCCTACCACTTGACCTTGGCTTCCCACATGCAGTGGTAGCCACTCTGTTGCCACTCCAATCCAGAAGGAATGCAAGGCGAACTCAGTGGGGTTCTTCCCTGCAAATGCCACTGCCTTTTTCAGCACCACTCCCACCTGATACCCCATCACCGGGATCTGCCCCCATGCATGAACCAGGCTCCACTCAGTCGCCCGCATTCTACTATACTCCGTCATGGCCTGGACCACATGCTACCCCATCTGCCTGTCTGCATATCTCCACGGTAGCACCCTGCACCGCTGGTCTGTTTTGGACCTCTGGAGTTGGATGACCACCTTATCTGCCTCCACCCACACATTGTGCTCTTGCAGACCGCTGCAGCTGCCCTCTTCTGGGCACCACCATTTCCCCAACTTGAAAAGCCCCTCTTGCCATGACTGCAAATGTGGCCCAGAACAGACAGGTCTCATTCGCTGAATGACAGACCTGGTCCACGCCTTACCACCTTCATGAGTAGGGGCCCTGTATGGTCTCCTCCCATCCTGCCCCCTGTCTTGCTCCTCTGTCATCTCATGACCATCCACTTGATGGCCCAGCTGCCCACTGTGTCCAACCACTCATGATCCCGCACGTTCAGCTGATCCCCACCAGTTACACCACCATGGTAGTGTGGCCACCACTTCGTCCCATTTTTCCACTATGTACCACATGACTTGCTCCTCCTGTACTGGCTCCCTGTCCCCAACCTATCCGGATCAAAATGCCTGGAAGCTCTCCCAAGTCCCTTTATAGGCCTTCAAGGTGTTGGCTGCCCTGAAACCTCTATACAATGCTCTGGCTTTTCTCCTCCAATCTCCACATCCAATCCGGGACCCTGGTCCGGTAGGTGTGGCCTGTAGTGCCAACTCCTGGAAGCGGTCTATCTGCAAACGAGAAAGACAGTCAGACACCTCATTCTATATCCCTTTAATGTGCTGCATCTTGTAGGACAAGTTCAAATGCAACCCCAACAACACCAGGATCCTCAGTACCCAGCCCACCAATTCTAATTGGCCACTCTGCCTGTTGATTACCTCCACTACCCTTTATTATCGCACCAGAAGGAGATGCGCCCCTGCCATTTGTTCTCCCCAGAGTTCCAAAGTCACCCATATGGGAAGATATCAAGAAATGTGATAGCCTTTGGTCCACCCCATTTCTCCATTGGTCTGGCATGTCTCGGAGACCATTCCCTTGAAAGTAGGTCCCCAACCCAAAACCCCCAGCCGCCGCTCCATAAGCAGCTTGAGGTCTGCATTATGGGCCCACCTCCTGCCAGAACGTCACCCGCTGTATGATTCCAGAGAAAAATGAACTTGGAGGTCTTCCTGCACACCTTTACTGATGTCCACCCAGTGAAAGAGCTGCTTGGCCCTGCCCGTGACCCTCCCAACCTTCTCATAAATGCCTGCCTGGGCTTATGACCTTGCAGGCAAAATTAAGGTGCCTCAGCAGCTGCTGTATCTGTACCAGCGGCACCCTCCTCTCCCCCACTAGTGCCAGCATCCCTTCAAGCAGGACACTTTGTCCCTGGTAGGTGAAAACACTGCTGTTCAGTATCTACCTTGATCCCCAGGAACTCCAACCTGCGGTCAGACCCTCCATCTTACCCACTGCCAGGGGATTCCTATGACATTGCACATGTCCTGGAAGTCCCTTAATATCTTCTGGGCTTCCGCCTGGCTGTCCCCTATCGACAGAAAATCATCCAAGTAATAGACCACCCTCCTGTGCCCATACAGGAACCAAACACTCATTGTGCCCATGAACTGAATGCCTTGAAAGTTGAGCATGCATGGAGCACCCATGGGCATAACCTTGTTAGTAATACAAACCACCTCGGGTGGAAGCCTAGGTCCCAGCCCCGGGTGGACTGGTAACAGCTGGAATGCAGACTTGATGTCCATCTTTGCCAGCCAGGCCCCTCGGCCACCCATATCAGTTCCACTGCCTGATACAGTGATGCATAAGAGACCATGCTCAGTGCCTCTGGGATCCCACGTTCACTGACCCCCTCTGGGTAGGACAGGTGATGTATGAGCCAGAATTTCCCGCTTGCTTCTTAGGCACCACCTCCAGGGTGACACCAGAACTGCCTGCAGGGGAGTTATCCAGCGGCCCCTCCACCCTCCCTCCCTGACTTCCTTCCCAATCTTACCCTGAACTATGTCCTCTTTCCCTTTACTGAGCCCCAATTCTTAGCCCGCATCCCTACCCATGACCTCTTGAACCCAATGCAAATCCTCCTTAAAATCCACCCTCAGTTGTCCGCCCCTCTCTTGGCAGGTAACCCTCTGTCCAGGCCTCCGCCACCCCCAGCTTGATGGGGTGCAGGCCGCATAACCCACAGCTCGTCACCTGTTCCTGCCATAACTCAGTATAGCTGGAGGTGTATCCCCTCTCTGAGGGCCCCCCCCAGCCCCCCAGCCACCACAAAAGGACTGCTCCTGTGGCTGACCACTGGTCCTGCCCCACCTTGTCACCCCCTGCCTGCACGCCATCGCCAGATGCAATCCCCACATCATGAGCAGGCATGCCAAAACTTTCAACTAGGCCATGCACAAGGCCCTGTATAGGCCCAGCAAGCTTTGGCCCCTGGGCAGGGCTACTCATTTCCCTGGTCCGCCACATGCCCCCCATTGAACCTGACAGCGTCCTGCCCACAACTTCATCATGGATGCAGTCCCACCTCAGGTCACCTTTCACTGCCATTCTCCTTCGAATGCTTCATCATATTTGAGCCACCAAACCCAGCTTAGCCCGATACACATCCCGGATAATTGCCATGTACATCAGTAGCGGGATCACCAGGTCCGGCTGTTTCTCCAAGACCAGCGCACTGTAAATTAGAAACCCACTTGCTGCGTATCTATGCTCTTCCCCTTAAACCAGGCTTGCCTTGTCTGCCCTACTACTGCCAGTGCCACCACCATCTCTGACTTGTCCATCAACTCCCTCTGTTCATACTTTTTGGCAGCCTCTTTGTCTACCAAACCAAAGATATCCACATACTCACCCTTCTATAGTTTTACTTTATAGGGGCCAGGCCATGGTTTGCCCACCATGAAGCGATTGGGTCCTATACAGCTTCGCACCCCACCTGTGGTGCCCACACCTCTTTCCTGACTTGGCTCCATCTCAATGGCTTTCAAAGCCCACTCTGACTTTGAAACCCCATCCTCCCCATGTCACCCAACAATCCTTCAATATACTCTTTTAAATCTGCCTCATTATTCATATCCACGTTGTCCTTACCCCCATTCGCGAGAGGCCCCATTGGGCCTGGGGTGGGCTCGACACCTGCCCTGGGACCGCAGGTGAGGCTGAGCACTACCTGCTTTGGTCTCTTGTTCCCCTTCCTGGTGCCAGCCCTCTCGTCTCACTCTTTCCTTTTCTTCTGGGCCTCCTCCTCTCTCTCTTCTTTGCAGCCTCCACCAACTCTGTCATCTGTGCCATCAGCTTTGCTCCCTCTGCCAACATGGTGGGTGCTCGACGCTGGGGCTCTCTGAGTGCCATTCCATCTGGTGGGCCTAGGCTGCACAACAAAATCACATGATCATACCGCCATCACCGACTGCCATCACCATAGTCCGTGCCCCGGGTACAGTGCTCATCCATACCCCGAGTTTGCCCCATGACCTCAGCACCGCTCCTCTCCATGTGAAGCAGCCTGCATGCTGGCTGCTTACCCTTGTGCCCCAAGGAGTCAAAACAGCCAGCACCCGCTGGCTGCCCGCCGCCCTGGGGGCCGCCCTGCTGCCCGACCTCTGCGGCCCTCCCCGTGTCACTGCTCTCCTGGCACCTATAGCCCTTCAACAAGGGAGGTTTCACTCTGAATCTTTGGACCTTCTTCAGCCTCTGGACCTGTGCTGCTATGGCCCCTGGTGGCCTTCTGGGCCTCTGACCCACCCCAGTGTGACCTGTCCCTTCGGCCAGTAATCAAGACTTTTCCTGGGCTCTGCACAACCAGGCCCCTGTTCCCTAAGGATACCACTCACTGGTCTTTTATGGCCATCCCCAAATTGCTGAGTGCCCCTCACCCCCACTGGGCAGATGCATCACATGGTAGGCCTCTCCGAGCCCCCTGCCTGCCTCACAGCTTCCGTGCCCATCTGGAAAAATGGCCAATGCCACCACTCCCCACTTGTGGTAGGCCCACGCCATGCACTCTCCCCAGAGCACCCCACATGCCCCCGTATACAACCTGGAGGCCTCGCAACATGGTAGGTCTCACCGTGTCCTCGGCATGCAGTCAGTGGCTCAGTAGGTAGCACACTCGCTTTTGAGGCCGGGAGATCAGAGGGCTGTGGGTTCAGTTCCCACATCTGGCACTTGGGTTATTATCTCAGTACTGACACTGTAATGCAGCATGAGAGGTGCTGCATTTCTTGAGGTGCCGTCTTCGGATGAGACGTTAAACCGAGGTCCCATCTGCCTGGATTGGTGGTAGTTCAGGTTGATGTTAAAGATCCCATGGCACTTATCGAAAAGAGTAGGGAATTTCCGGTGTCCTGGCCAAATTTCTCTCATTCACTAAAATTACCACCAACAGCTTAATCTGGTTCAAGGTCAGTTGGCATTCATCTGTATCCCCTCCCGGGTCGTGCCTGAAAATAGGCAGGATTTGTCTAGTGCACTTACCCGGTCAACAAAAGCTAAATAAATAAAATAAAATAAATAAATGCCCACTGGGTCCTACTGGTCAAAGCTGTTAGCTACTGCACTGCTGCTGCTTCACAGTGTCACACCCTGAGGCATACACCACCTGGCTGGCCATTCCACCTCCCGGCCTGCCCAAACCAGCCACACCGCTGCTATGCTGCGCCTTGGCCCAATACCCCTTGGCCATGAGCATTGTCCTTGACAACATCTCCTGTGTGGTGGCTGTCCAGACAAGCTCCCCGGAGCCTGCCAATGCGCATCCCAAACATGGCAGCCACACACACAGCCTCTCCCCAATCCTGCTTCAGGCTAGTCTCCCCATGCTGTGCAGGCCCTCATACAGGCCAACTCCACTCCAGCATTACCCACATTGCTGCCCAACCCTGGTGCAGCCTTTGTGCCATTCCACCCTTCGCCATACACTGGTGCCCTGTCCTGGCCACAAGCCATACCATTGTAATGCGCAGCACTGTGTGGAGGCCTTGCCCCCAAGGCCCTTTCCCGGCTCTGCACCATGCTAGCCCCCCATGTGGTGGTAGGCCTTGGCTCCAGGATCATGCTGCAACACACCACTGCTGGCAACCACAGCTTCCCACAACCATCCTAAAGAACAGCACATAAACATTGAGTAACCCATCACCTCCTCTGTAACAAGCTCAAATATAATCAATTCTCCTTCAGCTAAGAAAACAGATAGGAAAAGTGCCTAGCTAAATGCCATTACCAACATGAAGCTCATATAGACGACAGGAAGAACTTGTTTTGGGCAAAATCATGAACCAAAACCACAAAAATGAGATAATGAGCCTTTGTGTCCCTGGCTTTTACTGACAAGGCTTCCCTAACACGCCCCTGACAACAAAGGCCTCAGCCTGAAAACTTTCCTCAGGCCTCCCTGTGACATTCCTCTGCTCTGAATGTGGCCCCAACATGCTGCAATAACCCACAAACACACTCACTAACCACAGCAAGTGATCAGCTTCTGCTCATCCTTTTTTTTGTGTGTGTGTGCACCAAAGCCAGATCCCAGCCACACTACACCATGCCAGAGCCCAGTACCAGGTCACCTTGCTCGCTTCACTACGCTATTCTACCAAACCAAATGTCAGTCTTCTACTGGCCCAACTCACGGGCTTTCCAGTGCCGCATACCAACACTACATGAGCACAAACTGCCTCTCTACCACCAATGAACGAGGCCCCACCTCTGGGTCCACCAAACCACATTTGTTGCCCAAACCATAAATTCTCTACTTTCTGAAGTAACACAGCTTGGTTTGGAAAGGCATGACTGTCCCTTGTCACAGACTCCTTTGCCAAGCCTGCTTTGAAGCATTTCACAACAGCTTTTAGAAATAACCCCATCTGTTTCAAAATTAACCTTCCATTTAAACAGTTCACACAGCATTCCTTACTAACAAAATGCATCTCAGCACAGGGTCAGCACCCCCAGTCCTTCAATACCTTACCTTAATATTGCCATGATGTGCTGTATATCCAAATGAATTGAAATTTACAGCAAGAAACAGGGCTAACTGAGGGTTACATGCCCTTAACAGCTCCCTAAGGACCCTGATCAGGAATCCTACTGGCCCTCCCCTTGGCCAATAGCCAGCAAGCTCTGACCTGGGCATATGACCCCTTTGAGGTCATAGCCCTCCCCTGTCCTGTAGACCCCACCCCATCCTCTCCTCTCCCTTCCCTTCTATCATTCATTTCTGGCTGGCTACCAGGATAACATGGCTTGCCTTTTAATGATGACAAGCCTCATTATCTAAAGATGGTATCATTGTTTTAATTGGGTAAAGCACTTTATGTATGGAGTCACTGGATAATGACAAGATGTGTAATTAATTAGATAAAGTGATTGGCAGGTTTTATTATTGTGCTTATTTAAATGTTTTAATGTTGTGGTTTTGGTATTCTCTGTGAAGCAATCAGTAGGGTGAGAAACGTAAGAATCTGTCTGAGCTGCATACAGCATGGGCTGGTGCTGCTAACAAATGAAAAGCTATTAAGAAAGCAGCATGTTTGTATCATTTGTGGGGAGGGGTGTGTACTTGCTTCTGCCACAGAATAGCTAGAACATAAAAAAGAGTTTTGAGGAGTGAGAGCTCAAAGATGGAAGGGGTACCATTTTGCAAACCAAACTGTAGTACAGGGTCAACTGGGGATGACTCTGTGAATGCGTGGGAGAGGAGTGAAGGTAATAGGAGGGTTTAGAAGAGGGTACACATATATTGAGAAAAAGAGAATAAAAAAATGGGGATGGGCAGGTTACAGGGTTTCTTTCAACAAAGATACAGTATAGGATTAACTATAAGGACATCAATGTTTTAGATTCTTTGCAAAAAGAATAGGATTCCATGCTCAGAGATTGGAAGTAGCTGATCATATGGTACCACCACCTGTCAGGATTTCTTCAGTTTAGATTAACAAGGTGGGTGTATTAAATGGGGTGTTTATGGACTTTCTTGTTTAGCTCTAATAGATCAGATTTAAAAATATAATGGAAGAAACAAAGATTATGACTTGAAATATAAATGGGATTAAAACCAAATTAAAGGAAAGAGGATAGTAAACCATGTAAGGAAAATAAGTATTGACTATCTGCTACTGCAGAACACCCACCTTACAGAGGCAGAATTTGAAATATTCAGGAAAGTATGGTGTGGGGTAAGACTATATGCTAGTTATAATAGTAAAGCCAGAGGGTAGTAATTCTGCTGTCTGAAAAAAGGGGAAAGTAAGATCAAAGAGATGTACAAAAATCAAGTGATCAGATTCTTAATATGCTGTGAGATTATTAAATCAACTGAGGTTACTCTAGCTAGCCTATATGGTCTGAATGAGGATCACCACACATTTTTACAGAATGTTTTCTTCAGTTAGCTAAATTTCCTGAACCTTATGTGATAGGTGGTGATTTTAATACAGTTCTAAATCCTTTATTAGACAGAACTGGGTTGCATTCCACCCTGTCAAAGACAACAAAAACACATAAATAGTAAAATGGAAGCACTGAATTTAATAGATTTTTGGAGACATGTAAATTTTAATGTAGATGAATTTTCCTTTTTTTCCAAACAGACATCAGACCCATTCCAGGATAGACTTGATGCTGGGATCACAAGTTCTAAGTCAGGAGGTAATAAATACCTTTTATGAAGGTACACTGTTATCTGATCTCTCTCCTATTATAACAGTATTTCAAGGGAGATCAACGAAGCAAACAAGCATTGAGTGATAGATCCATTACTTGTTAAAGATAATAACCTTTCTGAGTTTATTAAGGAAGTCATAAAATATTTTTACAATATAACACAGTTGGGGATTCACCCTCAATTTAGTATGGGATACATTAAAAGCATTGTGTGGTAAATAATAAGATATACAAACAAAAGAAATAAGCAAAGTTTCAAGTTTATTGGAAAGTAAGATGAGAAATAATTTTTATTTACAATTGCATCCAAGTTCATTACATAAAATGAGCATACAAAACATAATACTAAAGGATAAAACATGTATGGGATTCATGGACATCACTGGGTATGCATTACATATTGCACACATTGTGTGTCAATTGCACAGCAGAAACAGCATAGCATCTAAAACAGTCACATTGCCTATGTAATATACCTAAGATATATTTTTAAATCTAGATATAGAAATTATAACTTGCAATTTTAATCTTTTCTTAAGATCCTCTCAAGTTCATGAAACAGATACTGGTAAAACAAAATCACTAAACCTAGTATGTGATTTGGGAGAAATATATTTCTGCAGCATATTACATCTAAAGTTATATCTATTTGTTTGCTCCAGTTGCACCACACTTAAATGAAATGAGGGCATTTACCCAGCACAAAATTATAGACAAACAAATACCAATGGTATTCTCTTCTAAGTGCTAAAGAACCCCACCTACCCTTGAATATAAACAGCAATGTTGTGTTTCCATGGTAAATCTATGATAAATCGTAATGAACTATGATATAAAGGATCCAATACATCTAGCACTTACTTAGTAGTATTTGGATAAACAAAGTCACCATACTCAATAACTGATAGAAATAATGAATTAACCAATTTTTTTCTAACATAAGAACTAAAAAAGATCTGTTTTAAAAAAAACATAGTCAGTAATCTTTTAAGCATTAAAGAAATATTATCTATGTGTGATTTAAATGTTAATTGAATATCCAATACCAGTCCTAGATATCTGAGTTCTGACTATTTCAATGCCATAAAGTGAATATTATTTTAAATGAGATGTATTATGTTTCTTTTTGGAAAAGATCAACCATTGGGTCTTTGTAACATTTAATAATAACCTCAGATTCAATAGCAAAACTTGTATTGCATCAAAATCTGTTTTAATATTTGTATGGGTTGTGTATATAGTATCACCTGCGTATAAGAAGGCATTAGTCAATTTGGAACAAAAACAAAGGGGTCCAGGGTGGAGCCCTTGGGAACCCTCCTGCCCTCAAATTGAGGATCTGAGTGTATGTTATCAGCCTTAACATAATGTTGTTGGTTCATTAAATATGATTGAAACCATGATAATGCTAAATAACTCAAGCCTATATTCTTTAATTTGTTAAGTGAAGTGATCCACTGTATTGAATGTTTTGATAAATCTAAAAATATAGCTGGGGTACTATTACCTGCATCAAATGATGAAAAAATATCATTAGTTACCCTAGAAATAACATTTGAGGTATTATATCCATTTCTGAATCTATCCTGGTATTCTGTTAGAATATTAGACTTGGTAAAATAATAAGTAAGTTGCCTATGGATTATTTTTTCAAAGACCTTTATGATAGGGGTCAAAATGGAAATAGGTCTGTGACAGTTCAGGTCAGATGGTTCTTCTTCTTCTTTGAAAATAGGTACAATGGATGCAATTTTCCAATCGTTTGGCAAATATGACTTTTAATAGACACATTATAGAAAGATGCAATATAAGGTGGCAATAAATGGGAAGCCAATTTGTAAAGATAGGATCAATATTGTCATGAAAGGAAACATGATATTATTAAAGAAGGAAATTAAAATAGATGAAATATGTTATATACAGTACATACAAGGAAGGATCTGGATTTTAAACAATGGGAAGAATTAAAACAAAAGTATAATACTATAATGAATGAAAAAACAGATAGATTAATACTTCAAACTAGGGCTAAACATCATGCCCAATCTGATAAATCCAGGAAGAATTTAGCTTATTTACTTAGGAGGAGAAAACAGTTATAAAAGATGAGTAGCCAGGGTCAAGTACTAACTAAGTGAGATAGTATAAACATGGAATTCAGAAACTATTATGAAAAATGATTTGTATCAGAAATAAATGAAATAAACTGAAACATTATGAGCAAATTAAATATCTCACAGATCAATATGCAAGATAATCAAAGACTTAATGAAATAATAACTGAAGAAGAAGTGAGCAGGCAATTGGGCAATTAAAAAGGGAAGGCTCCAGGATTAGATGGCATACCTGCAAATTCTGTAATATACAGTATGTAACTCAGAACTGGCTCCAATCTTAGCAGAACTTTTCAATTCTTTCTTAATAGGAGATTGTCTGCCAAAAACTTTCCAAGAGACACTAATACTAGTTTTGCCATAAGAAGGAAAGGATCCAAGATTATGGTTCGCATATCATCTGATCTTCTTGTTGAATTCATACCATAAAATATATACAAAAATACTAGCTAATAGGCTAAAGAAGATGTTATCCTCAATTGTACATGATGATCAAACTGGATTCATTAACGGAGAAAAAGTTTCAATAGTATTAGAAATGCTACAAATATACTGGCTATGGAAAATAAAAATGAGGCAGTGGTCATATCACAAGATGCAGAAAAGGCATTTGACAGTGTGGAATGAGCATATCTGATCCAGATGATGGATAAAGCAGATTTATGCTCAAATGTTATAAACTGAGTTGAACTAATTTATGAATCTCCAACAGCAAAGTCTTAACAAATCAAGACATTTCACAGAGTTCTAAATTAGAAAGGGGCACTAGACAGGGCTGCTCACTTTCTTTCCTCTTGTTTGCCTTAGCTACTATATAGAACCATTGGCTATATTAATAAGGGAGCACAAAGATATAGATGGGTTTGATGCAGGTGGCAGGCAATTAAAAATAACCTTATTTGCAGGTGATGTTATTCTATATTTGAGAGAGACAAGTAGGACTATAAATATTGTTATGAATGCTATAAGTGAATTTAGAACTGTTTCTGGATATAAAATTAATTGGGGCAAATCGGAGGCAATGTTTATTAATCCTAAAACTATTTTTCGCAGTCTCAAAACTATCTCTTCAGACTTGGAAAAAAAATAAGAATGGCTTTAGATCAAACAAAAAGGAGCTACTAGATTGGACTATCATCCCACTATTAGTAAAATTGAAAATTAATGTACTTCCAAAAATGTTGTACACATTACAGTCACTTCCATTGCTATAAATAAAGTTGGTTCAAGAAACTTGAAAAACTGGTACAAAATTTCTATGGAAAAATAAAAAGCAAGAATTAGCATAAACAAACTTAAAACCCCATATACAGAAGCAGGATTAAAACTTCGGATTTCTGAAATACCACCAAGCAGCCTTATTGAATCAAGTTGGAGAATACTATGTAACTGAGCCACCATGGTGGTTTTGCTATGAAACTAGTCTTACAAAATATACTATCCCAAGTCAAATATTGGCAGCAATTCACTACGGGTTGTAGGGTGGATGCATCCCAGTCTACACTGGAATGCCACCAGTGGGGACCTGCAGACCCCTGGCAGCATTCACAACAGGAGCACATCCCTGTGCACACATCAACCTCTGCCTGATCCCACAGCCATGTGCGGCCAGTGGTCTGGGGCATACAAGGGATGTGCTCACACTCTGCCCTATTCACACAGGTGCAGAGCAGTGGGGAGAGCCTGGCTGGGGTATGATATTTAAGCCCAGCTGTACATGGGATGCGCACTTTGTGCTGCCCATTGACTGGACACCAGGCTGGAGCAGATGGCCATGGGACCCCTGCATTGCAAGGTCCCCTGCCCACCAGGCCACCTGGGTGTGATGGAGGTGGTGTCATTTACACTGGGGACTGGGCTGAGGGCTCAGTGGGGTGCTCACCATATGGGTCTGGGGCAGGTTGCAGCAGATACCCACATGTTGCACTCACCTCTGTAGACCCAGCACTATGGTGCAGGGGATCCACTGCTGGATCCAGTTTGGGCATATGATTGGATGCCTGCCTGGGTCCAGTGTACCGACAATGTCTGCTCTCCATGCCCCTGACCTTAGACAGGCGGCGGAGATTCGCGAATACTGCTTGTGCATACCTGTCCACAGGTGTGGAGTGGTGCAGGCACTCTACACAGTTCCCTGATGTAGGAACTGCCACACTGTGAATCATGGCCAACGTTTGCAAATCTGAATAAAAAGGAAAAGGTGGGGATAAGAAATCAATTGACTAGAACTAATCTAGAAACTTGGATAAATTATTATAAAAGGAAAGAAAATCTGAGAATAAATATAGAGACTCCTGTATATTTAAATTGCAATCATCTTCCATCACTGGACATGGAATATAAGAGGTGGGTGGAGAAAGGAATCAGGGCCGGATATTCAAAGGGGTTGCGTGTGGTACAACCAGAGTTTCACAGGCGCAGCCACACCACCCCAGTGGGATATTGAACAGGCTGCCAGGTGCAGCGCAAATCCCTGATCGCCAGGCATAATGAAATGTATGCGCGCAGGATGCAGGGGCATGCCCATGCATATGTGACATATCCCGATATTCAGCCCAGGATGTGCGGCACATATGCTGGCACAACTCTGCATTGTGCCACATAGGGGCTCAAAGTTGAGCCCGTGAATAGTGGGAACAAATCCTGGCCACCCACAGGTTGGCTACTGTATTGCAGGGTATAACACAGCAGCTGCCAGCCGTGAGTGGCCACCCTCCCACCCAGAACACCCGTCCACAAGCACGCATAGCACCCTGGTAATCTAGTGGTATCCCCTCCCTCCTGTGTCCCCAGTCATCAGTAGCTGTAGTTTAAAACCTTCCCTGTTACTCTAGTGGTTCCCCAGTAGCAGTAGTGCAAAACCTTCAGTGGTAGTCTAGTGGTACCCCCACCCGTTGCCGTGATTGAGGTAAATCTCTGTAGAATAATTCCCTGGTGATCCAGTGGCACCCCCTACCCTTCCACCCACACGGAACCCTTGCCCACCTCCCCCACCCGTCATCGGTGGATGGCTGCAACCACCCACTTACCACCCAGCAGCCTGCCAAATGACATAAGTACAGTATGGGCTGTAAGCCCATTGTAGTCCCACAGTGTGGACCAATGGACTTGGGCATACTATACTAGACAGTCCCAAATATGTGAATGAAGTCATTTACATATTTGGAACTGTCTAATGCAGCATTCCTCAAGCTGATTGGTCCACACTGTGGACCAATGGGCTTACAGCCCATACTGTACCTGTCATTCAGTGGGCAGCCAGGCAATATGCGGTGGGTTGCAGCTGATCACGGGGTGTGTGGACAAGGGTCCTGTGTGGGTGGGAGAGTGCGGTGCTGCTACTGGATCACCAGGAATTATTTTACAGAGATTTACCGGAATCATGGCAACAGGCAGGGGGTACCACTAGACTACCAGTGAAGGTTTCAAACCACTGCTACCAGTGATTGGGGACACAGGAGGGAGAGGGGTACCACTAGACTATAAGAAGGTTTTAAACCACTGCTACCAGTGATCAGGGACACGGAGGAGGGGCTACCACTGACTACCAGGAAGGTCTTCAACTACTGCAACCAGCAATTGGGGACACAGGAGGGAGGGGTACCACTAGACTACCAGGAAAGTATTTTACGGTGATTTACATTGATCGTGGCTATGGGGCAGGGGATGCCCGGGACCCTGCAGGGTGCCAAGTACGGTCGCTGGAGCTGCCCTGCGCGAGCATGCATGAGAGCCATAATGACATGAAAATGGCACCATTTGCACCTTGCATATATTATGGCCTCATTTGCATGCCCTCTGCTGAATATAGTGGGTGATGCACCCATCGCAACTGTGTTTGCGCTGGTGCATCCCTGTCCTATCTGTGGATTGTACTGGTGCAGTGCCACTGCGCCATGTGCTATCCATGCCATATTCAACAGTGCTGCGCCATCGCGCATCACTGTTGAATATCACCTGGTCATGGCCCTGGTGCAGCCCAGTTGCGCTTGCACCCATGTTGCGCCACTGCCAGGCACAGTCTGAATATCCGACTCTAGGCGTTTAAAAAATTGTATGACAAAGAAAGAAATTTCATGTCCTTTTTACTTTTATCTAATCTCAGTTATAGCTCTTACTCAAAGAATAAAATAGTTTCAAAAATCTATAAATCCTTGATGTGAATGGAAAGTACACCAATTAAAAATGAAAGGAATAAATGGGAAAAAGAGTTAAGTATAAGAATAACAGATGAAAAATGGGAAGAGACAATAAAGGGAATAAAATTAATAGTAAACAACAAATTAAATTAAATCAAGTTTCATGTTTTCCATAGACATAACACACTCCACACTTACTGAATAAAATGAATAACTCAGTTCCTTTTGGTGCAATAGATGTGGATCGCGTAAAGGAACACTGCAACATGTTACAGTACTATGTGAGATTTTTCCCACTTAGGAACAAAGTGTTTGACACAATAAATAGAATACCAGGAATAAACATTAGAAAAGAGCCGAACTCTGCATGTTAGGTACCAGCTCTATACAGATTCTGCCACTGGAACACCTTAAAACACTAATGAATAAGCACTACTTAATGTAAGAAGATGTATGGCTAGATGTTGGAAAAATGAGTAACCCCACATACATTATATGGAAGAGGTTTTTTGGGGGTGGGATTGTATGGCTATGAAGCATCTTCACTATGTTAGTCATGGTAAAATAAATACATATAATAAAATATGTGACCCAGTACAGATGCTAAAATTGATTTAAATTGGATTTAAAATAATTTAGCCCCTTATAAACACCTATAAATAGGTTTAGATACTTAGGTGCTAAATATAGGAAGGAATAGATTAGATTGGGGAAGAGGGGTTATGATGTTTTAATACCATGACATGAATTGAGGCTCTTGACTGTCTTGTATCTTATGGAATGATGGATGGGAGCTTGATACCCCAATATGTTGTAATGATAGAATCACTGAACCCCTATAAAGAAAAAAAAACATATCAGCATAAAAGAAACCTTCCAAATAGATATTAGCTTACATTTTATGTGCACTTAATGAAGGAAGCAGTAGTCCTTCAACATTTTAAATATTTCAAAACCATCATTATAATTGTATAAATATCACTAAAACTACCACAAACAGCTTAATCTGGTTCAATGTCAGTTGCCATTCATCTGTATCCTCCTCTTCCAGGATGAGGCTGAAAATAGGCAGAGTTGACTAGTCCTCCTTTCGATCAACAAAAACTAAATACATAAATTCCCGGAAAATAAATGTAGGTAATTTTCCACATCATTTTTGTTCAAGTGTGAAAACAAAGCTCTCAAGTCATAACAAATAAAGCTACCTATAGACCTACAGTAGAATAAGCATCCATTATTTGCCTCTGAGAGGGTAGAGAGCCTAATAATGAGGAAGAAGTCCTCCATCGGCCTCGAACCTCAAAATGAGCTGCAGTACCCAGCCACATCCCATTTATACCCAGTTACTTCCCAAACTCTGTATTAAGTGTGAAAAGTACTATACAGACATTTTGTAACCAGTGTTATTGAGCATGCCTACATGGCCTTACATTACCGTCACTACCTGGGCAGACCTGAGCTTACATACTGGGACAATACTGTCTGTGTGTGCTGGCACCTGAGTGCTTAGTACTTAGGGGTTGCCTATTCAAGGCCTCCCACATCAACCAGCACTACCTGGCCAGACTTGAGCTTACATACTAGGACAGTACTTTCTGATACAGCTGCTGCCAGCCACCAAGTACTTAGTTGTTTGGGTTAACCTGTCTAAGGGCATGCTCTTTTAACAACCAGAAACTTTTGCTTCAATTTCTTTCCTATTAATACCCAGTTTTAGAGTCTCTAGAAACTTAATCGAACATTTACCGGCTTAAACAGGACATAACTGAAGCCCATTGACCTAATCATGGGTTAGTCTCGTTCCTACCTAAGTCTCCCTCCTTATAAAAGGCCGGGAGTAGACATTCCAAAGTCTACAAAGAGGGTCATCTAAAACCTACATGCGACCACCTTACGATGTAGAAGGATACATCACCTATTTAATAGAATGCAGTCCCTGGATTATTAATGAGTTTTCAATTTAAACACACCATAAAATAGATAGTTCATCCCAAAGGATAATTCTCTTATCACTTCATTTATAGGTCTTTAAATTCTTTGAATTACCAATAGATCTTGTTTCTTACTTGCCAAAATCCTATAGTATGCTATTCTATACTATACTATCGATACTATACTATACTATAATAAATGGGTCTCCCTTTTCCCATAGGAAACTGTGGAATAATTTGCCATTATAAAGGAGTGTTTATAACAGCAAGCGTGCATGATTTCCCTTGCTGTGCGCGTACTCAGGCATACGACCAGTGAGACCGATCACGCTTCCGTCTAGCGAAACAGAACCACCACAAGAACTTGGCGGTAAGTTCTTTTCTTTTTCCCCATATACCCTGGAAACACACAAATACCTGCAGAAAGGGAAAAACAGGTTTAAAATCGGCAAATCTCAGCATTGGACTAAAGCAGAAACTGACCATAGGATACACTGGGAGTTCTTTATTTTATATAATTGCTGAGGTGAAAAGAAACCAGCAATTGTATAAAATAAATATAGGGTAGTCTGTTTAAACTGAAGTGTACACACGCCCTCGGGTTAGATGCTAACATAAACCCCTCGAGCTTCACTCTCGGGTTTATGAGCATCTAACCTCTCAGGTGTGTGTAAACTCTTATTACATACCACCCATATATTATTTTATATATACTATACTATACTATACTGTCACTGTACTACTGTGTTTCATTACAGCTGCATGTAAAGTAATTTCACCAAGTTCAAGGTGCATTCAAAACAGCCCCAAGGACTCAATATTACCCAAGGAGTGTCCAGAAGTCCTTATGTCTTGCCATTCGCCTATTACATAATGCAGCAATCCATTAGATGAGTAGTTTAATGTTCCTCTATAAGGCTCATAAAGCATGTTGGCTATTAAAATATTAACTCAAATATTAAGACATGCTGCCAAAAAAAAACAGGTTTACTAGGGAAGAGTTATAAACACATATTTTTTCCTTCCCAACATGGGTCGTTGAAATTACAGGTTGCAGATAAGAAACCCATCTGTCTTTATGCCAACAGGCATAAGTAAAAAGAAAAGTTTTTTATTTATTTATGTATTTATTTGAATTGTTGTAACTGGGTAAGTCCACTGAGACAATTACAGTCCCTTTTCAGGGTTGACCAGGGCAGACAACAGAGGTAACATAGAAACATAGAAACATAGAATTTGGACGGCAGATGAGAACCTCTTGGCCCACCTAGTCTGCCCATTTCCTACCTTACAGATAAGCTGCAGATCTTAGTTAACCAACAGCTTACTTCCTCCTACCCCCACTAGGACTGCCTTATGTCTGTCCCATGCATTCTTGAATTCCCCACTGTTCTTGACTCCACGACCTCCTCAGGAGGCTGTTCCATGCATCACAACCCTCTCTGTGAAAAATACTTCCTCACATTACCTCTGAGCCGTCCCCCTCTATCTTCAAATTGTGCCCCCTTGTTCTTGCACATCTATTTTCTGAAACATGCTACCCTCTTGGACTTTGTTGATTCCCTTGAGGTACTTGAAAGTTTCTATCATGTCCCCTCCCCCTTCTTTCCTCAAGAGTATACATATTAAGCTCCTTTAGTCTTTCTTAAGTATGTCTTCTGGTGCAGACCCTGCACCATTTTGTTACCCTCCTCTGGACAGCCTCCACTCTGTCTATGTCTTTGCGGAGATGGGGTCTCCAGAGCTACCTACAGTTCTCCAGATGGGGTCTCACCAACTGTCTGTACAGAGGATAACAACTTCCTGTTTTCTACGGTGATGCCTCTCCCTATGCATCCCTGTATCCCCCAGCCTTCCTTACTGCCTTCTCCATTGCTTGCCCACCTTTGGGTCATCTGATATAATTACCCCCAGGTCCCTTTCCATTTTACTGTTGTCAGTATCTCACCCCCATTGTGTACTCTTCCCTGGGTTTTGTTTCCCAGGTGCATTACCTGCGCTTCTTTGCATTGAATCTGAGCTGCCATACATTTGACCATTCCTCCAACCTTGCCAAGTCCCTTCTCATCCTTTCCACTCCATCTTGTGTATCAACCCTGTTGCAGATCTTTGTGTCATCTGCAAAGAGACATCCCTTCCTTCCAGTTCCTCTGCAATGTCACTTATAAAGACATTAAAAGGACCGGTCCCAGTACTGAACCCTCGATACCCGCTAGTAACCCTCCTTTCTTCACTGTGGACTCCATTTACTACTACCCTTTGTGCCCTGCTGTCTAGCCAATTTTTATCAGGCTACCACCTTGGGACCCACGTCAAGGCTGGCTAACTTGTGTATTAATCTTTTGTGTGGGACTGTATCAAATGCCTTGCTAAAATCTAGGTAGGCCATGTCCACAGCCCTCCTGGTCTACTACTTTGGTCACCCAGTCAAAGAAATCTATTAGATTCATCTGGCATGACCTTCCCATCATGAATCCATGCTGCCTTGGGTCCTGTCCCCACTGGCCTCTAGGTACTCAACAATTCTATCCTTCAGAAGTGATTCCATCATTTCCCTACCACTGACGTCAAACTAACTGGTCTGTAGTTTCCTGCCTCTGTCCTGCTCCCACTTTTGTGAAGAGAAATCATATACACCCTTCTCCAGTCCTCAGGTACCACCCATCCTCCCATGATTTGTTAAAAGAGTAGTCAAGCGGTGTCACTAGTTCTACCCTTAGTTCTTTTAGAATTCTTGGGAGAATCCCATCAGGCCCCATTGCTTTGTCCACCTTCAATTTTATTAGTTCTTTCAGAACCCTTTCTTCTGTAAATGGACTGGTATTGACTCCCATCTTCAGAGTGTTCACAGTGCAATACAACAACTCAGGGGAGACAAGATTACAGAAGCAGGAACATACATACAAAAGTCGATAAAATAGATCGAATAACAAAGTACATACAAAATGCGTCACTATACACTATATAACAAAACTATTTACAAACTTTGATATATACAGGACATATTTTTGCTATATACAGAATAGGATACAGTATAGAGGGAGCACTGTTAGCAGGATCAGAATGTAGGTATGTGAGGACTAGGTAAGGGAGGGGAAGAAAGGTTGGCAGACAGTACAGATGGGTAGCTAGTGAGGGTTAGGGAAGGGGCAAGAAAAGGGACAAGAGCAGAATATAGCAATAGAGTTTGAGGGAGGGAGGATTAATGAAAGCAATTACATATTGCAGTGGTGGAGAGAGTGGCTAATAAGGAGATTTGGAATGAGGAAGGTGGAGCAAAACAGGACGAGGGACAGGGAGTTCCAGTCAGAAACTATCGCAAAGGAGAAGGACCTGCATGCAACAGCAAGCTGCAGATTAGACCTTATGAGAAGAGGGAGAGGGTTGATCTAAGGGTTCATGGGGCTTGTCTAAGATGAATAATCTCTTTAAGGCTAGGAGGGTGAAATTGTGAATAAGCTTATACATGAAGCTCAGGGCTGAATACCATAATTTTATTCATAATGCAGCCAACCAAGGAGGAGAGGACATCACAGTGGTGGTGCCTAACGTTTACCCTAGGGTGAATCTACCCACTCTATGATATGCCTGAGCAAGGAGTGACATGGTAGAACCAGTGGTTGTAAGCAGTAAAGGAGTACCATAAGTAAGTAGAAGAAGGAGAGAGGAGGAAGCGATCTTAAGGCATGAGGCAGCCATGAAATAAGGATGGATGCAGTAGAGGAGACCCAACTTTTGATTCAGATTCTTAATTATGGCAGAACATGGGCACTGAGGAGAGAGAGGTTTCAGGGTTATGCCCAGGAATTTGAAGGTGAGGACAGACTCTAGGGTATCACCATTAAGGGAAGTAATACTAAGCAGGGTGCAGGGACTGGATTGGGGGAGTCAGTGAGAAAAGAACATACATTTAGTTTTTTCATATTGAGGATGAGTCGATTACACTTGAACCAGTCTTCTAGGCCTGCAAAGTCAGCGCAAGTTCACTATTGATCTAGGTGACATCAGGTGAAGAGTGGTAAATTATGGCATCATCTGCATAAAGATGTACAGAGCCCCAGTGCCTAGGCAGATCATTAATGAACAGGAGGAACAACATAGGGCCCAATATGGAGCCCTGTGGAATCCCGTGGAGTTAGGACTAAAGCCTGAGAGTGCCAGTCTGTTTTACCCATTGGGAATGACAGGAGAGGTAACTTG
Organism: Neoceratodus forsteri; assembly: GCA_016271365.2. Classification (NCBI taxonomy): domain Eukaryota; kingdom Metazoa; phylum Chordata; order Ceratodontiformes; family Ceratodontidae; genus Neoceratodus; species Neoceratodus forsteri. The sequence continues at coordinate 299,541,777 of CM057453.1, read as the reverse complement.
AACCCAGTGCAAGGAACTTGAGTCCAAGCCTATAACCTGAAGCTGTTGAAGCAGAAGGCAATGGTTCACCAAGTTGACTGCTTTTGTAAGGTCAAACAGATATGGCACCCGTGGCAGAACCAGCCTCAGGCATGCAAAATGTCAGACGTTACTTTTAGTAAGGCTGTGTGGCTGCTATGGTTCTTCCTAAATCCATGTTGGAAAGTGGACAGCAGATTGTGATGTTCGAGGTAGTTCTGGAGGTTATTGTAAACAATGCGCTCTAAATCTAGGAAGGAGTCGTTAAATAAGTCATGAAAAGGGTGAGCAAGTGCAGAGGCTCTGAGCTTTAGAAATTTTGACTCAAGGTGTCATGTCCCGGACAGCTTCAAGTTAGCCAGAAGCCTTTGACCTCTTTTGGGTGGCTAGTTTCAAAGGAAAGCTGGGCGAGTTACAGTACTGCTCACAGAGGGTGGGGCCTAAGGGGAGCAGAAGAGTTGTGGAATAGCGAGGTATAATTGTGAAGATCTGTAAAGAAGCTATTAAACCCAGAGGCAATAGACGTGGGGTCATTGAGGGTAACATCTTGGGCAATGAGAGAGCTCGGGAGTTCAGTAGACTTCCCTTTGATCAGGAGTTAACCTGCCTCCAGAACTCTTTGGGGTTGAAAAGATGCTTCATTTGTAATGCTTTGAAATGGTGTTGTTTAGCTTTATGAAGGAGTTCTTACATCGATTTTGGAGTTGCCTGTTGGCCTGCCAACCAGAGGGCAGACCACTTTTCTTATGACCACCAGGCCCAGTCGCAGAAGGACATAAGCATCCTTAATTCCTTATTGAGCCAAGGAGCCTAAAACCTTGGACCTGTATTTTTAAGAGAGCATGGTTGTTTATGATATGAGTGAAGGTGGAAATAAAAGATCCAAAGCTTGATTGATATCCAGAAGAGTCTTGATGGGACTCCAGTCAGTGTTATTGACTGAAGTAAGGAAGCAGTTAATATCCAGTCTGGACAAGTCCCGGACAAGGTGATTGTGGGAGGGAGGTTTGGGCTATTGTTTCTCCACACGCAGATTGTGGCGAATGATCACTTATAAAGTCTGACAGTACTTCTACCTCTTTGAATTTGAGGGCAGTTAGTGACAACCCAATCCAACAAGGTATGCTTACCAGACTTATTGTTAATGCATGTGGGATCCTGGATAAGTTGGGCCAGATTGTGATCAGATAGAGTTATGACGGACTCTTTCCACTGCTGGGTTGAGCCAATCCGTGTTGAAGTCACCGCACAGTGCTAGGTTGCGCTGAGGAAGATTGGCAAGAGAGGAAGGAAGGGGAAAAGGCCTGTGGGGCCTGTTTAGGAGGCAGGTAGGCACATCCAATAATTAGCTTCTTAACATTTTCAAGGGTCAGGCAGAGGGACAGAGATTCGACTGCCAGAGATCCAATGTCAGGATCGGGAGTTCGACAACATTTAGGTCAGACCTGGTGTACATTAGAACCCTTCCAGCCTTTTACCTAACCTGTCCCTTCTAAAACAAGTATATCCGGGTAACACCACCTCATGCTATTTAATCACAGGCTTAAGCCAGGACTCAGTGATACAGAGAATATCAGGGGACTTCTGAGAGACCCATGCCTCTAATTCTACCGTTTTGGGTGGAGACTACTGAATATTCATCTGGGTGATTTTCAGACCCTTAGGAGGGAGTAGGGTAATGGCACTTGGGATCAGTGTCAGGGTGGGACAAGGAGGCCCAGGATTGAGCTCAATATCCCTTGCCAGTATCAATAGTAAGATAATGGACAGGCGGAGTGATAGTGAGGCATGGGGTAGCACCATATGAAGGTCAATAGTTGCGGTGGGTACTCGTAAGTGTTTACAGAGCCAAAACCCCAGGTGTGCAGTGTCTGACTTTAGGCGGCACAGGATATGTAATAATACACAGGAGTAGTCTGGGCAGAGAAGGCATGGAGGAGGAGGGTACAGTCCCAATCAGGGTGCGCTATGGAGACAGTAATAAGCTGGTCAAAATGCAAAGAATTGGGAGGCTACTAAAAGGATTAACCAGGAAGCCCATGATGGAAGATTTGGTGAGGGAAAGGAAGACCTTCTGCAAAACTTAGAAGTACCATCGGTTGTATCATCAAACACAACATTCTGACTATTAGGCTTAGATGTGTTCCATACACAATCGGGTAGCATCACTGCCGTGACATGGTGGGGGTGCAAGATGGACCCAAGTCCCTTCCATTATCAGAATACTATGGTACTGTAGTACAAGCATTTTGCAAGGGTCAAAGTTCTCATGCTATTTTCATGCTACAGTGCAGTACAACAAGGTCCCAGTGATTTTTGTTGGGTGATCAGATTTCAGTTAAAGTGAATAAGTCTAATTGGCCTCCACCATTGTCCATTGAAGATACTTCATTTTGTGTCGGGCTACATGCATTCAGGCAAACAGTTTTCCCATGGTAAGATGGAGGACAGGACTGTAAGCCACAGACATACTGTAACAGTGAAACATCATAACGGTACACAGAACAGAAATGCAGCATGCAATATATCCAGGCAAGATGTCTAATTCTGCACTACGTACTAGAAACATATGTTTTCTGGAAGATGCTTTGGTGCTGTAACTCCCAGGAAACATAGTGCCTGGCACTGTAATTCTGAGCAGCATTGTTGCTGATGCCATAATCAATGTTAGTAATATGTTTGTCGCTGCAGCATGGGTGAACTAGTTGTGCATATTGGTGAAAAATTCCTAGAACTGACTCTAGAATGGGAGAGTGAGGGTGTTTGAGACTACTGAATTATGGGACCTTGAAGCCAATATTAGTGGCAAACATAAAATCTGCAGCCCAATGCAACAAGGCATATGGGAGGGCAAGCAGAACGCGAGGTATATAGGTAGGCAGGGGAGTAGTCAGGCTATAACCTGAAAGCCTAAGCCATTCATTTTGATTCAAACTTTTAACTAAATATGCCTTAACTCAGCTGGCCATGAATACCAATGTTCCCTAAGCAGCATGTAACTATGCTTGGGCCTTCCGCTTTTGAAATCCTCTTATTCCCCTGGTAGGGCATTCACCAACAGAAGGAAGAAGGAGATACTGCCCTTCTACATGTCCCTGATGAGGCTGCACCTATAGTTCTGAGTCCAGTTCTGTAGTTCCTCCTCAGGAAAGATAGGGTCCACTTTGAGAGGGTTCAGAGGAGGGTTATGAAAATGATACAGAGCAGCAAGGCAGGATGTATGAGGAGAGGCTAAAGACCTTGAATATGTACTCTTTGAGGCCAGAGGGGGCACAGTTCAGACTTACAAGTCTTTGTAGGGTATCAGCAGGTAGACTGCAATGATCCATTCACAAGGAATTAAGATACAGTAACCAGGGCCATAGTTGAAAGGCAGTGGTGGGAGGGGATTCAGAAGGGATATTAGAATGCACTTTTTCACTGAGAGAGTGGTGGAATCTGGAAAAGACTATAAAATGCGGTGGTAGAAGCCAAATCATTGACAAACATGGCTAGACTAGACACATGGGGATAGCAAGACCTAAGAGAAGTAGAACGAACGGACAGTGGAATGAGATAGTACTGGGATACAGAAAGGGCAAGAGACCCAATAATTACGGTCCAATGTCAGGTCAGACACAAAGGTAGGTAGGTAGGAAATGGGCAGACTAAATAGAGTAACACCTTTATCTGCCATCAGAATCTTTGTGTCTATGTATCTATGAGTGAGACTTCAAGAAACTAGGCTAGAGGGACTAAGAAAGGATAAGAAATGTGAAGGAGTGAGTTGTGAGAAGACCAGCTGCTCCTGAAGTTTGACTAGAACAGGGTGAGAGAGATAGGGTGGTAGTTACCTGGAGCAGAAGGGTCACCACCTTTGTGGAGGAGGACTACTTTAGCTCTCTTCAAATACCAGAAATGACACCACAAGTGAATGAAAGGTTAAGTATTTCTTTTATGTAGAAGCTTCAGATTATTCTGACTGCATTCCTGAAATGTATTCTGCCAGTTCAATTAGGAAGCTTCATACAAAAACCCTTATAGGTAAGTTAGCACTTCATAACTATTTAATTGCTTATATTTTATTTTCAGTGTTTTCTCTGATTATTAATAAGTATTAATTACCAAATCAACTATTATAACTCCATATAACAGGGTCTGGATTTGAGAAGAAGCCCAGTGATGAAAGTAGTACATGAGCTCAACGTGCAAGCCACATTGACCAAAAGGTAGTATCTCAGAGACAATCTATCATACTGTATGTGCTCAGTTACCCTGTTTCCACTGTATGTCTGTCCTTTCCACATCACTCTTCCAAACTCCCCTCACGAGCCTTGAAATGAAATGTTATTCAAATTAATAATAACATCAAAGACATTGCATAGATTTAATGCAGTAGATGAGCATGAGTAAAATGATCAAGAGTCTGATTTTATTTATGATTTGTATTATGTTCTAAACAGCAAAATCCTTCAGATATGAAGTGACGGCATTGTGAACTGAGTAAACGCTAGGGATACAATGTTTTTCACAAGTCTATTGTGTAATATTTCATATATGTGCATTAAATGATATGGGTGTGAACTACAGGAATTCACTGAGCAACTGTATTAATGCTATACAGCCAATTGGGAAATGGTGTGGAATAATAAGTATTGAAAGATAACCAGTTTTTGGGGGCTTAGCAGTTTACCTTATATCACTGCACAAAGTACAAATCCCAGTTTTGGCCCATCAGCGCGGTGGTTGAATTTCTGCTTGCGCCGGTGACCGGGTTTAGAAATGGACCAGGGAGTTGGAAGGCTGGCCAGAGGAGAAGGATGGAGCATCCTGAGGACTGCTCTCCTTCTCCGGGGAGGAAGTAGTAGAGTGTCGGTGCTTGGCAGGCCCCTGGTGGAGGTTGGGAGAGCCGCAATGACGGAGCCAGCACATTCAGGGGAGATGCTAGATGTCATTGCATCCCCACACCATGATAGCAAACCAACAAAAATGCCAGCCCCGGCATGATGGCCATTCGGCTCCAATGCCACTGCCTCTGGCGCCTGCCAGGGGTCCTGCTCTTGTGACCTGACCCCAGAGGGATAATCCGAGGCTTGCCACAATAAGCCCCACATGTCCATAAGGAATAGTAAGCCCCTCAGTGGCCCCACCCGGGGTAAGACTGGCATGGGGTGGCAGGTGGACGGGACCTGATGGAAGAGGGGCTGACCAAAAAATCCCCAGTTTGGGTAATTTTGTATTATAAAAATAGTAACAATATTGATATAAAGTTTAGAAAAACAGCATTCTGTTGTGCAGTTAGACACTGCCGATCCAGCATCATGCATTACTTTGTGCAGTTAGACACTGCCAATACAGCATCATGTATTACTTGTTTGTTTTTTATTTGATTTTCATATATTGAATAATACCTGCAAGTATTATGGCACTATAATCATGATGTGTTCCTGGACCCGACACACACAATACTTTCTGTGTGGGGCACTGGTACCACTCTTGGCCGATATTGTCAATGTCTTTCTGGCAGAAGGACTGTTGTCAATGCCTTTGAAAACAGAGGTGGTGAAGCCCCTTCTTAAGAAGGCATCTTTACAGCCTGAAATTCAGTCAATTGTCAATCTGTGTTGAACCTTCCCTTTTGAATGAGGTTATTGAGAAAGTGACTGCTTCACAGCTTGTGCCACACCTAGAGAAGGATGGCCCCTTTGAGCCATTTCAATCTGGTTTCCAAAGCAAGCACAGTTTGGAAACAGCCCTGATCGGGTATGGCATGATCATTTCTTGGCAGAGGAATGCAGGAAGATCTCGATCAGGATTCTCCTAGGTCTGTCTTTAGCATTTAGCACTATGGATCGTGCAAGTTTACTGAGCATACTCTAGGGACTGGGAGGGGTGGGAGTATCAGGAACTGTTTTGCAATGGTTCTAGTCCTTCCTTAGAGGAAGCAAGCAGTCTATGATGTTCATCTCTTGATGATTTGGCAGGTTATTCTGAACTGTGAAGTCCCTCAGAGATCTGTTCTGTTGCCTGTTTTGTTTGCAGTCTATATACTTCCACTGGGAAAGATCATTAGGCACCACAGCTTGGCGTTTCACTGCTATACAGATGATACCCACCAAGATAAAGCCCTACTCTACAGAATTCTGCAGTAAAGTTACTGCAGCAAACAATGCAATTTCAATAGGAGCTAATTACTTTTGTCATGCAGGAAACCTGACACTGCACTTCACCCTGGTGGGCTTCACAGTACAGATGGGTATCCATCCGTATAGCAGTGAAACGAAAGATGATGTGACGGGTTCTTCTTGTAGTATGTCACTTGGTCCTGCTGCTGTATCCAATGCTGAGAGAAATGAGATCACTGGCACAAATACATATATTCATAACAACACAAATAATGTGAGCCTGTGATTTTGTTTTGCTTAGAATCAGATACAGCAGCAACAGAGCCTAGCGATATGAGTGCAATGCACCTCCACCCCAATCAGCTGGAGCAGCACCATCAGAACAGAACGGATGTTAAGTAACAAAAGATGGAGTTCTTCTTGTAAATTAGATTTGGAAAAAAATATTTGTGTGTCCTTCTCTCATACTCCAGCAGAACACTAGGGTGGTGAGATGTGTGCAGAGCTGCACGGTGCAGGTGAAGGGCGTGTTTACACACTTGCAAAAAATGCCTGCACTGGTGCCCGTTTTGCCAAAACAGGGAACACTCTGTGGCGCAACAGAGTGGATTACAATGCTATGGCAACTCTTTACACTGCCAGATTTGCACTGGTGCAGCTCATCTGTACCTCTGGCAATGGTGCAGATCCAGTGATGTAAACACAGGTTTATTAAACATTCTCAGGCATGACTTAGTTGCCTCTAGATTAGAATGGCCCTTAATTACTGCTGGCTAGGGTCACCAGGATCAGTTCAAACTGGATCCCAGTATCACAAAACAAGGTATAAACTGACTCCCACAGCAACCATAACGTCTATAAAAGTACTTTTTATTTTCAGTTTAGTAGCTTCTTGCAGTTAAGTAATTTTACCACCACATGTATAAGTTCCAAAGTCCACTCATGTAAATGAGCTTTATCAAAGTATATGGTCCTGTAAATACAAACATATAGCGCTGAGTTTCTTATCCCTTTTCAACTCATTTAAAAAACATAAGGTTTCCCACTGTTTCAAGTTTTAACAAAATATGCCCCACCACCACCACATCCCTTGATAAAGCTCATTTACATGAGTAAAACATTAGGACTTGTACATGATATTGATGGTGTTGAAATGAATTAACTGCAAGGGCTACTAAACTGAAAATAAAAACATATTTTTACAGAAGTTATGGCTGCTGTGAGTCAGTTTATACCTTGTTTTGTGCCCTGTAATTATTCCCCACTTCTCCTCCACCCCACCCCCATTTTGTCCTCCTCTCAGCTTACACTTGACTAGTTTCCTTATCTTGTCAGCCTGGTCTGAAATCCAGAACTACAGTCTTTGATGAGGTGTGTACTGGTACCCAGTGCCAATTTTAACCATATGTTGTGGTCAGTGGAACCCAGAGGCTCCCCAGTACTTAGCCTGCCTACTGTTTCCAAATTGGTGAGCACCACATCGAGAATGGTAGTTTGCTTTGTGGTTTCTCCCATCAGCTGCACCAGCAGGCCATCCTGCATTGCATTTAGCATAACTCCTCATGCTCTGAGCTGCTGGAACATCCCATCTTCTTCTGGTAGACTGAGATCCCCCACCACCAACCACTACCTCAAATTTTATAGCCTTCTGAATCTAGCCCTAGTACCACATCTCCTCTTCCCATCCCAGCATTCTATAGACCACCTTCATGTGCAGCTTCTTACCTAGTGTGGTCATGAGCTTCACCCAGAGCTTCTATCTCCCCTTCTCTCCCCTGATGGACCTCTCTGGATATACTATGGTCGGCGAAATGCATCGGCCCGACTGTCATTATCCTATCCGGGCACGAAACACAGTTGCCTGACATGATTTTGCCTCCAGGGAGTGATTTGAGGCTTCACCCCCTCACTCCCCAATATGGAGGTTCACCCCACACCCCATGCTTAAGGATTCTCACTCAGGGGCCAAATCCTGATATTAGCAACCATGTTTGGCGCCCGGGTTGAGATGGTGCCGGTCGAACCGATGCATTTCGGCCATCGAAAGTATCCCTACCTCCTGAGCCACCTCTATGCCTTCCTTGACATAAATAACTACCCTGCCCCTTATCCCATACCCCTATCTAGTCTGCACATGGTATATCCTGATATTGCTAAGTCCCAGTCATTTTTCCTAGTGGCTCATGTTTCTGTGATGGCTATGAGGTCTAATCCCACATCTTCCATCGTCACCTGGAGCTTGCTAGTTTTATTCCCCAGGCTCCTGGCATTTACACAGACCACCTTCCACTACATGCCTACACCTTCCTCTTCTTGTTAGCACCTCACCCCTTGCCCTCCCTCCCCTCTTAATTTCCTGTCCCTTGCTTGTTCTGTGTGCCCCTGCCCTCTGACTCTTTTTCTTACTTATTATGGACCCTACCCAGATGCTTACATCCCTACTTTCCAGCCAACATTTCTGTTGAGTCTAGGTTCCCCTTCTGCTCTCTTTCCTCTGTGGCTCTCCCTAGCCTCAGTCTCCCCCCACTTAGTTTAAATGTCCACCAACATAGACATCAATATTCTGCCCCAACATACTAGCTCCCTCTTTGTCAATTGAAGACCATCACCCTTGAACAGCCTCCTGTCCCAGAAGCTCCTCAGTCTCCCAAAAATGGTAATCTTCTTCTTGCATCCCTTCAACCACCCCTTAAATTCATCAGTCTCCTCCATCCTCACTCTGGACTTTTCCTTCCTCCTCCCTACACAGAGGCAGGACCTTGGAAAAGGCCAGGGAAGCAAATGCCTTTAATTTGTTCCCCAGTCTTGAGGGTTGTACTTCACCATCTCTATTGGCTGGTTCACCAGATCACTGATACTCAAGAGTACCAGCACTCCAAGCTCCCTCCTCCTCCTCCTCTACCATCCTCCCTATCCTGTTCATGTCATGTTTTGTGATGTGAGTGTTATGCATAATTGTTTTATACCTGTGTTTTGATTCTGTGATAGATGTATTTGCTTATTCTGTACAGATGCTCCAAGTCTTGGAGTGGTGCCTTTTATAAATAAACATACTATACTGTACCATGCCATACCATGATACTCATGATATTAGTGGAATGTGTTGTTTTTAAATAAAGAAATGGATCATGGAAACTTATAATGATCTGAATTTGATTTCATATGTTCTAATACAATACATATACTGTATACTGTTTATTTCTATGGCAGTGACCACTGCACAATCTTTTGAAAGTGGCATCTCCATGGCCATGAAATGTTGGTTGTGCTTATAATTACTTGCTTTTGGTGAAAAACCTACAATAAAATAAGTTATAATATTGTTTAACACAGTATCTAAGCTCAAATTGTTTAGTATATCCATAAATGACTGCATCATTGAGTCTCCTCCAAACCTTATCTTTGGTTTCCCCAGGAGGAGAGGAGACCAGGACATTCCTTGCATACAGTTATAGCTAAGAACTTGAGAACATTAGTTAATTGAAAATGTAATTTAATGTTGAAAATGTATAGTGATCCAGCTACAGTGGGTGGAGAAAAAACGGTATGCTCTAATTTACTGTTCCATCACTTTGAATAACTCAATATGAGTCCGGGGCAGGGCATTCCAGAGACTAAGAAGAACAATCCACAGTTTTGATGACAGTGTAAGACATGGGGTGTACAAAATGTACACTAAGAGGAAACACAAAGGTGGCAGGAAACCTCTGTCAGCTCATTAGTTTTTGGGGTGATGGCATGTATTTTGGGAGGCGAAGACACAAATACAACATAGGCCAAAACATAACTTTAATTGTCCCAATCACTCCTGCCAACTGAACTTACTATGTATCAGTAAGTACAGTAGCTGTGGGAAGATTTACTGTAAGTATGTCTGGTCTAATCCTCCTCCCACCCCCACCCACAAACACATACTGTACTGTGCATTCTTTTTACAGTAATGGAAACCCATGATGCCATGCAAATATAAAATTCACTACATACTATGATTTTCTTTTGAGGCTATATCCCTTCTGCTTGAAAACATAAGCAATGTCCCAGCAGGCAGGAAGTCATTCTCAAACTTACATAGACAAACAATCTATAATGATTCCCACCTTTCTAGTTCTCTGGCAATGGCCTCCAACTGGGGATACCCTGTTGAGGGCCATTGTTAACAAGGTCTAATATCAGCCCTAATACTAACAGTTCACTCTTATTCATACCATAGGTTTAGACTATCATTTTTCTTCTCTACAGAAACACTATTACAAGTATCTCCAAAGCCATGGTTACTGTACTGTTTACAATCTTATTGTGCATATATGGGGCTGAATATCATGGTGCTCAGCCCTTGTGAAAGAATCTTGCCAGCTTTACAGCTAGTGCTCATGTTTTTCTGGGTCTAGGTCAATATAGTGCAGATACAACCACACAGGACAAAACCATGCCACCTAAACAGCTGGAGACTTGATGTAAAGAAAATAATTTTCTAAGGGGCTCAGCCCCTCACCTCAACTATTTTATAATCACCTCTGAGGGGGGACATGTTGGGAATGTGCATAATTTGGTTGGGTGGGCAGGGACTGGATGAACAGGTGGCAGGTGCAACTTGGGTGAGGTGAGAGAAGAGGACAGCAAGGTAAGTTGAGGGCACAACAGCTGTGGAAGGGGCAATTCATGAAGTACCTGCAGAGGGAAGGCAAGGAGGGCAGCCGCATGACAAGTGAGGGAAAAACTAAAAGAAATGCAAGGAGGTGAAACCTGAACCTGGGCGCCTGCAGGCACCACCGCCATCCACAGTCTGTGGCTCTATCTGCTGAGCCATGGCGACGGGATGCTAGCAACCTGCAATGTTGAAGGTGAAAACAGCCACAGGGATAGTGTTGTTATGCCTGTGCAGTACTTTCCTTTTGTTGTGTTCAGCCACGCTATATTGTTTTTAATTTATTTTATTTATTTATTGAGGTCATGGATTACACCAGAGAGCAGATGCTCATTTATAGGTTCCACATCAGTTACAGTACATAGACAATACAATACAGATGGGATTACATATGGTACAGGTGAGTTACAGGGTACAACAGCATTAAACAGCTTAGGAGCTTAGGAGGAACATCATCAATTGTGGCCCCATCTAGGTGTGGAAGGAGGGAGACAGTAAAGCTCTGTGAGCTTCTGTCTGACAAAGGTCATGGAGACCATTTTCTTGGCATTGGCGATAACTGATTAGACTGGAACAACTGCTTGATGTTGTTGAAGTCCATTTGGAGCCGCTATCAGATCAGATGGGCAGGAACCAGTGATAAATAGTACTGTGTCATCTGCATACTTGTGGATGGATGCAGAGTTGCAGGCAGCAGGGAGGTAATTCAGGAAAACTGAAAAGAGTATTGGAACAAGGACAGACCCTTGGGGAACACCCATACTGATAGGGAGTGGGGGATAGGGACTTTCCAATTCTAACAGATTGAGTCCTACCCTCAAGGTAGGAGATGAACCATTTAGTAGAGGTTAGAGGCCTTAAGCTTGTAAAGGAGGATGATGTGGAAATGGTGTCAAAGGCTTTGGTCAAGTCGACAAAGATGGCTGAGGTAATAAGGCCCTGATCCATTCCTGAGAAAATGGAGTCAGTGGACTGGAGAAGGGAGGAAGAGGTGGAATTGGATTATGGAAACCAGACTGAAAGGAGTGAAGAAGGTGGAGGTCAGGAAGGATAGAACTAAGCCAACACAAGGTGTTTATGAAGTTTAGCTATGGTGGGGAGCAGGAAGATAGGGGTGGTAGTTGTCCAGGATGGGTGGAGTTTCCACCTTTGGGAAGGGTATAGACGACTGCCTGTTTCAGGCATCAGGGACAGAGGTGAGGAGAAAGAGTGGTTAAGAAGGAAGTGACAGGAAGAGCAATGGCAGAGGCAGAGATGGAGGAGTTTGTAGTCAAGTCCATCAGGCACTTGCCTTGAGAGGATTTAGAGCCAGGAGGTCCTTAGGGTGTCAGCAGTAGTGATAGGAGAGAAGGAGAAGTGGGAAACAAGGTGGTAGGATGGGAGGAGGGAAGAGAGGGGTTGGGGAGGAGGAGAGAAGTGAAGAGGCACAGTAGATGAAGAAAGTGTTGAACTCAGAGGCAACAGAGAGGGGTCAGAAATTGGGATGTTACTACCTTGAGGATTGAGGAGGAGGACTGGGTTGGGGAGAGAAGAGAGCATGGATAACGTTCCAGAACTTAGAGGGGTGGTTAAGGTTGCTCTGGAAGATGGAGACAAAATACTCAGCCTTGGCAAGCCCAGTGGCTCTGGTACAGGCATTGTGAAGGGTTCTGTACTTAAGCAAGTCAGCAGGAGAAATTGGACTTGTGAGTCTTCCAGGCAAGATCACGTGCACATACTGTAGGCAGGCCAGCAACTCTGCAGAAATTCAAGGGAGGTAGAAACCTTGGACCCTGGTTTTCCTAAGGGGCATGCCAATCCCAAGTTTTGAGGCATTTGGTATTGAAGTAGCCAAGGGCAGAGTTAATGAAGCTGGCAGAAGAGATGGGTGACCAGTTGGTAGCTACCAAGTCTGCATGGAGGAAGGACAAGTCCAGCGACTGGAACAACCAGATCTGGAGGAGTTTGGGAGGGCTTTGGGATGGTGTATTTTGCACATACAGTAGACCATCACGGTGGTCACTAATGATATCAGGGAGGGTGCTGGCATCTATGATGCAGTGGGGTGAGAGGTAAAAGCCCAGTCCAGCAAGGAGTGGTTGAGGATTTATGATTGTGACAGGTTGTATCGGACAGCAGTGTTAGATTAAGGGACTTAATATTTTGGCAGAATTTAGATTGTGAGAGGAGAGCCAGTTCATATTAAAGTCCCCAAGGATGAGTAATTCCCAGATAAGGCATGAGTGGAGATAGTGGTCAGGAGTTCATTGAGAGATGAGGTAGATAGGACAGGGTAGCAATAGACACCAACTACAAAGATAGGGACAGAGAAAGGGAGAGAGACTTTGAGAAGGAGAAGTTCATATGCAGAGGTGAAGGTGATAGAGTACAGGGGCAAACTGGATGGTAGACAAGAGGCAGATGGCAACACTACCACTCCTTGAAGCATGATCCTGCCGGGTGAGGTGTACCCAGGGATGACAACTGCAGACTCAGGATCTTGGAGAATAACCAAGAATCCAAGATAATCAGCACATCTGGCTGAAGATTAACCATAAGTGGTTGCAGCAGGACAATCTTGGGAGGAGCTTCAGGCATCGATGTGAGTCACTCTCAATCCTTTGGGAGACAAGTGGGAGGAGGGTGTACAGGGCCAGGATTGAACTCAACATCACCTGCCACTAACAGCAGCAGTGAGATGAGGAGCTTGACGGAGTCAGAGTTGCGTTGCATGCCTGGCGAGGAGAAGAGAGGGGTGTGGGGGGATGGGAGGGAGAAAGGGTTTAAGGGTTTCAAGGTGGAGCCAAGAGGAGGGAGGAGGTAGCAACCAGGGACCTGGGGGCAGCGAGAGAAAGTGGAGGCTGGAGGAGGGAGGGAGGAGAAGGGAAGGAGGGAGGGAGGGATGGGGAGGAGAAGGAAAGCTAGTGGGAGGGAGGGAGGGAGGGAGGCAAGGTAAAACAGAAGGGAGGGAGAGAGAGAGGAGATGTGCACATACAAGGCTGGAAGAAAGGGATCAGAACTTGATAAAGGAGGGTGTGGGGAGCTAAAACTGAGAGAGGGAGCAGGAGAGAAAGTGGAAATTTGATTGATAAGGTGGGAGGTACACAGTTTGGGGAGGTGGGGAGGGGACAGGAGAAGGGATGAGTAGGCAGGAGGAAGGAAGAGAAGAGGTGCAGGTAGAGCAGGTGAGAAGCACTAATAATACAAAGATAAGGGACCCTACATAGGAGTTTGTGCAATTGATTGAAAAGGAAAGGTGGAAAGGGCAGGACAGGTGAGCAGAACATTGATACTAGATAGGGGACCCAATATAGGGAGTTTGTGCAAATGCTGGAAAAGTAAGTTAGGCAAGGAGAGTGAAGGCAGTCGGGGGTGAGGGGTGGTCTGCTGGCGGGTAGGAACAGTGTAGCAGGGGAAGATAGGGGATGTAGAATAGAGTCAGTGCAATGGCCAAATATGTGAGGAAGGAAGAGGAGAAGTGCACGAGATGCAGCACATAGGGAGGGATAGAGCAGGGGAGAAGCAGGCAAGGTTGCAGTAACACATTTAGAGAAGGGAAACTGGGATGAAAATGCAGTATTAGCAACTTGCAGCAGGCAGTGATGAAACATGTTCAGAATACATGAATAAAATCTGTAGTGATATGTAATCAGAATGAAAAATAAATGAGGAAAGACATACTGAGCTAGTAGCATGTTTTCCAGATGTGTTCTAGGTGAAGGAGAAAGGGAAAAGATAAATTAAAAATACAGAATATTTAGGGCAAAATTCACAAAGGGATGCTCCCAGTGCATCTAGATGCGCTGGTGCATCTTGGAGATACACACTGGCTGATTCACACAGGGCAAGGATGCCCGGCACAGCTGCAAAGGATCGCCGGACCCCAAAAATAATGATATACAGTGCATCTGGAGGGGTCGTAGCTGCATACACGGGCACATCCCCATTCACATAGCAAAATGAATGCACAAACACAGCACATACACAGCACATCCACCCATATGCACATTAAGGAGAGAGTATAAAAGAAGCAGTCTTAAGTGCAAGCCCCAAGCAGACAGACTGCAGGATAGCAGCACCAGTAAGAACACTAGCAGCAGCACAATAGAGGCCACCAGTATGGATGGTGCACCATTCCTGATGGTGGGCATGTTAATGGGGATGAGGAGTGGGCAAACCACCACATGGCAGCAGAAGGCACTGTAGGCGGCCTGCTCCATGGTGTATTGTGCCAGAGTAACATTTGAACACCTGACAGACATAGAAACAGTTGGCCGATACCACATGAACAGGGCTATTCTGAGGCAGCTCTGTGAGCTGTGCCATGATGAAATGCAGGCATCCACTGGAAGGGTCATGCCATATCTGTGGAGACAAGGTGACAACAACAATGTGCCTGCTCACCATTTGAACCTTCCAGAGGCCAACTGGAGACACCACTGGCATATCCCAGCCATCCACGTCCCATCTCCTCACACAAATTCTCACTGCCCTGCTCCCACATCTTTGGAGTTCATTCAATTCCCAAGCACACAGGCAGAGTGGACAGAAGCTATACAGGAGTTCCACAGGTGGCACATACCAGGCATCATAGGGGCCATTGACTGCACCCATGTGGCAATCCGTGCACCACCTGGTGATGAGGCCATGCTGTATATGAACTGCAAAGGATTCTACTTCATAAACTGCCAGGTGGTGTATAGTACCACAGGTTGCATCAGCAATGTCTATGCCACACACCCTGTGAGTACACATGATGCCTTTATATGGCACCAATCTGCCCTGTGCCACGGTTTGAGACTGGGATATCCCTAGCGGCCACCTAGTGGGTGAGTGGGCATGCATACATGCCCACAAACAGAACACCGTGGTGCAACATATGTTGGGAGGTAATGCATGTGTGTGGGGACATGACAGGGACTGTGCAAGGCACACACCCAGGTGGGACAGTGCAGGTGGGCACACTGATGGGATGGCATACGCAACAAGGGGACTGTGCAGCAGCAAAATGCAGCATGGAAGGTGCGGTGATGTGGAACAGCAGGCACGTGTAGCAGGGCAGAATCGCCACACGCACCCAGGCATGGGTGACTGCTGAGCAATAGAGGGTTATCAATGCTGGACTGGACAGGAGCAGTCAGCCTTTGATAAGGGCATGGTCAGGTGCAGGGCAGATGAGGCAGCCAGGGCACTGCATTGCTGGTAAGAGCATGAATATGCCATCCCAATGTGGGGAGAAAGTCACACCAGGTGGTGGGTCACAGGGACAGAGGTGGACAGGCAGTAGCTGCACCAGTGTGCATTGATAGAGGGAGGGCTGTGGTGGCAAAGTACGTGCATGCAGGGTATCAACAGACTGCTTGTCCCCAACAGGTGATGCAGTGTATCCCCTCTGACCCTGCTTCTCACTCCTACCGCCGTCCTGGCACAGAGGTGGAGGAGGCGGTACAACGAGGCACACACTGCTACACACACCATCATCAAGCTAGTCTTCAGCATGCTGAAGATGTGCTTAGGTGCTTGGATAGGTCTGGTGGTGCCCAGCAATATAGCCCAGAAAGGCCTGTGGCATATTCTTGGCCTGTTGTATACTGCACAACATAGCCATTGACCGTGAAATAGCTGTCCAGGCTGAGGAGGAAAACAGTTCCAGGGAGGAGGAGGAGGAGGATGATGTGGAGCAGGGCACCATGGAGGAGGTGGTCAGCTGCCCCTGGATCGCAGGGGCGCATGCCTGGCTGCCAGGTCCCAGCGGCATAGGGACACCATAGTGAAAGAGCATTTCGGAGACCGAGGTGAATATCACAGGTGGGCAACACTCAGTAGCCCCAACACCACACACACACACACACACACACACACACACACCACAGGTGTGGGTGGGAAAGACACACACACATGCGCAGACATCCACCACACAGCGGGTGTGGAGCGCACCATGAAGGACAACAGCATTGCATGGACACACACACAGCAGGCCACACATGGGCTTGGGGACATGGTGTGTGTGCTGGGGATAGCATGGGATCAGTGCACATCTGCTGGCTAGCATAACAGACACAGGGCCGCACTCATCATGCCCTTGCCACACAACAAAACACAGGTGGCCTCAGCCATGCACAGTGCACCACACAGGTGTCCCACACAGGCGTTGTGCAGGGGCAGGTGTGTGCACATCACGCCACCCAGGCACTGTCAGCCTGGTATGTAGGCCACAGCAGGTGCAGGTTACAGGGCCATGGAGCTGTCAACCCAGGCATCAGTGGGAGCCACCACAGACACGTGGGCAGCCACACCTCACCTGGTGGTCACTGAGTCAGTGCCACTGGCTGCAGGGGGTTGTCTACCACCCTGGTGGGGTACTGAACCAAGACCATGAATGGGTGCTCACTGGTGTGTCACCCCAAGACCAGGTTGGATTTGGGGATGTCAGGATGGCTAGGCATGGTGACAGCATCAGCAGCAATGAGTTCACCTGGCGCTGTGACCAGGGGTGCGTGAGGCACTCCTGGGGGTGCAGCTGGTGTCCAGCAGCCATGTGGCACACTGTTTGCACTCACCACCTTGACAGTCAGTGAAATCCACTCCAGTGCAACAGTCATGCCACCCACAGTAGGTGAGCATCTGCCAGCATCTGGGTGTGCCATGCAGCCAACGACTTATGACCAGCTGCACCTGAATTCCTCTCAGCTCCACCCAGAGGGATGCCTGTCCCTCTACAGTGTCCCACAGGAGCGTGAGTAGCTCTCAACCTCGTCGGCAGGGGATGCAACAAGGGGCGGCGCCCAGCGGGCAGGTGGGTTCCGGCCTTCTGTGCTGCATCCACCATAGATGGGCGCCACACAGCAGGCCACTGCATGAGCAGGGAGCTGGGCACAGGCAACCTCTGGCACCCAGGGATGCCTGCATCATGGTCCCCTGCTGCCTGTTGTTGATCCACAGCACCCTGCTGAACAGTGTTGGCAGTCTCTGGTCCCACAGCAGCACTAGACACATGGTCCCCAACAGTCACCACCTTGGGTGGTGGAGCAGGCCCTGTGGGATCACATGGGGCCACCAGGACAGCCAGTGCTACATGGTGCCACCTGTGCATGCACATGTGCCTTAGCCAGGGCCGATGTTGTCCATGTCCCCCAAATCTGTGTGGCGTCAACATCACTATCATCATCGCTCCCTCCATTCCAGATTCCAGCACCAGCAGGTCATCTGCAGTGTCAGCCCTGTCCACAGGGTCCTCGTCAGTGAGACCCAGTAAGTTGATCAGCCATGTGCTGCCATGGCCACCAGCTGTGGCACCAGCCATGGAGGGTTTGATGTCCCTGCCATCACCACCACATCTGGGGCTGTGGTGGTGTTGGACAGACCTGGCATGGCTTCTACCACAGCTCCGGCTGCAGTTTGGTGTGATGGTCCGGCCTCCTCCCTGCCAGGTCATCGGGGAGTCCATCGGGCCCTGCAGCACCCATGAGGTGTGATGGAGCTGAAAGAGAGAAGGAAACATGGTTGTTGACATGTGTATAGACAGGTATGAACAGGGAGCCATGCATGTGCCATAGGTGTGGCTGACATACCACGCAGGTGAGTACTGCCCATGGGACACTCCCACGGCCATGCACCAGCATAGAGCAGACATGCACTGTGGCCAGTACATGTATGGGACAGGCCCCCCTGTTGCCCACCACCCCCACCCCTCCCATGGTGGCCCCCCACTGTGCTGCACAGGGCAGCTTCATGTTGTGTCCAACAGCACACTGTTGATGAACAGGGTTGAGCGGCACCATGTGCAGTACACACCCCGACACATGGGCACATAAGCTGCAGTGGGGAGCATGTCAGGGCAACCATGCACACACACACACACAGATCAGCACAGTTCTTGGGACATGTATACTCACAGTGCTGCGATGGACTGCCAGTCTGGAAGTCGCCACCTGGAACACCTATCCCCATGGTCTGGCTCATGCTGGCTACCAAACTCTCCTCATTCAAGGTGAGGTGCATAGCTGTCTGTGGCCCACCCCTGTCACCCCAGAAAAGCCCTGATGGTGGCCATCTTCTCCTTGCCCTCTGCTTCTCATCGTGGAAGTGCTGTGGCACTCCTGTGGAGTCAATTGAAATGTCATGGGCATTCACATGCCGGACAACTTCCTCCCAGGCCTCGTCCATGCACTGGTGGCTGCCACCTCTGCCAGACAGCATGCTCTGCCTGGAAAGTAGGCCTCCAGAAGTGCCCTGTCCTCATCAGGCATAGAGTTTGGACGTCTCCATCCTGCAGCTTTGTCCTGTGCAGACATTGTGGTTCCTGGGTGTGTAAATATGCAGGTATCAGCACAGTACAGGCAACTGTGGATATGTGCCAACAGCGTGGCTGAATGCTGCACAGACACAGCCCCTGAATCCTCAAAACCACACTGTCAGATGGCGCTGACAAGCTGTATATGGTAAGATGCTAACAAACCTACCTTCAAGGTTGCAATTCCTGTCGGTCACCTGTGGAGTGGGGAGGCACATTCAGGAGCATTTATGGCCCAGTGCATGCAAATGGGATTAGAAACAACTGTAATGAGATGCAAAGTAGGTGAGATGCCCCTGAATTTGCAATGGAGCTGGTTGAGGAGCATTGTCTGTGGTGCATAATTGCCCCAGCTTTTCTCAATCAGCAATGCGCAACTGGGGCATTGAGCGCATCCCTTATAAGCGCATTCCAGCGCATGCACAGTCACATTGGGGCATTTCCTGAATCACGATGCAAGTCACATCTTGCATCCCCACACATGCGTGATGTAGAGTCAGTAGCATACCATGCAGGCGCATCCTATCGGTGTTGCCATTGGCGTGTTTCGTCAGCACCACATGGCAATCGACATGCGCTATTGGATCTCTACTGCAAGATTCATGTTGTGCGGTTATGGTGCATCGGTGTGACATTGCATTAATTTGCACTCGTATCCGCGCTGCATGTATGGTAGTATGCACCATCCCTCAGTGCACTGTAGTGGCAAGGTGTGCCATTCACAATGTAAGCGGTACCACATGCGATGCGCATGGCGAGCGGATGTGACCTCTGACCCTGGTTTCCCACCCATACTGTGTGCACGCACATGCACAGTGATGCGATTGGCAACAATCACGCCTTGCAATGCCGTAACCCTGTGATGCAGCGCCTATCACGCATGTGGTGCAAATAGGCCATGGCACACCTGCAGCTTGTACTGTGCATACCTGCCACCACAGCACTGCATCTCAAAATGCCACAGCACAGGCGGTTGGACCCAGGGCCATGAACTAGGGAGGTGGAGCTTACCAACCTGGTGACATTTGTCATGCCACTGAAAGGCAGCTCTTTGGTTCTACAGGACCTCAGCAAGTCACGGTCTGCAGTGTTGGCAATGGTGGCAGAGTGTCTGGTGCACAGGAAAGGTGTTGCACACAGGGACCAGTGCAGGCACAGCTATAGTGAACTGCAATGACGGGATCTAACAGACTTCAGTGCCTTCATGACCAGGCATGCAGGGTGCCGTGCCATGCCAGGTAAGTCACAACAACTTATATCCACTCTAGCAGGCAGATGTTTGTTACTGGGGGTGCAGTGTGCTCCAGTGTACAGCTCCCCACCCCAACACACACACACACACACACACACACACACAACACACACACACACACACACACACACACACACACACGGCATGCCCTGCTGCTGCTGCTGGTGGGTGCAGCCATGACACCTGTCGTCGACCATGGCGGCAGGTGCATGACAGGGGTTGCATTGGCACTGTGGCAGGTGCATTGTGGTTTTGACAGCAGCACAACATCCATCCACATACTGCCATGGTGGGCACTGTCTGGGGTGGTGGCTGTTACTACACACTGCCCAGGGTGCTGTTACATTGAGTAACTGAGGGGTGGGTCCATCACTGCATGCTGGCACCAGTGTTGTTGCTGAGGGTCACTGGGGAGGTATGTACACACCTACTGTCACCTCATGGTGCTCTTTGCTTGTGTTTCCATCGTGGGACCTGTAGACAGGCAGAGGGTTGCAGAGGCAGTGGAGGCCAGGCAAGCTAGGGCCAGTGGTGGAGGCCAAGGTTCTGGTTGTGCGGGTGCAGGTGAGTGTACTGCATATGCATCCTCTGTGTGTTCATCGGGGGCATGCCCACAACAATCCATTGCCTGCCACATATGCATGTCGTGTGCAGCATGTTGCACACTCACACATGGGGTGTCGCCTGGCGGTGTGCTAGGGCAACAGTGTACCTGACTCCTGTGTGTCCATCCACCATATGCGTATCTACTCAGGACATGTGCACACTGTGGTGCTCCATTGGTGGTCGTACAGGGCCTGCAGTTTGTACAACCTGTTGGCATCTGCACATGCTGTGTGGGACATGGCTGTGTGCCCTCTGTACATCACTCTGCATGCACATGTGGGCCTTGTGTTGTCTCAGTGCCATTGCTCAGTCACTGTGTGGCTCTGTGTGCCAGCCTGTTGCTGGTGTGGTGTGCATGGCGAGCTGTGTGCCATTGCCATGGGGGCTGCCTGGCACACTCACATGGTGGTTGGGAACAGTGTGGACCATGGCACTGAGTTCCTGTTGTCTGTGTCCCCACCTGTAGGTCCACCGAACAGTACAGCCAGATGTGTTGGGGAGGAGTAGGGGTCTATCTTCCTACAGCCAGCAGGGATTCAGCTGCGGAGGATGCTCAGGAGGACCATGGCGCCACTGTACAGAAAAGCAGGAGCAGCTCCTACAGGTGATTATGCTGCTTGTGAGGGTACTACATGCAGGGGCAGGAAATGTGGACACGGGCTGTGGCCCATCTTGGACATTAGGCCACTGGGCCATTTGTAACTTGCCCTTTGTTGACTGACCCCTACCCTCCATGACCATCACCGTCACCAGCAGTCTTCCCTGCCCCCCATGCCATCCGTTTCAGGTGTTCACTGTTTCTTGTTCAGTTGTTCATTCCCACACCACCCTTTTATTTATTTATTTATTTGCTAGAATTTCAGAAACAGCCTTTGAGTAAGAACTCTTACAAAGGGTCCACGTCTGTTAAACAGTACAAATACAGACATAATTGAATTCACAGTATAAATACAGACATAGTTGAATTATCAGCACAGGAAGTAGCAAAACATAGAAAACAGCTAAGAGTTTTCATTAAGAGTTTAATACAAAGTGCTGTATGGCATAAGGAAGTATATGAGAGAGAAAAATGTAGGATAGGAGAGAGTGGTTAGTGAATGGAGCATGGAGATAGAGCAGCCAGGAGGAGCACTGTCACATTGCATTACAGCTTTGGAACTGAGGAGCTGGGGATGGTGCGTGTGAGAGTGTGTGGTAAGGTGGGAGAAGGTGGTTGGAGAGAGAGTGAGAGAGAGTGGGGGGACGAAAGGAGGGAGAGGAGAAGGAGGAGAGACCAAGCGGGGAGGGAGGTATCATGAGAGTGGAGATTGATGGAGAAAAGGGGAGGGGTGAGGGGAGGGTGGAGAGAGTGAGAGAGAAGGGCGATGAGGCACAAGACAACAAGAGAGTGCAACCACTGGCAGAATAAGAGCTATGGAGCATGAGGTGCCAGAGTCTGGGGGGCAGGGGTAGGGGAGGGGAGGGGTGGCCGAGTGAGTGAATCCATGAGTAGTTGCTGGTAGGCAGAGTTGGAGAAGGCTCTGGAGACCTACTCTGAACAGTTTAATATTCACATATATTCTTTTGCAGTAGAAACTGCTTAAGTTTGACTTTGAAGGTTCTAGGGTTAACAGCATTCAGAGTGTTAACTGGGATCTCATTAAGTCACAGTGGGGCACAGTAGGAGAAGGATCTTCATCCAAGAGCTGTCCTTCGGAAAGAGACACAAAATGGGTGTAGTTCTTTATTCCTGGTCCTGGACATGAAATTGGTTAAGGTAATCAGGTTGGTGATACAGGCAGGAGTTAGGCCTAGCATGGCTTTCCTACCTAGGAGGCGTCTGGTATGAGATTCTATTCTTGATGCTTAATATGTTTGCTTTCTTATAGAGTACACAGTTGTCGTGAGCGGTCAGCATCTAGTAACAGTCTGCAGGCCTTGTTTAGAGCCATGCCTACCCTCTTGAGGGCGGTATCAGTTGCTTCTCGGTAGGCCAACAGGCCATTGTCAACCACAGAGAGAATGTCGCTATTTATGTAGAGCCTGAGAGCATTGGTAGTGAGGCTTTTCCTGTGCTGATAAAGTACCCAAGTTTAATATTTACTGCCTTCACAACCTGGTTCAATATGCTGGCCATATGAGAGTATCATCTATTACCACTCCTAGGTATTTAAAGAAATGAACCTGTTCTTGAGGGCCAATCTGTTGTCGGTAACTGTTAGTATGGAGTAACTCCTCTTTAGCTGAGGGATAGAAAGGAGCGTGGATTTGTATTTTTGTAATTGAGTAACAGCCTACGAGAGCTGAACCAGACCTCCAGTTGTTAGAAGGTGGACTGCAAGCTCTGCCTGCAGGGTCTCAATGGGCACTGCTGCCATGCACCACTGTATCATCTGCATAGAGGATAATTTTTCTGGCACTTGCCTGCAGGATTATATTCAAAAAAGAGGCTGAACAGCAATGGACCCAATATGGACATTTGTGGAACCCCCAGCGCTATGTCCCAAGAGGTAGGAACTGTTGGTCCAATTCTGACCCTTTGAGACCTTCCGGACAAGTAATCTTGAAGCCACTGGACGGCATTGGAGGCCAGCCCAAGGGTTCATAGTTCCTTGAGAAGGAGGGGTGACAAACAGTGTCGAATGCCTTTGTCAGGTCAATAAAGATGGATCCAACCAGTTTACCCTTGTCCATAGCCTTGTGGAGTGTAATCCATGAAATCAACCAGGGCTGTGGCAGTGCTGTGGTTTTTCTGAAACCATGCTGCTGGGGACACTGCAACTGGTATTTCTGGATACGTTCCATGATTTGATCTGCTACAATCCTCTCTGGTGCTTTGGATAGGGAGAGAATAGAGATGGGCCTATAATTAGCTGTGCATGTCCTTTCCCCACTCTTGTGAACTGGGGTGACCAGTGCTTGTTTCCAGCGGAGAGTAATTTAGCGGGTTAAGGACTTATTAAAGATATTAGTGATGGGAACAATAAGCACATCCACTGTCTAAGCTACCAGTTTCATGTCGATACTGTCACTGCTGATCCTACTCTTTCCCTAAGACTTTTTGGCGTAGCCCATGGCTTCCTTGACTGCAACTCATCTGAAATAGAATTGTGGGTGCTGTACACTCATGGGTATGTTTTCAAGATCCACATCCACACGCTTCAGGTATTCATCAGGGAGGATGGAGCTTAGGTCCGTGAATGCAGAATTAAACTCTTCTGCTATGGTGAGTGGGTTCATAGAATTGGAGCCATTAATATTGAGTAGTAAAGGTTGTTGCTTAACTTCCTTTCCTAGGAGCTCCTTAAGGTTGTCCCAGAAATGCCTCGTGTTCCTCCTGCTGCATTCAAGTTGATTCTTATAATAGTCCACCTTGGCACTCTGTATTAGGTGAGTGCATCTTCTCCTAGCGGCCCTGTAGTTCTGATGTCGTTGATTCCCCTGCCGTGACCTTGGCCCTGCTCCATAGGTTATCTTGTTCTCTCATTAGTTCCAATAGCTCACTGGTAATCCACCCATTGTTATAACCTCGGCCTTTCCTTTTTCTGAGTGGGGCATACCTGTTACACACCTGATTGAACTGTCAATGAGGTATTGTAATGCTTGGTCCAGGTCTTGCAGAAAGTCTAAGGGTGACCAGTCTATCTGGGATAAGGCTTCTTTTAAGGAGTCAAGTTACCTTTACACAGCACTCTGCTTTCCACAAGCTTAGGTGTTTTTTTTGTATTTATTGGTCCATCTACAGATAATTGGGGAGTGATCACTCAGGGTGTCTGAGAGCACCGAGATGTTAGTGAGCCTGTCTGGTGAGCTTGTGAGGAGCCAGTCAAGGAGACTGTGTTTCTGGATTTGTAATTTAACCTTGTGGGCTCGCTATTAATTGCAAGAGATAGGAGCAACCTACTATGTCTCACAGTTTCACCGAGCTGTGACTGAACCTATTTATATTGAGGTCCCCTGTAAGAATGAGTTCACAGCTCTCTGAGATGCCATCTATGGCTCCCAGGACTTTCTGGAGTCCTCAGCAGGCTTTTGGGTGGGAGATAGACACATGCGATGACTAGAGATTTGTTCTGGGGCCCAAATAGGAGCTTTACCATTAGTATTTCATGGTCCTCAGTCATGGCAGTTAACGGAGAACCACCCTTGCAAGGTATCCCTGATATATATAAGGCATCCCCTTGCTATTCCTATCGATTCTGAAGGATTGATAGCTCAGCAGAACAATTACACTATCTTTGTACTGGGGGTTAGACAGGTCTCGGTGAGGCAAATGGTATCAAAGTATGCAGGGCAACCAGGCCTGAAGCTGTGCCATCTTAGGAAGCAGGCTACAAATATTCATAGCTACAATTGTAAGGCCACTTGCCTTTGACACGTTAGAGCTTATGTCAACCCTAGGGCCAGGGTTAGGGTGCACATTCCTGTACAAATGTAACAGTAAAAGTATTACTTTCCTTGATGTGAACCTGAAGGTGACTTGGAGCTTACTTTTGCATTTCTTTAGTCTGCTGAAGTTCGCAATTGCCAACTTAAAGTCACCACCAACGGTAGGTAGGACACCAGAGAATCCTGAGCATGGCTTGTTCTTAGGTACTGAGAATGAAACAAGGAGCCGATTTGAGTCACGACTGTCGTTAGAGGAAGTTATGGTTAGTGGCTCCAGCTGTCTGCACTCGATCCGATGTTAGCAACAGAATCAGGTGGATATTAGTCTATAAGGTGTCATACTACACTTACACATGTGTAAACTCAAGGATCAGTAGCAGTGGACATATCCACTATTTAAGACTCATGTGGAATGGAACAAGAGGAAGAGCACCAAGCCTACGTTTGTGAGTTGTTTAGAAAGAACTAGGGTCCCTCTAGTGACATAACTTTATAATCTGCTAATGGAAAACTGGACACTGGATCCTTGCTCTTGAGGGTGGGTTGGGGAGCACCCTGCGCTTGGCTGTGTTCAGTGCCAGATCGCTAGCATAGAAGATGGAATCTGCTAAGGAATCCTGAAGAGAGAAGGGAGAAATCAGCTTATATGCACTATCAGGACAAAGGCCTCAGAGTTTGGGAGGCAGGGAAGTAAGGAGACAAAAGAATTCAGTAACAAGGTGAGAAATTAGGGTGCTAAGTTAGCCAGGGGAGAGAATGGCTCTGGGAGTGGCTGGTATTAGGAAGGAGCAAACAGCGATTCAGCAATTAGACAAAGCAGTTTTTAACTTCAAACTTTGTTAATACTTAAATAGCGTAAGGCAGAAGAAACACTCCAAAAATGCTATGGTTTCCTACTCTAACAATTCAAAAATGGTTGTAGTTTGTTCGATACACTAACAATTCAAATTCAGCAGTGGATATATTAGGCTCATTACAGAGTCAGTTGCAGAGGTTAGAAAAGAAAAGAAATTTAGGCAGCAGAGAGATGAGCTCCAGGGAAGGCGCCAGGCAGTTCAAATCCCCAGGACCTGAAGCCAATCAAGGAGAGATGGATTGATGAATCAACCTATAGTAGACCCAAATTCAGACACCATCCACCAACTGAGTTCACGGCTGGCAAGCCAGGCTGAAGCTCTTTCCCAAAGTGTTCCTGAATCCTTGCTCTTGAGGGCGGGCTGGGAGTGCCCTGAGGTCAGCTGTGTTCAGCCTGGACTGTTAGCACAGAAGATGGAACCCGCTCAGGGAATCCTGGATCCTTGCTCTTGAAGATGGGCTGGGGCACCCTGTGGCTGGCTGTGTTCAGCACCAGACCGCTAGTGCAGAAGATGGAACCCGCTCAGGAAATCCTGGATCCTTGCTCTTGAGGGCAGGCTGGGGAGCACCCTGTGGCTGGCTGTGTTCAGCACCAGACCGCTAGTGCAGAAGATGGAACCCACTCAGAGAATCCTGGATCCTTGCTCTTGAGGGTGGACTGAGGGAGCACCCTGCAGCCAGCTGTGTTCAGCTGTGGACTGCTAGCACAGAAAATGGAACCCGCTCAGGAATCCTGGATCCTTGCTCTTGAGGGTGGGCTGGGGAGCACCCTGTGACTGGCTGTGTTCAGCGCGAGGACCACTAGTGCAGAAGATGGAACCCGCTCAGGAATCCCAGTTCTTTGTTATTTATACTTGTGTACAGTTTGATACTGGTTTTCATATACCTATTTCAGTACTGTAAATCTATTGATACTGATGATGGTGTCTGTGGTCATTCATTTTATCTTGTTCTGGTGCCCTGTTGTGCTTGCTGGATTCAACAGTGCTTTTGTTCCTATTCGCACATGTGCTCCTGTGGTACTGCATATCCATGCGCTATGTCCACCTTTCATGCATGCTACAGTGTGTGCCCTCCACATTGCGTCTGGCCTGTTGGTGGCCTTCCACTGTGCCAGCTTGCACAGTGCTCCTATTCTGTGTGTAGTACATGATGTTGTGTTCTGTTGTGGTGGTCCCCTGTCGTGCTGCTCTTCATGCAGTCCACAGTACCTGTGGGCATGTTCCACTGTGCAAGACATGGCCTTTGGCCTGTGTGTCATTGAGCTTGTTCCCTGTGTGTTTCTGTGTTGCTGCTCCCATGTATGCCCTACTGTGTTCCTGTGCACGGACATATGTGTCTCCCTCTGCCATGTGGACTGGTGCACCTCTGCTGCTGTGCCACACCTTGTCAGTCACCTCTGTACATGGCGTCTGTGCCTGTTGGTCCCTGTGTTGGGTGTGTGTCTGTGGTGCTGCCAGGTGTCACCATGTATGCTCTGTCTGTGCACCTCGCTTGCTTGGTGGGCCACTCGCCCTTTGCCCTGTGCCCAGTTCCTGCCAGGCTGTTCACCAGTGTCCTTTGTGCCACTGCAGTCTCCCCTGTTGCTACTGTGTCCCTTGCTTACTTGCTTCTTATTCAGTGTTTTGTGGTCCAGGGTGCTTCTGTGCATCCTGGTTGCACCGGGCAACTCAGGTTGTGCCATGGTGCTTCAGTGGTATTCACAGTGGGGATGCACATAGTGCATCTTGTAGTGCATCCTTCTGTTACTACCACTGTTTAGGGACAGCACATCTCATTTGCCCACCACATCTCAGATCGCCAAACACAACCTTTTCAGAATCCTGCCAAGTATTTGTTTCAAGCTTTTAGCCACTGACTGCATTGTTTTGCCACTGATCACATGCCAGCAACCCGGGTTCAAGAATGGACCTGAATTGCTTGGGGCTGGCCTGGGTGGGAGGATAGACATCTGTAGGACAGGGAGATGAATCTAGGTGACAGCACCATGGGATAGCATGAGAGGGACCCCACACCTGGATGCCTGAGGTGCCTCCATGGTGGTAGAGTACATGCATGTCTGGACCAAATAGGTGAGAAAATTAGTAAAAAGCCCTCCAACTGTAGAACAGTGATGGCCTGCTCTCTTGCAGGCCCCACACGCAAGACTAGGTGCCTCTGATCCAAGTCCTGTGGCAGAACCACCAGAAAAGGTAAGCCCCAGAGAAGGTGGGTGATGGAGCTGGGAACACTGGTCCTGATGGGGGCCAGTCAGGGTGCTGAAAGAGCAAGCAGCTTTGTAAAAAAAAAAAAAAGTATTGTAATTTATTATGCATTCCCAATACATGTAAAATGTATCTTCCCCTTCTCTCTATCTATATATCTACATACATACATATATTAATTGTAAAAACTCCATTAATGCATCAGTTAGGGTTGATTCCACAGCAACAAAGGTCTGGAATTTGATGTTAGGGTTAGCAACCCTACCCCCCATACACACACACACACACACCACAGTCTACAGACCAGCATGCAGCAGGAGGTGTGCCTTGAGTCATCGGCCTAACTCTCACCCCATTCCATCTGTAACAACCTGAGATGGTACAGTATAGGAGAATGGGGTGTGTTAGTCTGACGACCCCAAGGCACACCCTGGCACCTGTTGGTCTGTGGATCATGTGGTGTGTGTGGGGGTAGGTTATTAACCCTAACATCAAATTTCAGACTTTTGTTGCATGGAATCCACCCAAACTGATTCATTAATGGAGTTTTTGAAATGAATTTCCCTTCTTTTGAGAAAATGAAATGTTACTCATATGGTATCTATAGGTGGAAGCGTGGACCCTCTGGGCCCTGCACTCACACCCACCCATCAGTGTAGCGTCACAATAGAGGAGGACCCTGTGCTCCCTGTTTTACACAATGGGATGCATATTTGGTAGCATGGGCCCTCTGGGCCAAGCGCCCAACCCACCCATAAGTGTAGAGACATAGCGCCTGAGGGCCCTGTGCTCTCAGTATTATAAGATGATATCCATGGGTAGGAGCATGAGCCCTCTGGGTCCTGCACTCCCACCTACCTATAAATATAGGGACATAGAGCAGGAAGTCCCTGTGCTTTTAGTTTTCCAAAATCATATCCATCGGTAGGAACATGGGCCCTCTGGATCCTGTGCTCCCATCCGCCCTGAGTGTAAAGGCACAGCGCAAGAGGGCCCAGTACTGCCAGTTTAGCATGAATTCTGTGCATAGGTGGGATCACGGGGCCTATGGACCCTGCACTTCCACCTACCCACTAGTACAGACACATAGCACAGGCCTAGAGGCATTTCAAGTAACCCCTGTAATGCTTGTTTGGCAATATCTCAATAACCATAGCAACTATGTAAAGAATTATTTTGCAGTTGTATTCATGACCTAGCCACCTTCATGTGTGACTAAGATGCACTTAGCGAAAAATCCGTATCTCAACCCATTTCGAGATATAGGCGCCTAAAGGTGCCGTAGCTCAATGTTATCCTATGGTAAAATTTGAAACTTCATACTGCTGTAACTCAGAGCCAGTGTAAATTTTCTCAGTAAACCAGCAAAAGGCACATATTTGTGGCAAGGAGTTGCCACCAGCAAATTTCAGCCCAAAATTCCTAACCATTGTCTTGCTATGAAGTGGCAAAGAAACTGGGCTTTTGGGGTTGTTGTACTGTGGTAATTTCATGAAAGTTCCACGTAATTTCCTGAAAGTCCCATTGGTTTACATGGGGAGCTTTCGTGAATATTCCACAGACTTTCACAAAAGAACTATGGAGTTTCATGAAGTCCGCATACTGTTGCGAAAGGACAGAGAAGTTTCTCAAAATTACCATTGGTTTCATGCAATACTTTCATAAAAGCTTTCAAGAAAAACATATATTTGTTTCCATCAGCTATAATGGAAAACTTTAAATGTTTATAACTTTGAATGTATTAATATTTTTCCACCGAGCCTTCAAAAGACACTTCACTGACTCAGTCCCCATATACCCTGAAAATTTCACAGCAGATGGACAAATCATGTGTGCTGTGGAGACAAACAAAGCATTCCCAGAAACTGAGGTTTTCTCACACTTTTTCACACTCTGCAGCTCGCAAACCACAAATCTGACCGTAATAATGTCAGTAGACCGGCATGCAAAATTTCAGGCAAATCTTAAAGATTTTTTGCAATGAATTTTCCTTCTTTTTGAGAAAGTGAAATGTTATTCATATGGTATCCATAGGTGGGAGAGCGGGCCCTCTGGGCCCTGCACTCTCACCCACCCAACAGTGTAGCAGCATAGCGCAGGAGGACCCTGTGCTCCGTTTTGCATAATGGAATGTATATTTGAGAGCACAGGCCCTCTGGGCCCCACACTCCCACCCAACCATAAGTGTAGAGACATAGCACCTAAGGGCCCTGTACTCCCAGTATTGTAAGATGGTATCCATGGGTGGAAGCATGGGCCCTCTGGGCCCTGCACTCCCACATACATGTAGGTATAGAGACATAGCACAGCAGGTCCCTGTGCTTTTAGTTTTCCATAATTTTATCTATGGGTGGGAGCATGGGCCTCTGGGTCCCGTTTCCACCCACCCATGCATGTGGAGGCATAGCATGGGAGGGACCAGTGCCCAGTTTATCATAAATAGTATGCATAGATCACCTACCCATAAGTACAGACACATAGCACAGCCTAGAGGCATTTCAAATAACCCTTGTAATGCTTGTTTGGCAATATCTCAATAACCATAGCAACTATGCAAAGAATTCTTCCACAGTTGTATCCATGACCTAGCCACCTTCATGTGTACTAAATTGCACTTAGCGAAAAATCCATATCTCAAACTGTTTTTGAGATATAGGGTCTAAAGGTGCCATAGCTAACACAGTGTTATCTTATGGTACAATTTGCAACTTCATACTGCTGTAGCTCTGGAGTTAGTGTGAGGTTTCTCAGTAAACCAGCAAAAGGCACATATGTGTGACAAGGAGTTGCCACCAGCAAATTTCAGCCCAAAATTCCTAACCATTGTTTTGCTATGAGTGGAAAAGAAACTGAGTTTTGGGGTTGTTATACTTGGTAATTTTACGAAAGTTCCACGTAATTTCCTGAAAGTCCCATTGGTTTACATGGGGAGCTTGAATTATTCCATGGACTTTCACAAAAGAAGCACAGAGTTTTGCAAAGTACCACTGGTTTACATGTGGAGTTTAGTAAGCCCACATACTGTTGTGAAAGAACAGTGAAGTTTCACAAATTACCATTGGTTTACATGTGATCGCTCACAAAAGCTTTCGAGATTAACATAGATTTTTTCCCATTGGCTATAATGGAAACTTTAAACGTTTATAACTTTTGAATGTATTAATATTTTTCACCAAGCCTTCAAAAGGCACTTCCTGACTCAGTCCCATATACCCTGAAAATTTTATAGCAGACAGGCAAATCATTTGTGCTGTGGAGATGCACAAAGAATTCCCAGAAATAGAGGTTTTCTCACACTTTTCACACCCACAGCTCCGCAACCACAAATCCAATCATAACAATGCCAACAGAATGTGCATGCAAAATTTCAGGTAAATCTTAAAGTTTTTGCAATGAATTTTCCTTTTGAGAAAATGAAATGTTACTCATATAGTATCCATAGGTGGGATCATGGGCCCTCTGGGCCTGTGCTCCCACCCACCCATCAGTGTACAGACATAGCGTGGGAGGACCCAGTACTCCTAGTTTTTCATAATGTAATGTATATTTGGGAGTGCAGGCCTCTGGGCCCTGCACTCCCACTCACCATGTGTGTAGAGGCATAGCATGGGAGGGACCAGTGCTTCCAGTTTACACAAATAGTATGCATAGGAGGACCTCTCACCCACCCATGCCAGAAGCATAGCATGGGAGGGACCAGTGTTTCCAGTTTACCATAAAATAGTATGCATATGATGAGTAGAGGTCCTCTGGGCCCTGCACTCCCACCTACCCACAAGTACAGACACATAGCACAGCCTAGAGGCATTAACAAGTAACCCTTGTAATGCTTATCTGACAATATCTCAGTGTCTATAGCAACTGCAGAAAAATTATTTCACAGTTGTATTTATGACCTAACCACCTCCTTAGCAAAAATCCTCATCTTGAACCATTTTTCGAGATATACTGTAGGCACCGAAAGCCACCACGGACATCACAATGTTATCCTATGGGACAATTTGCAAGTTCGGACTACTGTAACTCTGGAACCAGTGTGAATTTTTTCACCAAACCAGCAAAAGGCACATCTGTGGGGCAAGGACTTGCCAACCTGCAAATTGCAGCCCAAAGTCCTAGTTATTGATGTGCTATGAAGTAGCAAAGAAAGTAGGGTTTTGGGGTGTTGAACTGTGGAATGTTTACATTGAGGAACTTTCACGGAAGTTCCA
Source organism: Neoceratodus forsteri (assembly GCA_016271365.2). Taxonomy (NCBI): domain Eukaryota; kingdom Metazoa; phylum Chordata; order Ceratodontiformes; family Ceratodontidae; genus Neoceratodus; species Neoceratodus forsteri. Next base: position 299,509,242 of record CM057453.1, on the reverse strand, counting down.
TGATGCTTGCGTGAAAGTTCTGCCACTGTAGATGTGGGACTTTCGTGAAGTAAACTCGGAACTTTCACGAAAGACCCACCACTAAAATAGCACAAAAACTTTAAAACCATTTTTCTGAGCATCCTGCTAAAACACTAATGCCAGTTTCATGTTCCTAGGGTTCTATTTAGGTAAACCCAAGTGTTGGTGTTTACCAGAGGCAGTATTTTATGAATTGCAACTTTTATTGTGCCTCAATAACTGAAAACAAGATGGTGGATTTGCAAAAGTACCAACCCTATTTGCAAAAGTTAAAAGTGCTTCGTGAAAGTAAAAGTGTTTTCAAGCCTGACATACATTTTTCCCCATAGGCAGTAATGATAAACTTTAAACTTAACTTTTGAACGGATTAATATTTTTTCACCAAACTTTCAAAAGGCACTTCCCTGACCCAGTCCCCATTTCCCTAAGAATTTTGCACCAAATAGACAAACCATTCAGGCTGTAGAGACGAGCAAAGAATTTGCCAAAATGGCCAAAAAGTGTTGTTCTGCAGTTTATTTTGTGCTGTGCAGCTTCACAACTGCATATCTGACTGGAATGAAACTTGCGAGATCTAGAGAGCTATGGTAGCAGATGGTGCATGCTAAATTTCAGGCAAATTGGTTGAACGGTTCAAAAGTTATTAAAGTGCAAAATGTTGGGCTTAACATAGAAGTGGCTACTGAACTTACTATAGCTGCACTACTGTGCAGCTATATGTATTTCGATATATATATATATATATATATATATATCCCTCTCATTCTCTCCTCTATCATCCCCCAACTAAAAGGCATTATTTAGGCCTATCTATTTAGATGAGACTTTAAACAAATTATTGAAAAATGCCACCATATTCCCAAAATCCTGTGACACATCTTAGCTCCATTTCTATAAGGCAGAATTGATAGGATTGCATTGCAGTCTGGCTGATTACATATAAATAAGAAACATACAATAATATTTTACTTTTGTGTATATATATATACACACACACACACATACATACAAACAAACATATATATATATATATATATATTTTTTTTTTTTTTCATTGGTGTCCAGTGTCACCCCCCACCCTCCAATTGTTGTCACCATAATATTTTTTTCTCTGGTGTCTAGTGGCACACTCCATCCTCTGATTCCCTTCTACATAAATAATTTATGTATGCCTGGTGTCTAGTGGCACCCCACCATCCCATGCCTGACCCGTAACACTACACTTTATCTCAAGTGTCTAGCGGTACCCCACCTTCGATGGCTATCCCTTTAGTAATCATGCTTGCCCTGGTGTCTAGTGGCAACCCCCCACCCTCTGATGTCCCCAGAGCCTGAAAAGAACATATTTGAAGAACATTGCTGAACATCTCATTTAAATCAGCAATGACATGCATAAGGCTGAAACTGATGTAGATAGCAGGGGAATGTAGACTAGCACTTTTGCACTAACCACTGAGCCACCAAACTGCACTTTCTAATTGTTGTGATACACACAAACACTGACTAATATATACACACATACATGTGATATATTCCTGTATAACATAGCAGTGCACTGTCTTCACACGCCAAGCATTGACACATCACATACACACACACACATATACTGCCTTATATGGGATTTATTTATTTATATGTCTAATGCTAACTGTTATTGTATTTAGGATAAGCACTGTGCAGGGCTCCCAGATCTATATGGATTCCTGTATTTTACAAGGAAACAAAGCCATTGACAGGAAAATTGTCCCCATTGACTACTATTGGTTATAAGGGAAAATAGAGCAATTTGGCTTCCATAGGAAATAATGTAATCTACAGGAAAACACAGGAAAAGTGCTGTGAGGTTACAAGAAAAATGCCAAATCAATCTGGGAGCACTGACTGTGACACACTAACAAACATGCACTGTGTCATGTTCTAAAAGTGCTCACTTCTACAATATAGCATTAAAGCCATTTGCAAACTGGCAAGAAACAGGTTAATGTACCAGGAAAGGGTTAGCAGTGTGCCACAAAGGACCAACACACACACACACATATACACACATTCTCTCTTTGCTATATAGGGAAGCACACCACAGCTCTTAGTCTCTGCCTACATGCAATATCCCTTTCTTAACCTTTTTTCTTGTACTAACTTACACCAATTAATCAAAAATATGAACAATAACCAGAATGGCCAATATTAAAACTCATTAAGTGATTCATGAAGTTAGCGGTAATATACTGCTGTCCTTTTTAACTCTTGCAGATCTCTGCACTGATAAAAACAATTTATTCTGTGTTGTTCTGACTGAAATCTGAAATTTATTCCTGACTTTCAGTTACAGGATGTGAAATGCTAAGTTGACATGTTTACTAAAGACCATAAGCTATGCTCTTTCTTGCAAGACAATTCTACTTATATTGACGCTAGTAACCATGTTATTATACAAGTCCTGTTATGCACAAATTAAGACTGAAATGCATGTACTGTTATTGTGACCATTATTTCCCATCAAAACTTAAAACACTGTCAGAGTGAAAGAAAAAAGGCTTCTTACCAACCACTGTAGGATAGTAGAGTTACAAATGCCAGCCTTGTTTTTAACTCTTGCAGATCTCCTGCAGTGATAACAACACTTTATTCTGTGTTGATCTGAATGAAATCTGAACCTCATTCCTCACTGGGAAACAGTGACTAACAGAGAACAAATAATATGTTAAACAGACTGCTGAGTGGAGGGATTGATATAAACCTCAATCTGTGAAGTTCTTTAGGAATTTGCTGAGCTCCATTTTTCTATTGTGACAGTAAAACATCTGCAGAGTTCTGCCCTGTATCCATAAAAATGTGGCAGTGGTGACAGTCAAGCTGACAGGTAGATAAAACGATCTAGCATTACATACAGACTGTAGTAGAGTATGCTATCTTAGGCAGTAACTCCTAAAAGAGTCTGGTTATCAGTACCCTGTTAGAGACACAACAAATTATTTCAACAGAGCAGTTCACATGGGAGGCCATCCGATTCAGACAGAGCACAAATGTAAGAGGCAAGTAAACCATACAAGCTGGCTGTGCAACTACTCAGTTATACGCTGCAAGTTATACATTGTGTTAGGCTAAACAGTGTTAAGACATTACAGACACTCAAAAGATGGGGTTTAGGCAGAGTCTCCTGGCATCCTGGCATCTCCCATCTGGTGACTCCTCAAGGACTTCCACTCCTGTTGTGCACTATGATTTCCAAAAAATGCCCCATGTGGTCAGAAAATCCTGTTGAAAAATACAGACTCTCTGAATAGGTGAGGCAAAATATAATGCAAAATCTGGAAAGACAATCAATCAATCAGTCAAGATCTTTATTTAACCAGGTGATCACTGTTGAGCATAACTCATTTTCGAGGTGGACCTGGGGTATACAGGGTGAGACAGGTCAGAAAGATACAATGAACAATATACAGGCAGGAATAAAATACAGTATAGATAAAAAATATATACAGGGATAACATCAAAGGCATATACAGTGATGAAGGACAGTTAGAACCTGAAATAGGGAACTCAACTGATAACACAGCATACAAGTATATGTGAAATTATACATGAATAGATATAACAGTTGATGGGAACAGTAGATAAGGGTGCTTGACATACACTGTAAATAAAGGTCCAGGGTAGGGTAAGGGTTAGAAGGCTACTTTAGATGAAATTTGTGAGTAGGTAATAACAAAAGAGTAAGGGTACAATCTGGGATACAGACAAAGGGGGTTGAATGAAGAAAAAACACACATTGTTAACATATGAACCACTGCAGAAGCAAGGGATCTAGGTTCAGCCAACAAAAGGATCCCGTGGGAGAAGGAGAGAGACTGGGGGGTAGGAGGATGACAGGTAAATAAAGAGGCAAGAATAGGGGCAAGCGGATAGGGGAAGGCAAAGGGGAGCCCTGAATTATAAATGTCAGACACAGTATAACTGTGGAGGCAGGACTCATCTGGCCAGGGTTAGAGAAATAATGACATCAAGTAAAAGCAGGTGCATGGGTCCTTGTTATGGCTTAGGTAAAGAGATTTGAAGGTAGAAAGGGAGATAGGATGGGTTAGTTTTGGGGTCCTTTGCAATTTATTCCACATCTGAGGTAGTACATAGCTTATGGCTGCTCTACCAAAACGCGATTTTGCCTTATATACAAGCAGAGCAATGAAGGAGGTGCTTCTCAAGGCATACTTGCGGAGTACATAT